>JAPUBQ010000041.1:0-630908 GCA_035578125.1 Mellilla xanthometata | reverse complement strand
TCCCGGACTATCTTAATTTATCCCGGATTATCTTATTTTATCCAGGATTATCTTATTTTATCCTGGACTATCTTATTTTGTCCCAGATTATCTTATTTTTTATTCCGGATTATCATATTTTATCCCGGACTATCTTATTTTATCCCGGATTATCCTATTTTATCCCGGATCATCTATATTTATCCCGGATTATCTTATTTTATCCCGGACTATCTTATTTTATCCCGGACTATCTTACTTTATCCCGGATTATCTAATTTTATCCCGGATTATCTTATTTTATCCCGGATTATCTAATTTTATCCCGGATTATTCTATTTTATCCCGGATTATCTTATTTTATCCCGGATTATCTTATTTTATCCCGGACTTTCTTATTTTATCCCGGATTATCTTATTTTATCCCGGATTATCTTATTTTATCCCGGATTATCTTATTATATCCCGGATTATCTTATTTTATCCCGGACTATCTTATTTTATCCCGGATTATCTTATTTTATCTCGGATTATCTTATTTTATCCCGGACTATCTTATTTTATCCCGGATTATCTTATTTTATTCCGGATTATCTTATTTTATCTCGGACTTTCTTATTTTGTCCCAGAGTATCTTATTTTTTATCCCGGAGATTATCATATTTTATCCCGGACTATCTTATTTTATCCCGGATTATCCTATTTTATCCCGGATTATCTTAATTTATCCCGGATTATCTTATTTTATCCCGGACTATCTTATTTTATCCCAGATTATCTTATTATTTATCCCGGATTATCTTATTTTATCCCGGACTATCTTATTTTATCCCGGACTATCTTATTTTGTCCCAGATTATCTCATTTTTTATCCCGGATTATCTTATTTTATCCCGGACTATCTTTTTTTCCCGGATTTTCTTATTTTATTCCGAATTATCTTATTTTATCTCGGACTATCTTATTTTATCCCGGATTATCTTATTTTATCCCGGATTATCTTATTTAATCCCGGATTATCTTATTTTATCCCGGACTATCTTATTTTATCCCAGATTATCTTATTTTTTATCCCGGATTATCTTATTTTATCCCAGATTATCTTATTTTATCCCGGACTATCTTATTTTATCCCGGATTATCCTATTTTATCCCGGATTATCTTAATTTATCCCGGATTATCTTATTTTATCCCGGACTATCTTATTTTATCCCAGATTATCTTATCTTTTATCCCGGATTATCTTATTTTATCCCGGACTATCTTATTTTATCCCGGATTATTTAATTTTATCCCGGATTATCTTATTTTATCCCGGATTATCTTATTTTATCCCGGACTATCTTATTTTATCCCGGATTATCCTATTTTATCCCGGATTATCTTATTTTATCCCGGACTATCTTATTTTATCCCGGATTATCTAATTTTATGCCGGATTATCTTATTTTATACCGGATTATCTTATTTTTTAGGAAATCGAAAGGAAAAAAGGAGGAAATTGCATGGAAATTGAAAGGAAATTAAATGGAAAACTAATGGAAATCGAATAAAAATCGAATGGAAATTGAATGGAAATTGAATGGAAATTGAATGGAATTCGAATGGAAATTGAATGGAAATTGAATGGAAATTGAATGGAAATCGAATAAAAATCGAATAAAAAATCGGTTAAAAATCGAAAAAATCGAATAAAAATCGAATAAAAATTCGAATTAAAATCGAAAAAAAAACGAATAAAATTCGAATTAAAATCGAATTAAAATCGAATTAAAATCGAATAAATATCGAATAAAAATCGAATGGAAATTGAATGGAAATCGAATAAAAATCTAATAAAAATCGAAAAAAATCGAATAAAAATCGATAAAAATCGAATAAACAATCGAATAAACAATCGAATAAAAATCGAATAAAAGTCGAATAAAATCGAAAAAAAAATCGAATAAAAATCGCATAAAAATCGAATTAAAATTGAATGAAAATTGAATGGAAATCGAATGAATGCAAAACGAATGGAAATTGAATGGTAATTGAATGGAAATTGAATGGAAATTGAATGGAAATTGAATGGAAATTGAATGGAATTTAAATGGAATTTGAATGGTAATTGAAAGGAAATCGAAAGGAAATCGAATGGAAATTGAATGGAAATTGAATGGAATTTGAATGGAATTTGAATGGAATTTGAATGGTAATTGAATGGAAATCGAATGGAAAACGAATGGAAATCGAATAAAAATCGAATAAAAAATCGAATAAAAATCGAAAAAAAATCGAATAAAAATCGAATAAAAATCGAATAAAAATCGAATGGAAATTGAATGAAAATCGAATGGAAATTGAATGGAAATCAAATAATAATCTTATAAAAATCGAAAAAATCTAATAAAAATCGATAAAAATCGAATAAAAATCGAATAAAAAATCGAATAAAAATCGAAAAAAAATCGAATAAAAATCGAATAAAAATCGAATGGAAATTGAATGGAAATCGAATGAATGGAAATCGAATGAATGGAAATCGAATGGTAATTGAATGGAAATTGAATGGAAATTGAATGGAAATTGAATGGAAATTGAAAGGAAATTGAATGGAAATTGAATGGAAATTGAATGGAAATTGAATGGAAATTGAATGGAAATTGAATGGTTATTGAATGGAAATTGAATGGAAATTGAATGGAAATTGAATGGAAATTGAATGGAAATTGAATGGAAATTGAATGGAATTTGAATGGAATTTGAATGGAAATTGAATGGAAATTGAATGGTAATTGAATGGTAATTGAACGGAAATTGAATGGTAATTGAAAGGAAATTGAATGGAAATTGAATGGAAATTGAATGGAAATTTAATGGAATTTGAATGGAATTTGAATGGAAATTGAATGGAAATTGAATGGTAATTGAATGGTAATTGAACGGAAATTGAATGGTTATTGAATGGTAATTGAATGGTAATTGAATGGAAATTGAATGGAAATTGAATGGAAATTGAATGGAAATTGAATGGAAATTGAATGGAAATTGAATGGAAATTGAATGGAAATTGAATGGAAATTGAATGGAAATTGAATGGAAATTGAATGGAAATTGAATGGAAATTGAATGGAAATTGAATGGAAATTTAATGGAAATTGAATGGAAATTGAATGTAAATTGAATGGAAATTGAATGGAAATTGAATGGAAATTGAATGGAAATTGAATGGAAATTGAATGGAAATTGAATGGAAATTGAATGGAAATTGAATGGAAATTGAATGGAAATTGAATGGAAATTGAATGGAAATTGAATGGAAATTGAATGGAAATTGAATGGAAATTGAATGGAAATTGAATGGAAATTGAATGGAAATTGAATGGAAATTGAATGGTAATTGAACGGAAATTGAATGGTAATTGAATGGAAATTGAATGGAAATTGAATGGAAATTGAATGGAAATTGAATGGAAATTGAATGGAAATTGAATGGAAATTGAATGGTAATTGAACGGAAATTGAATGGTAATTGAATGGAAATTGAATGGTAATTGAATGGAAATTGAATGGAAATTGAATGGAAATTGAATGGAAATTGAATGGAAATTGAATGGAAATTGAATGGAAATTGAATGGAAATTGAATGGAAAATGAATGGAAATTGAATGGAAATTGAATGGAAATTGAATGGAAATTGAATGGAAATTGAATGGAAATTGAATGGAAATTGAATGGAAATTGAATGGAAATTGAATGGAAATTGAATGGAAATTGAATGGAAATTGAATGGAAATTGAATGGAAATTGAATGGAAATTGAATGGAAATTGAATGGAAATTGAATGGAAATTGAATGGAAATTGAATGGAAATTGAATGGAAATTGAATGGTGATTGAATGGTAATTGAATGGAAATTGAATGGAAATTGAATGGAAATTGAATGGAAATTGAATGGAAATTGAATGGAAATTGAATGGAAATTGAATGGAAATTGAATGGAAATTGAATGGAAATTGAATGGAAATTGAATGGAAATTGAATGGAAATTGAATGGAAATTGAATGGAAATTGAATGGAAATTGAATGGAAATTGAATGGAAATTGAATGGAAATTGAATGGAAATTGAATGGAAATTGAATGGAAATTGAATGGAAATTGAATGGAAATTGAATGGAAATTGAATGGAAATTGAATGGAAATTGAATGGAAATTGAATGGAAATTGAATGGAAATTGAATGAAAATTGAATGGAAATTGAATGGAAATTGAATGGAAATTGAATGGAAATTGAATGGAAATTGAATGGAAATTGAATGGAAATTGAATGGAAATTGAATGGAAATTGAATGGAAATTGAATGGAAATTGAATGGAAATTGAATGGAAATTGAATGGAAATTGAATGGAAATTGAATGGAAATTGAATGGAAATTGAATGGAAATTGAATGGAAATTGAATGGAAATTGAATGGAAATTGAATGGAAATTGAATGGAAATTGAATGGAAATTGAATGGAAATTGAATGGAAATTGAATGGAAATTGAATGGAAATTGAATGGAAATTGAATGGAAATTGAATGGAAATTTAATGGAAATCGAATGGAATTTGAATGGAATTTGAATGGAAATTGAATGGTTATTGAATGGAAATTGAATGGAAATTGAATGGTAATTGAATGGTAATTGAATGGAAATTGAATGGTAATTGAATGGTCATTGAATGGAAATTGAATGGTAATTGAATGGTAATTGAATGGAAATTGAATGGAAATTGAATGGAAATTGAAAGGAAATTGCATGGAAATCGAATTGTAATCGAATGGAAATCGAATGGAAATCGAAAGGAAATTAAATGGAAAACGAATGGAAATCGAATAAAAATCGAATAAACTCATTACCTTATTAACTCAATAACTCGAGAACCCATTAACTCAATAACTTTTTTACTCATAAACTCAATAACTCATAAACTCATTAATTCATTAATTCAGTTACTTATAAACTCATTAACTCATCAACTTATAAACTCATTTTGTCATTAACTCATTTACTCATTTAACTCAATAACTCATAAACGCATTAACTAATAAACTCAATAATTCATTACGTTATTATTTCATAAACTCAATTACTCAATAACTCATAAACTCAACAACTCGTTAACTCATTAAATCAATAACTCATTTACGCATTAACTCATTAACAATTACCCCATTCAGTCAATTACTCATAAACACAATAACTCATTTAGCTCACAAACTCATTAACTCATTAGCTCATTAACTCAATAACTCATAAACGCATTAACTCATTAACTATTTACCTTATTAACTCATAAACTCAATAACTCATTTACTTATTAACTCATAAACTCAATAACTCATTTACTTATTAATTCATTATTTCATTACCTCAATAACTCATAAACTCATTAACTTATTTCGCTGGTATCAAGTTTGGAATATAGTGTCAGGGCGAAAAACCAACCAGACCCCGGAAAACGAAAACCGGAAACCCGAAACCGGTAACCGGAAACCGGAAACCGGAAACTGGGACCGGAACTCATTAGCTCATTAACTCAATATAACTCATAAACGCTCTAACTCATAAACTCATAAACCCAATAACTCATTACCTTATTAACTCATAAACTCAATAACTCATTAACTCATTAATTCATTAACGCATTAACTCATTAACTTATTAATTCATTAACTCATTAAACATGTACTCATTAACTCATTATCTCATTAATTCATTATTTCATTACCTCAATAACTCATAAACTCATTAACTTATTTCGCGGGTGTAATGTTTGGAATATAGTGTCAGGGCGAAAAACCAACCGGTAACCGGAAACCAGAACCCGGAAAACGAAAACCGGATCTCCGAAACTGGAAACCGGAAACGGGAATTGAGAATTGCTTATTGAGAATTGCTTATTACTAACAGCTAAATAATTGAGAAAAAATTATCGTACTTAAACGTGTACTAAGATTTTTGGAAATTCTGCCCTTAAGGGGGTGAAAGTGGGTAAAACAGAATGTATGAAACTTCTATGTTTTTGAACTTCTAGCTATGAAATTTGGAATATGTATAGTTTATGTAACATGATTAATAATGGTATGGTATGTTTTTTTTACAGGGGTTAACTAAGGGTTTGTAAGGGGGGGGGGGGGGGGTTGAAAGTATGAATATACTTGAAAGTTGTTATGGTAGTAGATTTTAAAATGGTTAAAATATTTGCCATTTTGATATCGTAGCAATGTAATGTTTGTATAAAATTGGCACGGGAATAGGATACAATAGAATTTTTACACAGATTACGCGAAAAGCGACCTACACGCGGGCGGAGCCGCGGGCAACCTCTAGTGAGTAATAATTTATCGCGACTGGATATAAGACAACCGAACTCAACACAACTGAATTGACTGGATTTAACACAATGAATTTTGCAAAACCTACACAAAATGATTTCTCTTGTTTTGTTTAGGCTTACCTGTACCGTTGTTTTGATACGTTTAGAAAATAATTCTGTTGACACTCCCTCGCTATAAAATGTAGGGTTTCACAGAATACGGTGGGTCTTTTCATGTTATTACAATTTTCTCGGCATAATTTTCTCATTGTAGCCCTACGCCAGAGAGGTATTAAGGGACTAAAAGGTTAAACTAGGAAAATTGAAATTGAAAACTTTCATACCTAGGTTTGATGTTTTAGCAGTGCGCCTCTTTGTATATACACAAACACAGGTACGTATTTGCTTCACATATTAATAAGGTTTCAGGCATTACCTACGATAATCCCGGACAAAAAGTACCATATGTGTAAATTCAGATTACAAGGTATCTTCACACCAGATGTCACCGAAATTGGTATACCTGTTATAAATTAAAGAAGCAAAAACACACTAACACACAATTTTTCTGCAATAACATATTAGTGGTATGCGAATTTACGAAACAAGTTACTTAACGTGAATAAACATATGAAATCCCATTTTAATATTATTGATAGTTTTTTAAATTTATTTATTTATAAACCTACATACAAATATAACAAAATAATAAGCAGAGAAGTTCTATATTAAAAAACGTTAGCGCCTTGAAAGTTTAATTTAGCAAATTCCTTCCACAATATACGTCCCTTGCTAAAAATTAATCAAGGAGCCAGGGACAGTGAACGGAAATCAGAGGGTCTAAACAAGTTGTCATCTTCAATATCTTCAAATGACGTGAAATGTATGGAAATGACGAAAACTATCTAAAAGCCCTGACAACAAAATGCTATAGTGAGGTCGACGATATTGGGTTATTTGGTTTTAACTAAGCACCTACTCGTATTTCCTATCGAATTAACTTATATCTTTAGGAATCCATCGAACGGCACTTAATATATCACGAGTAAGTTCTTGTAAGTATAGGGAGGTTCCGAGAAAGATTTTTCCTGCATCATATTTTTTAAGTTAAGTTAGTAAGTTATTATTTACCTACAGCTACATCTAAAGTAAGTATGGTAACATAAGTTGTAATAAAATATTCTAAAATACGGAACTGGATAAAAATATCTTTTTTTTTTTAGATTTGCTTGATTTGCTTTTAGGCTTGCGCTTGATCGCAACTCACCTGATGTTAAGTGATGTTGCGATCTAGGGTAGAGCGTACTTGCCAAGATGAAACCGATTCACTCTCGCCTTGAAGACAGTGAGGTTATAGTTCAGAGAGAATAGGGATTACGGCAAATAGTTCCACAGTTTAATGGTCTGCAAAATACATGTGGAAGCGGAACGCTCCGTGCGGATTTTCGGAACTTCAACTATATACCGGTGCCTCCCTGCTCTTCCGACAGTGGAGAGGGCCGGGGGAGTATCCGTCTAAATATCAAACCAAGCAAGAATTAATTGATAACTGAGACGTACAATACAAAAAAAAATATAAATGAAGACCGGAGAGCGGCCAAAAACTTTTGTATTTATATTTCCAAAATTCATTGATAATTCAAAGCTCACACGGCGAGAGTCGAACGGAATACTTTATAATTTGCATCTAAAATATCGTAAAAAATGACAGAATCTGGTAAAATAGATGCTGCGATTTGGATCGACGAATCTCGAATTTTTTTTATGCAAATCTGATAGACGTCTAGGACGTAGAGGGACGAATTTAAGGCAGGTAATTTACAAATCAAGTCAAATGTTTTTATTTGCAGAGTATAGGTATAGAGGCGTTACATTCGTTTTAAAAATTATATTGTTCTCTATACTAGACCCGTTAGGGTGTGCAAGCTTACCTATACAAAATAGTACACTATTACATATTCTCTAAGGTTTACAAAACATAATCTACTATACTACAAAATAATTCGAATAAATTTAGGTCAGGATTATAATAAGCTCACAATTAGTCATTTAAAAAATCTTTTAGAGAATAAAATATGCCTTGTCAAGTAGGAATTTCTTAAGTTTCAGCTTAAAGATAGAAAACGAGTTGTGTTCCTCGATTATACGTACTTGGCGACCTCGTTAGCGTAAAGGTTACCATGCCGGTCTGCTAGTCAGAAGGTTCCGGGTTCGATTCCCGGCCCGGTCAACATCTTTGTGCTTAACTAAATTTGTTGGCTGTGGGTCTGGGTGTTAAATATGTATGTATTTATATATAATATGTATGTACGAGTATGTATGTATATGTAGTATATCAGTTGTGTTAGCAACCATAATACGAGCTTGAAATGGTTCAGTATGGGGCTAACCAGCCGTGTGTGAAAGTGTCAAAAAAAAAAAAGACAATTTGTTTTATAGTACCAGATAATAATAGAAAGAAGATAAGAATGAAGTTTATATAAAGTATATTTTTGATCCCTTAGTCAATTATTAGGGTTCCGTACCCCAACGGGAGCCTCTTACTAAGACTTCAATGTACGTTCGTCCGACCGTCTATCACCAACACTATCTCATGACCCAGAATAACCATAGACTTGACATTTTCACACAGGAATTATTTACATTGCTGCTTTAACAACAAATACTAAAATTACGATGTAATATAATTTTTGGAGGACCCACATGCAACATCCGTTTTATTTTGACGTTTTACCTAAAGGGTACCAAAGAGGCAAGCCTTATTTCTATCTACTTATGTATTTTACAACTAAGTGGACATCATCCTGAGCCGCCATACTAAATCTTTATAAAAGGGATTTATAGAGATAGCCACTTATCTGCAGCCCTGATCTAGGGAAAAGCAAGCTGGGGCCCATGTACCGAGCGGCAAGTTCAAAAAGGCGTCCGTATTCTCATATTTTACAAGAATTCTTCAAAATTCCGACGACCAGAGAATGAAAAGGGAGACAACATTTATCCTCATACCAATCAATTAGTTGACATGCGATTTTTAAATTAGTATATTTATAATAAAGGTATAAAACAGAGTCAAAAACAAAGTAATAAGGGTAAAAAACAAAGTCATTGGAAATAAAATAAAAACAACAGATGTTACAGTAAAATCAAGACTCAAATAGAGATGGGCGGGGCATATGATAAGAGGTCCAGACAAATGGAGTTAGAGAGTCACTAGTTGGTACCCCAGGGAAGGTAAAAGAAAAAGAGGGAGACCAAGGAAATGGTGGGACGATGACATCAAAGAGGTAGCAGGAGTGATGTGGAACAGAGTAGCTATAGTAAAGACAGAGTAGAAAAAGTTGGAGGCCTTTGCCGATTGGCAAACAGATCTGCAAAAGATTACTTAACAGCAGATAGTAGAATAGTTTTAACTTTTATTTACTTGTTTTGGTTGAATTGTATGTAAAGGTTTGAATAAATAGCTATACTATTATTATATAACTAGCTGACCCGGCAAACGTTGTTTTGCCTTAAAAATATATAGTAGAAGATTCTCAGACCTACTGAATACGCATATGAAATTTGGTAAAAATCGGTCAAGCCGTTTCGGAGGAGTTACGGTAACTAACATTGTGTCATGGAAATTTTATAATTCTTTATTGGACACATAAAAAAGGCACAGTAAAAGACAATTAACTTAAAATTAGTGTACCACAATTGGCGGCCTTATCGCTTAAAGCGATCTCATCCAGGCAACCTTTGGATGGAAAGGAATTTATAAACGACTAAAGAAGGACGTAGTGTACAATAAAGAATAATAAAAAACATACATATAATATTAATAATCTTATCTTAATTTATATAAATCTCGTGTCACAATGTTTGTCCTAAATGGACTCCTAAACCACTTAACCGATTATAATAAAATTCGCACACCATGTGCAGTTCGATCCAACTTGAGAGATAGGATAGTATAAATCTCAAATTATAGTCGCAATTTTAATTTACTGCTAATTATTGTTTGTTATTATTTGACAGTCACAATTATCTGTTAACTCCAAATGATTCTAACTGATGTCGATACCTTTCGACTGGGTTGAGTAAGTAATCAATAGATGGCACTGCTATGGTAAATCTACGAACGTGTCATATAAGCTACACTATCTATTTTTCATACCCTTAAGTGAGGCAAAACCTAGTTTGCCGGGTCAGCTAGTATTATATATTAGACAACAGTTTAGCTCTGAGAAGAACTTTTGCGTATGTGTAGTTAAAAGAACAAAATAAAAAAAAAACCCGAAAATTATTAGACTTTGCGCACGACCGCTGCGATGGGAGCCAACCTCGCGACTGAGCCGCGCTGGTACCTTACTCATAGATCTAAACACCCCTTCCCCGCACACGCCCTCTTCGCAACGGGCCGTGCAGCAGAAATCGTAATATTTTAATTTCACCATAACTTCAAAACCAAACGTCCAATTTTAATCATTCAAAGACCAAATATTATCAACACAAACTGTTCTTATTGATGAAATTTATTTTGATAAGGATTAATAGTGTATTGCTTAAAATCGCTTCGTAAATAAGCCATTATTTCTCGTACAAAGTAAAGGATAAAAAATGGTTATTGTGGGTTATTCCTAAGAGATAAACATATACCATCACGGACTTTTTTGTAGACCTTTTTAAGTTGTACAATACTGTAGTAAATTGTTTTGATCTATCTTGTAGGATTCAGTCAGCGTTTGCAATGTAAGCGCAAAAAAGGGTTTTTTTTACGACCTCACATTAAAAACCTCAAAAATTGTAGCCTATGTGTTATTCTGATGTATATGCTATAGCCTATGTGTTATTCTGATGTATAAGCTATATTGTGGTAAAGTTTCATTCAAATCCATTCAGTAGTTTTTACGTGAAATAGTAACAAACATACATCCATACATCCATACATACAAACTTTCGCCTTTATAATATTAGTAGGATAAAGGTAAGATGAAACCAACATTCATAAGTGGGTGGGGACAGTATTATTCAGTTTTGGCTGATGGGGGTCCGTTTACCTCTATGAATAAAATATTTTATATTAAGCACTCAGTGTTATCATTTACTGACCTACTTTATAAGCGGAGTTACGACTTGTGACCCAGTGGCACATAAAATAAACAGCGGGATAGAATGTCTGTCATGAGAGAGCTCCGCCTTTTTTTTTTTTGTTGACGAGGGTGAAATCTTCGACAAGATACCTGGCTACGATGGGGCGCAGCCAGGTTATGTGGGATTTGTACCCGCTAAAACCCCCCCGGTGACCTGCCTCTGTGCTTAACGGAGGTCTCCGGGTTCTTCCGGGAAACACTCCGGAGACCTCCTTGCACTGCGCTGTGGCCCTTCCCGCGACGGTGACGGTCACGCGACGCCGTCGTCGTCCACCCCGAACTCGATGGAGTGGGTGTCGGAACCCAATCTCCGAACACCTTCGAGTCTGATGCCCCTTTTAGTCGCCTCTTACGACAGGCAGGGGCAGTTCCGCAGCCTTATTCTTTCACCCAGGCTGCAGGGTTACCGCCATCATGCCTAGCGACGCAGCTAGAGGCAGATTTATTTAATCCCTCAAGATTTTAATCAGAACGCAATGTACGACAATACATTGTAGAATTAATGTAGTGCCTGAAGCTCGGCTAACTCAAGTAATCTGATTGCGATTAGCGAAGTTAAAGCAGTGTTGTACAGAGTTCAAACGCGCTATAAAACCAGCAGTGGGTATTTCAGGTAATAAAATCAGAAAAAAATAACAATTGACATTATTAAAATTATGAGCTCTAAAGATTCTAAATAATATTAATATCTAAAAATGAGTAAGTTTTTATTTTTTGATTACTTTCGCATACCATTTTCAAAACTTAATACGACTATTTTAAATTATAAAATTATAGGTAAGTAAAATAATGAAATTTAAGAGTGACATTTACGTAATCGTCTTTTAAAAATCTAACAATATCTAACACTGAATTAAATATGAAAACTGAAAAATTCATAAGCAGCATTTTTTAAAATAATATGCTATTTTGCTTCCCAGCCTTAAGCAACGTTCGATGCAGACCGTCTTTGGATGGGTGACCATGCAAATGTAAAAAGTGAAATTTCATCGGTGCGCTACTGCGTATCTTAAGACACGTTAAGTTGTCTCGTACAAGCTGTCAGAAATACTCAGAGGATTAGAAGTCAGGAAGTCAAGAGACCCGATATGACAGTTTGGTCACTTAGCTGATACAAAGTTATTTGAGTTTTGCCCTCAATATAAACGTGTGCGAAAAATTGTCTACTTAAAAGCGACGACAATATTGTTGTTGTTCCATTTTTGTATGCGAGATAAATATAAATTTGATTTTCAAATTAGTATCTACTGACCAACCGTTATAAAAGTTACCTGATAGAGACATAATGGTGCTATTGTCACATAAACATGCTCGTTTCATGTGATTTATGTATTGATTGACAGAACATGCGAAGCGAGCGAAGTCTCTGTTCGAGACAGGTCAACTTTGCTTTTTTTATATACCATGATGGGTTTGCGCTTGACCAGAATTTACCTGATGGTAAGCGACATTGTGATCTAAGGTGGAACGCGCTTACCCAGAAGAAACCGGTTCATTCATGCCTTGCAAACCGCAAGATTATAATTTTAGAGAAATAAGGCTTTTGGCAAGGAGTTCCACACCTTGGCACGTACAATGAAGGTGGAGGCAAAACGCTTAGTGCGCGCATTTTAGGTATCTCCACAGTGAAACGATGCCGCTTTCGTCTGTCTGTATGTAAGTTTGCATATTGGTTTGCGCGTAGAGGTCATAATAACGTATCAATCTTCACGCAACTTGATGACACGCAGGCACTACTGCCAAATATAGTTTTTAATCGTCGGTTGATGGTCGTGTTTTTGATTAGGTGGATGGTTCCCACAAAAAAAAGCTTTTTTGCAGTTTTACTAGTTGATTTTAATCATATTTGGCAGAGCGATTAAAATACCATATCTTTAAGCAACTATGAAATATAAACATTACAAAGTTTTGGCCAATGTTTTGTTTTATTTTAACCATAAAGAAATCGTGTTCGCGAGGTCTGTAACTACTAGTTCATAATTAGAAGTAGATACTATTTATGTTACACACCAGTTTTTATGAACTCTATTGAAGTAAGTAGTAATGATAAATACTTATATACATATGCTTGTATGTACTTATAGAACTCCTTAGTGAAGACATATCAAAAACATACAAAACGGTTAGTTGATATTCATAGGAGATATTTACAAAGGTTTTATCTGCTTCTATTATTACAATAATATATTTTCATACTGACGTTTAGTTTAGTAAAATATTGGCTGTGTATGATCATTTATTTTGGAAATAATTTATTCTTATACTTAAGTAAAATGTACCAATTTAGTTTTACTATTCAGTATTAAATTCTATTGGCCAAGTGATGACTTCGCTGTCGACTGTTTGTCCTCCTCTGTCACCAGGTTGTATATCTCGTGTACAATGATAAGTAGAGAGTTGATATTTTCACACATAATATGTCTGTAGGCTTAAAACAAATACCTACTTAAATCATGGTTAAATAAAGGAAGGCTACAACAAACGAGACGTCCAACTCGCACTTGTCCAAGTATTTGATGAAAAGGAGAGACAAGATGAGCCTATTGTAGCAGTGCAATCTAGCCTGATGGTAAAACTTGCATCAGAGTTTTGGATTCCAAACTTAGCGCGTCGCCGAACTGTGTTTGGCACTCTAAGATATTTGGTTTGAAATCTAATTGCCGAGTAATTTCAACGAAACAAATCCTCTTTAAACCAGAACACAGCCACGAGAAGTACACAGAAAGAAGAACTAATTAACTTTATAAATAATATTTATATGATTAGGTAAGATTTACTTTTCATTTAATTAAACAGGTTTACTCCTCATTTGCTGAGAGAGCCGAACAGAGTTCATGATGAGATGACATACTTTTGTAAAAGTTAAAACCAAAATGTAAACCATAATTAGTCAATAAATGTATTTGAATACATTTCGGTGAGTTTATTACTATGGAAACAGCAGCCACCTCAATAAAAGTTACGTAAAAGCAACTTTATATCTAAAGTAAAAGAAAAACACAGGTTAAAAAGTATTTGATCTTCAAAGTTACAGAAGTCCCATAAAATCCCAGCGAGTCGAGAACCAAACACAACTACGCCTCCATAGCGGAAGATACAACAAAAGTTAAATCCACTACGCTCGAGCGACCATGATTAAAAAACTCGACAACTACTTAGCCATAATCCACACGATGACTCATACGGTGAAAAATCAATCAATTCACCTAACCTTGAGAGGATTTCATTTTGTGAATCTTAAGCGTAAAACGCTAGAGATGTGAAACCATCTCGTTGTCATTGAATCGAGAAGATCGAGCCTGACTTGACTATGTAAACACAACAATGCATGGAGTTAGCTGACGAGAGAAGCAGTCTCGACTAGTTGTATGCCGAGCCGGCATTTTTAATGTGTTTAGTTGATAACCGCGGACCGCGCGCGCCGCTCGTCCACGCACCACGCACGAGTCACACATTTATCTTATCAACGACAAAAAAACTTCGACACAGCCTGCGTTGGAATCCCAACTTTCAACTTTAGCCAGTCAGAGAGAGTGCAAGTACAGTTGACCTGCAGTGAGCGGAACCGGATCGGCTTCACTGAGAGCAACGCAGGAGCACACCAAAATCCTGAGTCTAGAAAACCGCCGCTTGCGTTTCCCTCAAGGTACGTTATATGTTACTCGTACGTGCATCGAGTGAGTTTAGCTATCTATGATTTACGCAAATGCATTATGTATTGGGCACAGGACGAGTGCAGTGATCGAATATAAATGATGTTTGTAAACACGGTCCTACGCTTATTGGTTGAAGAAATGAGGACGGCATTTCCAATTTAAATTTGATGAAAAAAGCTTAAAATAACATTGATAAATTTATTAAAAAACACTAAGTTCTATTAAATAAATTTATTTGGTTCCATAAATTGAAGAACTAAAAGAGAATAATGACGTACTCGTAGCTTCGTTTAGAGTATAACTGAGACAAGTGTTATTTATTCTCGCTAATTTCTGTGACTTTTAAAAGGCATTGCATTGTACTTTTTACATAAATATCAAATATGGACATCAAGCATTACGAATTTGCATAATCTGCGCTTACGCTTTTAGAAAATCATCGTGAGTAGATATTAGTGATATGCAAATATGAGTTTTTGCTGTTAAAACTAGTTACATTTTAGACGTTATTTATTATCACTTTTTGTATGCAGAAATATAATTATAATCTATTAATAATCAAGAAACATTGATTAGGGATATTAATCAGCGTTCAAAAAACTATATATTTTTGTGAGTTAGGCGTGTGAGACTAGTCCCACGTGTAAAATGATAGGTATATAATAATAAGTATATATAAATAAACTTATTATTATGTTAATATTCCAAGTTCCTAATTTCTGCTTTATGACAAAAGCTTAAAAAGGTATCATATCAAATACGTGAAATCGTTTTTTTTTTTTCAATATGATCACTAAATGGAGACATGTTTTACATACTTACCTACATAATGTTTTTCAATTTACATAAGCATGTCTGTAATGTTAATTCGTTTATTTACTAAAAATGTCTAAGCGTGAAATCGAGATTAGCTATTAGATACTCGTATTTATACAAACTTTGAAATGCTTACTTGAATATACAAGGTTACCATATACTATTGCAAAACCTTTTTCGGGTTTTAATATGTCTAAATAAGCTACTTATGTTCTACAAGTTTTAAATACACATACATAGATAGGTACCTATACGAAAAATTGCACTTAAAGTGCACACAATTAAATTCGCACCTTCGTACAAAAATCACGTCGACCAGCTACATAATGTTTGGAAAAAAGAAATTTTATATAATAAGTAAATAGTATAATAGTAGAATAATAATATTGTTTCTTTGAACGTTGTAAAGCCGCTCGAAAAATATTTTCAATTTGTTACTTCTTCTTGCTTATGAGCTAAGTGGTCAAGCTCTGGTGTCGATAGTTGTAAAGCAGCCCGAAGGTTTCTGACTTGGCTTAACGACTGTAGTCCCGGCTGTAAGTCTTGTACTAATGTATGTACTAAGCGTATGAATAGTACTTGTACTAAGACTAACAGCCGGGACTAACAATTAAACGTGTCATCCGACCTACAGTAGCGACCAAATGAAAATGCCACTTTAAAGACGACACTCTTGTGCATATGGTCACCCATCCAAACACCGTCGGCATCGATCGATCGTTGCTTAGCTTCGATGATGGCGTCAGATCACCTTAGCTAGCCGAGCTACAGGAACGTTAGAATAGTTTATCAATTGGTAGGTATATTATAGGTAACCTATAGGTTAATTACATAGACAGATACCTAAACACTTTATTATAACACTCACAAAAAATAAGGTACAAAAAACACTTAAAATGCTTAAAAGCTAGTGCCTTAACTGGCGACCTTATCGCTAAAAGCGATCTCTTTCAGACAACTAATTCCAAGAATGTACACGTAAAAAGAACAACGATAGAAAGACGAG
Source organism: Mellilla xanthometata (assembly GCA_035578125.1). Lineage (NCBI taxonomy): Eukaryota > Metazoa > Arthropoda > Insecta > Lepidoptera > Geometridae > Mellilla > Mellilla xanthometata. The sequence goes on along the minus strand of JAPUBQ010000041.1, from coordinate 613,974 downwards.
GATTAGTACTAATTTATCTAATTAATATAAAAGTTAAGATAACAAATTCGTCTTAATAGGACCGCGATGTCATTCTTATATGATAAAATAACTTAACCTTTTATTTACGATATTAAGTTGAAGTTATTACTGTTCTTTTACTTGGTTGGGCTAGTAAAAAATGATAATAGGTGTTATAAAACTTCAGGCGTATGAACACAGTTCATCCGTGAATGCTGAGTTAGATTTTTGTGGGTTTGATTTATTATATCAATTTTTTCGGCTTCGTAGCGATACTTTTTTCAGGATATAAAAAACAATTATGTGCGACATAGGGAACGTTAACTTGTGTTACATTATTGACTAGTATATTTTCTTAGAAACATAGTACAGCCACTAAATAATGTAGCTTCTCGACGATAAAGTATTTTTGCAAATCGGTATAGTGGTTTCGAAGCCTATTCGCTTCAAACAAACAAACAAACCTCTCCTTTTTATAATATCTATCTTCTAATATATAAAATTTTCATATCACAATGTTAGTCACGTACTCCTCCGAAACGGCTTGACCGATTTTTACCAAATTTTATATGCGTATTCAGTAGGTCTAAGAATCGGCTACTATCTATTTTCCATACCCCTAAGTGATTAGGCAAAACAACGTTTGCCGGGTCAGCTAGTTGGTATATAAATCTTACCCATTGAGACATTCAAATGAATATTTTTAATAGTAATTAATAAACAAGCATACAGCTCCTTCTTGAAGTGTATGTACGGTATGGTATGACTTACATACATACATGTGCCTATAATGGTAATTTCCTTACCATAATCGATTTGCTCCATGTTCACCCGAGACATGCAACGTTTATGTTAATACCTGATATGTATCTTAGGTACAAATTAATTCATAAGTGAACATGGGCAGGTAAGTGTATATATTTTTTTACACAGTACAGTACAGGCCAAGTGGCGTGTCTTGGGAGAGGCCTTTGTCCAGCAGTGGACGAGCATAGGCTGATAATGATGATGATGACACAGTACAGCTAGGCATTTGACCAGCAGGGTCGGAACCACGAGTAACACGAGCTAGCGATAATCGAGCCTGATGTAGCATGCCTAGTCTCGAATAACTAGCTCTCAAGGAAGCTTACCAACAGATTTTTTAGCTCGTGGGTAGTTGCTAGCCAGGCATAAATGCTCTACCACCATGCACAATATAACAAATAGTCTATAATAAAATAAGCTAAGTCTTAAGACAACCAGGATTTTAATAAAAATAAATGCACTTTTATGCACCAAAGACTTGGGTGGAAAGCTTTGATCGGCTTTTATTCTATTGATGATTGAATATTCTGAAACTTTGGAACTGCCTGCCTGAGGCTATTTGTGAGAAAAATAATCCAAGATTTTTTCCTTTGTTCACATCCTAAAGTATACATATCAAGAGGTAAGCGTAAGCCGCGGCTTAACTTTAGCTGAACGCGAACCTATGCGACGAAAATTAAATATTAAGGCATTTTCGCAAAAAAATCTACTCATTACATTATTATGAATTTAGTTAAATTAGTTATTTAAACAACTTAACTCAAATAATTTAGTCACTAAATAACTTCGTACCATTCTATTTATTTTTACGCCCTCAGTTTTGGTATGAAATACCTTGTAATTTGCACATTACGGTTTTTATAACCTTTTATTGTTAGCTTAAGTGGTAAGTAACCTTTGCCTCAATCACGGTAAAACAACACAAATGTTCGCTGGTTTTTCCTGTGATACTAACACTTTACATCGCTATTAGGTACGTGTAGTACCTAAACTCTATGCGGCAAAAATATTAACGCATTTACATGCTTGCTTATTACCCCACTTATCGCCATATTCGTCAAATAGGTGAAACCATAGAAATACCGCGTATATATCGTAATGTTTCGCCAAATTTACCAAAAATCCGAATAATAAAACCGATGTGTAGTGCCTCCATTAGTCTTAGGTAAATTCAACGTTAACCGACACATTTAAATAGCTATTAGATGTAATTTGTAATGATGGCACTACACATCGCTATCCGTATTCGCGTATTCGATATGTAATGATATATCTGATAATGTTTTCGTCTTATTTGGAAATTTGACGAATATGACGAACACCATATTATGTTTGTGTGTTAGTTTGTGAGAATGGCCATATTTTCCTGTATGTAGGTACATTCCTGTAGTTTCCTGCATGTACACGTCCATATTTTTTTTTTTGACAAAAAGCATCAAACATCGAATAGCAAACACATAACGATGTGAGTTATCAGCTTCAGTTACACGTGCTCAAGTACATTGCATACTTGTACTTATCGACCGAGCGAAGGAAGAGAGCAAAACGAATTACTTTGCATCTACAGACATTTACAATTTTTGTTCATCTTTGGATGTTATTTCTGTACAGTTTAAATTTAAGATCGAATGTTAACAAAAGTTTGTAGATACAGATTCTAATTATAAAAAGAATTGTTGTTGTCGTCGGCCAACCCAATCCAAACCCGATTTTGATGAAACAGGGATTTGCTGCGGTGGGAATTTACCGGCAAATTATGATACATACATGACGTATTTTATATGGAGATAACCAGCCGTGTGTTAAATGTGTCCTAATATTTATTTATATGTAATAATGTATATTTGTTTATTTAAATGACCCATCATTAACTGCATTGAATTTTTTCTTTTCTTTCTGTCTTATTAATACTAATTATTAAAACTTTACACATCAACTTAAATACTACTTTTATCGCTTATGTTATCAGATAATATAACCAGACCCGTTTCTTTCAATAGAGCAAACATAATTCTTTGGTAGCTTGGAAATGTTTTTGGTCCATTTGACACAATATACTTGTACTCGATTTCCTAACACGAGATTACAAAATACTTATTTTACCGTAAAAAAATCCAAGACTGGTCGCTTTGAAATGTAATTACTTACATATGTGCAAGCTTCGGAAGAAATGTGCAGCAACTAAACACGGCAGCCAACAAAAAGTTGTAGACACGGACCCGGTGCAGACGGCATTTAGGTCAGTCGAGCCGTTTTAATCTACGAAGCCTTAGAAGCTCTGGCGCGGAACCTAAGTATGTATATCGCAACTTGCGAGTCTGCAACACTTACATAAGCGGTCCCAAGCGATCCCTTTTATAAATTAATTATAAGAGAACAGGAATTAATCAGTTATTTGAATCCAGCGAACTAGAATAAACGGAAGAGTAACTCCATACAATTGCCGCTTCGAATTTGAATCCATCTACGCACACAATTATACCTACTGCTATCCCAACGAAATACACACACACAAAGCTCGCACGCGATTGGTGCCGTGCCACACCACGTGACGCCAAGCGGGCGTGCGGGTAGCTGTTTTGTCCCGCCCACCGCGGTATTTTACGATTACGCGTGGAACCATTTTATCGGCCAAGTTACTATTCTAGTTTTCTGTTTGAAACCAATGATCTGCCTACTCCAACTCCTCCATATAACTGATTGGTTTCAAATAAGTTAAATATGAATTATTTTATTACTACTTCGTAGGTTAGTATGTATTTTTTCAGATATTTATTTTTCGAATATAATTACTCAAATATAAAAAACTGTAATAAATACTGATTACTACGAAATAGAGAAAGAATGTTGTAAATTTTCAGGACGAAATTATCTGACTTCTCTTGAGAGTTTCATCAATTATATTTTCAAGAATTTTTTATAACACAGGTGTATTTATAACACGGCTTTGTTTGTCCTCGTGTTTGACTTGATTCAGGGTAGTTAAATTGGAAAATTTAAATTGTTAATTTATTATTCAAGAAATTGTATATTTTATCGTATATACTATATGTAGTAATGTGTAAGTGTGTATGATCTAATTATGGAAGTCTTGTTTAATGAGACAAAAGGCCTTATAAAGACGACAAGGCGTATTTTATCAGATAAAAAGATCGTAATGTGCTTCCAAATAAGGCTAATTTTGCAATGATTCACTCGAAGGCCTTTATAAAGCAGTTTCAGTACATGCCATATTTAAAACTGTTACTCTTGGTATTTGTAGAAATAAATTCAACATATTTTAAATATACATAATTTACATATTCATTCTATTTCTAGCGTAATGTGTAGATATAAAACAATAACAATGTGCGTACCTCATGCTTAGTATTAACTCTAAAAACTATGGTTATATGTATGTATAACCACAGAATAATATCTAGTACTACGGTATAACTATAGATGCGCCCCGTAGTGATTTTGAATAAAAAGTAGCATACATATCTGTTAGTCCAGGTTTAAATTATTTCCAAATTACATTTTATCAAAATTGGTTCAACTGTTTGAGCGTGAAGAAGTAAAGACATAAACTTTCACCTTTAAAGCATAAACAGCCCATTACACGTTCCCATTGCTGGGGTTCGGGGCCTTCTCTCCCGAGGAGAAAGATATAGGTCATAATCTACCACGCTGGCCAAGTGCGCAGTTTGGGAGATGACACACGTCTTCAGATATTGAGGTCCTCAAACATGTCGTTTTCCTTCACCGTAAAGCAAGTGCAAATTCACACATAACTTGAAAAACAAGTCGTTGATGTAGGGCTGAGATTGAACCAGGGGCCGTCTGATTCAAAGGCAGACGTTTTCCCACCGAGCCACACTCGTGTTCTAGCCATACTTGCTTTTTAGCGTTTATAATATTAGTGGAATGGAATTTTTCTAACTACAGTGCAGAAAGAGAACCTATTTAACCGACTTCAAAAAGGAGGAGGTTATATATTCGACTGTATGTATTTTTTTTTATACTTAGTTTAGTAGCTTAGTAACTGGAGTTACACACAAAACAAAATCCCGTTCCGTTCGTGTCCCGCATTGACGGTGCCTCTGTGGATGTTAAGCTCTAATATCATCAGCAGATAGCAGCTTCATAGATAGCAGTTCATTACAAGTTAACTAACACACACTATATACACAGCCACATTAACTTCAAATGCGCTTACGGTTATTACCTATTCTGATAACTCTTGTAAAGCGATAATCGAGCGTTAATACTGAAATAAAATATGATTGAAACTTTTTTGCTACCTTTTAAGTTTACTAAGTATTATTAACTTAACATTTCTGAGACTCGCTTTCATTGCAAACCTTCAAGGGGTTAACTTCTAGTAACCTACCAAAGTGAATCTTTCTATAAGACATTGCTTAAATTGGCAGGTTATTATTATTTTCTATACATTAGCCTATTTAATGTTACTATAAATGAATAATAAAGAAATTTGGAAACTGACACTGAATGATTTTGTGGCGAATGGTTTGTTCTAAGAAATGAAAGAATTATTATTATTATAACAAAAAAAGAAACAAAAAATCTTGGGAAGCTAAGTATTTACTATATATTAACTTATGCTCTCTTTCATAACCTGAATGCTAACTTTAACCTACTTCAAAAAGGGGAGTCTTCAATTCTAGTTTTTTTTTTTTGTATTTGTGACTTCGTCATATATTAAATGCTCTTGAATACTAACTCAAAGTATATCTAATATTATGTAGATTAATAAGCTAAGGATTTTCCAACGATTTTCTACAATGCACAGGGTTCAATATAGAGGACATATATGCGATAAACATAAATAGTTTTTTTTTCTTGATATATTACATATATCAAATGATTTTTCCTGTCTAGTGAACTAAAAAATTTAAAGATGAAAGTCTGCCCGACGATCGAAAGGCGTCTATCGAAAAACTACAATTCAGCATAATTTAGATTGTTTCCTAAAGCGACAACCTCATTTAAAGTTGGGGAAATTTCCCTGGTTTTTTAACTAAACCAGCACGGATAGCTTTTTATTGAAATTCAAACCTTAACTTCCTATAAAATAAGGTTTATTTTATAAGTTAATAAAAATGGGTATGATTCCCGGGACATGAGCTGAAGCTCCTAAATATGAACACAAATGATCCACGTGGGTTCAACTGGAATGGTAATGAAGCATTTCAGGCACTCAGTGACCAATTGCTGTCAGCAGTAGCGTCAACAGCAGGTCTCTTCTCTTCTTCTTCCTTGCCTTATCCCACTAGGTGGGGTCGGCACAGCACATTTTCCTCTTCCACTCTCCTCTATCAGCCGTCGTTTCTACACTCACTCCTTTCACTCTCATGTCCTCATTCACACACTCCATCCATGTCTTCTTCGGTCGGCCTCTTGCCCTTCTTCCTTGCACTTCCATTTCCATACATCTCCTACTAACATGCATCTCCTCTCTACGCATCACATGCCCATACCACCCACTACCACGCTAACCTCCCACTCTTCAACAGCAGGTCTCGAAAGAAATTTCTCTACCTTTGGTCTGGTTCAATCAAAGAATCGTAAATCAAGTTCGAATCGTAGAAACCCAAAAAGTGTATAAATTGGTTCATAGCTTCAAGACAGATAACTTCAACCAGTCTGAAGCGGGTATTCATAGTAGCGATGCAGTTCTGTCATACAATATGGATTGGGATCTGAACCCCTGTACGAATGACGACATCATAGAAGAAACAAAAGTTGACTGGGAGTGAGAGCCAGATGATGATATCCCTCTCATAGATCTACGAGTATGTTTAAGGCCTGGCCCTGAATGGTAACTATTTTTAAATACTAATTATTATTAAAATTAGTTGATTTATCTAACAAACAAATTAAGATTTTGAAAATAATAGGTACTTGATTTTATAAGAGTTCATTAAAAATATTTCCCAAATAAATACTAATCATTTTATTACTCTTTTTAATTAAACATGTATTAATGTGACACTTACTACTACTATTATGTTTAAAATCCTCACACATTTTTAAGTTTTTAATCCAATAACAGAATGTCATTATCTATATATCGGATATATAAAAAACTGGATTTATATTTTTATCATAACAATTTCTAACCCTGACAATGTACCTAAATGCAATTTCATCGCGTAAAGTGTTGTTATTATATTTAATGGTAGCTTTTTCATTCAATATCACAGTTTTAAATCAACAAGCAATGGTATATCGAAATGTGCAAGAATAGACACACACTAAACGCCAGCGCGATACCGTTTACGAGCTTCGTTAAAAGGTAACAACATAAACAATTATATCACGTAAAACTGAGAACAAAGCTAGACATTATACAAATGTTATAACAGACTACAAAATGTCGATATATTCAATTTAGACTGTTACGAGCATGCTAATTTTAAAAACAAAGCACTATGTTGATTTCTGTTTTCTGATCCGGAACAACTATTATACAAGCCTCTGAATCGTTACACTGTTTGTCTGCTCGCGCAAATTACTAGCAAGATCATTTTAGAAGCTAATTGATAGTTACGAGTACAATGTCTGGTTTTTTTTTTTGTAAAAAGTGTAATTTTGATGAACATGTAAATTGGGAATAACAGAAACGTGACGATTAGTGTTTGTAATAAGGAACTTGTGTGAGAACAAAACTCGTCGAAGAATGACGTGACGACAGTATTAGTTTTGATCATTTTCCGTTCTTAACGAGCAGAAACGCAGAATAGTAAATAGGACTTACGGCACTTACAAATAGATTTGATAGTTGTCGGTATACATGATGATAAATCTATGACGCATTTCATGATTTTAGACAAAACAATGCGTAGTTCCTAACATTGTCAATTATTATGGGTTCTTGGTTGTTGTGTGATTTTTACCAGTCACAATAGCTAGTTCTATATATTATGTCATTTTCGGTTGAAGGTTGTTTTTAGATTACAATAAGATTTTAGTTCTACAATAAAGGCGTGTTTTAGAAATATTCAGTTTTACATTGTGGTAGAGCATTTTTTTGTGCCCGCTTGGCTATTGATCACTCTCAAGTTGAAATATTCTAGTTCAATCCTCCAGAGCCTGTTATTTTAGACTAGATGAGATGTGTGTAAAAAATATTGGTGATGATATAAAATTTGCTAAATTATGTGTATTGTAACAGAGTATATTAAGTAGAGGACCTACTTATTGAAAATGTAGCACCCAAATATTAGGAAATTAAACAGTTTACTATATCTATCAGTATATTATCAAACTGAGCAACATAAGTCGCGCTTACCAATTTGTAAAAAATAAATAACCAAATAGATCACAGCTACAACCGTAATTCAAAGATTTAACTACGTAACCGCAGAAGATGCTCAAACAGAAACAACAAAGTGTAATTAAGCTCAAGTCTAAATCAGTTGGACTACTTCGATCTCTTTCTAGCCATACTTATTCTGTACACGGCCGTACACGTATCTGTAACTATTATTGTATAAGGATGGAATAAGTATATAATACGTACAGCTCCAGATAACCACGGTAGCCCAGCTATGCGGTTCAGATTGTGTTTCGACCGTTCTCTCATTTGGCTGTACCTAGTCGCATTTTGATTATAGTCTTGAAAATGACTTGGCAGACTACATCTGAAACTTAATACGTACTTTACGTTATACTTACTTTATCTCTCTTGTTTTTATTATGGGTCTATTGCCTGAAAATAAATCATTATTATTTACAGAAAATACAGGTTTTATATTATTTCAACAAATGGTTTTTAAGTAATGTTTTGTTCGGTTCTAAAAGAGTCGCTAAGTCTCTTGTCCACTGTTATAGATAAGTGTGTGTTGGCAAAGTACGAGACAGATTCGCTCACTAAGGGCTCCTAAACATTAATTATGAATCAGCAACAAATCACATGTTTTGTAATAAATGCCCTTCTTAAACATTTACAGTAGAACGCCGGAAATTTGGAAATTTTGAGCTTATGCGAATAACAATTTAAAAAAGAAATATAATATAAATAATGCATTCTATACATTTAAATAACTTCAATTACTTGTTTCAAATGTTTTCGTTTTCTTTCATAGAAGAATACCTAAACCAATGAGTGATTGACAGTATTCTATGAATGTTAATCTATAAGAAGCTATATCTATTTTCATTTTATAGCACTTACAGAAGGACAAACAATCATTTTCCATAACTCTATACTTATTATGTACCTACTATATAATTTAAACTTGACAATATTATTACTGCAAATGCACAGACTAAAGTGCATACAGGTCGTACACTCGTATAAATGAAACGCTTTTGCAGGAAGTTACATAAACATATAAATGCATCCTACAAATTGATGGCTGCTACGTAACCTGGTTACTGGAACCTGGTTCGTTCTCATAAGCCGCTTAGAGTGAAATGAGGGTAGTTTTGTGCTCGGCTAGCAAACTGGAAATGTGCGCGCCGCAGTCTTTGAGAAACCGCCAAGAAGCACATCTCTCCGTCTTATCTTTGCACCCCGTTCGGGTATGGGTCGTGACCATAATTCAATGGTAGTTGGACTATTAATTGCTATTTCGAATTATATGTCTGCGCTCACTACTTATAATTATTAGAGATCATTGCCACCATCGGGAAAGTCACGTTGATAAAATTACCCAAGCCGCCGAGGTTCCGAAGAGATTTTGCTAGGGAAAACGATATAGATGAAAGGTAAGCAAGCTCGAGTTTCTTTATTAATGTCTCTTGTCTTTTTGAGGCCTTATTTAATTTTATTCCCTTTATTTATTTCACTTTAAAAGTCAAACAGTGGTGTTTGCCATAAAACATTCACCGACTAAATTATACTTTCACTTGTTTTAAATTTCTATTAAAAATTTAGATTTGTTAGTCTAGTAATAGACTCAAAACTTTGTCTAATCACTACTAACCACATAACTGAAATACTTTGTTGATTAATCCGCAGTTAATTACAACAGTAATGAAAGTGGCTGGGCCTCTAATCGGGTCTAATAGTGGCAATTTACGACGAGCCGTACAAAAAATGATAAAACGACGTCATAAGAGCTAATCGAGGCATTATTGGCATCAGTTGTGTCAAAAACAACCACGTTCTATTTTATTGTTCCTCGTAGTTGGGTTTAAAACAAATAGGTTCTAAAAATACTATATCTATATGCGTAGTAAAAACCATCTTTGAAAACACCATACAATGAGTGCTATTAATTACAGTGATAGTGAAAATGAGAACCAGAACGACAGTGATTCCTGCGAGAGTGATAACGAAATAAGGATCATCCGTGAATATAGGAACAAATATCAGGTACTGTGGCAGAATATAACTATTTATTTACCAGCTATGCGCTTTGAGTAATACGCGTTTAATGGGACAAAAAATTGATTATCGTTAAACTAAATGAAGTCGAAGCAGTTACTGAACATCAAACCCGTTGATCCGTGAAGGGGTCACAAATATACACAGACATATACTAGTACGTACTTTGTTTCATTATCATATAAAAACTAAATACTTTTATTTAAGCTCCAGAACACAGTGCACAAGGTCGAGTATGGCCCAGTTTGGGCCAGTGTGTGCCACGCCACTGTTCTCTTGAAGTGTGCCAAAAATTACTTGTCGACTCGCATGCCACGATGCAGGGAATTGACCCGATTACACAATGGCTATGACTTGTGCCAGGCCAGCATCGGCCATGATATTTGTACTTGACCACTTCTTAGACAACGATAATACTTATCACTAACTGCCAATAGCAACCTCTGGTTCGAGGACGATGCATTTTCGTATCTGAATGGTATATCTCAGATCAAGGAGCATCAGCCTTAAAAATAAATTCTCTTAGAGGTCCAATAAGTAATTTAGAATCAAGGTTATTCAGAAAAAAAAAACAAACGAAGCAAGCTAGAAACAAAAATATCCGGTAATTGGTAAAGTAGAGATATATAAAGTCTAATTCTAAGAAAATTACGAAGTTGGGAACAATTTTTCTCTAAAATGTTTGGCATGACCTATCTCACTTATCATTTAATAAAAAAGTAAGAAAAGACCTTCTATTTATTATTTGTTGATATGCACATTAATGTAAAAACTATTATATGTGAATTATATACGAGTACATGTTAATTTATGTTTTTAGATAAACTATCAGGGTTTTTAGGGTTACAAAATCCTAAAAATAGTGTTCAAACATAAGTTTAGTTGAAAAAAATCAAGAACACAATCAGAAATAAATAATAAACGGACCGTTCTGAAAGATAAATGGTAGCGAAAGTGGATTGAGAATTTTGCCCGAATAAATTGGGTAAAACTGCGAAAAAAAACGAGAGGGTTGGCAGTTTTCGCGTCGGATACATTCTACTAAAATTTATTTCCAGAACTTCAAGCAATGGGTTGGTACCCAGACTTACGTAAGAACATTGTTTGTTGAAGTTTGTGCGAGGTCTCTCAGGTTTATGTTCGTAACATCGCTCCACATTAGTCACATCTTCTGCCTTCTGCACTGACTTTCGGAGTTTTCATAAACAATAAAAGCTTTTCTATCTATCTAAGCCTATAAATCAGCCCACTGCAGGGCAAAGGCCTCCCTACCATCCCTCCACTTTTGTCTGTCCTGGGCAACGGTCTTCCAGTGTGGGTTGTGTGCTTTTGCTTAATTTAATTATTCTTACAGCTTTGATAATAACAGATAATTTTACACTATTTATTTAATAACTATAAAGAGTTATTGTCTGATTTCGTTCGAAATCGTTTTCCTAAAAAAATATCATGGAAAAAAATTAAATTAACTTTGTCAAACATGGATAGTGAACTTGTATTGCTAATGGAAATTAAAAGTTTCTGCTTCTTTCTTATCTTTTGCGGAAATGTTTAATATGCCCAATAGCGAAATCTGACGTGGTACAGAGCAAAACTATAAAGTTATCCCTATAGTTACTACAAAACTCTAAAAACTGCTTTTTTTCTTACATTCTACTGCAGGTCACAAACAAACGTATATTTCCAAAAGGTTTAGTACAAAAGCTGTTTGTTTATATAAACTCGTCTCTAAAAGGTTTTGCGTCACAGTAACTCTATTTACTTGCATTTTGCAATTTACATAAAACATTGCACAGTGAACGCTGTTTTTGTTAAGGTTTATTGTCTGGAAAATTTACAGCTTTGCTTTACACAGAACAGATTTGCACGTAGGTACTCTGAAGAAACCTACATACGAGTAAAATTTGCTGTTGCTATAGATATATCGAATCTCTATATTCTTATAGTGTGTATATTTTACTTACGTATATTATTTGTATTTTAAATAAACCAGGCTTTATATTTTTTAAAACCACCTAAAAACTGCTGGGACAGTAAAGTCTAAGACTTTGAAAAATTACCAATAATCATTGAAAGAAATGTTATGATTTTGGAAAAAAAAATCTTTGTATTTTGCTAAGATATCTCTATTGGCCCTTCTCGGTAGATTATTACGTAAAATCTTAAGAAATAAATATAACAAGTTAAATTTACTACTGAAAACAAAATAACTATAAAACCGATTCAAGTACAGTGTAAACTCCATGTAACGTCACTCGATTTAACGACAAACTATCTAAAGCGTCGACATCAATTGGCTTTAGTTGGTTTAGCTTGTATTCCATACAGTGATACATTCTCTCCATATAACGACCGCTCTCTATAACGTCATAAAATGCATCCCTTCAGTGTCGTTATATAGAGTTTACACTGTATAATTATATGACATACTTGATAATTATGTAACACCTGCTCACAAGTCTAGAAACATCATAATTTCCTTCAATCAAACAAATGAACCGGCTGTTATTTTTGTCGAAGCATCAATATATAAATTTCACATTCTTCCATGAGTGCAATATGGCACTGAGCGATCGTGCGTGCTACATTATTACAAACGTTCTCGATTCCCGCTCAAAGAAACTCAAAGGTCATGTCTTCTCGTGACTCTGTAAGTCTGTGTGCCTACATGGGAACGCTTTTGTGTCAATTCTATTCATCTTTTGCAGGACTCCATCCTCCGTTTTGTTATGGAGATGCTTAACATTATCACCTTCTTTTGTTCGATGTATGTAAGCAAGTAATTTATTCTTAACTATAACAAAAGCCACACAACTCCTCTATTCAGAATCTACTCTTAATTGTATTGATGCCTAGTACTCACACTAATTCATTGCGAGCGTGTTATACTAAGTAACTATTTGTGTCAACGATAAATATACTTATGTACCTACTCACAAAGTTCTACGAAGCATTACTCCATTGAGTCGTGACATCTACTTTTTTAAGTGTTATAAATAAACTGGATTATTTAGTTTTTTTTTAAGTTTTTTAAAAATTTAAAAGATTTCAGTTGTTGATGAATATAATTATGCTGATTAAATTATAAAAAAATCTCAGAATACAGAAAGAACGTTCGTTCTTTCAAGAAAGTTCTTTTATTTCTGTATTCTGAGAAAAAAATATGTCAAAACCAATTTTGTAATGATAATTACATGACATTATCAAATGTCGAAAAAGGTTTTAGTGAAAATGATATTTGACTTTGAACTTGATACCCTTTGTTCGTGGTTTAAATAAACTTTGTGGCGAATCAATAAAGACTTCGCTTTTGTATATGTGTTTTCAAATTTCGACGCTTCGGGGAAAATGGTTCGTTTAAAGATTTTATTTTATAATAGTCTTTTTTTTAATATTAGGACACATTTCACGCTTAGCCCCAAACTAAACCATTTGTAGTTTGTTTACTACATATACATACTTTATAAACTACACATAAATACTTTACATCGATATATATTTAGCACCCAGCCCGACGGCCAACAAAATTTAGTTCATCACAAAGATGTTGGCCGTACCGGGATTCAAAACCGGGACCCGGGTTAGTAGTCCGGCATGGTAACCATTACGTCAACGAGGTCGATAAGTACTTAGCATGGGCTTTTAATAAGAATAAGTAAAAATAAAATAAATAAATATTAGGACACATTCACACACGGTTGGTTAGCCCCATACTGAGCCATTTCTAGCTCGTATTATGGTTGCTAACACAACTGATATACTACATATACATACATACATACATATTATATATAAACACATATTTAACACCCAGACCCACAGCCAACAAATTTAGTTAAGCACAAAGATGTTGACCGGGCCGGGACTCGAACCCAGAACCTTCTGATTAGCAGTCCGGCATGGTAACCATTACGCCAACGAGGTCGTCAAATTAAGTGGTATACATACACACATCGTACAGGTTTCAAACATGCCCATGTAAAACAGTGCCCATAAAATTATACCAATACTTAATCAATATTTCTTGCAAAATAGGTACATTGTAGTGCTATTCAAATAAGTTGGCTTTATAATTTACCGTCAGGCATGTAAGATTACAATTGTCAGTAATAATATTAATTCACAGAAAATATCTAGTCAAATTATTAAATTACTAACAACATTATGATAATAAAATCACTTACAAATAATTAATTACAATTTCTAATTATATACTCAAATAAATTAAATGAAATAAAAAGGAAAAACTTCTATTAAATATCACCCTGAACTTTGTATTTTAGCCGTTTTGTAATTTACATTGAATTTTTCTCTATTAGACAGCATAGTGTTTCAAAGTATAGTAGTAGAGAGTTAGTATTAAGTCGACAATAAACCACTCGAGTAAGAGTTTTTTTGCGATCGCATAAAGTTTGCATAGCGGTAGATATATCTCCCGTTAATAATCGAAACATTTAAAAGTTCACGTCATCCCGTTTGCATGGGTAGCAAGCGAAGGGAATGAACCTTCGAATGCTTTCTTTCTTTATTTAATAGAATTAATTTAAAACCAGTAACGATACTATGGTAATCCTACTCGTAGGTACATTAGTAAAACTGTACACGCACGATTAATAGGCATACGTATGAATAGTACAAAGTAGAGAGGGAAGAGATTGAACGAAAAAGCCCCGGACCGAGTGAATGAAGGAGAGAAAGGAGTGATTGTAGAAACAGAGACTTATGGACGATTGTGAAATAAAAAAATATGTACCTACATTTATTTATTTTTTGACACTTACATTTTTGCGTCACTATGGTATCAACGAGTAATTAATAGTTACTCTAATTGATTTTTTTTACAGTCTTCTCAGGCATTTAAACAGCAAGGCGCCACCACACGAGCTAGCGTCACTCTGACCTCAGATGGAGAATGCCTAGTCCTGGATAGCTGGCTCTCTAGGCGGCTGCCGGAACACACTGTTAGATGCTTGCAAATATCCCAAAACTTGTTTGTCTAGACTGAATTGATGGACGTAGTTTTATGAGTATAAGCGTTCATTTTTATCTTGAACAAGTAGTAACTGTTCAAACTTCGATACGTAAGATCCTATCATCTACATAAAAAAAAATACATACAGTCGAATATATAACCTCCACCTTTTTTGAAGTCGGTTAAAAAGGAAACTAATGCGTCATAAGGTAGATATAGCTCATACGGTATAATAGCCAATGCATAATGTGTAATTTCTCGTCGCTAGTTGCCAAAATTGTATTTTTATACAGCGGTGTTATGTAACACGAGAATAAAGGGTATAGCAAAATCATATCAAGCTAGCCGTAGTATATACGTCGGTTTTATAAGCGGCCGGGATTGGTGCACTGCGGGACAGCCAGCTGTTGTGAATTTCAGATGCAATCTTCATATTTTGATTGTCTGACCTAGGTATTGTTTTATTACATAAACGACACGGGTCGAAGAGGCGCCAGTCTCAGTTCGTATAAGGCAGTTGTCATTGGCATACATTTTAACGTTTCCTTTCCTTGATCAAAGTTATTTTATATTTTACCTTTCCTGGAATCATATCCCGATCTGCCGTTGACTGGGCGCTTAAAACAATATCCTACTAATATTATAAAGGCGAAAGTTTGTATGTATGGATGTATGTTTGTTACTCTTTCACGTAAAAACTACTGAATGGATTTGAATGAAACTTTACCACAATATAGCTTATACATCAGAATAACACATAGGCTATAGCTTATACATCAGAATAACACATAGGCTACAATTTTTGAGGTTTTTAATGTGAGGTCGTAAAAAAAAACACATTTTTTGCGCTTACATTGCAAACGCTGACTGAATCCTACAAGATAGATCAAAACAATTTACTACAGTATTGTACTACTTAAAAAGGTCTACAAAAAAGTCCGTGATGGTATATGTTTATCTCTTAGGAATAACCCACAATAACCATTTTTTACCCTTTACTTTGTACGAGAAATAATGGCTTATTTACGAAGCGATTTTAAGCAATACAGTATTAATCCTTATCCAATTAAGTATCTTAAATACATTGTGGATTTAATAAAGATCAATATGGCTTTTTACAGCATGTAAATTAAATAAATATTTTCGAAGATATCACAGATTTAAAATGCAGCGGCGCCAGGCGAACGGAGCGGGGGTAGGTGCGGTGGGGAAGAAGTGGCTCAACGCTGAGTGCGCGACCCGAACGCGGGCAGACGCATGAGGGCAGACGTCGTTGACGGTTGTGTCCGTTTTGCGAATTTTCAAGGCACTAGCGATTTGATAAAAACGTATGGTCGCCTACTTTAAGTAATATAGGCCTAAGGTTAGTTATTGCCAGGTTTCTTTTTGGTTAGGAGTAACACGTACAAAAAGATACTTAATTTTTACGAATTACTTCATTGATAATTCAATTACTATATAGATAGGTTACTTACAGTTAATTATAACAAATTATATTAGCAATAAATTAAAATTGCGACTATAATTTGAGATTTAAACTATCCTATCTCTCAAGTTGGATCGAACTGCACATGGTGTGCGAATTTTATTATAATCGGTTAAGTGGTTTAGGAGTCCATTGAGGACAAACATTGTGACACGAGATTATATAAATTAAGATAAGATTATTAATACTATATGTATGTTTTTTATTATTCTTTATTGTACACTACGTCCTTCTTTAGTCGTTTATAAATTCCTTTCCATCCAAAGGTTGCCTGGAAGAGATCGCTTTAAGCGATAAGGCCGCCAATTGTGGTACACTAATTTTAAGTTAATTGTCTTTTACTGTGCCTTTTTTATTTATATGTCCAATAAAGAATTATAAAATTTCCGTGACACAATGTTAGTTACCGTACTCCTCCGAAACGGCTTGACCGATTTTTACCAAATTTCATATGCGTATTCAGTAGGTCTGAGAATCTTCTACTATATATTTTTAAGGCAAAACAACGTTTGCCGGGTCAGCTAGTTTATTATAATTGTTCTTTATAACGGTCTTTCATTCGATTATAATAACCATTTCTTGAATTTAATAATGTACCTTAGAACATATTCGGAGTTTCATATTTTATGTTGTGTTAAAGAGAAAAAATTATAAATCACTGTATGCACTTTATGGAGTTTTCCATTTCATTAATTCTCGCTGAGAGATAAAACCACGTTTTTGTCATTAGCAACGCCTGTTATCGGTCACACGAATACCTGAGCTGTGGTACTACCACGAGCTTCTTATTCAGTTACAATGGTTATATAATATTACATTATTTATTGTAAGTTTTTAGGTAGCATTTTTGTATTTTGTTTTCTCGGATGGATTGTACGAGTAGATAAAGACAAATACATAAAGAGCCGAGGTTAGTTAGTTAAAAAAAAAACATTTTCTGTACCTATATTAATAGTACGAATAACTTTACACTAAATTAACTTGCTAACGAATGGTAAGTGCAAAATTTTGAAGCCACCTTGAAGATGATTTCAAAAATTACTCAAGGAATGCTCCACTCGCATTTATTATCAGTCTTTTATATTCTATCTTAAAAGTAACAAAACATACTTAAACCATGATGGCGTTACATGGCGTAGTCTCTTTTGGACTGCATCGTAAAAGGGCAAAGCCCTCTAACATCTTAACTGCTATAGGCAGTCAAATTGAATGAAACCGGTGGGGAATTTTAGGTGGGGACTCCGAGAATCATAAAGTTCGATTTTACAGTTAGGACCTCACTTTGAATTGAAATTAAGATTGACTTTCTCTTCAAAGTACCCAAGTAAAGTGGAAGGAACTGTATAGGTATAGGTGCTTTTTCGTTGAAGGTATTTCAAATGTCAAGTTAGTCACGTTATAATCACATAGAAATAAAATACATATCAAGTTATTTCAATTTGATGCTTTAAACTTATTTGTAGATAGGGTGGAATGGTTACATAAGTTGTTACATAGGTACATATTTTATTATACAAATTTTTATCGTGGTATTCGTTCGGCTAACATGAAAACTATGGTACTTTGAAGTTAAGTACACTTTCTTATTACCATGAAAAAAAAACCTCTGAATTTAATTCTAAATTGAAATTCTTTTTCCAAAGGTTTATTAATTAATCCCAAACTTAACCAAAGGCAGCCAACGTTACTGGAAACTAAGTAAAATTATTTATTTTGTAAACTAAGAAATGTATCTCGATTTTTATTATTTTATCTCAATTTACAACCTTAATATACTTATAATACGTGTTACTATCTCAAAGCAAGTAGAAGTTCTCGTCCGGTCACGCCAACATTCAATCGCACTCTCGATAAAGGGTCACCAATACGAATCAAAGATGCTTCGTTCCCAATTGATCCATCCGTACCAATTCAGCTTGCAATCATTGAACAGCAAAGTGAATCATGCCATTCCCTAAGTTACTTATCGTGGTAACTACGCCAATAGAACTAAAATATAGCTTAAAAAGATTGAAAGAGAGACATTATTTTAGTATTTATTTTGCACAATAAAATAATTATACAAAAAGATTTGTCAAAAATATGCCACGTGTACCTCTTCTTATTTATATACTAGTTGCGACCCGCGGTGTTACTTCAAATTCTAATTCTAATTCATTTATTCCTTAAAAATATAGCATTACAGAGACTTAGTCCCTAAAGCGCTACATTTCTTAAAAATAACATGTAAACACTAAAAGTAAACATTTGCACAATACTTAATAAAATAAAAAAGAAAAACAATTAATACGTAACTTATTAAACATACAAATTATATAACAATATACAAATACTTAAATTACTACAAGAAAGGTGACTTAAATACATGGAAAGACTGAGAAAAATAAAATAAAACACATGAAAAAATAATGATAATAATAATAACTAAAAGATAGTAAGCAGCTTGTCAGATTATTTATGTCAATCTTGACCACACCACTATTGACAAAGCTAAAAAATTATGGCTAATAGTGAGCGCGAACAATCTTACGAGTAGCTTATCAGCTGACAATGTGAGTAATACATAACAACTATAAAAAATATTGGCTGACG
Organism: Mellilla xanthometata; assembly: GCA_035578125.1. NCBI lineage: Eukaryota > Metazoa > Arthropoda > Insecta > Lepidoptera > Geometridae > Mellilla > Mellilla xanthometata. The sequence goes on along the minus strand of JAPUBQ010000041.1, from coordinate 594,780 downwards.
GATTCCAAGGCAGCACAAATCCATATTTAGCATAAATACAAAGTTCTATGTTAAATTGATGGCCAGGGGCCATCAATGCGCAAGCGACGCGAGATATTTTTGATGTGAAACTATAGCCGCACGTAAAACCGATTTCTGGCGTGGCGACGCGTCGCCACGGCATGCGTCGCCGAACAATTGTCAGACCGTCCTCAGCAACATCAAATATTACTATTACAGAAGTCACTGATTAAACGAAAAGTAGTCACGATTTCGAATAAATTCGTAAATATTTGTATTTCATGAACAAAAATGTTATTCAGTAAATAGTCATCGGTATCTGGAAAAAATCGTAAAATTTTATTTTATCATTATGACATATTATTATTTAGTTCCTATCACAATATGTTCTTTTTTGCATATTACTTTTACAAAATAATGTCGATGTTTCACTACTGCCAGGCGTCCCGTGACGGCTCACATTTTTTTTGCTTATGCTATCTAATATCATGTAAGTATATGTATGGATAACTTGTAATTATTTTCTTAATTAAAAATAGTCTTTGTGTTGATCTAATGTATATATCTAGTGTATATATATCCTATGTTCTTGCCAAATTTCAATGAGATCAGAATTGCTTTGAATTTTGTGGAACTGTAATTATTATAGATATACGATACAGGATCATGAAAAGTTAGCCTTTGCTTCAAACTAGCTAGGGTCTGCCTTGTCTCCATACTAAATTTCATCGAAATCTGTTCAGCTGTTTGAGCTTAAAAGAGTAAAACTTGCGTGTGTTTATATTTATACACACGTATGACGCACATACACAAACTATCGCGTTTATAATAATAGTGGGATGGGATGGCATGTGATAAATTTTAGTCTAAATAATTTTCCTTTTGAATAATGTTTGTATAACCGGCTATCACTTTCGTTTATTTTGTCGATATTAGCCCTACATGTTTCAGCACAATCAGTGTGCCATTCTCAAGGGCAGGAACACAGACCACGTACGTCCGCTGAGACGGCTGGGCCTGAATAGGGCGCCGGATAGCCGGTTACAAACATTATTCAAATATGTCTTACGAAAGTTTTAATACAGTAATTTTCCTTTCTCCTTACAAAATATATTCTTATATATAAAATTCTCGTGTCACAATGTTAGTCTCGATACTCCTCCGAAACGGCTTGACCGATTCCTCTGAAATTTAGTAAGCATATTAGGTAGGTATGAGAATCGGCTAACATCTATTTTTCACACCCCTAAATAATAAGGGTGGTCCACCCCTCAATTTTTTTTTTCATTTTTTTGACAAAATTTTTATTTTTTATTTTTTTATGATACGATATTCAAAAATACATACAACCCTAAATTTTCACTTTTTTATCATCAACCCCTATTTTTTTATGGCCATTTTAGTAAATTTCCGTGTCACAGTGTTTGTTACCGTACTCCTCCGTAACGGATTGACTGATCTTTACCGAATTTCATATACGTATTCAGTAGGTATGAGAATCGGCTACTGTGTAACGTTTTTACCCCTAAGTGATAAGGGTTGTTCACCCTTAAATATATTTTTTTTTGACGAATTTTTTTTATTTGAATTTTATATAAAGTGGCATTTAAGAATACATACACCCCAAAATTTTTACTTTTTTATCATCGACCCCTATTTTTTATGGCGATTTTAGTATTTTATTCATTTTTCATCTCGCTTGATAACTGATCAAATATAGTGTCTTTAACTGTACTTCGAGTAAAAGTATCTTTTTTGGAGGAAAATAACTCACAAAATTAAACCTGATATACATATGCTTAGTATTACCAATCTTAAATACTTAAAATTTGCCGCGCCTTTACTTTACTGGTGAGTGAAATGCCACACTATGCCATAGACTGAAGTCGTTCTCCTGTTTCACTCACAAAATTCTTCTTCAAAGACTTCTCTCACTGTTTACACAAATTTCGACCTTCGTTATTGTTTATGTATCGTATGTAGTAGTATTGTTTACAATTATCATTTTGCTATCTCAATGTAACACTCTTATGAACTACTAGCTGTTGCCCGCGGCTCCACACGCGTGTAAGTCGCTTTATTGCATAACCTGTCCTGCACATGACTGTTGTAAAAAAATGTATTTTCATCTGTGCGCTACTGTGGATCGGATTATACATTAAATTGTAGGTCCTCTTAGTACAAACAGTCGTTAAACTAAGGGAGGAGCTTAAAAAACTCTCGACACCATAACTTATATGAACCTGATCACTTAGTTCTTACGTAGAATAAGTTATAAAATTTGATGTACTAATAAACTAGACCCCGAACGTATGAGCCAAAAATTTTCAACAAATATGATGATGACACTACAAATATTATGAAATTAAATTTGTTCTGCTTTGGACTTCTTTATGCTCAAACGGCTCAAACAAATATGCTAAAAAATTTCGCGCTCGCTTCGCTCGCGCATAGCTCGCTGCGCTCGCATCTGGCTCGCTTCGCTCGCGATTGGTCCTAGGACGTTTTGGGTCATAGCTTACGACACTACAAATATTATGTAATTTGTTCTGCTTTGGACTTCTTTATGCTCAAACGGCTCAAACAAATATGCTAAAAATTTTCGCGCTCGCTTCGCTCGCGATTGGTCCTAGGACGTTTTGGGCCATAGCTTACGACACTACAAATATTATGTAATTTGTTCTGCTTTGGACTTCTTTATGCTCAAACAGCTCAAACAAATACGCTAAAAATTTTCGCGCTCGCTTCGCTCGCGCATAGCTCGCTGCGCTCGCATCTGGCTCGCTTCGCTCGCGATTGGTCCTAGGACGTTTTGGGTCATAGCTTACGACACTACAAATATTATGTAATTTGTTCTGCTTTGGACTTCTTTATGCTCTAACGGCTCAAACAAATATGCTAAAAAATTTCGCGCTCGCTTCGCTCGCACATAGCTCGCTGCGCTCGCATCCAGCTCGCTTTGCTCGCGATTGGTCCTAGGACGTTTTGGGCCATAGCTTACGACACTACAAATATTATGTAATTTGTTCTGCTTTGGACTTCTTTATGCTCAAACGGCTCAAACAAATATGCTAAAAATTTTCGCGCTCGCTTCGCTCGCGGTTGGTCCTAGCACGTTTTGGGTCATAGCTTACGACACTACAAATATTATGTAATTTGTTCTGCTTTGGACTTCTTTATGCTCAAACGGCTCGAACAAATATTATGCTAAAAGTTTTCGCGCTCGCTTCGCTCGCGATTGGTCCTATGACGTTTTGGGTCATAGCTTATGACACTTCAAATATTATGTAATTTGTTAAAAAAAATAATAATAATAAAACTTTGTAAAAATATCATTACTAACGTTAAAAATCTTACAATGAAATTATATTATACAAATAACAGACTTCAAAATCATACCTACATTTATAAATTTTAACTGAAAAATAATTTTATGCCTACACATAAGTACTATCGAAGACTTTATTTGTTTTACTTATAAAAATGCTATTTTCAAGTTTTATTTATCCTGTATTCTTGGCGTCGGTGCCATCTAAGAAAAACAAATAAAAGTTTGTTAAAATAGACACTATTAAATAGATATGGTTTTGGAGTCGGTTATTTGTTTTAAAAAGATTTTTATTGCGTCTAGCATTCCAATATGAGCTCAATATTGAATATAATGCTCATTCAAAAGAGGCAATTGGTGCTATGGATAAGGTTCACGCTATAGCATTAAAAGATTGATATTGTTTGTTATTGTTCCTGTCGTTATTAATATGTGATATGTCATTTTAGGTAATAAACTATAAAAACTTAAACATAATATTTTTTGGCGTTTGTTATTTTTATATTTCCTTAACGTTTGTTCATAGCGCTCCATACCCATTTCACGCATATACCATACACACTTATAATAAGTAAGTAACATTTTAATTATACTAGAATTTGTCTAGAAACTAGAATAAAAATAATTAATAAGGCAAAACAACGTTTGCCGGGTCAGCTAGTATATGTATAAAATTTTATTGTAAAAAAATATTCTCACCATAGGATCGAGTTCGAGCCAATGACCACATTTCCTGTGAAAGAGTCAATTTCCTTTGGAAAAGAAATAAATTAGAACCTGGAAGCAAAATGTGCAAAAATCAATGTACCCGCATAAAAATTGGAAGCTGAAACCTTATACAGGGTTGTTTTTTAGGAAATACGACTTAGATCGTTAATATTTTTCGTTGGGTTGACTTTGGTCGTTAATTTTGGGTTGTGTAATATTTCACAGTAAGATTCTGCATGATGTCAATGCTGATAAAAAAAATACAGATGTTGAGATGTTGATGTTGGTAAAGGAGACTAGTTGTCAAAAACTACCATCATCCGACTACTTATATAGAAGAAGAATTTGGCGAATACCAAATTTAATTTTCCTATTGGATATTTTTGCCTAATTTGTCTGCAAAGTACCTGCCGTTCAGCCCTTAGGTTATTTACCTAAGTATGGTAGGCAAAAGTGTAGTAGGTATAATTCCGGGAAAATTACTTGGCGTTAATAGTGATTTACGTAAGAACGAATATCTCAGTAACAAGCTCGCCTATCGGCACTCTTAACGCGACATATTTTATCATCCAAAACTCGGGCGCCAATCTTATTTAATTGGCAAATGATGTCTTGTTACTCTCTGTATTAAAAAACTGTGATTGACATGTCTGACTTACCCCATTAGTAGGCGATTAGTCGGCGTTTTTGGCAGCCTACGTGTCGGCTATTCGGCTAAAGTCGTAGTCAGCAGATCAATAATAAAAATACACGTCTATTACACGAAAGCATTACAGGAATATTCCGTTTTGTGTTGTGTACGACTATGATAATGTATATTTGTGTTCGATGAAATAAAACAAAAGAAGAGAAAAACCAGAATTACAGCAAAATAAAAGAGCCACGGCCGGGCGAGCCCCGGTTCTATAAAGATTTATATGAAAGCATTGAGCTCAATAAAAGAAGTCAATGTTTGACAGGAAACAAATAAAATGAAGTTATCGTGAGTAAGCGTATACTCAGTACGTATTCTCTTATTCAGTGATAAACTGAAAAATAAGTGAAACTGAGAAGTAAATGTGGGCAATGTATCAGAATCAAATCGAGTTAATTAGACAGCAAAGACATACATAATGCATAATGAATATAAACAACTTTTATAATCAAGTCTAAAACCACGATAAAATAGACAAGCTAATCGGCCATTCTATCTGTGAAAATATATGTATACTTATTGTTTATTGAAATTTTAATGTATTTGTCATTGTGTATTTTGACTTGGTAAATAAACTTACTCGTATCATATTTCTTGCATGTAAATTTTAATATTGAATTAGTCATAAATTAGACTTAGCGAAATGTTATCCTCAGGCATATATTATCACGAAACAACGGTATTATACATTAAGTTCTAAGTGTAGTACTGTAGTAGTAGTCCCAGTAGTTGAAAATAGTTTGTCTAGTAGTAATAATCCCTTGCAACAACAATTTAGACGCCTTTGTCGTGACCGTCATTTCGTGGTCACGAATTCTTGTGATTACTTGACTACGGTTGAACGAAAAAAGTTAACTAATTCCCATATTTTTATAGGTAAATATTTTATTATTATTTGTAATTTGTCCAAGTTTGAGCCGCAGGCCGTACATTTTAACCAATCTTAACGAAACATGGCGTACCGGTTTTTGGTATACCTACTAATAAGCTTTTTAGCTATCGGCGATGTTTGAATCATGGGCTGGTTTTCACGAGAAGAGGGAAAATTTGGTGCGGCGATATTTACTGTCTAATGTCGATATAAGATGGCAGAGCGATCGAAGCGTGTAACCTACTAGACAAATTTGCTTTCGTCTGACCATATCTTGTTTGTATTATATTTGTAAGTTGGCACTCCGTTATTTCCAATTTTTATGAAACATACTGACATTGTCAAAGTAAACCTATCCATAAACATATTAGTTTTGCCTCGGGTTGCGTTGGAACCCTCGCGATGCTCCGGATTCAGCAATAGAATCCCTCGCTATACTTGGGAATCTACTGTGGCATCTTTCGTTGCGCTCACGATTTAAAAGCGAGAGCGCTTACTTTGCTGGCTTGTTATAAATTCTACTATCGAGTACAGAGATAATTGCAAATAATACACCTGTATTTGTTTGCAAACACCAACCAATAACAGGTCAGGTACATATGTATATAAGTAACATGCTGTCCATCACTGGCTGTAATATCGATCTCCCTAAATGCATTATTAATCTCTATTATTATCTGATAAGGAATAACGACTTTATCAAACACCGACCGCTGATAATGATAGCGAGTAATGACACTACGATAAAAGTATTTCTAATGTCCTTTTTACCAATAACCATTAGTGGGGACGGTGGGGACAATAAATAACATTTTATAGTTTCACACCTGAGAGATCAAGCTAAATGGAATCCGTGGCTCTCTCTATCTCGCTCTTGAAGCTTAGTACATACGAGTAAGAGTAAATTATATGTATCATAATATTTATCAATACAAGCATTTGATATAAGTGTGGTAGATATATATAGGTATACCTATAAATAACTCGTAGGTCTATAGTATGGGGAATATTGTTATTTTCCAATCCCGATTTAAGTTATTTACCTAAAACTGGATAATAGAATTTAAAAGATCTACGACCGATATTTTGTAAGGTGAGCGTTTTGCATGACACGAGTATATGGTACAACTACTTGGAAAGAATTCAATATTTACAACTCATCCAAGGTAATAATTTATTATGATTGATTGAATTTGTTAATTTGCTAACTACAAGTAAATTCATTAATTATATTTTAGTTTGTAATACGGACATATGTATATGGATAGTTTAATATTTTTGGGAGAAGACATTGGCTTCCAATACACAGTTTATACAACTAGTTTGGAAGCCTTTGGATTCCATATAATTTTGTTGATTTTTATTTACTGTGTCAAATAAACAAATTTTGTATTTTATATTGAATGTTAAATTTTCAATAATATCAAATGACTCTGTACTTTTTCACTTAAGTATTTAATTCCAAACAATGTGTAGTCTAGTGGTTCCATATATACGAGTATGCCCATCGACGATTGAAGTAAGGGCGTTTGGGAATATCAAAACGCTCAGCGGCGCCGGCGGAAAGTACCCATTAATCCAACCCATTGTGGTGAACAATACCTGCTGAATATGTATATTGTTTCATACGGTAATACACTTTTTTTCTTCTATAAGTATGACCAAATGTAGTTGTTACGATGACGCATATTTAAGCCTGAGTAAAGTCGGCCAAGATCGCAAGATTAATGTAAAACCAAGGTGATAAATCGGGATTTGGACTTTTAAATTTTACAGTCACGCGGTTGGGATAGAATTTAATTTCGGCTTCGAATTGAATTAAAACTCATAGATAGAGTGATGGAGAACCTAGACGCCTAAATCTCCTATTGATTTATTTTATTAGACTACAAAGATATTTAACATTCCTTTAACATTGTGCGTGCTCAGAGTAAACTATTAACAAACATCATATCAATACATCAAGTTTAATTTTATTCCAGAATAATCTATGATGTTCTTAAAGAGTTTCGCAAAAATGTAATGTCTTCATCAATGTCAAAGAGTTTTAAAATAGATAATTCTTGAACTTCTTGGCCTCAATAGAAATATGGTGAGATTTTTCACCAATTATGAAATACATAGTTTATGCGAAAATAGTTTGGCACACTGCCTTCCATGGACTTTTCATATATGTATAAGTAATTGAACGAGTTCCTGCCATATGCGTTATATATGTAGGTAGGTATTTTATAATACCGTGGAAACAGTGGGCACGAATTGATTTAAATTACATAACGGTACTAGATAGACTGTAAGGAAATTAAACTAGGAGCTGGCTATAACTTCATTTGGATTTACAGATCTGACAATAGATTTTGCACCTTTATTATCTGACTTTCTACGAAATTACGTAAGCGTTCCAGGTTTTTCCAATAAATCGTGTGAGAAAAAACTGTTCTCTATCACTGAATTATTTGCGCAAAGATACCTACCTACTTACATTTACTGACAGCACAAGGAAATTAAGACGAAACTTCTATCCAGCGACCAAGAAAATCAAGGAAGGGTACAAACAAAGCTTACAAATGATTATGTAATAAGAAATAAACCAAAACGATAATTTTAGAATCAAATACTGTAAAGCCTATAAACCTATAATAAATGAATGAAGAGCTCTTCATTACTTTTACGATCATTTATGTTATAAATTTCAGCCAGATAGTTTTTATTGAGGTGAATTCTAATTTTCCTTGAAGAAGCGTATACCGTCTTCATATTTTACGACTTTCTTAAGTACTATTTTATGCTAGGCATAAAGGTTAGCAATTGAAGTGTAAAATCGGTAAGAAATAACAAATCAAAATGTAACTTAGGAAGCAACAAAATCTTTAAGACACTAAAAATAAATTAGTATGCTTGTCCGTAATCTCCAAAGGTTACCTGGCAGAAAAGCTTTAGGCGATAAAGTCGCCTAATGTACCTATACCTCTGTTTTTTGTTTCTTTTAATGTTATATTGTTTTAGTACTTAGTGTACAATAAAGTCATATTGTATTGTATGTTTGGTTTATAAATAACGTACGTAAGTTGTTTCCTAAGTAACATTCTGGAAAGACGAAAATTATCTTTATGATAATTTATTAAAAGTAAGAACAGACATTAACCAAAGGTAAGCCAACAAGGTAGCTAAGTAGAAGCGCCCTTTAGTAGGCCTGCAATGATTATATCTCGCTACCTTCCTGATTCGTGTCTAGGTCAGGTAGTTACCTCCTCCCTAATTTAGTATTCTATGTGAGAATTATCAGTAACATTGAACTGTTAATTTAACCACCCAATGCTACCGATGATTCTCACTCAGAATATCAAATTAGTGTCGCGCCAGTATAAACGGGTATCGACTGATTTCCTCGGCAAAATTACGAGTAAATCCACCAGCACTTGATCGGCATCAGAGTCTACTTAACTTCAAATTGGCATAATCGCATAGACTAAAGTATCATACTTTAACGACTCTTTAAAATTGGGACATATACTCCAGCAATTTATTTATTGATTATATTACAGTCATTAAGAAGGTTTCCAAAATTTAATAAAGCATTGAACCTTAATCAAAACGTGAAATGTTGCTTTTAACAAGCTCAATTCTAGCAAGTTTGAAAACTTGCTAGAAGTATAACTTATCGTTATTTCAAACATTTAGTTGGCAACATACTGTCTGAAAAACAGATGTGCGAACGGTTTACAATTTCAGCACAAAGCAATTTTTCAGCAATGTAATGCAGATAGTTTAGCCAACTCAGATGAAATGACTCTCTAATATCTCTTAAAACTTATCTCATTGGCCACACGTCTGAAAACGAACGCAAAAACGCAGGTCCAAAATATAATCTTCTTTTTAAAAATGGTTTATTACTATTTTCTGTACATTTGCGTTGCTAATAAAGACATTTTGAATTTGAATTTGAATTGAAAAAAGGAAATTGTTATTCACATGTTTTATCCACGGAAATGGAAGGCAAGTGAATAATATTACTACAACTATTAAACAGAAATTAATAATATTATTTATAGATATATCAGCATATATTTTATTGAATTAAAATCGAAAACATGGCACAATCGGGTTATCAGTAATTAAATAGATACTAAGCTAATTTCAGGAATGACTACGCGACATCCCTTTATAATGACAGTACTTACCGTAGCGAATATAAGTACATAATTATAATAGATCTGCCTACAATCCGACAAAATAGTAATTTAAAATTGATCTGGGCCGTGATGTCACTGGCGGCGTTTGTGTGTAGTGATGTTATATTATACATACGTATAAACTATGCCCTTGTGCCGGATGGTCTAGCGGTATGTGTAACACCGCAAAACTGCAAGTATCCTTATTACCTAAAAATTATCTACCTACTTTACGGACTTTCAGTAATAAACCAATGTAGTTAGGAAGAGATTTGTTTTTTTTTTTAATTACGACTAACAAACTTTCAACAATTTTAATTCAACATCAACTGTTAATGTCTAAAAAAAGTGTTGGTACAGCGGAAAACCTGATATAATTAATTGGTCAAATAATAATAATTTCGTATGCGGCAAGTGGCTCTGGCGTTGAGTTTTCAAACCGGCCAAGAGCCTCTGACTTGGATTAACGACTGTTTAACAGCGGGGAGTTACAATTTAGCTTGCCATTCATCCAATAGCTAGTTAAACTGTTTACTTATATCCTATATTTTTTATTATGGTTGAGCAGTTTTTGTGTTTGTACAAGTGACGTGAACATTGGTGGCGTGATTTTAGTTGTTTTGACTATGCTGCGGAACGTGCCGTCTCTTTCTGGCCACCTAAGTTGAAAAGAGACGGGGCTTCTTTAAATTTAGTTTAGTCGTGTGTGCCGCTGAATCGCCACCAGAATGAGTGGAACCATAACTACTGACATATTATTATAATTGTACATTATGACTTTTTTTTATAAAAATTATTACATAAAAAACGTATATCCTATGTATTACTAGCTTTACAAACCACTCACAGTAACCTCCAGGTGGAAACTTATCGATAGCGTTCATGCATGAAATGAACATAACACTCTATATTTCACTTGTGCGGTTGATTCCGCACGCTGCGTTGAGCACGTGCATTGTATATTGAAATTCGATTTCGTTCGACTCGATTTTACAATTTGTTTTTTTTTTACGTACTTTGTATGGAGGACTTGCTTTACCTATTACTTTATACTTTTCATTGTTAAGATGATCTGACGCGATCATTGAGCTTAAGCAATACTGTCTTTTGAAAAGTGTAATTTTCATCTGGGTGCTACCGTGTGTCGGATGACACGTCAAATTTTAGGTCCCTGTTGTGATTCTTTGTACGCAGTCACTAAGCCAAGTCAGAGGCCTTCGGGTGGCTTGAGAACTCTTGACGCCAGAGCTTGGATCACTTAGAAGAAGAAGAATACTAACTTTCATATTTAAAAAGGGACTTTTGTTCTGCGAACAGTAGATTTTTGCTTAGGCACCTTTTACTTCAGTGTTAGTCTGCTACTTCTTAAGCTTAACATGATATTGACTCGACCAATGTTATTAATGGACTTGTTTTTATATAAATAATTTTAATCTAAAACATTGCCCTTTTCAAAAATCGTAAAGGAAAAAGAGAGATCGAAATCGAAAAGGAAAAATTCGTACTAAAAAGACTAACATGAAATCGTGGTACCTAAAGATAGTGTAAAGTAAAAAAACAGCGGCCTTCACAAAAGTACTAAATTATATACAAATACATACATCAAAAACTTAGGAATAGATAAAATAGAAAGCCATTGAAATGCCGAGACGCTTCACTCGCTTGAGTAACTATTATATACGAATGAAGAAAGCCACTTCTTAGCAAATTTCGCTCATTCTCAAAAGGTTCTTTCAGTGCTTTCGTCCTATATTTAGACTAATTAGGCTATGATTTTGACAGAGTGTTCTAAGTATTTACCATCTAAACTTTTGTAGCTACTTATCTGGTGCTCTCCAGGCGCTTAATTAGCTAAATTGTAATATCTACAGAAATTATACTCTCCTGTTAATTCCAGGTAATTTTAGGCATCTCTTAAGTAGGTTCCGAGTACAGATAGATCATTTTAAAAGTGAACGCCCACCAATTTGACTCCTTTTTAGGGTTCCGTACTTTTAGCATATACATTATAGATTATTATTGGTTCTCTTACAAACATATAGAAGAAAAACTAAGTAAAGAAAATCCATCCATAGCATAATTTTCTTTAACTAAATAGGTTTGCTAGTTCACTAGTTAACTCTGGCCTTGAAAATCACATATCGGGAAACCTGGAACCGTGATTTAAGTTATTTATAGGTACTTATGTACTTAATCTAGTAGGTACGTTAATCTAAATTGATTTGCGCCGAGGTACTATAATATTATAACAGCAAACTTATTAACAAACTATTTAAAGAGTTTCTAGTTATCTAAAAGAAAATGTTTCTATCATTCATAAAGGTTATCCCGCATTACCCTGAGCCATAGATTTGAAGTTAAGTGAGCACGCGATGACTTCGGACGATTCGACATAGACAAGCACAGAACAAATATATTAGATTAAAAAAAATTTTTTTTGCATATTTGCCCGCCTAGAAAAATTATATCAATGGATAGCTTGGCGATCCAGCGAGGTAATGCCGCCAGTATTTTAGGCACCTTACCCGCTGACACTGACTTAGATTTAATCTACTATTTGCAAGGTATTTTTTTATTGTGAATAAAACCTTTAAGTTTTAATAGGCATATGGAAATATACTAGGAGTAGCTATCATATTATTCGGCTTTGTTAGCCGAACGAAATGAATTAACGTAGCGTGTTAGCCTCGGCTAATGTGCAGGCACCTTTATCTATCAGATATCCGAAGGTAAAGTCAAAGAATTATATCAAAGCTATTATAGTAAATATATACCTTTGTACCTTTAAGGTGATTACCATCAAAAGCCTTCGAACTATTCCGTAATTAAACAACAACGACGCTTATCATTAACAGTATTGGCTGGAGTGTGGAACAAAGGAACCCATTTTCTCTAATGAATTACGAGACGTTCGTGAATTTCTTCGGTAGTTCAGTGAACGATACAAATGTGATTACATTTATTCTCAAATTCAATTGCTATTTATTATAGCGTAACTGAAAATAATGTGCAGGCGGGATCACGATATAGAGAAACAGCAATAGTTGTTTAAATTAAATGATGACAACCGTATGCACATTAACTTTCTTTATAGTATTTGAGTGCGTAGAAAACTAGCATTTTACAAGTTAGAAACTTTGTTTAGAACTCAATTTTTTTCATATATAATATACGAAACTATATGACCTCAACAAGTACTTAGCCAATTTCACTTATATTCATAATTATTTTATTTTAGTATTTAGAGTTTATACATTTTGCGAAGAATCATCAAATCAACCAGTTAATAGTGCTGCAGTTGATCACCTCCCCCTATCCCCTAATTTTTTTGCAAGCAAAATTAATGCATAGATTTCTTTCGCATAGCACGCCCGGTAAATCATATTATAAAAACACTTTTCGAATTCAAATTATTTCTGATATTTGGTTAGGAAAAATATTCGAAAGCAAATCTTGTAAATGTTTATGAAAAAATGCGGAAATACGTGCATACCAAGAGATATTCAGACTAAGGAAAGTCCCGGTATTATAAAACTTTAAATGAAACAATTTGCGAAACCAACGCGAATGTTGATAATTTGCCAGGAAACCGTTTTTAAACTTTTTTATTGCGAGTAAAATAGTAGGATCTTTGATATTATCTGTTTGTGCAACGTTTATTTTTTATCTCTGCTGTAACGTTTTGTTTTAATATTAGCTTTTCATTTTAACTCGAACTTCAAGAAAACATATTTTGATACTGAGTACCGCTACCTACTATGCTCTGTTATTTAACTAAACTTCAAAACGATATCTATTATACTCGAACGTAAGATTAGATCTTGGGCTAACATATTGGCTACTTTTTATCCTGGATTAACTTCTTTTTGTCCCGGATTAACACGAGGTGCAGCTAGAGTTACCTTGTTGTGGTTTTTCTCCAATCAGCCTTAAACCATCAAAATTGTATATGTACCTAGTCAGTCTTGGTAGACAAGACTATTTGATAAAATTGAGTTAGCGACTCTTGGTTTTAGCTTGAAAGTGATCGCATAATTTGCAAACAAGCGAGAAAAGCTTTTCCGCGTCGCTAGTTTTTTACCTTTGTATTTTGTGCACCTACGTGAGTAGGTATTTTTGGCTATTCGCCAGCTTTAGTTTACTTAAGTTCTCTATCGCACCTTTTTGGGATTCCGACATCCTCTAAGTTTATATATTTACTTCGGGGTATGTATGCTAAAACTAACAGAATCCTATTACTAAAACTCCGCCGACCCTCTGTCTATTTGTCTATCACCAGGCTTTATCTCATGAACCGTTATATCTAGTTGAAATTTTCACATGTCGTGTACATGTTTCTGTTGCCGATAGCAACAAATACTTACTAAAACAATACTTCCATACTACAAACGTGATTTTTTGTTATTTTTTATACACATTTTTTTATTTTCAAAGAGGCAATGCGGCAAGCTTGCTTGATGGGCAAGTTTCGGCAGGTGGCTTAATTTTGTCTTTTCAATTTTTGATTGTAATTTTTTTAAGCTTACATAATTTTAGTTTTTACTATCCTTTGTAAATAATTTTCACTTTATTATTCTTAAGATATGTTTAAATTTATTTTTATCATTACCGTTTTGTTTTGTTGTCATATATCTATTTTATAAATAACACTTATACTTAAAACAGAACTTGAATGAATAAAAGTAAAGACGTTCGTACTAAAACTAGACTTCAATTTTAGGACCAAATAGCTATCTTGAAAGGTTGTCTTTGAACCAAACTACTCTTTCGACGGCAACGTAAGTAGTAGTAGGTAATTTAGTTTCTCATTTCAGAGCGTATCGTACCTAAGTCGAGGTTCGACACAAAACATGGCAGTAAAGTCACGAAATTAAACCAATCTGTTCCGTAAATAAATCTAGTTCAATCTTCTTTCGCAAAATGCATCAGGAAAAGTTAGTTGCTTAGATCTACGCTAGTGTATAAAAGAAAACTTTGTAAGTTTGTATGTTAAAACACTATCTATGTAATCGCAGGCTCGATAAGCTCGATAAATTAAGGTATCGTTATATTGGAACCCTAATTTAAAAAAAAAAACACAAAATATTGGAGTTTAGGCGCATAGTATATGAAAATGAGAAGCATTACATTATAATTTAAAATATATTCAAACTTATATATCGCTGACAGATAGTTTAATTTATAATTACTGCACGTTATTAAAATTATCTATTTATAAGAACAAAATTGAACATATATATTTTTTATTGGTTAGTAAAATTGGTTGAGCTAAAAAGAGATCAGTGCTATTTAAAGTAATTCACATTCAGCTAGGAATTTCTAGAATGTATCGGGTCTAGGGTGGTAGGTTTTATGGAGCGACGACGGTCTGCTTCCATCTAGCAAAGAGATATCCCCTGAACAGATGTTGTGTCCGGAGAAAGCCGTGCACTAGGACAAGGCGTACGCGCCTTATGTAAATACCGCATACGCGATTCAGAACGTGAGCTCTGATTGGTAGCGGGCTGTGATGTGTGACAGAGACGCCACAGTTTCTTAGAAATTGTTACTGAAGCAAGTGTATCTATTTCAGATAGGGCCACAAACGGAGACGAAATGGCACCCAAGTGGGTTGAAGGTGGAGAACAACAACATCGCGATCCACGTGACTCCCGCAGAAGGAGAGGAAGATGATGATTTTACGCCGGCGCCGGCGATGCGCATGCGACGGAAACTCAGCACACCTCTCAGCGCACTGCCCGGCGTCGGCGATGGGTTCATGGGCCTTCCAAGTAAGTTGACACACTGGCTACTAAGTTATGTGTAAGTGTTATCCATATACTTACCAATAACGCCATATTATAAAAAAAACGTAAATTATTATCTAGCTTTTCAATCAGATGGCCCCTGGTTCGATTCCGGCCCTACACCAATGTTTTTCAAGTTATGTGTGGATTTGCACTCGCTTTACGGCGAGGAAAAACATCGTGAGGAAACCGGCATGTTTGAGGACCACAATCCGAAAACCTGTGTCATCCGCCAACCCGCACTTGGCCAGCGTGGTGGATTACGGCCTATATCTCTCCTAGTGAGAGAAGGCCCCGAGTCCCAGCAGTAGGAACGTATAGTGGGTTGCTTATGCTATGCTATATGCTATTATCTAGCTAAGTAAATTTAGTGCCAGAAAGGTTTAGGTAATGCAGCTATCTGCCTACTTTTGATAGATAGTATGAGTAATTTAAAATAGTTTGTAAACGTTATATCTATTTAAAAGATGAATAGTAGTAATTTTAGATAGTATTAGAATAAAAAGTTGTATAATAAGCATGCAATAAGTCTAGGTTCACTCTAAGCTAAGGCTTAACTAAGCTGTACCATAGTGTTGCAGAGTATCTGTAGGTTTACTTTGCAACCATAATCCTATTTTTAGGTAGACTCCTATTATTTATTGTTGCACTAACCTAACACGCCTATTAACATAGTTCTGATATAAGTATCAACTATGTAGCTTTGAGTATCGCATATCTTACGGTTGGTTTCATGAAAGGAAGGCTACATTTTTGCTTCATTTTGCATCAACCCAATGACGGGGTTTTCCACAGGACGCAAAAATCCCGTAGAGGATTTTTGCACGAACCATAGATCGGTATGCGGTACTTTGTGAGAGACCAAAATTGTACTATATACATACAATATATGTATTCCCTCGCTCGTGCCTAGTGGGAAAATATTTGGCGAGCCACTTTCCAAGCCGTTATTACGATCCAATACCGCTATATTAATATAATAAAGGAATGGGAAGAGTATAGATACGAGCATTGTACATACGAGTATAAACAAGACTTACGTAAATGGTTTACTGGTAAAACTAATGCAAAACTTCTAATGGTGGGTTTAGTACTTTTTTAACAAACAACTTTTGTTCTTTATTTTACGTAATTTCGTAAAAAAACAGCTATTCAATACAAAAAGGTCGCTGGCGTGCGCTAAAATGTATGACTAAGTTTTTTTTTAACATAATTCATGTTCATAAATTCGTGAACCAAACTTGTTTGCCTAGATGTACTAAACACAAAGCTAAATCTAAAGCAGTCCTTTAAATGTTTCGCGATATTTACCAGTATACCTGTATAGTACTTCAGTTATCTGAACAATAGACCTTGCGGAAACTATTTTGCGACATTGTTCGTCCGACAGATACCGAAACTTCGTGAGCTCTTAACTCAACCACTACATACTTGGCGATCGATGGTATATCGAGTTCTGCTTTGCCATACTCGTACATATTTAAGCGTTTCTCAACACTGATACAAAGACAATAAAGCTGAAAAAATGTTAGCTCCATCTTTTACGCAAGATTTAGATTATTTTTCAAAATATGCTATTTTACTTAAAACGTCTGCTTTTCAATCAGACGGGTACTGGTTTGATCCCGGCCCTACAACAATGACACGTTTTTTTTTATTTGTGGATTTACACTCGTTTTACGGTGAAGGATAACATCGTGAGGAAACCGACACGTTTGAGGACCGCAATATCCAAAGACGTGTGTCATCCGCCAACACGCACTTGGCCAGTGTGGTGGATTACGGCCTATAACTCTCTTCTAGTGTGAGAAGGCCCCGAGTCCCAGGAGTGGGGACGTATAGTGGTGGGCTGCTTATGCTATGCTGTTTTACTCCTATATTTCCTTGACCAAATGTTGATTACATTTGATTTGCTGTTTTCATCGTATTTTAATATCATAAAAACCTACTTATTGTATTCCAGGGCAGTCGTCGCCCACACGGTCGTTATCCCCACTTGACCGCACAAAGCGACGGTTCAGCACAATGGTCTCGAGTGCAGCGGCTGCGGCTGTTTCTAGAAGGCTCTCTGCCACTATCGGCTGGTGTCTGGCCTCGCCGACCCAAGTCAAACCGCAGATAGTGCGGCAAGGGCGCGCCTTATGCCTGCAGTACATCAGAACACAGATAAGAAGGTCCACAATTTGCACCAAAAAAGTGAGTCAAATCAAATAGCCGGATAGGCCGGCTCTTTAGCATATATCATACACATATATTATGTGATGATAAGGAATCCATTCATGAGACAACGTTAAGTTAGAGCCATTGAAGTTTAACATCCACTCAAACCTAAGTACAAATAGATGTAAATACGAGTGGGTATGAACTCATTGCTACTTAAATACGCATGGACATTTAGAGTTTGTTGTAGGGAGGTAAAATAAGCTTTCATCTTAGTTAATATTTCCAAGTTAAAGTAGTAAGGCTCGCTACAAAAGGTAAAGCCTATAATTTAATTAATTGTATTTGTACGAGTACAACACAATTTCTATTAACTTGTTCCCGTTTCTTCTAATTAAATCTATCAAAGAAAAGTATCATGACAAAGGAGAACAACATTTACTTACAGATACTCGATTTATTTATTTCAGCTGTTTCAGTAATCGATTCAAACGAAGCTTTTCCTTGAATTTCTTTTGTTTTGTTTTCTTAGCAAATAGTAATGAAACGTCTTCAAAGAATGATCGAGACTGAATGCGGTGAAGAGGCTATTAACAACACCGAGAGTGGAGTACTAACAGCTTTGAGGGCACTCTGCGCGGCTCTTGAAAGAAAGCGACCTGATGCCTTCAGACATGTGGCCAGACAAGCTACCAGGGCACCTTCGGCTATGCTCAAGTCGGATACAGCGCTGGCTGAACTAGCGCTGGCATTAGCCAGGCGCATCACTAGAGAAAATATTACCTGGTCGAAGGTAAGCACAAAAGCGAAATATTGGATAAGTAGTAAGCAATTATACTAAATTTATACGAAATAGCTTATATCAGTTATTAATATAACAGACAGATACGAAACATAGCTATTATTTACAATTTCGTACCTATATAGTACGGTAATAGCTGTGTTTCGTATCGCGTAAAAACCTTATTAATTTATTTAAATTTCTGCGTCGTGTCATCAAAAATTTAATTGAAAGTAATCATTTAAGTATGTATGTATGTATAAAGTTAAGGTTTGAAAGGCTTTTTAGTCGTGCATTTGATATGTTTAACGAATAAATCGACTATAGTTTAATAGGTTCAGTATCAATATAATTAGCTACTATCAGTTAGAATTTAATTAGAAAGGAAATTGAGGATAATGTTCCAGAAATCTATTTACTGAACCCTATAAAGATAACAATCTGCACCCGGGACTTCTGGTAATTAGTTTATTAATTAACCTCAGTTTTACCTCTACTTAGGTGCATGCTTATAAACGAAACTGCTAATCTCGAAATAATTGGCAATCCGTGAGAACGGTTTGATTTTATTTTGCGCTGCTCGCTATCGCAAAGTTTTAATTTGGATTTCAACCCGAATCGCAGTAACACATGGGTCGGCTATTAAATAGTTTTAGTAAGACGTTAGTTAGTACTGACAACAATCCAATTAGGATTCACGGCGCGGGCGTACCTACGCTAACCTAATCTGGATAATTAAGCAATAATTACCTGTGCCTATCCATGGTGGGTAATTTCAGATATCATAGCGTACTCAGAGGGTAAAGAATAAGATACATAATACTCGTATTTAAACGGGACTCCATACGTGATATTTTTCCTTTTTTTTTCGATCTTTAGATTCTTCATATTTAGTAACATAGGTATTCGCTTTAAAAATAAAAAAATATTTCCCATACAAAATGCATTAAATTTTTCATAAAATTTCAGATAGCAGCAGTATACTGCGTGTGCGGCGCGCTAGCCAAAGAAGCTGCAGAGGCGGCTGATGGGGAGCCATCGCTGGAGCTGGTCGCTGCTCCTGCAGCAGCAATAGCAGATCTGCTGCATGAAGATCCTGGATCCTGGGTGGCCACGCATGGAGGATGGGTAACAGATCGTCCTACATTAATGCTCACTTAGATTTAAAGGTGTTGCATCCGCAAACAAATCCTTTTGTATAAAATATAAAATGAGGTAATAGCTACGAGCAAGTCGCTAACTAGGTAAATCAATTTGTATATACTCGTGTAAATACTTTGTCGATAAAGTATAAAAAGGTATTCCTCGAATCACTCCTTTAATTAAAAACACGAAACCAATATCGATTACTAAAAGGTACAACAGGATAAACCTAAAAGTAGGTAGGAATACATAGACTCTTTATATATATTTTATATGTACGGAACTTAAGAACCAGTGAATTTGAAAACCTGGTCCTGTTTTTAATTCAAAACTGAATGTGCCACTGAACTGTGCTGGTCACATTGTCATATTGTTTTTGCAACATGAACCAAAAATCTCCTTATTTATTATCGTTGAATTCATATTTAATACTACCCTATTAAGTTCACTGAAAGCAATGCGGTACAAAAACACTTGCAAACTACTGCTTGACGGCGGAGTAGCTGGCAGAGTAGTGATAAGTGATAATTGAAATGATAATTCCTACTTATCCAGCGCACCACTACCAAATTGGCTGTGGGAAGCGAGGTATAATTTTTCTGTTGCAATTTAGCGTGTGTCTAGTTGACTAGTTTAATATCCGAACATGAAGGTTTAAATCCCGCTCTTACGTTTACATTTGAATTATAGGTAACTTACCTAAGTCTTTCGAGACTTATGTAATACTACTTTATTTGTAAGCAGGTACAATGAGTAGAGTTACCGATCTTGACAAATACATTAAATGCGCAAGCAATTGTTTAACCCAAACAACATCCTAAACTAAGTGTTAAGGGAGAACCGGCGGAACATAAATAGTAAAAAAAGTTAAAATGAGTTACTGGTAATAAAACTTGTATACATTGGCGTGGTAAGTAGTAAAGACGTGGTTATTTTTCGTATTAAAATTGTACTAAATCCTACATACGAGTATATGTACAAATAGTCCTTTTACAAGTATTTGTTCATGTATCTACTTGTTTTTTCTACATTAAAACATTTCAAAAATATTGTAAAGTAAAATAGATAATCCGAGTAAAATACCGATGGGCCCACTTATTGTTTATTTAATTCTTAACGTTAACAAGCTACCCTGGTTGAAAACCTATCGTACTTATTTATCCATTGATAAAGATACTAGGTGTATCAACCCAAATAAAATGCATCTAGGTACTTAGCAATTTTAAGTACAGTTTTATTTCATAAACGTCGTATAACACACGCATGTTACACAAATAAACTTCAGTTTAGCTCCAATTAACCTAATTATGTAGGTTATCCGTGTAACATAGTCATCAACGTAAGTATCAAATTAGACTGGTTCATCAAATTATCCACACGAGTACAGGTAGGGGCAAGGGCACGAGAGTGCGTGATTACTGGAGGGCAAATTTGCGTGAAAACCGGAAAATCATTTCATGGGAATTGTATTAAACTCTATAACTTAGTACCTGAATGGTTGAAAGATTTTAATAATGTAAAGCTTTAAAATATCTTTTAACACATAAGGCATATTAGTAAATTAACGAATTTTTGGAGGATAAAGGCTTCCCAAATGTTAATCAAATTATTTTATGTAAATAATTATTTTTATAATAAAACAATAAATTAATTGAATATCATACTTTTATATTATTTAATGACTAAATTTAACATTGACATTTTAAAATAATATTTTAATTGACATTTTAAAATAATATTGTAAACTGACATTCATTTGTAGGTACTTTTGTAATTATGTATACCAATATTATAAAGAGGAAAAGTTAGATTTTTTGTTTATTTGTTTGACGCGAATAGGCTCCGAAACTTCTGGACCAATTTGAAAAATTCTTTCGCCGTTGGGAAGCTACATTATCTTTGACTAACATAGGCTATATTTTGTTTCACTTTGCAACTTAGATTATTTTATAGCCCGTGGGAAGCCGGGACGATCTGTTAGTATTGAATAATATTATTTTTTTTGCGAGCTATTAAGTCTCTACTGGTACACTTATTTTTCTTATTTAAACTGTCGTAAAATGAATTATAAAATTGAACAAGCGAGTCGCTTTACCCATAGCAAAAGAAATGCCAATTTACGTTTCAATGATCTCGATCTACTCAAACCAACATAAAGAGTGTTTGAAGAAATTATCTTCTCAATAGAGAAATCCGCGAGATTACAATTTCCCGGGAACAATTTACGGTTTAATGGTGTGAAAACTTTCCGTATTTATAGGAAGTCTTTATTATGTAGCACAGGATTTAATTTAGTCAAAAATTTGTGGTATTTCTTGTTTGAACGATGACAGAGCCAAATTCAATGTGACACTATTTCTATCACAAACATGTTTACTAACATACAACTGAATGGGTTTGTAGTGTTACTTAGTGTTACTTTAGAATTTGCTCCCTGGTTGCTTGTGTAAAAACCATAATATTTAAATATTTATGGAATAATTTGTAAACATACCTATGCATCTAGTAAACGTACTAATATCTCTTGACCCAATAAAAACAAACGACGATAGCTTTCCTCCACTCAAGTCACTGGAGCGGAATAGTATTCATGAGGAACAAATGAAGAAGGGACCCTCCACGAGCCTATTAATATAACATACCCTTTTGAATTCCCCGTGCCGGAACACCAATCAGAAGGTTCCGGGTTCGATTCACGGAACGGCCAACATCTTTGATCTGAACTAAATTTGTTGGCTGTCGGTTTGGGTGTTAAATATGTATCTACATAAAATATGTTTGTATGTATATGTAATATATCAGTTGTGTTAGCAACCATAATACGAACTAGAAATGGTTCAGTATGGGGTTAACCAGCCGTGTGTGAAATGTGTCCTAATATTAATAAAAAATAATAATAATAATTTAAAAGACGAAATGTGAAATAATAAATTTGTTAGGGCAAATATTATATTAGGGCCTACTAAGATATTAAACTTGCTTAAAATCTTATATGTGCCTTTTTATTATTCCAGGCTGGCCTGATAGAACGTCTCCGCGCCAGCGAACGCGACCAACGCTCAGAAAAGAACCTACGCGTGATGATATACTTCTTCGTCGTGGTTTGCATCTCCTTGCTCCTCTTCAGATGGGTGCTCCACGCGCACCCTGCTTACAGCAGCTATAGCGAGTAACATTACAATAGATTTAAGTTGTGCAAGGTCTAAGATAAAGTCTTAGACTTACATTACCTATGTAGGGTTAAAATCAATGGTGTAATAGGTAATCTTGTACCTACTTACATATAAGTAGGTAAACAAATATATTAAATAAATAGAATTACTAAACCTGCCCTCCTACTTTAAGATAAGTGTCGTGTGTGCCGCATTTGCTAATTTAATAAAGGTATTATTTAATACACTGTGTTTATTAGATTCCCTTTGATCTGTTACACATAATTATTTACTTATAGTACTTATACAATAGTTCGTATATATCTTCTTATATATAAAATTTCCGTGTCACAGTGTTTGTTACCGAACTCCTCCGAGACGGCTTGACTGATCTTTACCAAACTTTATATGCGTATTCAGTAGGTTTGAGAATCGGCTACTGTATACTTAGAAATAATTATTAAGGCAAAACAACGTTTGCCGGGTCAGCTAGTATATATATATAATTTACACTTAGGTGAATAATTTTAGTCAAGAGTGTATATTAATTTTTAGTGTCGTTGTTTACTATTTAAACGACTTCAACTATTAAGCAACTATAGTGTATTCACGGAGACGAATTAGTATAGGCAGAGAATAATTACTTGTACTTCGGTATAGGGCCTTTTCTATCGCATAAAATCATACAAATACCAAGACAAAAATAACTTTTATAGGGTCAGTGAGTTTTCATAAGTGAAGCTACATTTCATATGTTATTTAACTATCACTATTTAAAAGAAACTAAAACAATTTACCAGGAAACCAGATTAATGAATATTAAACAGTTATGTTAATACAATATTTGTATATTTGTTCGCAAAACAATCGGGAATAAACTTCATACAAACTTGCGGTTGGCGTTCGTTTGGCCGGTCTGTACGCAGCTTAACATGTACGTGATAATCATAGACAAAGTATATGTGATAATATTTATAACAATTATTGTCGCATAAAAAAATCTTAGGCGGGGGTGACTCAAATACGATTGCCAGAGTGCCTGCCTTGGGTCGCGACGCGCGGACTGTAAGTTTTGTAGTATTTTTTTTTTTTTTTTTTTTTTTTAAGAGTAGCTTTTGCCTTTAGGCACAGCCAGCGTCATGTCATCGAATTAAGAAAAAAAAAGAAACGAAAATAAATTAAGGGTATCAAAACCACATTATTAAGTTCAAGAAAGAGAAAATAGAAAACTAAAGTTTAAGCTTATTACAAGAAAGAAAAGAACAAATTACACGAAAAATAGCAGGGTCAATACATGAAAGCAGAACAGACATCGAAGTAGGAAAAGAAACTAGATTTGAAAGTGAAATGAGGAAAGAGGACCGATCAAGAAGAGGACAGGTGAAAAACAAATGATTAAGGTCCCCTTCATCAAAACCACACTCACATAAGGAAGAGTTCCAAATACGCAATTTCCTCATGTGAGTGGGAATACAGCAATGCCCCAACCTCATGCGAATGATGCATGAGGACAAGGATTTACTAAGGGTGATCTTTGAGAACCAAGGCTTTCGAGGAACTACAGGTTGTAATATAGCATATGAGGATCCTCTGATACGAGATGAAAAACTCCAAGCTGCATTCCAGGACAAGAACAAACGAAGTTTTGGGAGGGAAGAAAGATCATGCGGAAATATACAGAATGGAATCTTGTCACCGGAAACAACGGCGTCTTTTGCTACGCGGTCAGCACGTTCATTGCCAGCCACCCCAACATGACCTGGGATCCAGATAAGACTAACTTGAAGACCAGAAGAATGACACTCTGAAAGCGCTTCCTTAAGAAGAAAAAGAATTAAATTATGAGAGTAAGAAGAAAATGGATTAGAAAGAAGAGACTGAAGAGCACTACGGCAGTCTGTGAAAATAAGAGTGCGGGGCAACTTAAATAAAAGAACATAACGAACAGCTTCTAAAAGAGCCCAACACTCACCAGAAAACACAGAGGTTTCCGGAGGGAATTTGACTTTTTGGACAATATCATATTGTTCATGGAAAATGCCACAACCAACACAGCCAAAAGTCGAAAATTTAGAAGCATCCGTATAAATAGTATGCCAATCTGGAAAATCCCTTTTCAATAAACCTCTCAAATATTCATCAGCATGATTATCACCTGCGCAAATGTCAAAATTCAAAATAATAGAAGGAACGGAAACTATAACATTATAACTGAAATAGAAGACGGGAAGAACAGGAAGACGGGCAACGGGATCTTTCAAAGATTTATAAATAGAAAAGCTCTTAACAAGACAAGGTAATGACTTGAGGTGCCAGAAACGAGAAGACGAAGAAAAATCCAGTAAGAGCTGAAGTTTCGGAGGAAGAGGATGATGGGAAAACTGAAGGCAACGAAAGAAAAACCTATTACAAAGAAACTGACGACGAAGGCGTAAAGGAGCGTCACCACACTCCACTTGGAGTGCATTCGTGGGAGAAGATTTCATAGCCCCAGAAATAATGCGAAGAGCATTAGACTGGATAAGGTTAAGTTTTTTAATGTTCCCTTTACTAGTAGGTTCCAAAAGGAAGGACCCATAGTCTAAAATACTACGTATACACGCATTGTAAATAAGTTTTAAAGTAAAGGGATGAGCACCCCACCAAACTCCAGACAGACAGCGGAGCAGATTAATACCCTTCCAACATCGTTCAGAAATATAATTACAGTGTAAAGAGCCACTTAGTTTACTGTCCAGAATCATACCTAAAAATTTTACCGACTCTTTAATGGGGAGCCTTGCCCCTTTTACACAGATATCAGTGACAGGAGTACAACGCTTTCGAGAGAAGATAACAACGCTACTTTTTGACGGAGAAAGATCTAGACCATTTAAGTTTAACCAAGAATCTAAATTACTGAGAGAGTTAGATAATACCTCAGACGCACATTCAATTTTACAATGGGATGAGTATAAAAGTATATCATCTGCATATTGAAGAATACGACAGAGACCAACAGATGATTCCAAATCATAAGTATATACGTTATAAAGAAGTGGACTGAGAACAGAGCCCTGCGGCAAACCCCGCCAAATAACTCGAGAAGGAGAAATGGAAGGATTGCTACAGCGAAGATGAATATACCTCTCCGTAAGTATATTCATGATAAAGTTGCACAGCTTAACAGGAACATTCAGCCGACATAATTTGACTTTAAGAATGGAAAGCTGAACACTATCATAAGCAGCGGATATATCAAGAAAGGCACCGACAAGGAACTCATTACGAGAGAAAGAGAGACGAATATCAGTGGTAAAAATACTCAAACTGTCTATAGTACTTCTACCTTTCCTAAATCCAAATTGAGACTTAGCAAGCAAGCCTCGGCTTTCAAGAAACCACTCCAAGCGGTTTTTAATGAGGCGTTCAGCTAACTTAGTCAAAACAGAAGAAAGCGCAATTGGGCGATAGGAACAAGGATCTTCAGAATCTTTGCCAGGTTTAAGAATAGGGACTATTAATTGGGATTTCCAAGAAATAGGAACAACACCAGAATCGAAGATAGCATTAACGAGAGATAAAAATGCATAGAGAAATTTATCACTGGCCTTAGAAAAAAAGGAATAAGGAATACCGTCCATACCTGGGGAAGAATCCCTTGTAGATTTTAACACATTTTTCAATTCAGTTAAGGAAAAAGGAGCATCCAAAGGGTCGGAAGAAGAAGGGGCACAAAAAGAAGGAAGTTCAGAGGGAAGGGGGCAATACTGAGGGGCTAATTTATCCATGAAGGAGTCAGCCCAAGACTGAGTAGGTGAGCAACCTCGAGGAGATGAGCACCAGGCTCGTCTGAACCTACGCATTTTCAACCAAATAATAGAAGAAGGAGAACAGGGGTTAAGGCTACAGCAAAACCTCTTCCAGCTCTCACGCTTCTTAGACTGAAATAGACGTTTAGTCTAAGCAGCGATCCTATTCAGTTCAGAATAATTCTCCTGCGTCATTGAACCAGAAAATTTTATTTCAGCAGCTTTACGGATTTTTACAGCCTCACTACAATCCCTGTCCCACCAGGGAGGAGGAGGAAGCTTGTTACGAGAAGGTTTCTTATTAGAAAAAGATTGACCTGCACACTCATGAAGAAGGTTAATAAGAGCGTCGGAGCAAAAAGAAATATTTGAAGGATTCGCAACAGGAAGAGATGCAGTAGCAGAAGAAGTAAGCATCTGAAATTTTTCCCAACCAGGATCATCAAACTTATTCAGCAAATATTTTAATAACGGAGGAGAAGCAGGAACAGGATAGGAGTTAAATCTTGGGCATTCAAGAAAAATAGGGAAGTGATCACTACCATGAGAAGAAGGCAGAACTTGCCAAGTAAATAAAGAAGCAAGGTCAGGAGAACACAAAGATAAGTCAACCGCACTAGAAAATTCATGAGGACGCGTCCTCCTAGTAGGAGAACCATCATTTAAAATACAAAGATTCAAATCATCCAGGGAATTTAATAGAAACTGACCAGCAAGATCAGATCTACCACAACCCCAAGCCGAATGATGACAATTCAGGTCGCCCAGAACCAAAATAGGCCTGGGCTGACCTTTGAGGAAAGAAACAACTTTAGGAAGAGCATTTCTCTGCTTTATAGGATCAGGAACATATAAAGAAACCACTGTAAAGGACTTTAGACGAATAGCCACAGCTTGAAACTCAGGACAAAAAGGAACATTTAAAACAGAAAAAGAAATGTTATCCTTCAGAAGAAGGACGGCACCACCATAACCATCATGTCTGTCACATCGCAAAGAAACAAAACCCGGGACCCTGAACTGAGAGCCAGGCTTGAACCAAGGTTCAGAGATAGCCAAAACAGAAAGATTATATTTGTTAATTAAATAAATGAGGTCAGACTTTTTGTTATTAAGGGATCTACAATTCCAGAGAAGAAACTTGAGATCCATTATGGATCAGAGAAAATAAAGAATTCAAATCAGCAGCAGCGTTGGACGGTGAGGGAACAGGAGAAGAAGAAGGTCGACGACCAAGAAGAGAGGACAGTTGATTGAGGAGAGCCAGAAGTTGGGAAACCAGATTTTGAGCATTCAGTTGAGAAGGCATATCTTTTCCAAGAGCACATCCATTAGGAGCAGCTCCCGAGAAATCTTCCTTAATGATATTAGCATGAGCCACACGGTCAAAACCTAATGGCTCATGAACACAGGAATTTTGTCTAGGTCTTTTGGGGCTCCGAATTTTAGACTTCGGAACCTGGGCAACTGTACTCTGAACGCCTGCGGCCTGAGAAGATCGAAGAGTAGTCGTAAATGAAGCCGGGGAAGATGAGACTTCAGCAAAAGATTTTCTTGACATGGGATGAAGCTTAGACGCTTCAGAGTAAGACAAGGAGTCGCGAGACATTGATTTTTTTATTGCAAGCTGACGAGAATACTCGGTACAGTTCTTGTTTATGGCAAAGTGACCCCCCTTGCACCAAATGCAAGAAGCATTTTCTGGGGCTACGTCACACGAGGCTGCGGAGTGCGAACCAGCGCATTTAAAACACACAGGTTTAGACCGGCATAACTGCTTGGTGTGACCATACCTACAACAATTGTAGCATTGTATGGTAGGCAGCATATATTGTTCAACAGAAAGCATATTGTAACAGAGGGAGACCTTTGACGGCAACACTTGGCCGTCAAAGGTTAAAACAACCGTTTGAGACGGTTTCCATGTAACAGTACCATCAACGAAACTTTTAAAATTCAGTCGCCTTGCTTTAATAAGCGTAACTTTTCCATAATGTAGAGGGACTCGCAGTTCACTAAGAATTTCACTTTCGGACATGTCCGTCGGAATCCCTCGAACAATGCCCATCCGCGAAATTACAAATGAGGGGACAAAGGCCTTAAAACCTTCCGCCAATAAAAGCGGAGACACCGCAAAAGCGTTTGCAGAGTCAACCGAATTGAACGTTATAGAGATTCTATTACGGCCAATTCGTTTGACTGACCCGTCAACGATTCCACAGAACGCCGATGAATGTTTGAATAAAAACCGTCCAAACGTGACAGGATGAAGTGAAAGGCCAGAAGTGTCAGAAGTTTCTATTCTCTGAACATGGATGATGAATGGGCCAAGGTCAGAAATGAGATATTTTTGTCTAGAAACAGAACCTTGGCCTAGCTGAAGGGAGGAAGGAACTGGGACCTGACCTAAAGGAATTGAAACTGATTGGGTAATGGCCGAGGAAGGTTGAGGAAGGATGGCTGGAGAGAAATGGCTGATAGGCGTAGAACGACCGGATTTAAGAGTGTTTCCTGATGAAAAACTTTCATCATCAGAGTCAACGAGCTCATTGCGGCTGCGATGCGCAACATGATCTTTTTTCTCTCGCTTACGCTTGGATTTGCCAGATTTTACAGTTGTAAAGGCCCCCGGAGAAGGCGGAGTAGGACTAAGGGGCGTGGACAACCACCCACCACCCCCACCAGGATCAGGAGGATCCCCCATTCTACATAGGTAGGAAGCGGAAAACAAAAATGGATGAACTAAGGAGCAAATTAAAACAGTAATGAAATAGTGATATAAATGATAAAATCTAACTAAATTTTAAACTAGAAACAAATTCAAACTAAAATAATGCAAATAAGATGGAAATATGAACCAAATAATGGGATTAATTAATAAAATATTAATAAAGAAAAATTCAAACGACAGCCGCGGACGATGACAATCAGCCGAATCAAAGTTTTGTAGTACTATCCTCATTTCACATTTATTCCTTTATGAGAATCGAACAATCATAAAACATGTCAACTTATAATAAAAGAAAATTATCCAAGTGCGAGTTGGACTCGCACATGAAGGGTTCCGTACCATTGTTGTATGGGAGCCGCCTTAAATATTATTTTTTAATTAAATTATTTAAAAACGCTGCACAAAGGCTCGCAAAATTCAGCCTAATTTAAATACAAAACAATTAGGATAGAAATTTACAATTTGCCAAACACAGTTGTGACATGGTTGTCGTGGTTACATTAAAATAGTTTAAGTATTTATGTATTTGGCTGCGTAGTTTTCTAATCCACCCTCGTATGTTTGTTGTATGGGAGCCCCCCCTCAAATATGTATTTTATTTAAATTTTATAATTTAATTTGATAGCTTATATACATGTATATATACACAGACAGACAGACAGCAGAGGCGTAGTAATAGGGTCCCGCTTTTACCTTTTAGGTACGGAACCCTAAAAACGCTCGTAGAACGGAAAAAGTACATTTCGTTAAAAGCGGTGTTTTTTCACCAACGTGTAATATGCCAGATCACCGTTGTGGGTCAGCCACAGAAGAAATTATGAATGAGTTTAGCCGTAGAAAGAGAAGATACGGTTTAACGCTTCCAAGTTTTATCAACCATAGATAATTTCTGCACAAAATTGTTTTACCATAAAACTACGAAGTCAAAGGTGAGGTAAGTAAAAGTGTGCATACCTACTTGAGTCTAGAGCTGTCTCACTCTCAAAGGTAAGATCCAGTTCTCACTTTCTAGTAAACCTACAATTAAGCCATAATATTCAGCAAGAATTGATTAATCTATGAATTTAGTGTATATTTAAAAAAATGTGATGTAACTACTAGCTACGCCTTGGATTTATCAATAAAATACGTAATACCTTGTCAGATTTTTCTATGCGCTTGTTACTACAAAAATGACTCATGGTGTACACAACGAACAACAAGACTAGTAGTTGCATTGTATCTGGTCAACGTACTTTTAAAAAGATCATAATAATATATCCTCAGGAAAAGGGATACTAAAAGAGAGCAAACATTTTAGTTTCAAATTATTTATAGTGTGTAGTACCACCAGCGGGACCCTATTACTATTCGTTATCCGTCTGTCAAAATTCAAATTCAATATAATATATTCAATTGCTCTGTGGATTCACAGATGAGGGCCACAGCTTATAACCAAATACTTAAACTTTTGTTTCACATATTATTCATTCATTTTAACGTTAGAAATCCGAGGTTCGGAAATAGTGATAACAATCTAGTGACACAGTTTAGGGGATACAGTAAAGCAACGCATTTTCTATAGATACAGACACACGCTCGATAGTTTTGGACTTTATGGTTACTGCAGATTGATTTAATGGCAGTAAGGTAACACCATGAAGTTGTAGGTAAAGATGGAGGCCACACTTCCAATACCTACTTGAAGCAAAAATTATGTATCGCCATCTCGCTCTCTGTGGGAAGGCCCTCTCTGTCTAGTAGGGTAACCTTTATTTATTTTTTCCCAGGACAGTTATAATTGTTGCCGTCCATATAGTGGTCTATAATAATATTTATATAATTATCTTTATCTCATTAATACTAAGACCGAGCCCTAAAATTATATAATAGGTTAGTAAATTTGGCTGTTTGTCATTAATCTAATCACGCAGAAAGCGCTGGGTCGACATGGACAGAATTTCATGCGGAAATAGATCATGGCCTAGATTTAGGTTTAGTTCTCGCAGCAATGCGAAATGAATGACTGAGATCTGTGCGGGCGCGAGAAATAGATACCATTGTACAAATCATATTACAACAACTGGTACTAAGGGACCAACCCAGAAATAGCGAAAAAGAAATCATCGTTAATTTTGTTCCATAATGAAACACATTGAGCTATTTTTTGACGTGACAACGTCTTAAATTAGGTTGCGGCTGGGAGTCACTTATGAAAAAGTGTAACGCCCGGTAACGTTACGATGAGTCACCGAACGAGAGAGAGGCCCGCCGAATGCCTTGCGTCTCTCTCCCACTCAACTATGATCGGTCTGCCGCGCGCGCAGCACGCGGCAGACGTTGTCGCGTAAAATCTTCGCCCGTAAAACCGACTTTACAGGCAACCATTTTTATTTTGCAAATTTCTGAGTTAGTCAGTGGTGGCGATTCAGCGGCACACACGACTAAACTAAATTTAAAGAAGCCCCGTCTCTTTTCATCTTAGGTGGCCAGAAAGAGACGGCACGTTCTGAACCACACACAAAACAACTAAAATCACGTCAAATGTGAAAAATATAAGCGATTTTAGAGCGCATCCAATTATATCAGCTTTAAATCGGACGTGTTTGACGTGATTTTAGATGTTTTGTCTATGGTTTAGATCGTACCATCTCTTTTTGGTCATATATGACGAGACAGAGCTACTTTAAATTTAGTTTTGTCGCGTGTGCCGCTGAATCGCCACCAGTGTTAAGGAGCAGGAATGGTAAGGAACGTGTTAAAGTGTTTTTATCTTGTGTGCTATTTTTAATATTACGTATATGTATTATACGGGAATATAATAGGAACAATAATATAATTATATGAAAAAACAAAAAGCCTTTTCTATTTAAAATCGTATATTATAATTTTTATATTTATTAGACATGACTAAATATAATTGTTCTGTGTAATTTCTGTCTCTTACCACGTAAATCACTAAAAACATTTTCTTTGTAGCTCTTTAAGTGAGCGCGTATACACATTCAAAAAAAATGAGCTAATTGTTTTACTATCTTAGTTTCATGCATATCATTACATTTAATGGAGTCCGTAATCGGACGATTACGGGTAGTTTTCGTATACATTCAAACGATATATCGCCGGTATTTGACTTTATTTCAAAATCGCCCAACACATTTCTAGCAAGTTTTAGCATATGTGCAGCGTCCAGCAGACAGTAAATTTTGCTCTTCCTGCTAGTATGTTGAAAGAACGGTCTCAAAATGTTTTGATCTAGTGAACAACCTAAATATTGATAAGCTTTTATATTGGATGATGCGCCATCACAACTCAGAGATCTCACGGTGATACCAATTTCATCAAACAGAATTATTGCTGTTTTTATTAATTCGGATAGCAGCTCTCCAGGCAAGTTATTTGCAATAAATAAAATATGAGAAACTATCTGAAATACGAAGACTTCAGAAGCTAATTTTTCTGAATCACTTACAGAAATTGGTCCTAAATCCACATAACCAATAATTTTATCCAATTTTTGATCATAGGCCAGGTTTTTTTAGTGCAATTCCATCAAAAATTAAAGCAAAATTTTTTAAATGCATTTTTTCTTACAATTTTACTTGTTCTTTTAAATATTCGAGTTCAGATAAGAAACCGACATTACAGTTGAATAGAGACAATTATCTTCATATCGTTTTTACATGAGCCAAAGACGTATGTTTTCTTAAAAATTCATAAGCCTTCGCAGAATAGAAATTCAAAGTTAAAGCGAAAGCTTTCACTTTTTCACTATAACGAATACCATGTGGATTTTTCTGTGTTTTTTGAACTCCTTACAGATATCAGCAAATCGCCCTCGGATAATATTTTCAATCTCTGATTGACTCGTATATTTTTTAATAGTTGCTATTAAGGACGACATATCCTGAATTTTTTTGTGTTTGTCGCGTCACTTTCTGCTTGAGGATTTTAGTTTTTCTCTGAAGTATTTTTTCTTTATTCGATTTTATTTTCGCTTGTACGCCCCTACAAATAATCACAGTAGCGTGGTCTTCACTGCTGCTGACCTAAAAAAATCAAGAAGATTTTGTGAAACCAGAAATACATGTCTTTAATTTATAACATTGTTTTATTTAAATATATCTTAATATATATATATCTCGTGTCACAATGTTTGTCCTCAATGGACTCCTAAACCACTTAACCGATTATAATAAAATTCGCACACCATGTGCAGGTAGATCCAACTTGAGAGATAGGATAGTTAAATTCTCAAATTATAGTCGCAATTTTAATTTATTGCTAATTATTGTCTGTTATTATTTGACAGTCACAATTATCTGTTAACTCCAAATAATTCTAACAGATGTCGATACCTTTCGACTGGGTTGAGTAAGTAATCAATATATGGAGGATAGAGCACAAAATTTCTCCACTCCTAAGAGTCACAGCGTAATGTTCTATTTCCCGAAGAATTGGGTCAGCAAAAAACTTTTCACATGTGACAGATAATGTCGGATTGGAAAATTATTTTTATTACTATCGTTATTTCTAAATAAAGGAAAGGAAAACTTACAGTTAACTTGTAACGATTGCTTATATTTCCAAGAATTTCCCGACACTGCTTTTACTGATATGGTCGTCAACATTGCAGCCAGCACGATTAACTCTTATTTCCTTATATGGAGCATTACTTTTATAAACAGTAGAACTAGTGCTTGGTATAGCCAGAGCAGCTGTTTGCACCATAGACTCTTCATGTAATGTACTCAACGACATTTATAATACCTTGGACCGGCCTAGGCGAACACCAAGTTTAAGCATGTACTTTTCACAAAAAGTGAGAGACGTCTCACACTTGGCGCATCAGTCTGTGTTCGACCGCGAAGGATGCAACACGTTCATTGACACTGCGACGCGATCCATAAATATTT
The DNA here is from genome assembly GCA_035578125.1 of Mellilla xanthometata. Lineage (NCBI taxonomy): Eukaryota > Metazoa > Arthropoda > Insecta > Lepidoptera > Geometridae > Mellilla > Mellilla xanthometata. The sequence goes on along the minus strand of JAPUBQ010000041.1, from coordinate 560,568 downwards.
AAAAAAAGCCTTCTTGTGCTTTCCCTAACTGTAAAAGTAGTAGAAAAATACATCATAAAGCTTCAGGCATCACATTTCACGCACAAATACTGATATAAGCACAATTTATCATCATTTATTTTGATAATAAGTATTTTTTTTACAATAAAACATTTGTAATTCCATCATTTGAGAAAAATAGTAAAAAATGAGATAGATTTATACGATTGCTGTTAGTGCGACAAGGAAAGCATGAATTGTAATTTTTAGCATAGAGTGGAACATTGGTACGTTAGAGTTCGATTGTATGCGGCAATCCGGCCATAAAATTGGCCGGATTGTAATTTGATTGGATTTTGTAATTATGGGCGCAGGTGTAAATATATAATATATAATATGAATATATTGTATTCATTGTAAATCTAAGTTGTATAATAAAGAGCGGGGTGTTGATTTGTTTTTATTACCATAACAACATGGGTATCAAATTAAAGCTATTAAAATGGCTAGTTCAGTTAAATTTATTTATTTATTCACCTTTGTAAATGAACATGAGGAATGGGTCAAAAATATGCGGGCATCTAGACAAGATGCAGATTGGACCGCAAATAAATAAAGTTGTGTGTGTTATAAATGATGATTTTGATAAGTTTATATTTCTGTGTCATTAAAACAGTTGATATAGCAATATTATAATACTTAAAAAAGGTGGTTTTAATCAGTTTCTGTATTTTCCCTGCATCCGGCAAAAAGATAACTGTTTCGGCAAATTTTTGCCGGACGTTTATCCCTATTCTTCGATGCCAATGGGCGGTGCCAAACGTCAACTGATAAACATTTGTATTGTCTCGTTTTCTCTTGCGACTTTTTGTATTGCCTATCTCGTTTTAACATCATGCTAAGATGTTTACTTTAAACTTCGGAACATTTAAATCTAACAGATGTCGACTTATATTTTTGGATGGTAAAGTACTGAGATGGCCGGTCCATAGGTATTATAAATGTCGTTGAATGTACTTGATGTCTGAAAATTATAATATGATGTATTTTACAAAATGTTGCCTTTTGTCATAATTATATTTGAACTACTATTATTTCTTATAGTAAAATAGATAAAAATATGTTAAATGGGTAATTAAATTATGTGAAATATTTACCATGACTGGAGATACTGTTTGTTGATTTAATAATATAGTTGGAACTGCTGTTGATTTCAAGCGTCTTGTTGTTAAATCATAATCCGTTTCTTGAAACTGCAAACTGCAAACCCTTGCGCTTTCATAGAACTTCATTTTCTATGGTACAATGTAGAGCCACAATTTTCTTCGAGATTCATTTTGAGGAATTCTGGAATATAACATAATTATGGTCTTAATTTATTAAAATATCAGAATAGTGAAGAATAAAAATTAAATAAAAATATAAATAAATATTTATAATATTTCAATCAATCCGCCTAATCTTTACCCAACTATTTTGGGGTCTGCTTCCAGTCTAACCAGATGCAGCTGAATTGCATGTAGCGAATGCCTATCTGATCTCCACAACCCAGTAACTGAATAATACGATGATTATTAGTTAACTGTTAAGGTCCTATGGAAAGTCCCACATATATCCACAATATGGTCACACTACAGCAGTACTTCTTCATATAAACAAAATAAATTAAATTGGAGAAAATCAATGAAATTCAATGTAAATGTATTTGATCTTGACATAGTTATCTTTTACAATTATTTTGAAAACACTGGTTAATCGATTTGCGAGGCAACTAAGTGAAAATACAAATAAATATGTTTACAATGATTCAATGTTATAAAGCAGGATTTAAACACTTACGCGTGAAAATTTATATCGCCATTTGGACACCACGTACTGCCGCAACCACTCACAACACAACTTTGCACCATTTTTTTGAATTATAGCTATGTATAACGCGAAAAATCTCAAACGAAGCTATAAACCGAAAAGTAAACAACCGCCATATTGCCCGATATATTTTGGCACATAGGGCCAATGTTGCCACATAACCAAGTCCTTAAGAAATGGGATTATAATTCGTTGATTTGCCAACCCAGATATGCACACGTGATATAAAATTTTGGAATTTTCAATTAGTTCAATTGAAAATTCCAAAATTTTATATCACAGTTTCAATATTTTTTATAGTTAAATTATTTGTCAGTGATTTACTACTGGTTAGACTAGTGTGGTGACTAATCATTTTTTTTTTATAGGAGATTTAAATATGAAGATAGCAATACTTTAGTCCACACTAGAAAGAGAGGTCGGCCCACAGAGAGCGAGAAAGAGATAAGTAGGTATTTGCCTCAAGATTTTGTTCTAAGTGTGGTCTCCATTTTTACCTAAAACTTCATGGGTAACACATCACTTCTATTTTATGATATCGGGACTTCATCCCGATATAATTATATGTATAATTTAAAGCCTTTAGTTTAGTGTTGTTTAGTTCTAACCATGAAGTTTTAGGTAAAAAAACTTCATGGTTCTAACGTTTAACGTAAAAAAGTAAAATCATTGTCTATGACCGAAAAAACAGTACAGCCATAAAAAAGTAGTTAAAAATTGGGTTGACATAAGTATACATGAATATAGTGTTCAAACTCGAAGATTTGAAATGCTATCAATTATTCAGTGTTATTAAAATAACATATCGCACGTGTGAACCGAAACATAGCTCTCGTAAGTAACTTCCATTGTATTTTGCAGTGTTTAGTTTTTTGCATGAAAGGGATGCCACATTGAAATTAAACTTCTGGCGCTAGTGGATACGGGCATTGAGACGAGTGGAAAGGAGATAGTTGCTATCTAATTGTCAATGTCATTAGCAATCCCGTCATGATCATGACTGACTTGTCTTAGAATCATAATTTTTATTTATAATATTTATCGATACAAAGGCGTAGAAATTGTACTAAAACATCAATATCGGTACACTATTTCGTTTCCAAATTTTTTGTGTTTTAATTATATTACCAAAATGAGTAAAATTATGTTGTTGTGGGATAAATTTATACCTAAGATTATTTCCATTCGGTTTCCTTTTTGTACTCAAATTTTTATTGAATGCTATTTTCAGATGCTAATGAAGGTAACAATGTGTTATCGGTGCAACAAATGAACTTTCAAGGAATATTCGAAACGTATTTAGTATTTTGTTGGTGAGGAACAACTGCTATGATGAAAAGCACTCTGCCAAAGGACAAACCTGGCAAGATGAGGATCAGGGCTTTTCCGGTAAGTTGTTACTATTTGGTTGTGTTACTGAGATAGATAAGAGCAGCTTGTACGGTGATTGCGCATGATAAAGTTAAAATAACCAAATAGTGCAAATTAGCCAAAAAAAACTATAATGTTAACAGGGCTGTCTTCAGCATTAAACAAACTTTTCTTGTTGATATAGTGTCAAAGATCTTCAATGAAACAGTCTCATAGTAATCATTTATTTGTATTATCAGGAGTCCCTTCCATAGCTTTTATTTACCAAAAACTCATCATAGTGTGCAACATGGTTTGTAGGTAATTCTAGATTTAGTTTAGCACAGGTATTATGACAACAATACTATTAGGAACCAACAACAAAATAAGAAATACAAAACATTTTACTTTACTATCTTACCACTAATTAAGAAAAATAATGACCAAGTGTGATTATACTTAATTATTGAAATCAGATATTCCATTCAAAATTATTATGAAATTAAAAATCTTTATTTATACAAATAACCCCTTTTTCACCTGGTCCACTCTTCACACTGTAACTTGAATATGGCTTTACCGATTTCATTTGTCTTTATTTTTATTTTCTAATACTCTGTGATAGGTTTATAAATACATAATAGTGTCATTTTCCTAAGCTCCAAACTCAGGGTGTGGTGAGGCACAGGCTGAACTTGCAAGGTTCAGGCCCAGATTATCATCATATTCATCCTTAAAATCAAACTGAGACTTTCATCTTTCTATCACTAGCCCCTCAATTTTTTATATCACACACATGGCTGGTCAACCCCACACTGAACCATTTCTAGATTGTATTATCGTTGCTATCACAACTGATATAGTACAACTACATACATACATATTTTATATAGATACATATTTAACACCCAGACTGATAGCCAACAAATTTAGTTCAGCACAAAGATGTTGGCCGTGCCGGGAATCAAACCCTGAACTTTCTGATTGGCAGTCCGCCAAGGTAACCATTACACCAATGAGGTCGTCAAATATGACAAAACAATGTTTTCTAAAGTGAGCAAATTGGTTTGAAGATGATTGTAATCTGGGGAAGCCAGTTTTACAACTCAACCTTTCTACCTCGTACAATAAAATTATATAGCCTTTTTCAAGTTATAGCATGACCAGACAAATCAATAGTTTTAATATATATATAATATGGAATGTAGGTATTTAACCTTTGCAGTGTCAAGTTAAATTAGAACTCATTTATACAAAAAAGAAAAGACAAATTTGTGACATCAGTTTGTAATTGGAACTCATAGATTTTGCAAGTAAAAAAAGTATCATCCAATATGACACCATTGACAGGTGTGAAAATCAAAACATAAACACAATTTTACTAATTAATATTGCATTTTTAATGTTTTGGACTGTTTGTTTCGTTTGTATAAAATGTTTTAGTTATATAGTTGATAATTAAACTTGTCAGGATGACTAGAAAATTTCAGGTGTGGAACTATTCCGAACCATACTACCAAATGTATCCAGACTCATGGGTTAGTCAATAACTTTGCATTTAGCTGAAACTTGCTGTTTGAAATTGTAATTAACTCATGTAAAACTCCTAAGAAATATGAACTTATATGTAATAAGAAAAGTGTTGTTGATTAACTTTTCACATATCCATGTATATTGCATAAAATTTATTTTAGTGCTTACCAAATTTATACAAACTCTAACATGGTTAAACAAATAATCTTCTTTCACATGTGACTTGGTTGGCTTTTCATGTTTCACAATGTAAAAGCAGAAAATTTTTATACTTAAATAACTCTAATGAATGATGAACATGTCCTAATACTATTACTCCATCTTTTAATGCCTGAACTGGTTAGGTTGGTATAGATTAACTAGCTCAGACCTAAGATTAACACTCAAGCTTCCTCTTGACCTGGTTTAACCTAGTTGGCAGTACTGGGAAAAGCTACAGCAGTATAGAAAAATTGGTTGACCTATATTGGAAGTTGACCATATTTTTTTTAGAAAAAAAATTAGGGTTTTATTTTTAATTACAGATGACTATGGATGAGAAGTATGTGGAGAGTATATGGAGCCTGCTCAAGAATGCAATACAAGAGATACAAAAGAAAAACAATTCAGGCTTGTCCTTTGAGGAGCTGTACCGCAATGCTTACACAATGGTCCTCCACAAACACGGCGAGAGGCTCTACACCGGTCTTAAGGAAGTGGTCACACAACATCTTGAAACTAAGGTAGTTACATTATTTATTGAAGAGAGCCATAGTAGGTAACTTCGCATGCCACCCTATAATAGAGGTCCAACTCCAAAATGCACTTCACCCTAAAGTATTTGAGTCAGGACTATAACTATTAAAGGTTTTCCATTGAATCCTCCAGTAAATAATTGCAATGCCTTATGGGTAATTGTGTAACTGTAAAGTGACATAATATTGCAATAAATTATTTGACTTTGATTTAGGCTTTTCAACATTTTATTTTTTATTATTAGATATTTTTTGTTTTAATCAATGATTACTATCCACAGGTCCGTGAAGATGTTCTCCACTCTCTTCACAATGGCTTTCTACAAACGTTGAACAATGCATGGACTGACCACCAGACCAGTATGGTGATGATACGAGACATACTCATGTATATGGACCGTGTGTATGTACAGCAGAATGAAGTGGACAATGTGTACAATTTGGGACTTATTATATTTAGAGATCAGGTTTGTACAAACTACCTTATAGAACTGGTTTACTGGGTACTTACACAAAACCTTATTATAGCAGCTAGTGTATGTACCATTTGGTCCTCTAGCATAAAAAGTAGAATGTTACTCACCACATTTTATTATAAAATCTGCCACAAAAACCAAATAGACCTTTGAATCTTTGCATAAGATGGCTACAATAGAAATCTCTTATGCTCATAAATTTGTAGTTTCATGTAATGGTCCAATTTTTATAATTTGGGTATATTCGAGAACCAATGCCTGTTAGGGAGCAGAATAGGCGATTACTAAAAGTGACCTTTTCTTGATTTGAAAACACTTTGATGTCATTGATGGTCCCTTAGAATAGAATAGGATTGTAGATAAATTTTAAATAGATTTATACACCTGCCTGGTAAGAAAAGTTCATCAGATGATAAAATTTCTCCATTCGATTTGTGATATGAGTTAGTGTCTTAGGACTTTGAATTTGATCATTCGATACACATAGCATAGCGACATCTCACGCAACAGTTGCCACTTATTGTACGTGCTACGATTTTAAACAAAGGATAGAGCGTCTCTTATATTATTTGTGTAGTCTAGTGCATGGTCACCCATCCAAATACCGCTTCGACCGTTGCTTAGCTTTGATGATCGTGTCCTATCACCTTAGCTAGCCGAGCTACAAGCGCTACAAATACGCCATTTGTGTATGATAATTTGTATGAACATTCTATAATATTATGACACCATTAATTTTATTGTATTTATGAAGACAGACGAGACTGTGGAACATGTGCTATTGCACTGTGAATCCACAAGCCAAACAAGAGAGAAAACCGGACTAGCAAGGGAATCTCAACAAAACACGACGCTATACTCGGACGCCTCCTGTTTTAATAGAAGTACCACAACATCTGCTGCAATGACAGTGGAACAGGTATGCCAGCAACCCATGACCGTGCTCCGCTATTTTAAGGAGCTTGGATGGCTTGGGTAGGCTGGTAGGGGGAAATGCACAATACGCCTCTTGCAGGTTGTCAGTGCAGGTCTGATCGCCCACATCATAGAATAAGAATAAGACACCATTAAGAAACACTTGCATAAGACTCACATTACTACCACTCATGTTAGAAGTAAATATTTCCTTGTATGTAGGTGGTGCGTTACGGGTGCATCCGCGACCACTTACGTCAAACGCTGCTGGAGATGGTGGCCCGCGAGCGGCGCGGCGAGGTGGTGGACCGGCTGGCCATCCGCAACGCGTGCCAGATGCTAATGGTGCTCGGCATCAACTGTCGCGCAGTCTACGAGGAGGACTTCGAGAAGCCCTTCCTGCATCAGTCTTCAGAGTTCTATAGAGTCAGTGGGAAATTTGTGGTCTTATATTCCTTTACACAAATTTTGTGGATACTTGATCCGCGTTATACTGGGCGAAAATAGTAGTCTACTTATTATATAAAATCATATAGGCTATCCTTCGGCTATATATCAAACTTCGTCCAATACAGTTCAGGTAATTAAGTCTTCATTCTTCTTAGAATGAGATAAGTGGCCAAGCTCTGGTGTCGAGAGTTTTCAAGCAGCCCGTAGGCTTGGCTATACGACTGCTGATTGGCAGTCCAGCATGGTCACCATTACGCCAACGAGGTTGTTGAACTTTATTGTGTGTATAGCCGTACTATAGTAATACAGTAGGACCATAGTCCTAGGACCACGATGAGGTGATTCAGTATATCCTAGGACTATGTTTTATATACTACTACAGTACTATACACTAATATAATAATACACTACTAATAATAATAACTAATAATGTACTCTACTATTCTTCTGATTGGCAGTCCGGCATGGTAACCATAACGCCAACGTTAGGTCGTCAATAATATATGTGTTCCAGATGGAGTCTCAGAAGTTCCTGGCGGAGAACAGCGCAGCGGTGTACATCAACCGCGTGGAGGCTCGCATCTCGGAGGAGGCGGAACGCGCGCGGCATTACCTCGACGAGAGCACGGAGCCGCGCATCGTGGCCGTGCTCGAGCACGAGCTCATCGAGAGGCACATGAAGACTATCGTCGAGGTACAATAATCTTCTTCTTCTTCACATGAGCTAAGTAGCCAAGCTTTGATGTCTCTGATGTCGAAGGCCTCTGACTTGGCTTAACGGCTGCTTGTTCTAAGACTAACAGCCGGAACCTACAATTGAACGTGTAATCCGGCCCACGGTAGCGGCCGGATAAAAATGCCACAATATCAAATCTTTATCTAATAGTCCGGTCAATTTAGACCAAAAAATTAGCTGAAAATCGCGATAAACTCATTTTTTTGACCTTTGACATAGAATTTTTTTTTTACTTACAGGGGAATGATGGGGAACTTTTAGACATTGTTTTATAATTATGTTTTGAACAATTTCACAGAAATTCAGCTTGTTGGGACTTTGAAAGCCTAAATTGACCGGTATACTAAGTACTTAATAAGTGCTCGCTTAAGTCTATCATCATCATGATGACTAGTGTTTGTACAGCGTGTTGGTGTCTTGCAGATGGAGAACAGCGGCGTGGTGCACATGCTGCTGCACACGCGCACGCTGGAGCTGGCGTGCGTGTACAAGCTGCTGTCGCGCGTGCAGGAGGGGCTGCGCACGGTGGCGGACGCCGTCTCGGCGCACCTGCGCGAGCAGGGCCGCGCGCTCGTCACCGACTCCGTGCACAACACCAACGCGATCGCCTTCGTGCAGGTTGGACGCACACTATAATGTGTGTTTAGTAGTACTAGTACACTGTAGTAGTAAACAAAAACATAAACATTGGGATCATCCTACTGTTTATGTTTTTACCTAGGTTTTTTACCTGGGTAGGTCCTGCTGTACATGTTCACTAATTTACACTTATATACCGACGCAAAAACGACGGGTTTTATATGTGTGTCATGTCTGTGTGTGTGTGTTCGTATGTGTTTGTATCTATGTGTTTGTATCTATGTGTGTGTGTGTGTTTGTGCGTGTGTCATTGTAGCATAGTAGCTCTCTTAGTTTTTTTAGTATTAAAGGTGTGTTAGTCGGGAGTTTTCTTAGCTGTTTAATAAAAATCGGACCAAGATGGCCGCCGCCACAAAATTGCGACAAAATGGCATGACAAAATTATTTATGCGGTCCTTCCCTAATGTGGTTATCAATTGAAAGTGCTTGGGTACACACTATTTAGTTAAAGATTTTGCACACAATGATTATAATAATGATTTATGAGTTAGTCCATTTAAAAAAAAATATTGTTAGACAATTAATTAATTTGATTAAGTGAAAAAACCGGATTTCTTAGAGTGTCGTAGTAGAAAAGCGAATCGAATTGCAATGTATTGTCCACATTTTTTGTGAAACAATTTGATCTCCTACTAGAACAGGAACGGTTACATTGTTACATGACTTAGTCTTTTGGCTACATATTTATTCCAAGAAGTTTTCAAATAATAAGAGCATTATATGATTAAAACCGGCAACTTAACTGCCTTTCAAAATGCAGTAAATTTTGATTGATACTAATTTTATAACAGCAGTGGGAGCCAAGAGGCTGAAAATATTTATATTATACTCGTCTATACCAATATTATTAAGAATAAAATTTTGATTGTTTGTTTGACGCGAATAGGCTCCGAAACTACTGGACCGATTTGAAAAATTATTTCACAGTTGGGAAGATACATAATCCCCAAGTAACATAGGCTTTATTTTGTTTCTCTTTACAACTTTTATTATTTTATAACCCGTACGAAGCCGAGATTGGCTGCTAGTATTTTATAATTAACACCAATATTGTTTTCCCAGAATCTACTAGACCTGAAGGACCGGTTCGACCATTTCCTGCAGAACTCCTTCAACAACGACAAAATATTCAAGCACATGATCGCCTCGGACTTTGAATATTTTCTCAACCTGAACAACAAGTCGCCGGAGTTCCTCTCGCTGTTCATTGATGGAAAACTCAAGAAGGGAGAGAAAGGCGTAAGTTTATAACTAACTAGCTAACCTTATGAACTTCGATCTGTCTATCGGTCAATAAATGTGGATGGTTAAGAAAACTACGACTTATTGACTGATTGGGTATATTTTACTAACAATTTTAAAATCACTTATAAAAGAAGTTTGTTAATGCAACCAAATAAATAAATTCGCGTCCAGCAAACATTGCCCGTGCAATACAAAATACAATACGTAACTTAGATTTGTTAGCCATTTATATTATCGTGATCCAAAATAATTTACAATAATTATATCAATGCCATCTATGAACTTTCAGTTGAACCATTTGGGTTTGATGCGTGTTTTTTTTTAAACTATGGCTGCACTGCATTGTTTCGATTTCGATAGTTTAGTATATTAGTATAATCATTATTTACTTTATCGTACTTAGTGCAAAGGATAGCCGTCGCTATTCAGCTTGGAAACACTTCCAGCGTTATGGGCACTGTGCCGGGTACGGTCGATGGTGGGTTGTAGTGACTTTTCTTATTTGGGACATTTTATTTGATTAAAATTTAATATATACTATTTTCTAATTGGCATAATATATACTATTTTCATATTTTATATGAATATTACTCAATTTCATCTTCTTCCTTGCCTTATCCCACTGGGTGGGGTCGGCACAGCTAATTTTCCTCTTCCACTGAAGATGACTTTATTTACGAGTATAACAAAGTTTTGTGAATATAGTCATTTGTACCTTATAAATTGAATGGCTAAACCTATGTGGATAAAATTTGTTATATCTTTATCAGCACATTGGTTACTTTAACCAGATTAGTGCTGGGAGAAGGTAGAATGAAATAAACTGTTATCGTAAGGCATATTATATATTTACACGAAACAAACGGTCATACTTACGAGATCCGCGCACAGACTCGTCGGTGACAGTCCGTGTGCAGCTCGTCCCCGATGATGACGCTCTTAATGCGTTGAAACCCGTTGGACGTATATCCAACGTTTTTAAGTAAGTGTGACCGTTTGTTTCGTGTAAATATAGAATGAAATAAGCCCTTTGTTTTTTTTTTACTACATTTTATATTTATTGAATTTAATTAAAATGGTACATATGCCAATTACATTAATTAAATATTAATAGCGTATATCTAATAACAATAGTTTAATACTTGAGATGAGATATAGTATATACACTTTTTTACTCCTACAGATGAGTGAGCAAGAAATCGAAGCGGTCCTCGACAAGACAATGGTGCTGTTCCGTTTCTTACAAGAGAAGGATGTGTTCGAGCGGTACTACAAGCAGCACCTCGCCAAGCGACTCCTGCTCAACAAGTCCGTCTCCGATGACAGCGAGAAGAATATGATCTCTAAACTCAAGGTGATAAGGAGCTATTTGCTTTTACAAGATTTTGATATCTGAATGGGCGTGTGAAAAACAAAAATGATCTGTATGGTATTTTTTAGATATAACGTTCATGTCTTCGTCGTGGTTTTTTGGTGTGAAATGAAGTCTTTACTTTACCAGATTGATTATCAAAAATTATATCATGAATCTTACAGGAATCCAATGTACCAAGTCATATTATTTTTTTAAAAGTATTTGCAAAGTACACATGTGAATCAGCGGTAGAATAGATTTTTCTAGTATTGTCGAAAATGTAACTAGAGAAAATATGGTCACTTGGTAATAAAACAACTGACTCGTTTGCCATGTTTTCCCTCCCCAGACAGAAGGTATGCTAAAAGACATGGAGCCGCGCGACTTCCACTGTATTATCGGTGACGTGTCGCTAATAGAGAGCCCGATACTTGACTAGTGTCCCGTCCCTACTTCCCTCAGTCCGTCTGTTCGTCCGTCTGTTTGTATCTGCAAAATTCTTTACAAATGACCAAGCATATTTGTTTGTAAGTGTCCGATTTAATTTTCTGGACAGTTCTTGCTTAAAGTCTTGTCAATAATGGTAATATCTATATTCAACGGTAGAGTCAATTACTATTGATAAATTTGTGATTGATAAATTCGTAATGTTATGAGTGAACGTAAAGAATTTTGCAGATTTTCTTAAGACTTTAAGCGGGATTTGTCGTGTAGCTAGAGTTGTTGGTACTTCTTTAGATTGAGATTGTTGTTGATGGTTGGAATTAGTGAGATAGAGTAGTTCAAATAGTAGAGATAATAAGAGATCATTGCTCTTTATTTGTCTACAAGATTTCTTTTGCAACAGATCGCAGAATATTTGTTTTATTTTATATACAGTGTAAACTCTATATAACGACACTAGCGGGACTGCATTTTATGGTGTTATAGAGAGTGGTCGTTAAATGTATCATTGTATGGAATATAAGCTAAACCAACAAAAGCCAATTGAATTCGACGTTTTAGAGAGTTTTTGTTAAATCGAGTGAATGTAGTTTACACTGTATTATAAAATCTATTATTATGAGTCAGATAGATATAGATAGATAAGATGAGAGATATTATATTATATATTCTAATATATAAAATTTCCATGTCACAATGTTAGTTACTGTACTCCTCCTTAACGGCTTGACCGATATTTAACAAATTTTATATGCGTATTCAGTAGGTCTGAGAATCGGCTACTATCTATATTTTAAGGCAAAACAACGTTTGCCGGGTCAGCTAGTAGTCTATAAAAGACTGATAGTTTCATAGGTCCGCGTTGTAATGTGTGTTTATTGTAATTTCAGACTGAATGTGGTTGTCAGTTCACGTCGAAACTGGAAGGCATGTTCAAGGACATGACTGTCTCCAACACCATCATGGAAGAGTTCAAGGAACACGTGCTCTCTACTGGGGTAATGTCTTACTAAAATTATACAAGATAAAGTTTAAGAAATGGATGTAACACCTATGACGAATCTAGTTAAATCTGGTATGATATCCATACATATTATACATACACATTATGGTATGGTATGGATGTGTGTGTGTAACCTATATGTTACATCTTGGAAACCCCATAGGTTTTTTATTCCAGTGCAACTTGGGTAACACTTTATCATGGCACTGTATATGTAGTTTCGTATTTATACATATTTCAGTATATCGAATTTACTTACATTACATTACATACATTAATTATTTACTATGTCGGTTGTCTAGTGGTAAGTGCCCAAGACTAGTTCTATATATTATAGCATAGCATAGCTTGACAAATTCCCGAATTAGATTGTTTTGTGTGCATGAATGTTTCGTATGTATGTATATGGCATCCCCGATATAGTATCAAGAATTCTAAAAAAGGATGTTAATACTTTATCACTTAAATCTTATCGTATCGGAGATGTATGTATGAGTGGTAGCGTTTTATGTAACGTTACCATATCCATTGCAGACGAATCTTCACGGCGTAGACCTGTCGGTCCGCGTGCTGACCACAGGGTTCTGGCCCACGCAGAGCGCCACTCCCAAGTGCAATATCCCCGCGGCGCCGCGGAGCGCGTTCGATGTGTTTAGAAGGTGAGAATTATTTACATCACAACTTGCAAGTTTTACCACTTATTTTTTTCTATCTTTGTATGTTGCAACAACGTAACAACCTGCATACCAAGAATCGTCATGACTGGTTCAAAATGACGGCATCTAAGCATGTATCTACACCCACACTACATACGGACAGACAAAAAAATTGTCCAGTCGATGAAGAATCGTTTTTGCTCGCACGGTGAATAATAAAACATTATATGCCATAATCGTACACAATATCTCTGTTTAGCGAATAATCTTTCTACGTGACACTGACAGAATTGCAAAATCGACCCTCCGCACTGAGCCTACAAACAAAAGTAGATGCTGAAAGCATGTTATTTCCTTGCAGTTTCTACCTAGCGAAGCACTCCGGGCGGCAGCTGTCCCTGCAGCCGCAGCTGGGCAGCGCGGACCTGACGGCGACGTTCCGCGGCGCGCTGGGCGGCGCCTCGCCCCCGCGCTCCCCGCCCGCCGCGCCCGCGCCCCCCGCGCCGCCCCGCCGGCACATCATACAGGTGTCCACCTTCCAGATGTGTGTGCTGCTGCTCTTCAACAAGCGGGAGAAGCTCACGTACGAGGTGAGACTAGTGGTTTATAGATGACAAAATTAAATATTTAGTGTACTTCCGCTGTGATCCGAAATCCAAATTAAGACAGGTAAAGGAAAAATCAACTAAGATCAATTAACCAAGCTTAATTAACTAAGACTAATTAACTAAGATTAATTAAGATTAACGTTACCTATCACAATTAGGAAGTTATTAACTCTACACGTGTTACGACAAGTCGAGAGTGAACTCTCGACTTGTCGTTCGAAGAGTCAGCGTCTCCTGATGATGCCTTGTGATTAGGCGAAACACGTGTAGAGTTAAGAACTTCCTAATTGTGATAGGTAACGTTAATCTTAATTAATCTTAGTTAATTAGTCTTAGTTAATTAAGCTTGGTTAATTGATCTTAGTTGATTTTTCCTTTACCTGTCTTAATTTGGATTTCGGATCACAGCGGAAGTACACTAAATATTTAATTTTGTCATCTATTTACAATGGATTTCCGCAAAGTAACGCCTGAGTCAATAAGTTATCTAGTGGTTTATGTACGACGACCTCGTTGGCGTAATGGTTAACATGTCGGACGGCTGTTCGGCATGATTGGCAAATCAGACGGTTCCGGGTTTGATTTCCGGGATGGTCAACGTCTTTGTGCTGAACTAAATTTGTTGGCCGTTGGTCTGGGTTTTATATGTGTATCTATACAAAGTATATATATATATATATATGTATGTTTAAGTAATATATCAGTTGTGTTAGCATCCATAACACAAACTAGACATGTTTCAGTATGGGGCTAACCAGCCGTGTATGAAAAGTGTCCAAATGATTTATTTCATTATTTTATTGTTGTGACCAAGTCAAATACATATAATCTTTGCGTCAACCTTTATTGTAAGGACTGCGAAGCTTTGGAACTCTACCTTACTTTACGACTTTATTCATGACATCCTTAATGACTCTTTTAGATAATAATAAAAGCTCTTTTATATTATAAAAAATATTCATACGGCCCTTTTCCTTATTCCAGGAAATCCTAAACGAGACCGACATCCCGGAGAAGGATCTGATCCGCGCGCTGCAGTCGCTGGCGATGGGCAAGGCCACACAGCGTGTGCTCATCAAACATCCCAAGACTAAGGAGATCGAGCCATCCAATCAATTCTACGTTAATGACTCATTTACATCTAAGTTACATAGGTATGTGACAGTTATATAAGCTGTATCAGTGTCTGGTATTACCCAATAAATTTCATCATTATCATCATCAGCCTATGTTCGTCCACTGCTGGACATAGGCCTCTCTCAAGGCACGCCACTTGGCCCTATAAATTTACCCAATATAATTTTTTTTTATTGTGAAAATGGTCCCCACTTTGACAGCCACTTCACTAGTTTAGATATGTTTTATTCGCGGGCTTGACCACTATTCGTCAATTGACTGAACTAAATTGGTTGGCTGTCAGTCTGGGTGTTAAATATGTATCGATATAAAGTATTTATGTATGTTTATTTATGTAGTATATCAGTTGTGCTAGCAACCATGATACAGACTAAAAATGGTTTTAATATTGAGTTAACCGGCCTTGTGTGTAATGTGTACTTATATATAAAAAAAAATATTGTCTTTTAAGGTGGAGTGCACTTGCTCAGAATTCTGCCCTGTGCACTCTTGTCTTATTCTATGATCGGGGTGGTCAGACCTGCGCTGACAACCCACAGGAGGCGTATTGTGTATTTACTCACCCTAAGCTAACAGACAATACATGTAAAAAAAAACAGGTTATGTTCTATTTTATATTAACTTGTTTTGTTGCAGCTGGGTTCACAATGCCCATAACGTGGTGTGTGTTGTCATGTTATTCATAGCAATGATGTGTAAAATCGTGAGAGGATACACAGTGTTTAGCTGAACAAAGTCTCCGACGACTTAAGTCAGAGGGTTGGAAGCAAAACATACAAATAAAAAAAAATGAACCCCCCCTACTAGCCTATCCAAGCTCCTTAAAATAAAAGCACAGTCTTGGGATGCTGACATACCTGGCACTCTTGTCTTGAAAGCTGCTAGATTTTCAATAATATATTATGAATATTGGTGACATTGCAGAGTTAAGATCCAAACGGTAGCAGCAAAGGGCGAGTCGGAGCCGGAGCGGCGCGAGACTCGCAACAAGGTGGACGAGGACCGCAAGCACGAGATCGAGGCTGCCATCGTGCGCATCATGAAGGCGCGGAAGAAGATGGCGGTGCGTTAAGTCGAAACCAAATAATTTCACTGCCATATCACTTGGGTTCAAACTATGTATTATGTTTAGCCAGATTGAAATATTTAACATAATTTTAATTAAATTCATAAATGTCACTTATTATACATAAGGTAAGTAGCCTACTATACGTTCCCACTGCTGGGACTCAAGCCTTCTTTCATAAGGAGAGAGATATAGGCACAAGTGTGGATTGGCGGATGATACACGTCTTCCGTTACTGTGGTCCTCAAACATGTCGGTTTCCTTCGGATTCCTCCGGATGTTTTCCTTCAAAATACAATACATTGGTTGATGGGCTGGGATCGAACCAGGGAATCTGATGGCCCTGAAAAGCAGGCATTTCCCCACATATACATTTTATGGTATGGTATGCTTATTTATTTCCATAAACAAAACATGTGAGCTATTGACTCAGGCGTTACTTTACGGAAATCCATTGTAAATAGAAAACAAATTAAATATTTAGTGTACTTTCGCTGTGATCTGAAACCCAAATTAAGATAAACAAAGGAAAAATTAAATTATTTAAAAAAATAGGTGTGTTCCTCCGACCGACCATTATTGATTTGGGTTTCAGATCGCAGCGAAAGTACACTAAATATTTAATTTGTTTTCTATTTAAGCATGTGAACCTCTGTTTGCAGCACACATTACTAGTAGCGGAGGTGACGGAGCAGCTGCGCGCGCGCTTCCTGCCCTCGCCGGTGGTGATCAAGAAGCGTATCGAGGGCCTTATCGAGCGCGAGTACCTCGCGCGCACGCCCGACGACCGCAAGGTCTACACCTACGTCGCATAATGTGACGTCACCGCGCAATGCAGTTCGTATACATTACCTACCCTTTATTTAATTGTACATGTCACCAAGTTGCACGGCAGCTATGTCGTGTTTTTTATGCTGGGGCTACATTAGCGGGCTATGATGAATATTCGGGCTACGGCAATGTATGTAGCCGGGTACATCGCGACGATGGGGTTGTATTCGCGCGCAGATGATGTAGCATCGGGGCACTGTCGGCAAACTGGCGCGCATCAAAGGGATTTGTCGCGACAATATTCGCTTGAGTGGCCACACCTACGTCACTTCAGTGTCGTCCACTCTTTGAAGCGAAACCGACGTGTTTGTGTGTTTGTACCACAGATTTGAGTACGTCTGTATACTATGGAGTGGAGCAACGAAAAAGTTCGGCCGCATAACTCAACAACGAATATTCGCCATTGGCCGTTTTCCGAATCTTTGCCGTCGTGTGTACACAAAGACATCGTGTAAGCCCGATGCACGATGTTTTGCGCGCCAATGCGACACGAATCTTCGCCTGCTAATGTAGCCCCAGCATTTGAGAGCCAAGTTAATGATGTCATACAATGTCACGTCAAAAGTAAAGTTATTCTCACATAAACTACATTTCATAATGTGACGTCCACGTGGTAATTCTGTCTGAATGAGAATATACGTCTAATAGTCCATTACGTACCCATAGGTAATAAGATCAATGGTTTAAATTAGTGTTTATAGAAAGAAAATAAAAATCAATAGTACAAACTATTGACTTGATTGCTCGAATATGCGATTCCCAATATAAACATGGGATGTGTTATCTTTCTTTACCTGTGGTTGTCAGTCATAGGAGTTTTCAACTTTTTTTCTTAACTTTTCAACTTAAAGTTGCATATCGACTTCGCGCGCCATGAATGACCGCGCCGAAAGTGCGTACCGCGGAGCGCATTCCAAAAATTTTAAGTATATCACCGAAGCGCACGTGGCAACTGTTCCAGTGTTTGACCGCTCATCATGGAAGCTAGTCGTGTACAAGCAACAGCAGCTTTTGTATATGCACAGCATTATAAAAAAGGAAAACGAATAGTGCGTTGGTGGACAATAGAGCTGTACCGAAAAAGAATACAGTATGGAGTGACACTTATTAGAGATATGCAGTTCGAAGTGATAGAAATAGAAAACACAATAAAAAACTTCACAAGAATGTCTACAGAAGATTTTTATTACTTGCAAACTTTATAGAGCCAAAGGTGAAAAAAATGGACACCCAGTTTGGCGAAGCTATTACAGTGTCTGAAAGGCTGGCTATAACTTTGAGATTTCTTGCCACTGGATACTCG
Source organism: Mellilla xanthometata (assembly GCA_035578125.1). Classification (NCBI taxonomy): domain Eukaryota; kingdom Metazoa; phylum Arthropoda; class Insecta; order Lepidoptera; family Geometridae; genus Mellilla; species Mellilla xanthometata. The sequence goes on along the minus strand of JAPUBQ010000041.1, from coordinate 542,240 downwards.
TATACAAGCTTGCAATACCCGTTCAGAGTTTCAAAGCAGTCAATATCTAGGATAGTCCCAGAAATTTGTGATGCTATAGTGAGGTTTTAAAATATTGGGTAAAAGTAAGTGAAAAACGCAGTATTAATTAGTATTATATTTCTTCAAATATTTTAAATTTCTCGTTTGACATATATTAAAGTATGGCTGTCATATTTTGTTAATTCATTTGCTATGTGATGGCCATAACTGAAATATGGATCAGTGGCTTGCGACGTTTCGGTTAAAATTTTGAACGCTTCTGTCAACATTTTATCGTCCTCTTGTTTTCTTTTTTGAGGTCTTTGCAGTTTTTTGGAGAGCTTTATAATTATTATAAAGCATAATTATAATTCGGAGCGCAACAAACACAAATAATACGACGACTCGTCCCAATTGGCGCGACTGATGCGTGGTAAAAAACCGACCCCAACGATCACCTTGGTGCACGTTCCAAACTGGTATACATTTCACGCGGCTGGAGCGCGCAACAATGTTCTATCTCTCGGAGCGCGAAGTCGATATGCACCTTATTACAATTTCTACAATATTTAATGTGACGTGACATTAGACAATTTTAACATTCAAAGTTAACATGGTTCTAAACATGAATTTCGCGATACCCTGTTTAATTCCGAGGCATATTTGACAATGGCAATAATGATATGAGGTATACATGTGGTTGATATGAATTAAAATATTACTATGCTCAGTGCAATCAAAACGCTGGCGTTTAACACTATTCTACATATATGCATCAAGCTTTCCTAGTTTTTTAATTCGTTTTATCTTATATACCCTATTGCACTTGTCAAATCTAATCTGTCTAATGGCTGCTAAAAATATTTACGACAGGATGGTACAGTTCAAATTGCAACTAAAAAATTTACATGTCTACGAGAAAACTATTCAGTTCATTTCGTCTATGTGTTGCCCACACACTACGAAAACTGAGCAGTTAAACTGTACCATAAAATTGTAACGATTTTTCGGCCATAATTTCATTATATCTATAACTGTATGGCCGACAGTGATCGGAACTCAAAGCAGTAGAATGTTATGATTAGTATAATCTATTACTGGATATTTATCTTATAGTTTGGAATTTTACTAACTCAGGCTATGAATTTGGTTCGCTAGTCTTTTGTTTAGCCCACATTTAAAAACTTTAAAATTTAAATGGTACTTAGCCCTAACTAGCCCATACATTCCATCTTTCTGAGGTTTGATAAAAACCAGTGTTTAAATCATAATGTTCTGGTTGTGAGCGGGCTGACTCTTCTTTTTATTGTAATTGTCACCTAATTTCGTGTATAAAATATCTATTGTAAATACCATAATACATAGCTCTAGATGGTGCCGTGCGTTGTTCTAATGATAGTGGTCTTATCCAGATGTATTAAAATTTTATTCTGTAACTACATGTTTTATTGCTTCTTTAGCCTTCTATTGTGCTCTCTTGTAAATAATTATATTGTAATAATGATAATAAATAATGTTCATTTGTTTTATCCTGAGTCTCAAGTGGGTTTTATTTACAGGACTCAAGATCGTTATGTCCTTGAAGGGGATGCCAAGTTAGAATAAAATAGAAGTAACAAAATTAAAAGTATTTAAATTATTTCAAGGTAAATAAAAAACATTAGTTCTTAACAAAAGTTATTTTATTTACTGGAAATAATAGATATTAAATATACTAACATTGTGAACACACTACATGTTAAGCTTGGAGATTCGTTTGAGCGAAATGGATAGAAAAAATCGTCAGGAAGATGAATGTTTAGTCGAGGATTACTTTTAACATGTTCATCAACACTTGGCTTTGTGACATCTATGAAGCTGATATCAATAGTGATAACCGTGGAGATATCATCCATGTTAAAAGTCAAGTTCTTCACAGTTGTTCCATAACTAGCTGATACAATCCTGTTATTTCCATTTATTTGTACATATCCGAATGTGATGGAATATCTTGAAATAAAGTTAAAACAAAGGAGCTTCGAAGACATCTCTTGAACAGTCCCATAAAGCATCCCTTGGAACATAGGTGGTAGTATAAAGACCCAATCTTTGTCCTCAAGTTGTTGAGGATTTCCTAATGGTGATACCAATACATTATTATTTAAATAAAAAAATTGACTCACATTATTTTGTAGTCTTTTGCATTCTTCAGTAGCATTGTAAAATTTCACCATCTTATGGTTGTAACGGCAGTTAATTCTTCTATTTCTCCCGAACAAAATGAAGTTATCCGAATTATTAAATAGATTACACAATCCATATTCATTTTCTGGCAATATATAATATCTTTTCTGAATGGTACTGTTGAAAAATGAATCAGTGTGGTTTTGTTCTGCATAAGAAAATATGATAGGGAACCCATCCATGTATCCAGGGTTTCCGCTTAGCTTGAGTACATTATCAATAGATCCATTGTGTACAGCATAGTTCACTTCGATTTCCTGGGTAATCAATGGTAAACTCGTGGTCACGTTTTTTATATGAAACTTAACAGTTGCATTTATAATTTTGAAATCGTAATAGTAGAAAATGTACTCTATTTTTAAAGCTAGATTTGTGCAAGTAGTTTCAGTGCATATAGGTTCGTGTAGACTTCTATTATAATTCGTACACTGCAGCTTTTTGCAAACAACCATAGTCCAATTGACGCAGTGAAGAGTGGAACAGTTCTGGAAAAAAAGTGACAGTTTAGGTATGTACTTTGATTAAATTACTTTTAGTTTGCAATCAGATATGTAAGAGAGAAGTCAAAAGATTTAAGAATTCTTTAACCCCAAACCGGTATTAGAACAATGCCCTCTACATTGTTTTGATACTGCTAAGTACCATGGTGAGACACTTAAGCAAACTAGGAATCTTTGAAATTCCTTGCCGGATTCCTCATTTCCCAACAACTATCTACTATTTTCAAGGATGGATTAATACAGTCATTTAAATATATAAGCGCTTGATAAGATACTGCTTACCATAAGGTGAATTATGGTCTAGGGTTATTAAAATCGATTTAGGGTAAAAAGAAGTATGACAAAATATGAAACATTTACCAGAACAGTACTATTCAGTGAGTTTGATGTGGCGCTAATAACATAAACTTCTTCCAAACTCTTCATAATTTGTAACATTTCCAGATCTTGTATTTTCACATTGCATTTGTATTTTTCATTTTTGAGCAATTGCATAGCTTTTCGTCCAGTGCAATAATTTGTGATTTTTGGCACTGGTAAATCTGTAATATTTCTAGTTCATATTATGGTTGTTAACACAACTGATATACTACATATACATACATAAATATTTTGTATAGATACATATTTAACACCCAGACCCACAGCCAACAAATTTAGTTCAGCACAAAGATGTTGGTTGTGCCGGGAATCGTGCCCGGAACCGTAACTAATACGCCAACGAGGTCGATAATATATATAAATCTATTCAGTCTACTTATATAGACAAATTATTTCTATAATTTTAGTAACAAAAGGTATAGTAATGCATTATGCTAATCTAAAAACTGGAAAGATAAACCTACCTGCATGATAAATAGAGCCATTCTTAAATAGCCAAATTGGATCTCCATATTTGTACAATGAATTTGAAAATTCATATATAGCTTGAGACCTTTCATTACTTTTCCATGTCAAGTAATGGTTTATAGCTACTGGTTCAGTCTGTAATTAAAATATTTTACTATTGTGTGTAAAAATGTTTAGGTAAATTGCTTAACATAAAATATAATTAATAAAAATATTACCTTTTCTATTACTAAATTTCTTTTTTCAGGCAGGTTGACTTTTGCTATACAAAATAAACTATTTCCATAGCCAAAGTATGAGAAATCAGCTAAACAGTATTCATCATTTGTTATATCTTTTTTAGCTAGTTTATCTTCCACACAGTCTGGAAATAACCTAATATCGGAATCTAAGCAATCTGAATCACAACAGCAGTTAATGTCGCACACATTAATCTGAAAGATCAAAAAAAGTTCTTATTAAGATAAAAGTTATTTTCAGAAATATACATGTATCTTTTAAAACGAACATACCATAAAACTACAAATGCAATTTTCATTGGATTTCTTCTTTGGTATCAAGTCAGTTTTCGTTGTGCCATTAGATATTCCTATGAAAGTTATTTCAGTAACATTCTCTAAATCTGTTGTGGTATATAGAGATTCAGTTGTATAGCTTTCTTCAGTGCTTGTTGAGTTTTCATCATAGAGAACATCAAAAATGGTAGTTGTCATATCAGTTGTGACTAAAAATTCTGTTAGTGTGATGTTGCTAATAAATTTGGCAGGAGATATAGTCTTGATTGCTTTATCTTTAGTACGATAGTAAAGAGCGTGAGGCTTCACATCTTTCAGGACTTCTCTCAGCTGTCTTTTCTGACTTACTCCCTTACTTGTTTTGTCTAGTGGATTTTCATCTAACTTTAGTCTTCCTTGTATAAAATCAATAACACTAAACTGGATAAAAAGGGACAGCAAAGTGAAACCTAAGTAAGTAACAATCTGCATCTTTCACTTATATTCTACACCAAACTGGCTGAAATTTCTTAATATAATATCAATTTGTACTTTAATTATACCCTTAGACTGAGTTCTTAACTTATATCTGGAAAGCAAATAAAATATTATCAGGCAAATTGAATTACGAGTATCTTATTAATTATGCATATTCAATGTTTACATACATTATTTACTACTACCACCAACTAAGCCATTTTCCAGGTTTCATTATTATCTTAGATATTTATAACCAAATCTTACCTGTCCGATCCTAACGTAATAATATCACTCTGAATAAGCTGATGTGAGCCTCCAAGGAAGTATTGCCGCACTCTGTCTGACAATGTAGTAGCAGTGGGGATCCAGCAAGGCACTTGCAGTGAGTGGAGGCCTGGCACTGTTGGTATGTTGCAACATCCATACCCTACAGCCCAGGTACGCCCGACTGCATCTATGCAGTTCACTTGAAGAATCAATTTTGGCCAACCTATGAAAATATTGATTTTAAATGTAAGTATTCCTTTCATGTACTAAGAAGTGCAGAAAAGCAAGCAGTTAAAAGCTAGCTACGACTAATATAAAATCAGTAACTGTAAATTAGCATACCTTGAATACCTCTAGTAATGAAATGTATGTCAAGAGGCTGTGACCAAATTATTGATTTATTGTAGTCAGGTTTACCAACAACAGTCTGTCCTTCAGGGCATCCCGATACTATTGTCCAATTAGGACCTGCAATCGTTCAATATTGTTTAATCTGTAATACATATCAAAAGGAAAATGTTTAAGTAACTTACCGTGCTGGAAAGAATACCGACAACACAAGGAAGACTTTTCCTGGAAGTGTGATGCACTTTGTATCTGCCCTAAAATGTGCAGCTCGGCCATGAGATGGGACACTAAATCATTATACGCATTTACTGCCAGAAGGCAATAAATATTCAAATCAAAGTTAAATACTGATGATAATCCAAGCAAATCTTAAAATTGTTTTCGAAATCGTTGCCATGGTAACAAAACAGACGCAACGTATGACATTGACAATAGGCAGTCTATTGACAGCTCTATTTTTTTCAGTGTCACAATCACAAGTTTCTTAGGGTAAATAAACATTCACATTTACAGGAAAGCATAATCCATTGTGGAAAATTAAAAATCTGATTATCAAAGTATTTAAAAAACAACCAATTTAGTAAATATTACATGGGACAAATCTTAAAAAAAATTGTATATGGGTAAATCATGCGTACTAGTTATAGGGGCTTTATTGCTGCTATGTTCATTGCACGGATCCTCTTTCTACGGTTATAAGGATAAACATAGAGGATAACTAGAAAATATAGCGTTTTGTGATTAGTTTGTTTTGAAGATGACTGGACGATGGAGTAAAGCAGCGATCTATCACGAAAAACTCGCAAAATGTTTTACGATTTTGTCGCATCCTCTGGTGCTATAGGAAAATAACTTTAAAACATCTAAATTTTTCAATAATATTTTTATTTCTTAAATCACAAAGCAAAAATATACTTCCATTTATAGAAAACATCAACCCGCTAGGCGAGAAGTTAATAATAAACGTATATTGTAATGGAACGTTACTGACTAACATCTTATAACTTTTATAGTTCCTGGAAGTTGTTCAGCTTTATCACATTTTTTATATCATACATTAAATGTTATTAATGTAACATATCTAACACAGATAGACTTAAGACTAACAGTAAAACTATCAATGTTAATGGCAACTAGAAAAACATGAAAACATGAATATAACAATAGAAAACAATAGACCAGGAAGTCTGAAGTGCAAACCAGGCAAAATGTAGAGTATTTTAGTAAAATAGAACTAACAATTAACATTAACATAGTAATGGCAACACAAAAATATAGTCTTGACCATTGTTTACGATGAAGCGCCTAATTACAAAAACTTCTTATAACTCGAGTCAATAAAGAAAATATTTGAAAGTTCATATCCTCTCGCTAGATACTTGCATTACTAAACGAGTGTGACCAATAAGATGACGAACTTTCAAATGTTTGTATGTACTGTTTTATTTTTATACTAGCTGCACCCGTGGTGCTACCCGTGTGAATCCGGAGCAAAAAATAACTACCTCTCCACCAATTTTCAGCCAAATCTGTTCAGCCGTTCTTGAGTGGTGTAACTAACACAATTTTTATATATATATATAGATTTTGGTCAATTAAAAGCAGTTGCACCTCTGAATAAAGAACCTTCTTCAGAATAAGGCTGCCGATAAAACTTAGAGGCAGGAAAAGATACCATATTTCCTACGAGAGATGCGATTAGCTACGGTCTCCTCAAAATAAACTTTGCCGTCATTATGCATTCAAATACTGTAATTAGATAATAAGTATCCACAATTTGTTGTTAAAAGTTCCTCTCATATGTTACCGACGAAAAAGCAAGACATCATACATACATCTATCTCTAACCTTTATCATCTACCTCTCTTTATGACGTTATCACGTAAAAACATCACTAGCTATTTTCAAGGCAAGAGCGAACCGGTTTCGTAACCTTGCTTGGACCCGAAGTGGACCTCAGGTCACATACCATGAAGTGAACTGTGATCAACTGCTAACCCATATTTATAATTGTCCTTAAATCGAGTATACAATCAACCAATATAAATATATATTTTTTTTATATTTAGAAGAAACGAGCTGTTGCACGCGGCTCTGTTCGGGGAGTAGATATTTTTTTTTGTAAATCGATTTTCCCTGGTTTCACGGAGGCCGATACCTTTACAACGAATGCAAACCCGTGGAAATAGTTTTTTTTTTACGCTTAATAGGCTAGCGCGTCAAGCGCACAACTCACCTGATGTTAAGTAAGATGAAAGGCGCTTGCCTAAAAGAAACCGGTTCACTCTCTTCGTGCGTTCTGGAGCTATAGCGTCAGGAAGGAAAACCTAACTTATTTTTATATAATAGATTACAACATCCAAATGAAGAGGTTAGAGAACTCTCCTCCAAGCTCCAAATAAAGGAAAACAAAAAAAAAACAAAAAAAAAATATATAATAGATTACAAGTAGGGCTGCCAGCCGACGTAGAGGCGGCACAGGTTGGCGGGGTCGCCGGCGGCGGTGAGCAGGCGCGCCACCTGGCCGGGCACGGCCACACCGCCCACCGCGCCGCCCTCCGTGCCGCACAGCTTGCTGCTCACCGACAGCAGCGCGCGCTCCGCCAGACCGCTGTTCCCGCCGCCGTTACCTCAAAAACCATATTATTAAAATATTATGAACGGTTGCTCACGAGGTGTCACCGATACCGCGCTCCCTAGCCACACTCAATCGCGTCATTGAGGCAAATCCAGAGACCGATATATTTGACGGTTGCTGGAATACTCTGACAAGTACCTGTCTAAAGTACTGTGAACTCGCTTATACTAGACAATCTGCAATAACAGGCTAATTGACCACATATTTATTTATTTGACATTGTGATTAATAATTTTAGGTTTTTTTTTTGTATATAATTTGTTTAAATTCATAACTTAAGACATATTTTACTGTGTATATATATATTAGCATTTAATTTAATTCTATGATAATTTTGTATAATTGATAATGTATAATTTTGATTTTCCTAATTTAATTTAATTTGATTGTTTTGTATCTTTATTTTTATATGTGTATATCATTAGTGTAATTCGTGTATGCGGTGCTAATTATGATAAATAAATAATAATAAAATAATTATTATTATTTTTATACACCCGCAACACAGGATCGCAAGATACTTAGCGCGGGGCACAGTGTCCCAAGAACGTACCACAAAATTTACTTACCCCACTCTTAGCACATATTTATTGTACGTACACAACCTTATCGTAAATAAAAATATTTGTATTGAATATTTGTATTATTTGTATTATTAGGACACATTCACACACGGCTGGTTAGCCCTATACTGAACCATTTCTAGCTCGTATTATGGTTGCTAACAACTGATATACTACATATACATGCATACATATTATATTTAAATACATATTTAACACCCAGACCCACAGCCAACAAATTTAGTTAAGCACAAAGATGTTGACCGGGCCGGGAATCGAACCCGGAACCTTCTGATTAGCAGACCGGCATTTACGCCAACGAGGTCGTCATATGCGACAAGATGACGAGTGTAACACAAATACAGAAGATTTTGTGATTTATTTGTGTATGTTTAAGTGCGATAAGCAGTATACAATTTAAGAATGTGATAATGGTAATCGTAAGTTTAACAATTATAGTAGTCCTTATCATAAATAATGTCTTGTGAAATGTCTTTTTTTTTTTTTACTCATAATGGGCTTGCGCTTGATCGCAGTTCACCTGATGGTAAGCGAAATTGCGATCTAAGGTGGAGCACGCTTGCCCAGAAGAAACCGGTTCACTCTTGCCTTGAAAACTGCTAGATTATAGTTATCAGGGAACAGGGAATTTGGCAAAGAATTCCACACCTTGGCAGTACGCACAATGAAGGTGGAGGCGAACCGCTTAGTACGCGACTTAGGCACCTCCACAGTATAACGGTGCCGCTTTGGTGTTTCCCTACTCGTCCGATGGTGGAATGGGGCGGGGGGGATCAAATCATGCAATCCCGTTGCACACTCTCCGAAATGTAACCTATAAAAAACCGAAAGACTGGCCACCATGCGGCGATGCTCAAGGCTCTGCAGCTTCGCCGTGCAAAGAGCATTATTGCCAATTAGCCTCTTCGCTCGCCGCTCTATTGCCTCCAACGCCTCAAGCTGGTATTTAGCCGATCCATCCCAAAGGTGCGAGCAGTACTCCATGCACGACCGAACTTGTGCTTGATACAATGAAAGCAACTGTTCCGGCTTGAAGTACCGGCGCACCTTCGAGAGGATACCCAGCTTTTTGGCTGCCAATTGAGCCTTAGACTCAATGTATGAGCCAAAGTTGAGGGTTGAAGACAAAGAGACTCCAAGAAGCTCGAGATGGTCAGTGATCGGTAAGGTTACATTTCGGAAAGTAGGGGCCAGATTAAAGGGCCTCTTTTTTGCGGAGAAAAGACACGCCTGGGTTTTGGCAGCATTAAACCTGACCAGATTGGCATCGCCCCAATCGGAGACTGCCTGAAGAGACAGGTTTAAGCGCCTCACCATAGCCTCTCTATGAGACTGGATATCAGCCGCACTAGCTCGCGCAGTAGATATGTAGCTCTCTACGACGGTGCTGTCATCTGCGTACCCAATGATACCGGGACTAAGCAGATCATTGATGTGCAGCAGAAAAAGCGTCGCAGAGAGCACCGACCCCTGAGGGACACCGGCATTAATCGCCATAAGATCAGACGAGCAGCCGTCGACGACTACCCGAATAAATCTATCCCTCAGGAAGTCCGATATCCATGCACAAAAACTAGCGGGCAGGCCGTATGAAGAAAGCTTACCAATAAGGCCGTCGTGCCAGACCCTGTCAAAGGCTTTGGAAATATCGAGGGAAACCGCTAGGGCTTCCCCGTATTTCTCAATAGCCTCACTCCATAAGTGCGTGGCGTACGCTAGGAGATCCCCAGTAGACCGATTCCGGCGAAAGCCATATTGTCGGTCACTGAGGAGGTCGTTAAATTCTAGGTACGCCAGAAGCCTGCGGTTCAAGACACGTTCCAAACTCTTGCAGAGTATGGACGTGACTGAAATGGGCCGGTAGTTAGCAGGGTCGGCGCGACTACCTTTTTTGGGCACGGGCTGCACGTTAGCAAGCTTCCAAGAACTCGGCACTACTCCAGTCTCTAGAGAAAGCCGAAAGAGGCGTGTGAATACAGGAGACAACTCAGGCGCACATGTCCTCAAAACTATTGCCGGTATACCGTCGGGACCACTGGCTTTATTCACGTCTAGATTGCGTAGCGTCTTTCGAACCTCAGTTTGGCGTATATTTATCTCAGACATTTTTGTCGTACAGCCAAGGGATGGAAGAGGTGAAGCGCCACTAGCATCAAGACGAGAATTTTCCGCAAACAAGGAAGCAAATAAGTTTGCCTTCTCGTCTGCAGTGTGAGCCAGTGTTCCGTCGGGCTTAAGCAGTGGAGGCAATGAGGGACGGCAGAAGTTCCCTTCGATCGACTTTGCCAGGGACCAAAAGGCTTTACTACCCGCGGGGTAAGAAGCCAGTTTGTTCCCAACTCGGCTTATGTGATCAAAACGAGCCTTCTGAAGAACCCTTTTGCAGGACTTGGCAGCCTTGTTAAAGTCCTTCTTCCTCCGGCTGACATCCTCGGTCTTGCGGTCACGAGCATCAACCCATGCCAGGTATGCCTCATGTTTCAGTGCTTCCGCACGTCCACACTGAGGACCAAACCAAGGGCGAGCAATGCCGGACAGAGACACATCCGAATAAGGAATATAGTATTCCATACCCAGACGCAGTACATCTGTCACGGCATCCGCACAAACCGAAGCATCACCGGATGAGAAGCAAACTGACTGCCAAGGATAAGACGCAAAGAAAGACCGCATCTCATCCCAATCTGCTGACCTGTATCGCCACATCCGCCGGGTGCCTTTTGGGCTCGGGTCGGACGGGGAATATACGGATACAGATTTCACCAGACAGTGATCGGATTTACCTAAAGGTGACGATATCGTCACGGAGTACCGGTCTGGATCAGTTGTCAGCAGAAGGTCCAAGCAATAAGGTGTATGCGACTCAACATCGGGAATTCGAGTAGCCCCTTGGACCAGCTGAGAGAGATTTAACGCCAAGGCAAGCTTACGCGTCTCTCTGCCAGCATGGTCGGTGTCTCGGTGTGGGTAAAGCCACTCCTGGTGGTGAGCATTAAAATCCCCCAAGAACACTAATTGGGCTGTCGGGTACCTTTGCTGAGCCGCGTCCGCCGCCTCACTGAGATAATCCATTAGCCTGGTCGTCTCCTGCTCTCCAGTGTGCGAACGGTAGACACAGGCATAGAGAATTTTCTCAATGCCTGTGTCCACCAGCGCCCAGAGCACTGAAAAATTGCGGTTTTCAAGATTACGGAGACGCTGACAACAAATGTCATCCCGGACGTACATGCATACCCCAGCCCGAGCCTTAAAATTATGCTCAAGGGTATACCCGGGGCATAGCAGGTACGCCGTGTCAGACGGACATTTGATCTGCGTCTCCGTAAGGATCATGAGGGCGGGTTTGTCGGTCTCGAGATGGTGGTGGACCGCAACGAGATTGGAGTGCAAGCCTCTGATATTAGCGAGGTGCACTTTCAATGAAAGGGCGTGCATCCGCTGTTGAACCCTTTTCTTTGTTATTCTCCTCATGATACGCATTTTGTGAAAAACGGTGGAGAGATGGCAGTGGGACGAGACTTCTAGTGGCTAACCCAGACTCACGGAGCAGACAAGACATCGTTGGACAGCTAGTTTGGAGACTGCGGGGACGCCCGTGCCCCCCCAGGGATGTCCATCGGGCCCTTTCATCCGGTCGCTAACCGGCACGATGGCGCATCCCCGGGATTTTTCGCTAGTTGGCGGGACAGCCTTTCGTGAGTAGCTAGCTCACTACTTGGGTCCCCTACTACCTGCGGTCGGCCAGCGGAGAACCGTGCCACGGATCCCGCTACCCTCCAAAACTAGATGTCCGATGCCTGATTGCCGATGAGTCTGATACCGGTACTTGCAACGAAAAAGTAACTGTCCCGACCCATCTCCCCAAACGGCGTCACCGGACAAAGCGCCGGAACACGGCCAGGCCGCTTGGCGGCGCGACTTAGTCCGGTGGGTGGTCACTAGCCCCGGCCGAAGCCTACCACCAGTGAAAAAGTCTGCATATTAAAAGGTAATAAATAACGTACTTGTATGTTTAAATAATATCTTATGTATCCCCATCCATGTTATGAAGCGAATATAATTGAAGTCGAAGTAATACATACATAAGGAGCCAGGAGCAGGAACCAGGCCTAATACATACACACACACACACATTTTTTTTAATAAAATATAGCTAGGCCATTGGCTAGCAGGATGCATAACTACACGAGTCAGTGACATTACGCGAATGTGGAGAATACCTAGTAAAAATCACTGGAGACATATTCTACTTGAAGGTGGTAACTAGCTAGGTGATCAATACATAATTATTTACCTCACCACACCATGCTATGGTTTCCTCACGATGTTTTCCTTTACCGAAAGCACAAGCTCATTGGCGGAGTTCGAACCGGCGCTCTGCAGGTCATAAGGCGTCCTCTCGGCCTTCTGAGTTGTCATCGCTTGTCATATCGGCACAACACGGTTAAATTTACTGAATGAATGAATGAATGAATGATTTATTGTCCATAAAACTAGGTACATGCAAAGGTGGTATTATAAAATGTCATAAAATTAAAATCTATTTACAACTTAAACACAGTATAGGTTTCGGATTCCTCTAGTTTTTACCCGTAGGGCTTAAATATTAATTTAAATAAAGTATACTTAATTTTTTTTTTGGTAACATACCTTGTACACTTATGTTCCGACTAGGGTTCTGCTCCATTTTGATAGTCCACGTGTACAGAGGATCGTAAAGCAGGACTTCTAATATTGTCAGTAGCGTTTCAGAATTGTCCCGGAGCAACTGCATCGTCTTCTCGCAGCATCTATAATTTACACCAAATTCAATGTAAATATTTTTCTTTGTTTTTCGTTTCAATATACTACTACTCTACTTTCTCTTTTTACTCTACTTTCAATGTACTATACATGTCACGAAAACTGATCGAAATTCACGACAACGGTTTTGAAATGTGTTCATTTTGGTCTTATTTGTACTTTTTACTTTTTAAGAATGTGTACACATTTTCTTTTGAGGATATATCTTAGAAGTTAAATGTCAAATAAATAATTGGCCAAGTACGAGTTGGGCTCGCGCATGAAGGGTTTCGTACTATTGTTGTATGGGAGCCCCCCTTAAATATTTTTAATTAATTTATAATTTATTTTTAAAATTAATACATAATTCAATACTCTGTGAATGTATATAGGGGCTCCAAATGTCGTTATAAATATCGAGTAAAAGACTGCTAAAAAACTACGTTTATTATATTGGAGCCCCCCTCAAAATTTTCATTTTTTATTTTTAGTATTTATTGTTATAGGGGGCACGGGAAGTACATATTTAGTGAAACTTCAGCTTTCTAGCTATATTACGGTTTTTAAGGTACAGCCTGTGGAGGCTTAGTAATAGGGCCCCGTTTTTATCTTTTAGATACGGAACCTTAAAAAGTAGACCCTGCTGTACAATAATGTATAATAAAAAATGTCTTGTTTCAGAGGCAACCACTCCGTTCACAGGAAAATAAAGGATGAACAGAATTTTATTATTTACCCTCTAAATATTCCCTCGACGCCACTGGACCCGAATCCGGCGATGATATCCTGCGTCAACCGGAATGGGATGGTCTCCGGCGTCGTCAGCGTCATGCCTTGGTCGAATGCAATACCTAGAAAGTAGTCAAAACATAAAGTCGACGGTCATATCTCTTGGTCCTGGGCCTCCACCCACTGGAGCGCAAACCGAAAATAGCCTTTAAGTTTGTTAGTTATTTTATTTGTAACAAAAACTGACAAACTAATGAGTAATAGGCTGTCGTGGTAAGGTCATATTATGCGACGTGAGGAAGACCATTTCAAGAGGAAGACAATGAGTATGTGTGTGGACGGACAGATAGGAAGGGGGCGGCCTAAGAAAGTGTGGATGGATTGTGTGAATGACGATATGACCAGGAAGGGTGTGAATACAGAGATGACGAATGACAGAGACTTATGGAAGAAGCGTACATACTGTACCGACCCCACATGAAATGGGATAAGGTGAAGAAGAAGAAGAAGAAGTTATTTTATTTGTAACTAGCCGTTGACCGCGGTTCCGCCTGCGTGATTTTGCGTAACTTGTGGAAACAACAATTGTTCAGAGCTATATAATACACCTTTGTTCTAATATAGTAGACGCAGCTTATTACAGAGGTTTCTAAAGACCAATATAATACAGGTGACCGCTGGGCGAAGGTCTGTACAACATGGGTACTGAACGCAAAACGACCTCGGGGTCAACCCAGACAAAGGTGGCGTCATTATCTTGACGAATATGACACAAAGTTTGCCTCCAAAGCTGAATACCATGCTGTCTGGAAGATGGGAAGAGAGGCCTTTGCTCAGCAGTGGGACACAACAGACTGTAAATGGAAAAAAATTAGTTATATTTATTTCTTACCAAAATCAATATGGATAACTTCCGCCGTTCTTTTGTCGATCAAAATGTTTTGCACATGCCTGTCTCCCAGACCGATGATGTGCCCAACCATTGATGACGCAGCGACACTGAAATACAAATTCTATGCAATGTTTTTACACTGTACTAGAAAAACATTGAGTGTTTAATTATAAGATAAGATCTTCCGCATAAAGACCCTAAATGAGCCATCTTCAGTCGTGTGTCATCACTCGCAACACTGCAGTGAACATCAAGCTCTGGTTACGAGAGTTTTCAAGCCGCCCGAAGGCCTCTGACTTGGCTTAACGACTGCTTGTACTAAGACTAACAGCCGGGACCTACAATTTAACGCACCTCTTTGCATGTATCTAGTCTCACTCAAGTAAGTTTTAAGTAAGTAGGTTTTTAATTTATCATTGTTTCTTCTATTCTTATAATTTTTAAGTACACCTCCCTTCTTCTTTTTCTCACTTTTGCATACAAAGGTTGCCTGGAAGAATCGCTATAGGCGATAAGGCCGCCTATTGTGCAACATTTTGTATCTTTTATCTATATAATATAAAATAAAGTTGATGTATAAATTTATTATAACTGTGTTTTGGTGTACAATAAAGAGGTTTGTATTGTATTGTAAGTACCGGATACTCGTATGATAATCATTGTATGTGAAGGTTCTATAAGTAGATATACATAGGAGTAAGAAGGTTCATATACATAAAAAATATGTCAAAAGTTTTTTATGTAATTACCTCTTGGTATAAGCCAGCCGCCTCTCGTACCAAGTGACGGGGTCCAAGTAATGCTCCGTGAAGAAGTAATGGAACACCGGTTTGAACTCGCGCAGAATCTTCATCAGTACCGTCAACTTGTCTTCGTTAGTTTTTTTGGCGCACTTTGCGAACTCTTCGCGCGCCTTGGCACATGACATGTCCTGGAATACATAGAATATTTAAAAAAAAAAAATATCAAACACGATTGCAATCGCTCTTTTGAGACTTCAGTACAGTCGTTAATTACGACTTTACACGAATATGAAATCCATTTCGACAATTAATTTGGTATAAATAGTCAGGTAAAAAAACAAACTAAGCCAGTATAAATAGCTGTAAAGTCAAAAACTAAAACAGTTTCATTTGTAAGTTCTTAATTTTTTTTTCTTCACTTTATCATATGTATCCCCGCGCGTCTATATAGGTTGGTCCTGAAAATAAGTGCTACAGATATATCTGTAGCGTTTATACTGAGGGCCAACCTTTTGCGGACACTAAGGGACACATACTATGCTGTCTTCATTATTTCTTCTCATGTTCGTTTTATGTAATTTGTAATAATGTATGAGTACGTATATTATGAAATAAATGTGTTCTTTAATTCTTCAGTAATTAAATGTTATTAATTACTGAAGAAAGAACAGAAATTCGCCAAGAATTCAAATGTACATAAATGAAAGTACCAAATTGTTAACGTACTTCGGGTCGATATCGCGAGTGTGCGCCCAGCTTTTTATTCGGTATCCCGGCCAAGTAGAGGCCAATAGGCATGGTTCCCACGCACCACTCCAACACACCTGATTGCTTCGACATCGGCACCACCTGGGTTTCAATAAGCAACATTTTGAAGTACATACAATTATTTACTATATGTATATAGATACTCAGGTTAAGAATCATTTAACAAGTTTAATTAAACCGCTTAGAAAGGCCTCGATACAGCATTTTGTGGTGGCGGCGAATAAAAAAATACTAGCTTGTTAATCCAGGGTTAAAGCTAACCGGGCTACAATTGGTTCAACTGTTCGATCGTAAAAGAGCACATATCCTCACAAACTTTCTAACATGCATCCATAACATTTATAATATTAGTAGGATAGGATCGTTAACCTTATATGTCCTAATATGAAGTTTATTTCTGCTTGTAACCGGGTCCTTTTCCAACAACGTGTTGACTATATTGAACACCTGCTGCATCACAGCGTCCTGCCTCATATCGTCTTTGCCCTGAAAACATAAAAGATAAAAAAAAATATTGACTCGGTTCCTGGACCATTTCACCAGACTAATATATAAAAAAAAAAAAATTTCAATACATCAGATTCTTATAAAGTCCATGTTGAAAATTCTAGTTCAAATAGTTGAAAAAACATATATTTTCCGTAATCCGTAATGGATTTCCTAACTAGTTCTAATTACAAATAACCAATTAAACAAAAAATAAAGGCAGCAATTGTCACCAAAATTATGATCTCGGCTTATGACGTTACTGGGCAAAAATACTATGAATATGGTAAAGAGTTTTGAATCGTAAATAATTTTACACAATGTTTTACTAGTTAAAATACCTAAAGATAAGGTAGCCTTCATGTAAATTAATAAAATTACCTTTACAAGTAAAACTCTTTTATGTCCGGTAGAATCCGTGCAAGTAATTTTTTTCGGGTGATTGATGCCTCCTACAAGTTCATAATGGTTGTCAAACGAATTCAGCGCTAAAAACAAAGAATATAAAGTTTTAAGTTTATTCTACATAGTATATTATATCTACTAAAGGATATGAAATGATATATTATCTTGTATTTTTATTATGCCTGTTATAGTTATTGAATATTGAAACTTACATGGAAAATCTGTGTATTTGCAATCACTCCTCACTGGTATATCGACTGTGGGTATTGGGATTGCTTCCAAATTCTTCAATTTAGTCACCTGTTCCGCTGACGGTATTTTATGTGTATTGGCTAGTGTACTCTTATTCGGTGTCGGATCATAATTAGCTAAGCTTATAGTTGCTGAAAACCAATCAAGCATAATTATTTACGATCATAGATCTGTGAATCATAAATATTGAAACCTGAGAATTTTAATTTTAAGATTAAAAATAAAAACATCGATTATTGCATTTTTGGCTGTAATTTAGAAAAAAAGTAAATATGTTTATTGTGCACGCTTTGATACATATCATTACAGTAGATATTTAATACTATAAACTCAGGTATGTGCAATTCTTGGAAGGGAAAAAATCTAAAGATTTTTAAAGTCCTCATACTACTATTTTATCCTCATTTTTTCGAATCCTGTTCAGCAAAGCTCTCACCATCACAGATCATTTCCATCTGTTTAACAATCAACGCCATCTGTCGATTTTCTTTAGCAAGTTGTTTTACGATCTCTTGCGCGGCCAAATTCCTAGGTTCTTGAACAGTTTGTGTAGATGTCCTTGGTGTGGTAGGCACTTGACTCGCCGCGTTGGTGATCATCTTGTCCTTATCAGCGTTCTTGAGAGCGAAAAGGATGGGTAGTGTGTGGTGAGGATGCTCCATCGCACAACGTCCTGAAAATATAGGAATCACGATAAGATTTAAATGTAATATTTTAAAATTTGAGTGTTATGTGTTCAGTCGATTGATCGGTAGAAATTAATTATATTCAGAAGATTGCGAATTTAATGTATGTATGTTTTGTAGTAGAGAGAAGAAAAGTTGCTGTGATCACAGCGGAAGGACACTAAATATTGCAAGTTTTATTGCAACTTTTCTTCTATCTACAATGGATTTCCGCAATGTAACGCCCGAGTCAATAAGAGTTATGTTTTGTTGAACTCAAAATGACCGAAAGCAATAGGCGATTATAGTAAAACTAAAATCTATTATTCAAATTTTACATTGTTATCAAAAATTTTCCAAGGTCATCTCAATCAAAATTCATTTCATAATAATTAATACAATAAAAAGTACGTTTTTATAGTGAATTTAAAATATAACTGATTGATTCAATTTATTAGTAGTAGATAAAAAGATAACTGATTGATTAAAATTGATCGATCTATGTAATCAATGCAATTATCGTGACGCTGCGTCAACCAGCGTAGATGCCATAAAAATCAATGAAGGAACAGTGACATGACTTACGACACTTACAGGAAGGTAAGACGTTAGGTACTATTTTGTAATATAATGTAACTGACTGAGAGACATGCTATTCACAACTATTAATAGCTCTACACTTCATCATCATTATCATATTGGAGGTATAAACATAAACTCACTCATAAGTTTCCTCAAGTTTTCAGCATACTGGTTGTTTTCCATAGTCAACCTCGCAGCTAACTGGGGCAGAACTGTTATGAACTTGCTAGAAGGGATCGAATGCAGAAGGCTCGCGAAATCGTATCCGTCAGATTCGGTGAACTGAAAGTCTGGGTTATTCAACCAGAGGGATATCAGTCTGAACACTGATAGGTTGTTTTCTTCGCACTCTTTCAGGGATAACATGTAGTACCTGTAAAACAATTAGCACGGTGTAAGTATTGCCAGTTTAAATAAGTAATTAAATCTTGATAACCTTTAAGTTTGAATAATGGAATTGCTCAGTATGATACTTACTTTATAGCTAAACGTAGAAATCGTTCGATATCCCGGCGAGTGTTGGCGATTTCTGATTCGTCCAAATTTTTCAAACGTTCGTTTGTGTAATAAGCTTTGCGATCATCACTAAAAAGGTTTAATTTTGTAAATTAATCTAATAAAAGATAATTTAGTAACATAAATAAAAAAGAAACAACTACTTACAAGTTGTCAAATAAATTATCAACTAAGACTTTTGTCAGTAAAAAACCAATAAATAAAAAGTCGTGATAGCTCAAGAACGGATAGACAATTTTTTATGAAGTTTGTTGTATTTTATTTTTATTTGGCTCCTCCGTAATAAGTAAGCAGTAAGAAACAACAAACTTTAGTTGTCAATAAGTCTAGTCTTTCTAAACATGCACAGTTCTACTGGTTCTAAATAAGCTAGACATTGTATTTACTTGGTCAGGTTTGGTGTAGATCGTATACTGGAAGCAGCATCTCTCATAATTTCCACACACTTCACTTTGCTCTCGAATTTAGACGAGTTGACATATGCAACCATCTGCAAACAAATATTTACGTTCTAAAAACCTTACATATTTTTAGTCACGCCCAGTTTTAAAGTACTTTTACGTGCGACCATACAAAAGACTGTCATTTTAATAGTGGTATTCATCTGGGCGCTACCGTGGGTCGGATGTCACGTACATCCCGGCTGTTAGTCCTAGTACAAGCAGTCGTTAAGACAAGTCAGAGGTCCTTGGGCGGCTTGAAAATTCGCGATAGCTCTTGCTAAATTATTGTTACTAATTCGTTAAATAGTTTCTTTTAACTATTTAACGAATTAGTATAGCCGCCCAGATGAATACCACTATTAAAATGACAGTATTTTGTATGGTTACCTAACAAAAGATTGTCCGCATCGATTGTCGCTTAACATCGGTAATCGAGTCAGATCACTTAAGATATCGAGCTACAGACGCTACGATCGAATTCAATACGAATGTTTCATGTTAGTAACAGGTACAAAATAGAAAACGATAAAAGATTTGCGACTAAGCATTACTAAGTCTTTTAAACTAAGTAACAAATACAACTTTTTTAAACACGATTCAATGCGGGTAATCCTTGGGGCCATTGGTTTAAGTATTAAATAGTTTATTATCATACATAACAGTTTACTATCCTTATAAAATTCTTACAATATCACAAAAAAAAACAAACACAATAAAATTAAAACAACGCAAATAATAAAATAACCAATGAGTAGTTAATTTTTTTTTCTGAAATAATTGTCAATCATTTGTGTTTGATTTGGCAGTCCATTTAATAATATTTCAAATAAACATAGCAGCTACCTGTTTATACTCTGCATCGGCCAATTTAGCGATGTCATGGTATACTTTCAACTTGGTATCAACATAGCTGGTGTTGTAGACAGTCTTCAGGCTTTGCAGCAAGTACTTGTTAATGATATCACGCGTGTTGTCCCGCTTGGATTCCGCCATCCATAAACCGTATTGTCTGAAAAGCGTTATCATTTATTTTATACAAAAGAACTAGGTATTTACCTATTCACTCAATCTTAAAATATGTTAAGTTAAAACTAAGGTATGTGAGCTAATATAATAGTTTGAATATATGTATATATGCAATTCCTAAGGACATACAATATCAGTTAAGACATGACAGCTCAGTCGGCGGCAGCTTTACATCTCGAGCTTTCGGTGTAGGAATAAATCATGAAGAAATTAAATCATGAACAAACTAAAGCATGGTGCTAAAGCATCTTCTAGAGCTATTCTGGCTAGCAATCAACCTCAAGTTGAAAAATGTGTCAGCCTCTTTAAGAGCCAATTATTCCAAACTATGCATTCTCTAGGCCAGAATGTCGCTAAGTAGTGTGGTTACGCGGCCAGCTGGTTAAAAATAAATTTAAGCTAAGAAATTTAAGTTAATTATTACAGAAAGTGGCCAATCAACACCATAAAATTTTACCTCAAAGAAATGGCGGACAAATTCACATCCTTAGAATCATTGGTGACAATATTTTTTAGCAGAGAAAGAGCTATCTCTTTGTGTCCTTTAGCCCAGGAAATCTGGCTTTCCACCAGAGCTACTTCCTCTGAAGATTGCAACTTCTTCACCACGGCGACGAGGCGTTGTGACATGGCGATTTTGTTGTTTGCTAGACCAAGTTCTGAAAGTGCAAATAGATATGAAGCAAAGAATATCCTGTATTGCACCTATCAACCTTTGTTATTGTGTTCCGTTTATTACTCTGTTACGGATTGTAATTTCCTTATGGACCATAATGCTAATGCTTTAATACTGATACATCCACACAACCACAAGTAACAGTATATTTACATAATGACATATAATTAACTAAGATTAAGACAAAATTTGTCATGACCAGAAGTTTACACTCATAGTTTTAATCTAAAAACCTTAACTCTACACTTACTTGCATAATCAATCTGCAAAGACAGGATTTCATTGTGCAAGTCACTGTAAGACTTTGCCACATGTTCTAGTATCGAAACCCGTTGCGATATCAAAGGTTCCATATGCTTGAAATCGGTGAAAATCGGCAAATTATCTACTTTCCATCTGGTGAGCAGATCCTTAGGAGACATTTTATTCATTCTTACATCGAAATACTCTTCAATGTCGGAGAATAGATGCAATTTGGAGAGAACTTTATAAACGCTCTGGCAGTTTTCCATATTCAAGTTTTGGCATAGCCTAGATATGGCTAGCTTAGCTCTGTTTAATGGAAGACTGAGTTTATTTTCAAAGTCTGATGGTTGAGCGGTCAGACACTCTCTAAGGCAGGCGTAGTGAAAAGCTTTGATAATAAAATGCGTATTGCAGTTAGATAGCTGGGACTTCTCCTCTAAATCCTTTGTTTCTACGATTTCGCTCCAATCACCTAAAACATGGAAAACAATGTTAAAAAATTAATGGTTTTAAAATACATGACTACATTATTTCAAAAATAGTTTGATAAAGAACAAAACTCTTACCCAGAAAAGACATGCACTCATATTTAATAGCATTCAACTCTTCGTTTTCTGGCAAGGACTTGATATACTGCAGAGCGAGGTGATGCATCTCTGACTTGTGAAGCGATCTGACGACGCCCACTTGTAGGTCGTGCTCCACCGCACCGCCGCAAGATAACGCAATGTCGTGGAGGAGAAGCGAGTCGCTGTATTGTCCGGTGTTGATGAGGTGTCTGCGTTTTTCGTTGTCTTTGGTCAGGTGGACTGTGCCGCAGCCGTCTATTGCGTCCATTTCCCAGATCGAAACGTAGCTCTATATGAAAATTATGGGGATTCAAAAACACAAAATATGCTACTTTAACATGGGGCTCTTCAATAGAAGGGTCAATAGAGCCGACAACGTAACGTCAGTTTAATACTGATGGTAATACACGTTATACGACTATCCATAAACGTTTCAGAACTGTCATATTGTGTAAACGCAAAATTAAAAACCCTTTTTTGAGAAGCGCTTTTTCACTCACTTAATGAATATTATGTCATCTTATATGTTTTCGTGTGTATATCATGCATGTGTATATAAATGAAATTGTAATATTGAATAATTGTAAATTGACTTGCACAGTAAGGCCGTAAATGCCGTAGGGTAAATAAATGTTTTGAATTTTTATTTTAAACGACGGTGACTGTTTACCATCAGGTGGGAAATCTGTCTGTATACCACTTTTAGTATTAAAAAAAAATAAAATAAAAAGTTTCACGAGCTCCACGTGATTATAATAAACCCACCCATGACGGTTATATGACCAAGTACACCAATTATCAGCTCTTGTATACAAGATTAAATTCTCTTAACTTTGAAGTAAAAGATCCCACAGCATCTTACCTATATAAATGTTATTTCCTGTAATCTGTACAGAATTAGACAATATCCTTCAGTATTTTTTTTTTTTATACGCTTAGTAGGCTTGCGCTTGACCACAACTCATCTGATGTTAAGTGATATTGCAGTCTAAGATGAAGCGCGCTTGCCTAGATGAAACCGGTTCACTCTCGCCTTGAAGACAGTAAGGTTGTAGTTCAGTGGGAACAGGGATTCCGGCAAGGAGTTCCAGTTTGGCCCTCCGTACTACAAACGTGGAAACGGATCGCTTAGTACTCATTTTCGGTATTTTCACTGTATATCGGTGTCACCTAGCGCTCGTTCGGTATTGGAAAGGGCTGGGGGAATTAACTCGTGTAATTCCGACGCACACTCACCGAAATGCAACTTGTAGAATACCGACAGACTCGCAACCGTGCGGCGGTGCTCCAAACTTTGAAGTTTCGCACACAATATTTCTCACCTTTCTAAATATCTGCTGAACATGTTCTCCGCCAGGCAAGTTTGTGGTGGCATCAGGAGAGGACGGCGGATAACCTTTGTTCTGTGCCACCGCCCACAGCTCCCCGTAGTATATGGCAGATAAATGCTGGTCTGCCACTGTGGCCGCCCACGCCACCTTGTCGTAAGATAGCCGGAGGTAGTTCAGAGACTCCACAGTGCGTTCTGGCCTAAAGGTAAGGTGAATATTATCGTAAATAATCATAGTATTTCATATCGACAAACGCACCAAAATAAGACTTATTCCCACGCAAACACACTTTTGCAGGTTGATAAAAAAACTGTTAAACAAATTCAATTATAGATTCATAATATTTAAGATTGGTACCATTATTGGTGTAAAAAATTCTTAGTTATTGAGACGGTCTAACTTATATATTCCAACTTTATTTATAACGATAAAACTAGAAAGTTTAGACTTCTCCATGTCATCCATATTAAAATTTGACATTCCTATAAAATATATTACCTTTTCACATATGGACTTGACTAGAGATTCAAATAAATAAATATGAGGACACATTTCACACACGGCTGATTAATCCCATACTGAACCATTTCTAGTTCGTATTATGGGTGCTAACACAACTGACATACTATATAGATACATATAAATATGGGTGTTAAAACACCCAGACCCGACAGCCAACAAATTTAGTTCAGCACAGAGATGTTGGCCGTGCCGGGAATCGAACCCGGAACCTTCTGATTGGCAGTCCGGCATGGTAACCATTATGCCAACGAGGTCATCTATTTATTTATTTATTAGGCACTCAGACAGATTACAAACATTCATTTTAACATAACTAAACTAAAAGGAACAAAAACAAGTCTGCAATCCAAAAAAAAGAGTACACAGCATGCTAGTGTAAACTTAATGATAAGGAAGGTTCATATATACATAAAAAAGGGGAAATCTTAAGTACTAAAACAATTTAACAATTTAACCTATAACTTATATTATTTCTAAATTGACTGAGACTGTTACTAAATACATCCAGTTCAGTAATGTGAGTCTTACATTGGTTGTTAAAATAAAATAAATAAATAAAATAAAATAAAATCATTTATTGACCTTGCAACATCTCATCGCATTTGGCAAGTCATTTACATTTAGTTTAAGCAACACAGATAAACTTAATTAAACTTAACTAAATTAAACTTAATTATTATAACATAGACTAAATTGTAGGTATTTCAAAATTAGGGATGTTATTGCAAAATTATGTCAGAAGAAAATGAAGATTCATCAAGTTGCATATTCAAGAATTCTTTTATAGAATAAAATGGATTAGTTTTAAAAAAATGTTTTAGCGTCCTTTTGAATTTGATGACTGGTAATTCAATAATTTTAAGTGGCAGTTTGTTAAACATTATTATTTTGTTATATATGCCTTGTTTTTGTACTTTGGCTAGTCTGTTTGTTGGTTTTTTCAAATGATCCTGTTTCCTTAAGCTATATTTTTTATTCGAAGCCAGTACGTCCTTCTCGTCGTAAATTTCTAATAGACAGTTATAAATATATAGTGATACCACAGTCATAATATTATTATTATTATCTGAAGCGTCACAACATTTGAGTACCAGCTCGTTATATGAGCGACACATGCGCTGTATAGGACTATTACTGGAAACGTTGTTTTTATACAGTTTATTAGTGTGAAACAGTTTAGATTTTTGCTTTATGCTTCAAAGCCGAGGGCTGAAATTAAAGCTTATAGAACTAAGCAGACTCGGGCAGTCCACGTTCGAGTGAATAACCTTATGAAGATATAGCAGCTCACCAATCTGTCTCCTAGTGGAGAGCAGGCTTAACTTGAAATAACTAATGCGATCTTCGTATTCAGGAAATTTACGTATCAAGCCATGGCGACGGCAGACCGAAGTCATGCACCGACGTTGTATACGTTCTACATTTTGTGTGAGTTATGTAATATGGTGACCACACTATCGAGCCATACTCAGCAATAGGTCTAATTAAACTTCTATATAAGTGCAATAAGCTAGTGGGATCCTTAAAAGATTTAGTAATTCTAAGTAGGAAACCTAGCAGCTGGTGACACTTATTAACTATATAGTCATAATGGGTTCTGAATGATAATTGTGTCATCAAACATGGTACAGAGAAGTTCAAAGAAAAAACCATCAAAAACGACATGTGTACTAAAATAAAGAAAAAAACTCACCGAGGCTTGTAGTATCGCTTCTGCAATCGCACGAAGTCAACCACGTCCAGCATGTATTGGATAACCATTTTCTGTTCCATATCTAGACCACTCGGAGTTCTAGGGTTCACGTCGCCACTGTCGCATGGATTCGGGACTTTATCATAGAAGGTTTGTTCCCATACAAAATTGAAGAAATTGTTTATCTGTTTGCCCAGTATATCTTTGTGCATCTCTTGTGAACAATGGAGAAGCAACCCTATTAGTGGTGGGAGAACTTGGCGGCATATTGTGGACTGGAATGAATAACGCGAAAATAAGATTGCTTTTGAAATTCTTTGCCGGATTGCCTATTAACCGATATCTGCAATGTACCGGTTTTTAAGGTCAGAGTGAATCAGTGTATACTTAAAAAGCGTAAATGACCGTGGGCTATAATAACGCCATCAGTTGGTCAAATCACTGCTAAATGCCAACTATAATCTGTCCAATCGTTTATTTTCTTTTTGACAGGGCCAATAGAACGTAACTGCGTCATGTTACGAAAAAATCACTTTTAAATGCGAGGTTTTAATTTTAGTCGAAAAGAAAATAAACGGTTGGACTGATTGTAGTTTGTCCTAATAAAGAGTATCCATTGTGCCAAAGCGCAAACCATAATGCATAATTACTGAAGCTATGTTTTTCATAGACAGCCCATTCTCCGCCGCAAACAAGAAAGCAATTATATTAAAGTTCATTAACTTAGCAAATTAACTAGTTTGAAGAACTTACCTTTATAGCGCACACGTTTATCAAATCGTTAAAATAGCTCGAAGGCGAATCGACCAACCGCAACATCGTCGTAGTGACTTCCTTCAACCATGTCCCATGATTTTTGCTATCATTCGATTTCCAACCAGATGTCAACGCTTTTAGGAATATGCCATCAGGATTCTGAGCACAATACTGATTAAATGCGGAGTGTTGAATCTTTATTTCGACAGTGTCGGTGGTGTTAGAGGATTTTAGAGGCATCAGCAGTTGTCGGTCGACTTGTTCTAAATCTGTAAGATAAATCTTATCTTAATATATATAAATCTCGTGTCACATTGTTTGTCCTCAATGGACTCCTAAACCACTTAACCAATATAATAAAATTCGCACACCATGTGCAGTTCGATCCAACTTGAGAGATAGGATAGTTTAAATCTCAAATTATAGTCGCAATTTTAATTTATTGCTAATTATTGTCTGTTATTATTTGACAGTCACAATTATCTGTTAACTAACAGATGTTGATACCTTTCGACTGGGTTGAGTAAGTAATCAATAGATTACTTACTCAACTGCTATGGTAAATCTACGAACGTGTCATATAAGCTACACCATCTATTTTTCATACCCCTAAGTGAGGCAAAACAACGTTTGCCGGGTCAGCTAGTAAAGTTATATGTAAGTACATAGTTTATTTTCTTATATCTTTTAACTTAACAATGTTGAGGCTTTTTGAGACACGTTGCTAATAATAGGTGGTATTTTGTATTTCAACCATAGAATAATTCCAAAGGAAACTGATAGGCTGATGGTGAATATAACACAACCTTTAAGGCTGGTTGTTAATAATAATGGATAAAAAATAATATCCATAATATTAATCTAAAATATAAAATTTCCATGTCACAATGTTAGTTACCGTACTCCTCCGAAACGGCTTGACCGATTTTTAGCAAATTTTATATGCGTATTCAGTAGGTCTGAGAATCAGCTACTATCTATTTTTTAAGGCAAAACAGCGTTAGCCGGGTCAGCTAGTTAATTTCTAGATGCATCAATACCAATATATTTTTTTATTAAGTATAGTATTTAGAAGATACATAAAGGTAAATGACTGTTGCCAAAATAACATAATTAGACATGCAAAGCTAAATTACAAAACATACAATTAACATCAAAATGCGCAATGTCATGTGTAGTCACTTCATTATGTTGTTGAGTATGACTCATTCTATTATGGCAATGTAATTAGTTAACCAAATCGGAAACACGAGCTGCAATAGGTCATTGTTTCTATGAGAATAAATTATATACATACAATAACTAAGTTTATAGGATATCCGCCTTCTGCGCTGGGAAATCTAGGTTTGATTTCCGACTTTGCAAATTGTCACATGAAATACTAATTTTTATATTTATGTTAGTAGTTTAAATGTAAATAGCCAGTTGTATTTTTTTTTGGTTAACAACTGCACTTGACCGTAACGAAAGTTTCTAATCAAAGACGGAAGTCATAATATTATGTTAAAAACCTTGTGTACAAAAAGCAATAGCTTTTTAGGGTTCCGCATCTAAAAGGTAATAACGGGACCCTATTACTAAGCCCGCCCTGTCAGTCTGTCTCCAGGCTGTATCTCAGCTGAAAGCTGAAACTTTCACAAGATATGTATTTCCCGTGCCGCTATAACAACAAATAATAAAAATTAAAAAAAATATATATTAAGGAGGTCCCCATATATAACGGTAGCCGCTAGACACTTAAAATTTTCACAAAATATATAAATGTATTTTAACTATGAAATTAAATTATAAAATTTAAAGAAAATAAATATTTGAGGGAGGCTCCCATACAACAATGGTACGGAACCCTTCATGCGCGAGCCCAACTCGCACTTGGTCAATTATTTATACAAGGTTACTATGATGATAATCATAGAGTTAGCGAGAAATAAGAGAATGTCGGGAGTAGGGAAATTTCTCAGTATTAGTTTTTTATACAAATTATGTCTTTAGGCAAAAAAAAATAACAAGTATAAATCAAAAATGTAATACTCCCGTAACTACGTGAGCTTTAACACCCCATCGTTTTTTCATCGTTGGTCGAAAAGGGAAGTGTAACATAGAGCTTACAATCTGCCATTTGCCAGTTAAAGTTATAAAGAAACTAGCTGACCCGGCAAACGTTGTTTTGCCTCACTTAGGGGTATAAAAAATAGATAGAGGCCGATTCTCAGACCTACTGAATACGCATATAACATTTGGTAAAAATAAGTCAAGCCGTTTCGGAGGAGTACGGTAACAAACACTGTGACACGGAAATTTTATATATAAGATAAGACTAGCTGACCCGGCAAACATTGTTTTACCTTAAAAATAGATATTAGCCGATTCTCAGACCTACTGAATACGCATACAAAAATTAGTAAAAATCAGTCAAGCCGTTTCGGTGGAGTATGGTAACAAACATAGTGACATGGAAATTTTAAATATTAGAAAATATTATTCACTTACCCATAGCATCGGACCCTTCTCGAAACTTTAACAAATTACTCATAGTTTCAGCTACCTTCCCCGTTACTACCGGGTCATCATCGAACATCACTTGAGACAGCGATCTAAGAACCACACACGCCATGTAGTTCTTAGGCTGTATGTCGACAATTCTTTCTGTATTGGCGGGTGGGACGGTTACGAGCGTTTTAAGATCGTATGTCATTATTTCTGAGAGACAGTTGCAGGCTTCGATTTTTAACTAAAAAGAAGGAGTTAAGAATTAAATAAAAGCGAGCGTGGCTCGGTGGTACTAACGTCTGCTCTTCAATCAGACGGGCCCTGGTTCAATCCCGGCCCTACACCTATGACTTGTTTTTCAAGTTATGTGTGGACTTGCACTCGCTTTACGGTGAAGAAAAGATCGTGAGGAAACCGGCGTTTTTGAGGACCACAATATCCGAAGACGTTTGTTATCCGCCAACCCGCACTTGGCCAGCGTGGTGGATTATGGCCTATATCTCTCTCCTCGTGAGAGAAGGCCCCGAGTCCCAAGAGTGGGAACGTATAGTGGGTTGCTTATGATGCTTATGAAGAATTAAATTAGTTAGATGCATTCCAAAAGATTCTAGTTTTCTATAGAAACAATGCAGACTTCATTTGATAGTGTAAACAAATACTTTGTAAATACAGTATATTTCTTTGCATATCTTATGTATTACATTTACAATTATAATTTTATTCATGGATTCTGAATAAATTGTTACAGCCAATTACCAAGGCCAATAGTTAAAATTGAGGAAATTAAGCATTATTTTTTAAAAGAAAATATTTTTTTTCATAAATAACACAGAATCTGTTAGTCTGAGATTTATGTTATACTCACTTTATCTCCATGGTATATGGACTTCAAAACGCTGCTCAACGCATGTACCAGTTGATGTATAGTACTAGACTTGCAATCTTCAGAGAAACTGATCGACCTCATCTCTTTGCATAGCTGTGTTAGGTAATGTTTATTTTTTGATAGAAGTTTGCGCAAGTTTGATAAACTTTCCAAACTAAAAAAAATATATATGTTTTACAAATATAAATAACACGAAATAATCATAACCTTATTAACTAAATAGCATACATGCATGTCTATCACAGATTTTTTTGCACTTGGCTTGCTAAATTTTCGTTGTCAAAGGTCAGCATAAATTTTAAAACTGAAATACCTAATCATGTTATAGACATCAAAATATCGCAATCTATATATTAGAAACTAGTTGCACCTCCACTGTGTATCCTGCGTCAATCCGGGATAAAAAGTATCCCATGTTTTGATCCCGTGTCTAAGCTATCTCCAGACTTTTCATCGAAATCGGTTCAGCCGTTCGAGCGCGCCGAAGTAACCAACAAACACACTTTCGCATTTATAATATTAGTAGGATTTGAAGTACATACATACCTGGGGCTTTTAAGAGCTGATATGTGATGTTCAACATTATCTTTAAAAGCCATTATAGTTGAGAAACTAGTATCTCTATTTACTTGAGGCATGACACTCCCAAAGTCTACCATATCTTCTCCGCTCACAGACTGACCATCTCTTTCTAGTCTTTCCTTCTGTTTTCCAGCCAGAGCAGACATTAGGTCATTGGCCGACTCACGCATAATATCAGCGTTCTTTGGCAATAAGATTTCTAAAACAACCTTTACTGCCTTAGAATAAGCTAACAACTCCTCAGAGTCAAGACAATTTTTAATTCCGTGAGTGAAGCTTTTGCACGTAAAATTGCAGACGAAAGCGTCTGTCGCAAGTCCGTGAGGTATTATCTCTAAGACGCTCACGAAAGCGTGAAGAGCTATCATTTTGAATTCTATTACACATTCTTCTAGGACTGCCTTCCAGAGGTTGAAAAGCACTTGTAATATTGCCAGGGGCTGGTTTTCGCAAAGGTAATGCATGATGTTGTCGCCTGTGAGCTCCTGAAAATAATGTCATATTATACAAAAATACAAATACTAAATTTCTTTATTTGACACAGTTAATAATAATCAACAAAGTATATTTTATGGAATCTATATATATAGTATGTATATGATAAAAGGGCAAACTTACTCCAAAGTACTCGAGTATTGATGTGAACACTTCTTTTGCAAAGCCATAAGGTTTAGTTTCCTCTGGGATCTTGGTATTGAACATGTCCATAGTGCCTCTCCGGTCCCAGAGTTGCGATGCCGTCACAAGAAGTAATTCGCCAACGCTCTCCACAAACAAATCCGTCCATTTCATATTCTCCAGCGTTTGTCCAGTGAGTTGGAATAGTTTTTGAGCGCTGGCAGTTGAATTTTTGAATTCTGCTCCTGGTTCGATGCCTCTGTAGCCTAGAGCGTATTTTTCCGTGACCAAGTAGGGCAAACATAGCACCATGATCTCTGAGAAGCAAGTCTGCAAAGGTTTGTATGATTTAGGTATATTCATCATAATATCTTACTAGTATTATAAATTCGAAAGTTTGTGTGTACTATGCGTGCCAACTAAGAATAGGACTGTCAAAGCCGCCATCTTGCTCAATCACACGCGCAAACTTCATAACCAAAGTGTATGGTGTGCATAAAATTTTATGAACAAATTATATTCAGTTTATATGTTTAATGTACGCTGTTTTGCTATTTCTTATACATTTTACGGCAAATAAATTATAAATGAGTAGGATTTGAAAGTAAAAGCATATTTATAAAAATATAATTTCTTTTTCATTTTTGTCACTTCTTTTTGTACTAAATAAAAATATTTTATTATACTGCTTACAGCACATATGTCGAAACTATCCAAAACCAATGTCTCGTCACGTGATTTTTTTTTAGGTGTTGTTAATTTGCCTTGGGTACTTCTTACCTGTAGAATTTATTAATCCAAAATTATCCAGTAATAAAATCAAGAATAATTAAACAATAATTAAATTTATATCTATGAACCAAAAAAATAATTATTAAATTTCTTTTTTACGCTTTCTTTGCTAGCAGTACTTTTTTGACAGTTATCGTGTGAAGTTGAAGCAAGCGCGATCCTATTCTTAGTTGGCACGCATAATAAGTGTCTATGTTTATTACTTCTTTGCGCTCAAGCGGCTGAACCGATTTCTCTGAAATTTGGTATGAAGATAGGTAAGACCCTAGATTAACATATAGGCTACTTTTTGTCCCGGATTAACGCGGGTAACACCGCGGGGCGCAGCTAGTGTATTATAAAAGCGAAAGTTTGTACGTGTATTAATTTCTTCACGCTAAAACGGCTGTGCCGATTTATACTCCTATAATTGAGTGCTGAGTGCGGAGCGTCTCAAACACATTGTATCGATAACTCAGCGACGCGGTAATGCGAAAATCGGAAATAGAAAATCAAGTCTCTATCTACCATAACAGGAAAGAGGACATATAATACTAACCTCAAGTATATTTGCCACCGTCATCGGAGTTTTGTTTTCACTCGCCTGTTTCAAGAAGTCACAGCTGTTGACATCACCGCCGTATCGCCACAAGATATCGGCTGTTATCAACCATTTCTTATATCTTTCTTTGAACTCATCCAAACTGTCGCACCCAAGCAACTGCACTGGCAAGTCATCAATATTGTATTTCTTCGTAAACCAATAATAGAGGATAGAAACTATGTTCTTGCTGACGTAGGTTTCGTAATTCAAAATTCCTGCACCGCTAATTATTTCGTTAAGTACTTTTTTGACCAACGAATTGTCGAGACGTTTTTCCTTTTGCATACTCAGAATGGCCATAACAAGGTGGTGTGTGAGAGCTTTTTTAGTCTGCGCAAGCGCTGAGTAGCAGTGAAGTACTGTCAACGTTCTGTTCCTTAGCTCATCTTTCATGAACAGTTGCTGACCTTCCACTACCTGTGAAGATTTTAAAATTTTATTAAAAACAAGTGAAAACCACTGTAAGTTTGGTTGGACATGTAAATTCAAACTTAGGTCAGTTTTCTTTTATAACAGTTAAGATTTTAATTTTGGCGCCCACCTATCGCGGTCCTTTTTAATAATACAAAGTTAAAAAGCATTTTCCAAAAACTTACGTTGATTTTAAATATATCACTAAGCTCGGATATAAGAAACTCCGTATCTTCATCGCGGCAGTCTTTGACGAAGTGTTTCAGCAGATAGCAGCAGTATATGCGGAGACTGTGTATGTCACCTTTAATTTTTCCCGTGAGAGCGTTTTCGAACGTGTTATCGACATCGAAATTGTGTTTCCGGTTTAACATTGCGGTCCTCGCCACACATTCGTAGACAAGCGCAGCCACGTGCGGCGGGTAGTGCAGCTTCTCGCATCGAGTGACGTAACTCCTCAACATAATGTTACAGTTTTGTTTCATCTGACCCTCACTAGACCACACGGTGTCGAGCATTTTCATCAGGTTTCTGAGCAGCAAACTGGAAGCTTTCGGATCTCGGTACAGGTCTTTGACCATGTACTGCATTACGATGAACAGTAAATCTGGAAAAATATGTGTAATAAAAACAACGCCAAGTCCAATTGATTTTAAAATAAAAGAAAAAATAATAATCGTAGAAATAAGACCTCGTTGTCGTAATGGTTACCATGCCAGACTGCTAATCAGAAGGTTCCGGGTTCGATTCACGTCAGTCCAACATCTTTGTGCTGAACTATATTTGTTTGCTGTCGGTCTAGGTGTTAAATATGTATAAGTATGTATGTATTTATATGTAGTATATAAGTAGTGTTAGCAAATATAATGCAAACCAGAAATGGTTTAGTATGTGGCTAACAAGCTGTGTGTGAAATATGAAAAATAAAAAAAAATCCGCATACCTGAGGGCGGGTCGGTCACATGTTCGCCAGTCAGCAACTCGAAACATTCGAACAGGCAAGGCGCATCCACGCTGTAATCGTATATTTTCGGATCGAGTATGTGTTTCAACAAGTCCTGTCTGTATTCAGCATCTTTGGTACAATACGCCGCTAGCAACACAGTGCAGCTATGCTTCAGAGTGGACAGCGTCATTTCTTTTTCATCTCCCGCATAAACTATCTCTTCATCGTTTGCTGTCACCTCTGTCATCAAAATTTTATTGACGCTTTGGAAAAAGCGTTTGTGAACGCTCGAGCGCACCATACCACTCATATAAGACCCTAAATCTGTCAAGAGGATTCCTTTAAGACCTTCCAAACTCTTCACTTTTGTTGGAATCTGATCGTCGCTATTCAGACTATTTTCCACTGAAATATATATTTGGACTACCGACTTCTGTAGCAAGTTAAAAATGTCCGACGTTTCTAAAGATTCCTCCGTGCACGCGTTATTTTGTATCACGAGATCCATATAAATTACCGCGACATGTACGAATGTTGTATACTCGTGAAGAGTAACATGTTTTGCTTGTATCGAAGTCGCATACGCTATCAAACTTTGCTTGAAATAATCACGCATTTGGTTTGCCATGTAAGCGTTAACTTCGATTACTTTCTTGAGAATTCCATTACTCTTTGGTTCATTTTTAAGTTCGAGTTGAAACTCGCTAAACAGTATACATTTCTCAGACGATTTGAAAAGTACGTCGTGCAAATTGCTTTCTATAGATCCGTTGGTAGGCATTGCTTTATTAATATTTTCATTAGACATGAGCTGCAGGAACAGTTCTTTTATGCATGTTATGTCGACTTTTATGAGATCTTTTTGGACTAGCCAAGCGAAGCATTTGTCTCGAGTTTCTTCATAACTATATTTGCTGAAGAACTTATGAAACAGTGCACTCAAAGTTTCTACACTGTTCTGGGTCACTGGCATACCTTTTTCAATGTAAAACTTGAACAATGAGTTAGCGTTTTGGTAATCGATTATATCTAACGAAAGCAGACATTGCATTGTGCTGTGAATGGCTTTGTGACTTGAGTTATTTGCTGTTGAGTTCCTGAAAATATTTTTTAAATTAATAGTATCTGTACAATAAAATACAATGTTCTCCCTGACATTGCAAGACTGTCATTACTAAAAAGAATGCAATCGTTCAACGACGACAAAAATATAACTCTCCAAACATTATACAAAATCTGATACAAAAGACCATCTCTTTTTTTAAATCAAGTAAAGGGGCACAGCGGGTTTGATAAAAGTTTAAACGTGTAATTACCTAACACAAGAGTTCCATAGCGATCGTAAGATAGTCTCACACTCATTCTGTCTGCAGTTGGGCGATTTCCCCACATTTTGTAAAACGAAGCCAGTAAGCTCGTCTAGCATATCCCAGCTGATCAGATTATTTGCCATCACTAAGCTCTGAATAACTTTTACCAACGAAATGTAGTCGTCAATCGATATTGAGTATCCATAGTTTTTCACATACATTAATACTACACCCAACCTGAAAAAATTTTTTTTCGTTAAATAGGTTTTGACCAGTAATTCGCGTAACGAGTCATCAACGATACTATGACCAAAGGTGGAGTATGCTTAGTCTGGAATTACAGGGTCTCAAGGAGGCTGTGGGAACACACAGTTAAAATCCCTAATACGCGGATGCTATTTCACCGGGCAACAGTCCCTCGACAAATGGTTCAAAATCCTTGTACACGTATATTTTTTGTGTAAAGGGTCTCTTATAGGCTTGGCGACAGATTATTATAGGGGGGCAGCTAGCCAGATGTGCATCAGAAGATGCTCTACCACATATTGTGATTTCTTAATGATGTTTTCGTTTACCGGAAGCTCAAACTTTTTGGCAGGGTTTGAAGGGACCGCTCGCCTGACTTAATACTGGACTATCATCTTAATAAAAAAAAAAAAAAATATTAAATTACTTTCTTACTACTAAAAATAAAATACAGTCGAATATAAAACCTCCTCCTTTTTTGAAGTCAGTTAAAAATGAACGAACTGTCTTTGGATGGGTGACCTACTCAAAAGTCTAAGGGGCTTTTTGACTTTTGGGCACTTCCGGCGGTAGAATGACACATTATTTGTAGCGAGACCTACAGTTACCTAAGTTTTAGTAAAAGTAGTCTAAGCCATGTCAGAAGCAATTATAGGAGTCTTGAAAACTGTCGCCATCAGAGTTAGGTCATTTATGTCAAACGAGTAATAGTTAGGTTTTTTAATGCCTAGTAATTCTGTGAAGATAAATATATCTACGTTTTATTTATTTGGCGCATATAAATTGTCAATCACATGAACTCAAATCCCTTTATTGTTCAGTAGCTTCATATGTGTCTGTGTGTGTTTGTGTGTGTGCGTGTGTTTGTATGTGTGAGATAGAGATAGGTATACTGAACGCGTATCTAAGCAAAACTTACCATGGTATGTAATTTTGACGTAACTCGTCCAGAAGGTCATTGAAAGTTTTATTCTTATTGAAACTCAGCTTCTGTCTCTTGGAAGTATTCTCAACTTCATTTTCTGCGGTTTCTGTGAGCGTGAATATCTGAAATAAAAAGCTAGGCATAAATAATAAATTAAAACGTATACTGAATTTTATACACACACAAAAACATAAAAAAAATGGGTCAGGGACTCAGGGTACCCTATAAATCCTGACTGGCATCGGAGTAAGGTAAGTACTGTAGGTACTATATTTTATTATTTATGAAATATTTTTCGTTACTATTTATGTATTTTATGCATACTTTATTTTATTTATGTAATCATAATGAGGACAGTACAATATAACAAACTGTATCCTGATATAACAATGTTAAAAATGCATGTAGGAGCTATAATAATATATATATTATGCGAAGCTGCAGAGCCTTGAGCATCGTCGCCTGGTGGCCAGCCTTTCGGTTTTTTATAGGTTACATTTCGGTGAGTGTGCAACAGGATTGCATGATCCCCCCCGCCCCATTCCACCATCGGACGAGTAGGGAAACACCAAGGCGGCATCGTTATACTGTGGAGGTGCCTAAGTCGCGTACTAAGCGGTTTGCCTCCACCTTCATTGTGCGTACCGCCAAAGTGTGGAATTCTTTGCCAAATTCTCTGTTCCCCGATAACTATAATCTAGCGGTTTTCAAGGCAAGAGTGAACCGGTTTCTTCTGGGCAAGCGCGCTCCACCTTAGATTGCAATCTCGCTTACCATCAGGTGAATTGCGGTCAAGTGCAAGCCCATTACTAGTAAAAAAAAATAAAAAAAAATAATGTACACTATAACAATGTACCTGAAAGTATACAGCAGCAGAGAGCTGATAAAAGCTCTCATATTGCTTCAGCAGTTCCTCTGTAGGCTTCCGTATCTTCTGCAGAACAGTAACCTCCGTACATATGATCTCGAGAATATTATGCATTTGCTTGATCCATACTTCCCAGTCGTCAGCCAGACTACCTTCTTCCCCACGGTGCTTGCCTCGAGGGTGGTGGAGGGAGACATTATGGAGCAGCAGTTGAAATAAAGTACACTGAAAGAAAAATACGATATATCCTTTCTTAGTAACTAGTGTAAATAAAAAATGTAGGGAACCCCTGCCAGAGCATTTTGAGGTAGAAGCCATATTGGATTTGATATTGGACCAATTTTTATCACACATAGCTAAGAACGCTCTCGACTAACATCCCCTTTCAAACAAAAAACTCAATTCAAATCAGTCCATCCTTCCAGGAGCTATGATGCCACAGACAGATAGACACACACACACACAGACACATCAAACTTATAATACACGTTGATTTTTCGATTCATTCATTCCCTGTACATGCAAACAAATAATGTTGTGCAACAAATTCCTGCAGTGAAGGGAAGCTATAGTTAATAAACATTTCTTGAAATAAGGACTTATACATGAAAACTTATTTATCATCAACTAACAAACCAGCGGCTATATGATAAATATGATGAAAAGATGCTGTAATCTTTCAGACTTGCACATATCATTGGTTTGTTTTAGTGCAGCAAAGTAGCCAACCTACCTTCTTTTTTTGGTCCAAATTGTGATCATAGACCTTAAGTATCGGAGACAACACACTCTCCATAAATTGACATAAAGATAATCGGCATTCTCCTGATAACTGAAAAAATAATTTTAATATATTAAAATATCAATACATAATTTTTTTGTATATTTAGATTGTAGCTAAATTTAATGAACACTACAATGAAAATCACGGTAAAACAAAACAGAATAAATAAGGTTATCACTAAAGGTAATATAATTATATTTAATATAAGCTGAACCCAATTAAACTATTTTTTGTAATTTGTCATACTGTTTTTTGTAACTATCCAATGAAATAAATAAAATCTGACTTTGTAGTTCACAATATGTAGAGCTATAAATTTTAGTAATGGGATTCAAAAACAATACTTAACTGTTTCAAGAAGTAAAATTGTTATTTCTACAACCACTTCATGAGCTTTCTTGTCACACACTACTTTCTGAAAGCACTTTTTCCATTTGGGCAGACAATCCCTGAGGGCTGTGACAAATTGACAGTAGTTTTTGGCATTTCTCATCACAAGCAGAACCAGCCTAAGTTTTGCGAAATCATCTAGCTTGGAGTAGTTAGATATGCATGCTGATAAACTGACATGCAATATTTCTGTAAAACATAATATGTAAGTATAATAATTATATATGATTTCTTTAACATGCTATGAATACTTCATGTACCTATATTGGCTAGATATCTACTATTTTACAAAGTTATGTTAATATTGTAGCAATAAAGTACAACACCCATCAACAATGTTCAAAAAAGATTTTTGGTTTAACAATTTTGTCATGAGAAATTTGGAGAAAGCCTATAAAAAATACACATGGTCAATAATCAGCCAAGTGTGAGTTGGACTAACACAGAAAGGGTTCCTTGCCATTATTTGATGGTCATACATTGTGGCTAGGACCAAACGTACGCGCATTGTAAATACCGCTTGCGTGATTCAGAACGAGCACTCTGATTGGTAGCGGGCGATGAAAATCGTCAGAGACGGCACAACATCAAAGTATCATAATTTTCCGTATGATTGGAAATTCCCCCTTAAATATCTCGTACAGCATTCTGTTGGGACTTTTGGATACAGAAACCTTAAAACAAGTTCTAAAAGTATGTAAATAAATGCTTGGAAAATACCTTCCCATGTGGTAAGGGTAATAAACCCTAAGTAATATTCCTGAGGCAACACATGTTTGTACAGTAAATTCAGGTATGCATCCCCTATTGCTCGCTTTAGTCGACTGTCCTTCAACACAAGGAGGCATGCTTCTGTTATTTTATCACATTTTATGTATGCTTTTCCTGAAAATAAGTTGTGTTGTTGTATGCAGTTTTTAAAACATGTAATGAGAAGAAGTATACATGTGAATGTCATGTTGTTTTATAAAAATAATTTAACTAGCAGTGTTCACCAATTAGCATCTAAAGAAAATGTTTATACACCCTGATTCAAATTTTTTGCCACATGGCTTTCACTTGTTCTTCTAAACATAGGGCTAGATAATAATAAAAATATTTTCATACATCATTAACAAAATAATATTTTTTTAATACACATTTAACATTATTTAATTAATTAAATATAACCTGGCATACAGAATTCAACCACTCAGAGGGTGATTATCTACCTGGTCACATAATTATAATGAAATAATTATAACTTGCAGTTTATAATATATTCTTACCCTTATTAGAACCAGCAACACATAAATGCAGTAAGTTGGTACATAATGGAGCAGTGACATTATCAAATGTTTTGGATGTCTCATATTTTTCAGTTTCCTAAAAGAATAAATAGTTAGTTCTTACTCATTTTTGGAAGAAGCAAAAAAATTTATTGGTAATGCTAGCACTAACGCAATGGCGCCGAATTCCGACCACTGATCGATAGGGTAAAAGAATTCCTTTAAAAGATAGATTAAATACTCTAGAGGTCATAAGAAAATATGATTTTATGAAAGATTTCGAACTATTATTTGAAAATATGAACGTAATTGTATTTTATAATAGCTTTTTAATATCCGAATTTGGATTTTAACTGTTATGACTGGAAATTAACTAAAAGCACCGTTTTCCGACCGACCGACTACAAATATCCCTGTATCCGACCGCTGAGTACCTAGATTCCGACCAGCCAAATATTTCGTACTAAAATCAACTTTATGACATTAGAAATAGAGTGGAAATTCGTAAAAAAAAAACCATGCTAAATAATATTTGAGCAAAAAGTAACTCTATATTAGAGTCTAGTTGTTTTTAAATGTTGGGGAAAAAATTATATAATACAACTATTTATACATAAGTAGGTACTTAGGAAAGTCAAATCGCTGTATCTTCCCGCAGTTCTCCATAGATAACGCCATTCACGGACATTGTTACGCCAACAATTTTGTAAAGAATAAAATACTCCTACATCCAACGGATGTAGACGATGCGATGGGGTAGCATTGGGGTAAAAGGCTGTCAGAATGATCCCATGTTCTTCACAGTATTCGCTTCGATTAGTATTAATATGCGAAGAATGACCATCCAGAAAAAGAACCACTGGCATTTGGATTCTTTTTTCTTTTAACCATGGATGAAAGACATTTGTGATGTATTCATAAAATGGCTCACTCGTCATCCACCCAGAATCAGAGTCCCATTCCCCACCCTTTAAGTATGTTGGCTGTGATGTGCGATTGAACATAGCATTTATACGGAAACATAATCAATGGTGGAGGTATTGCCCCATCAGCAGCTATTGAACTCTCATCACAATTGAAGATACGTTTAGGGTCCAGGAAAATATTGCCGTATTTTTGAGAACCAGCTTCTAATATTTTCTTCCGAAACTTTACTATCGCTCTGCATATTGTGAGTAATTGTGGAACTCTTTTCGAAAGGCTCTTTTACTGACAGATGAAAAGCAACCGAGTCGGACGGAAACAGGGTAAAGGGAAAAAATAGCATCTAGATTCCGACCAAACCTATATTTTCGTAATAAAGCCCCGAAAACCGAAGTTGATATTGATTTTTAGTTAATTTCCATTTCACACACACTTATAAAGATATGACAATTTCGTCGTTATGCAATTATGTGTCAAAAACGTAAAATAAAAGGTTTTAAAACAAGACCGATCTTTGTAAATGAATCGCAAATAAATCAATAAAGAGTGTTAGTTTAAATGTATATTACAAAGAAACCATTAAGGTTAGCATTGGTCGCATACAGGTGTAATATGTAAGGATAGCGTTTAGAATAAATAACTTAATACGAAACCTCCACAAAATAACATGCATAATAGAAAATTGCTTTCTTTTACAAGGTGCGAAATTCCTGTTACCGACCGATTCGGTCGGATTTCGGAATGTTGTTGTTTTGTAATGCTCCTCATTCCGTCCATAATTTATTGCCCTAAAAACCTTATAAAAATACGCAATTTTTGCATGTATATTGTAATATTAATAAATTAATACACCAATAAAACGTTTAAAGTAAATAAACCACAGACTTATCAAAGTATTTAGCGTAAAAATCCAGATGTTTATTTTCACTGTTTTATGTTTTTTTCGCATTCAATCCAATGCAAACTTCACCCTTGCCTAGCTTTTGTTGAACTGACGAAATTTCGGTTAACATTTGAAACGCAAGTTTTGACAGATGATGAACAATAAGTAATTGGATCGATATCGTTCCATTTCACGAGTGTCGCGCGTATTTTATAAGTTTTAGCTAATAAAAATCAAAATGGTCGGATAGAGGAGCCTAGTCGGAAACCGGTGCCATTACGTTACTGACCTTCAAAATATAATCATTTATATCATCAAAAAGATCATTCCATGAATATCCTCTCCGTTTCAATGTATTCTCTGTTAGAAGGTCTGGAACTGCATTCATGTTAAGGAAATCTTTGAGCTTTTCGCCATTTTTTCTACGGTCTGTAACTCTGGCTGACCTCAGACCTTCGGATATTTCTCTCAGAGTATTTTCCAAACCAATAGAATGTGCCATGATAACAACTGAATACTTCTGTTTCTATGCAAACTCCACTAGATACACTTCGATAGCCATTTTCTTCATACACAAACATAAAGCCTTGTACCATACATCAGTAATGAACACAAGTTTATTATATATAATTAAAATTATTGTGTAAAAATGCCGGTACAAAACAATATTGTAGAATTGTGATTGAGTAAGAAATTGTCTTCGAGCTTTTAGTACTTATGTTTTATAGTGTGATGTGTAAATCATGGGATAAATATATTTCCAATTTCCATATGCCATTGATATAAAATTTTATTGGAAATGGAAAACACTAACAAAAACCAACACAATCCACAGTCTTTCTACGACACAATCATAAATACCGGCAAAACTTGTCATAAAATTGACACATGACAGTTAATTTAAATTGACAATGGACATTGACAGTTAAATTGATTGATTAACATTCAGTCATTACGTACAACCCAACTTCTTCCAGATTAGTACGGCCAATGAAGTTTCCAAGAATTAAATTATCACATTTTATTAATATTTGAACCTTCACTTCTCAGGATAGTGTTCATTGTAAGTGGTTTTTATGATAAAGTACAAGGAGGTTGATATAACTTTATCTTAACCTCCTTGACTTTAGACAGCGACAGCGGCGGTTGCAGGACACAATGCGTAGATAAGGCTAGTTCACACAAAAATATTATTGGCAAACATTTTATTATTTTTACACATGCGATTTATGTATGTTGACATTTGAAATTATGCTACGAGCCTACGACGTGATTTTTGTATATCTTTAATTCTGGAACTAGTCCTATATTATAAATACCAAAGACATACGTGGGAACTAAAGACCATTTTATACCGTTTCGCCTTTCAGTAGCAACGAAACTCAACTCTATATGCTAAAATATGGTAAAGAGCACTTCTGTGCTTTGCTGAGTATTTGTAAATCTCTATAAACATTTGATTTTATAAGTAATTTGTGTTTGCTCCGTTTTATATGACTCTGTATAGAAACTGCTTTTACCACAATATTTAAAATAGCTGTGAATTATTAGAAATAACTAAATAATCCTAAATTGTTCGAAATATGCAGTACTTACAAAGATAATGACAAATATACATTTATATTGTTAAGTAGTACTGTTGGTTCAATTATATTAGTTATTAGACTGCACTTATATTGGTATTACATTGTAGCGCCTGTAGCTCAGCTTACCTATATGATCTGAGGCAATCTTTAAGGTCAATTTTGTCGTTGAAGCAATGGTCGGTGGGAACAGTTCTCGGATGGATGACCATGCACAAGTCTTTTAAAAAGTGGTTTTTTATCTGGGTGCTAACGTGGGTCGGATAACATGTTCAATTGTAGGTCCTAGCTGTCAGTCTTAGTACAAGCAGCACTTAGTACGTCAGAGCTTGGCCACTTAGCTCATACGAAAATAAGAATCCTTTGGACGAACACATATAACTTAGTATACTAACTTGCTGTCTCGAGTAAGTGCGAGTATTAAATCAAGTATATGGAATTCATAGATATATGGCATAACTTTTAATACTATTAAGTAGTATAGATATATAAACGACCCGGATTATCCGGGCAATATTATAATTTTATGTATAATGTGAACGCAGCTTTGCTCTAATAAAGAAGAAGCTTGCTTGACTGCGTGTCACGTCCGTCAAGTTTG
Source organism: Mellilla xanthometata (assembly GCA_035578125.1). Classification (NCBI taxonomy): domain Eukaryota; kingdom Metazoa; phylum Arthropoda; class Insecta; order Lepidoptera; family Geometridae; genus Mellilla; species Mellilla xanthometata. The sequence goes on along the minus strand of JAPUBQ010000041.1, from coordinate 498,685 downwards.
TATTGTACCTTGGCAAATCTATCGCGTTCAATTTATTTTGCCAATTTTTATCGAACAGATGTTGTGTTGATAAGTTTGATTGGTTTAATGCTTTTAGCCTTTGGAGTGTTGTCTAAATACTCGGTCTTCCAATCGTAAAAAACACGCTATTCAAAAAGCAATACATAAACTTGCTGTGGGTACTGTGCGACCGTGAAGGTTGAGAATGTTACGTCATTTTGCTTTTAGTGTGTGATATAGACTGGATTATTCTTCTCATAAACAGAAAAGTGTAACTTACTGTCCAAGTGTTCATTACTGTGTGCATCAAAAAACGGCTTAAAACGTTTCAAATGAGCTGTATCGTGAATACACCGGCTACAACGAGATGCCGCCATGTTATTTAGGTTTCGCAGTTTTGCTGTCAACCACTGGTGGTCGCTGTTATCCCTGATAAACGAGCTCTTAGGAATCCAATTTAGAATTAAAATCGGTAAGTTTACTTGTGCTATTATTATTCTTGTCGTCATTTACTAGCCGTGTTGAAACATTATAAAATCCAAACAGAAAGGGCTGTGTTTACTGTGCTTTATTGACTGTCAATTCAATGTTTTACATGACGTCATATAAAATAGCGAGATTGTGCTATATCTACGCATTCAATTCTAAATAGAATTGAAAATAATGCAAAAATGTACTGTAAACAAACCATAAATATTGACTAAACCGATTCTTTGACTAGAAATCATATCAAGTACAATCCCTAGATAATTTTCTAGCATGGATATTCAAGGTCTCAATTTAGCCTTGATCACATCAGTGCTAGGTTATTTTTTGTACCCATAGCAAATTCAACAATCACCCAAGTTTATAATAACTAAGAATGTTTGTTATGTTTAGTTTACAAGTGAAGTTGTTACATAGTATGATTAGGTATGTTTATTTTCTCTGACATGAGGTAGCTAGGATGAGTTATTTTGAACATTACAACCTAAGTACATTGAAACAATCAAAACAATAAAGATTAAAAGTTATTTGTCTTTTGATTAAGTACTATAGGTAAATAAATATGATTAAATATCTAATTTTCTTGAAGTGGTAGTAGCAAAAGGTAATCTTAAGTGTGTTACTGTACCAAGGGCCAACCCGTGTTGCCAACAACTTGTTATTGGTATCAGATTTTTTTATTACAGTAGAACCTAGATTAGTAATTTATTTTATCAGTAGGTTTCTAGATAATCAAAAGTTCAGATAATAGGTATAGTGTATTGAAAACGAACACATACTATTAAGTAAAGAAATGGTATTGTTTAGGTTAAAGAGTATTATTAATTAAAGCATCTAAATAACCACTAATCTTTAGATTATTGAGATTCCGACTGTTGAGAATTTTCCTGTGTAATATAACTATGCTAGAGTATGCTTGTAAGTAATACAGTTACCATGCCGGACTGCTAACCAGAAGGTTCCGGGTTCGATTCCCGGCCCGGCCGACATCTTTGTGCTTAACTAAATTTGTCGGTTGAGGGTCTGGGTGTTAAATATGTATCTATATACAATATATATGTATGAATATGTAGTATATCAGTTGTGTTAGCTACCATAACACGAAATTAAAATGGTTCAGTATAGAGTTAACCAGCCTTGTGTGAAATTAGTATAAAAAAAATATTTTTTAAATACAGTTATTAATTTTATATATAAAATTTCCATGTTAGTTAGTTATTGTTAGTTACCATACTCCGCCGAAATGGCTTGACCAATATTTACCAAATTTTATATGCATATTCAATAGGTCTGAGAATCGGCTACTATCCAATTTTCATACCCCTAAGAGAGGCAAAACAACATTTGCCAGGTCACCTAGTATAGCTATAAATATGTACCAAAGCCGCATGCTATGCTTGTTACAAAGCATTACCTCTTTCAAAAAGAAATTGTGTAATTAAAAATCTAAAATGATCTAGAATTTTTATGTACCTACTGGATGGTACTCGCTAGTTGTCTGTCAAGTCAATGTAGCCAATCAAAAGTCAAAATTACCCCTTATGTTTTGCACTCTTTACCTAATTACTAAAATTTGCATGGCATTCATTTATTAAGCAAACTTCAAGTTCAAGACTAGATGTTGCATGAGAAGACATACAAATAAAAGCCCAAATTGACATTAAAATAGCTCCATGATTGTTATATTTCAGCTGTGCCAATTTGGCACAACCATAGTCTCTGTTTTTCCTGATGTAACACATGTTTTTAGGGTTTCATACCTAAAAGGTAAAAACGAGACCCTATTACTAAGCCTACACTGTCTGTCTGTCTGTCTCCAGGCTGTATATAAGAAACCGTAATAGCTATAACAACAAATACTAAAAATAAAAGAAAATAAAATATTAAGGGTCCCCATACAATATAAGTACATGTTTTTTTCCTATTTTTTGCTATATATCAAAAACGGTAGCTGCTAAATACTCAAGACAATAGTTTATCTTTATTTAATGATATTTGGTAGACCTTCTATAGATTCACAGAAAATTGAAATATGTATTAAATTAAAAAAATAATATTTAAGGGTGGCTCCCATACAACAATGGCACAGAACCCTTACTGCGCGAGCCCGACTCGCACTTGGTCAATTATTTTTACTTTAAATAGGTTGATTTCTACAAACTTATAAAAATATTAACAAAATACTTTAATATCATCAAACTTGTTAATAAGAAAACTAGATGGTGCGAGGGGTCGCATTAAGATCAATATTTTTATATTATGTAGAAATACAATGTGATTGTACAGAATCCACTTTCAATTCTCTTCTATCAGCATGTATTGATAAACTATTGGCCTGTTATATATATCCATTTCTCCAGGAGCATTCCACTGGACATTGTAACAAAAATGCGTAAAGATTTCAAATCTCAACTGTAGCTCACCGACTCTTTATTAAGAAATGTTATTATATTATTATTTAGTACCTGGATGACTGAGCTTTGCTCCGTATTTTTTATTTATAAATCCTAGCTAAATCAATTTATCACCCCCAAAACCCCATAATACTAAATTTCATGAAAATCGTTGGAGCAGATTCCGAGATTCCAATTAAATTAAAGATATTATTAGATAGATGAATACATTTATGTAGGTACAGATATGCCAAAGGTGGATAAGCAAGATTTTTTAAGCTTAGTAGACCATTTTGATGATCCCCTCACAAAAAGCTTACTACAAAAGCACATATATTTGAATAATTTAGTATATATATAATTTTTTAGGGTTCCGTACCTGAAAGAAAAAAACGGGACCCTATTACTAAGCCTCCGCTGCCTGTCTATCTGTCTGTCACCAGGCTGTTACTCAGAAACGGCGATAGCTAGAAAGCTGAAATTTTCAAAAGTTATGTATTTCCCATGCTGCTATAACAAAAAATTCAAAATGAACATATTACGGGGGGGGGGGGGGGCATTTTTCCGTCACTCATTTTACAAAATGGAAAACTTAAAAAATCGCATTATTTACGAGTACGAGTTCCACCGTGGCACTAGTACTGCGGAAATAACTCGAAGGGTGAATGATGTGTATGGCGGTCGTGTTGCAAAAGAAAACACAGTTCGTTTTTGATTCCAACGTTTTCGTTCTGGAAATTTCGACCTGCAGAACAAGCCCCGTGGACGGCCTGAGACTGAGAAGTTGATAATGAAGAGTTGAAGGCTATTGTGGAAGCGGATCCAACGCAAACCACGTCTGAGTTAGCTGCAGACTGCGATGTTAGTGATAAAACTGTTTTAATTCACTTGAAGCTAATTGGGAAGATTAAAAAGCTTGAAAGGTGGGTAAATCGCGAATTGACTGAAGCAAACCGGCAAACGCGCGTCGACTGCTGCGTTACATTACTAAACCGGCACAATAATGAAGGTATTTTAAACCGAATCATTACCTGTGATGAAAAATGGGTTCTTTACGATAATCGGAAGCGCTCAGCGCAATGGTTGGATCATGGCCAGCCAACCAAATCCTGCCCTAAGCGAAAATTAACCCCAAAAAAGTTACTTGTAAGCGTTTGGTGGACTAGTGGCGGTACTGTTCATTACAGTTTTCTCAAATCTGGCCAGACTATTACGGCTGATGTCTATTGTCAGCAATTGCAAACCATGATGTAAAAGCTAGCGGCTAAACAACATAGGCTGGTCAATCGCTCCACGCCACTGCTGCTTCACGACAACGCTAGACCACACACTGCGCAACAGACGGCTACTAAATCAGAAGAGCTTCAATTGGAAAGTCTAAGACTTCCTCCGTACTCCCCGGACCTTGCTCCAATAGAATACCATTTTTTTCGAAATTTGGATAACTTCTTGCAAGGGAAAAATTCAACTCCGATGGGGCAGTCCAAATCGCCTTCAAAGATTTTATTGATTCCCGTCCGACTGGTTTTTTTAGTAAAGGGATCTATGAACTACCTATTAGATGGCAAAAGTGCATAGAAAATAATGGTTCATACTTTGATTAATTAAATATATTATATTAAAAAAATTCGACTTTTGTTCCTCCCATACAAAACGCCAATTTCATATGTAAGGACCTAATATATAAATTTATGTTAGCTATCAATTAAAATTATAAAATTTAAATAAAATAAATATTTGAGGGGAGCTCCCATACAATAAACATAATTTAAGTAGTTTTTACTCAACCTTTATAACGTAAATTATATTTGGTAGACCCTCTACACATTCACTGAATATTGAATTACCTATTTGTTAAATTATAAAAAAAATATAAAACAGGGTCCCATACAACAATGTTACGGAACCCTTCATGCGCGAGCCCAACTCGCACTTGGCATGCGCAACGCCTAAATCATCGTACAGCAGGTAATCGCTATCCTTGTCTGACTAGTGATATTTCGCGCTAGCTCTCTTTCACTCTTTAATATTTACCATTTTTATCAGCCAGCAACCCTTATTTGCTTCTAGATTTAATTAGGCAATCGTATATCATAATAAACTGAAAAAATAGCTTTAATTTGATATATATAAATAATAAATGTACGTTATGTATGTATATATGTATCAATATCATACTTTTTACACCTGGCTGCGAAAAGATGCAGCCAAGTGCGCAACGGCAACCGGATTTTTCAGTCTTTATCTATATTGCCGTGAAGTGGACGATATTTTATTTTAAAACAAATGAATGATTTTTTCCCAAAAATCAATAAGCAATAATAATTTAATATATTAGCAGCCACATTTTGATAGGCAATCTGGTAGATATGGATTCTCCTAATAATAAATATGCGTAAAAATTTGGTTTTTAGCAAACACTCGACGAATTTACTAAATCTGCGGCCGGCTCTTAGACGATATGTTCCCCTTTTTTTCTACATTTAAATTTTTTGTGAATAAAAAGGTGGACCTATTATACCTATCATTCTTCTAAAGTATTTTTACGATATCGAATTAAAGCGGTACCTTAAGCGATCGTAGTAGTTTTCTAATATGTTGTGGATTTGAAATTAATTTAATTATATGTAGTGATGTCTTCACTTTTCCGCTGGTCCAGTGTGTCTCCACAGTGGATCGAGTAGAAATAATTAGCCTATAACGAATAATACGGAAGTCTAACATTGATTATCAAAATCACTCTATCTTCCTTTCTACGACCGAAAAAACTAAGCGTATTTTATGAATTGGAATCAATTCATCTCCAACAATTAGCAATAGAATGTGTCGTCTTTATAAAATAAAACATTATTTTTAAAAATCTGAAGGAAAAAGATAAAATTTTAAGCATTATTATAAAGCGCCACAGAGTACGTTTTTAATAAAAAAATATAATAGTTAAAAGCTTAAAAGGTATGAATATGACCAATGTAATCGTTTGATGACTGTGCTCATACAATTGTTTAATGAAACTATTTAATGAGCAAACATGAGTAGGTTTATCTTGTTTAGTTAAGAAGTTTCACCATCTTCCGACTCCATCATCAGACCCTGGATATAATGTAGCACCGAGGGGTTTATCTTATGCCAACCTCGTTGGCGTAAAGGTTACCATGCCGGACTGCCAATCAGAAGGTTCCGGGTTCGATATGAAGAAGAAGAAGTGACAAAACAATAATGGAGAGCAGTTCTGACAATAAAGCCAGAACACGGTCATAGGAAATTTCCGAATTAATTCCGTAATAAATAAATAAATAAATATTAGGACTCCCCCATACTGAACCATTTCTAGTTCGTATTATGATTGCTAACACAACTGATATACTACATATACATACATATATATTTTATATAGATACATATTTAACACCCAGACCTACAGCCAACAAATTTAGTTCAGCACAAAGATGTTGGCCATGCTGGGAATCGAACCCGGAACCTTCTGATTGGCAGTCCGGCATGGTAACCATTACGTCAACGAGGTCGTCAAAATGCGACACATGTAAATGAATAAAAAAATGACAAACCAATATATATTCCATTCCTTTGTTTCAGGACTTTCATAAGAACGCTGTTATAAATCGGATTACGCCACGGAGCGAAAGAAAACGGCGCTGAGAAGCGCCATTGATGACATCAATGAATCATACATGCCAGTGTTGGCCATCGAAGATGCAAGGTATGTTTGTAATTTGTACACTTTTCACGCTGAGTACGGGTTTACTAATTTATTTTAAAGTTTATAATACATATATCTATGGATATAACTGATCAAACATGTGACTTTTTGTGGCCGTCTAGAAAATTAGATAACTAGATAGATAAACCCTTATTGGGCAAATTAAAGGTACAAGTCAAAATAAAAAGTAACAACACAAAAGTGTGCCACAAAGGGCAGCCTCATCGCTAACAGCGATCTCGTCCAGGCAACCTTTGTACGGAAAGGAGTTGAAAAGAACGAGAAAAAGAGGGGTCGCACAATAAAGAATATTAATACTTATAATTATGATTGAGGACTACTAGGAAATTACTTGTTTTATACTACTACTTTTCGTTTCAGCGATTCTTAACTATTAAACTTATTCTATTAACGCATATTTTAGTATTTTATACTAAATCGGGTTACTACTATCATTACCACCCCGGTACTACTTTACGTCGTGTACCTTAGTCATATTAACATTATTAATTTATTTGTTCGCTCAACCATCTACTGTGATACCCAAAACAATCTATACAAAGTTCGTATATAGTTGTGAATATATATTCAGTTACGAATTTATCGTTTATTTCATTTTATTTACAATCCGATTATTACCAACCTAACGCATGTCGATACCCTTATATACGTATATTTGTTTACGCAATACGTCTAGGCGAGCGAGGCATAACCTCACAAGGCAGCGACTTTCGCCCAAGGTGGAACATGCTTGGTCTGTCATTACTGGCTCTCAATAGGCCGGGACACACTGTGAGTTTACTTGGCGACAGATTATCAACTTGAAGGCGGAAGCTATCCAAGTGAGCACTAAAAATGCTCTACCATCCTTCACCGGAAGCGCAAACTCTTTGGTGATGATCGACCTATGGGAAATAAGTCGACCGTACGTACGCCTGACTGAGCTGTTATCGTTTCGAATGTTTTTATTACAAGGAAGACACGCTAAAGCATGTCGATAACTTTAAAGTAATAATTTGAATGGGACTGGGGGAACGATATCTCTTATATCAAAATACCGAACCGAATAAATGGATTGACTTACTTGACTTGAGGTCCTAAGTCCCCTAGATGGAGCATAGGGCGTCCACAGAGCGTCACCATCCCGGTCTATCTCGAGCGTCTCGCTTGATCTCGCTTCAGGTCTGTTTTGGACGACCACGTTTACGTTTTCCTTGGTGATTCCAGTCAAGGGCTCGCCTCTGTATATGGTTCGGTTCCCTTCGGAGAGTGTGGCCTAACCAGCTCCATTTACGACGTTTGATCTGCTGGTCGACCGGGACTTCATTCGCGCTCCTAAAGGTGGACGTTGGATATCTTCTCGGGCCATAATAATATAATATATACCAAGTATTCGAAGGCATCGGTTCACGAAGACTTGAAGTTTTTGCGAGATGTCCTTGGTGACCTTCCACGTTTCACACCCGTAAAGCAAAACGGTCTTCACGTTGGTCCGGAATATTTTGAGCTTGACTCTTCGTGTCAATTTCCGTGATTGCCATACGGGTCGCAGCTGTGGAAAGGTTGCTTGTGCTTTGGTGATCCGCGAAGTGATGTCCTCTTCGCTTCCTCCAGTCTCAGACATGCAACTGGTGAATTGGTGGACGCGTTCCATTGTCTCTGCGCAGATAACCAATGGGAATGTGCTCGTGGCCCCGCACCTCATTTCCTGAGGAGTAAATTGATTGATCTATATTTATTTTATTTTTCAATCTAAGGTTTGAATCGATTAATCAATGATCTTTTTGGTAATTCTCATAAGTCGATGTCCAAGTTTCAATCTATGAAAGCTGGATGAGAACTGGCTCAAGATCTAAAAACTGTACTGTAAATCCATGTATATGCTATATGTAGGTTTATAAGATTTTCAGCTTAGTCAATTACAGTTTGTCATAATGTGATACTAATATCGTATTGTGCCTATATAGTTTATATTTAAGTAGCGTGTTTACGTAAGTGAATAATGAGGGCACGTACGAGTATTTCGTGATAAAAAAATAATCACAATATTAAATCCAGCTACAATATTGAGATCATGACAAGAGTTAAGAAACCTCTTTGTGCGTAGCCTTAAAAACATTAATAAACCAAAATTCTGTTTGACGTATTGAATACACGAAAGAGAAAATTGACGCTCCTATGGCTTCGATAGGTTAAAAGGGGATTGATTGGAATATAGTAAGTGAATACCTTATGGGTATTGAATTACCGTACTAATCATGTAATCATGGCGACGAGTCGACGATGAGGTTGGTTCGGGCGCGACAGCGGTCGGTCTCCATGGCGACGGGAGAGACGCCGCTCGCAGGCCCGGGGGCAGCGGCGCGGGTGGCGCGATCAATCTCGCGCGAGGAAACCTGCGCCCGGCTCCGAGCGACAACCCCGGCACGCCAGCGCCGCGCCCGCTTCTCGGGACGCTCGCTATTCTATTTTATTTATCACATACTCACCATTTATCTAGCTTCTATTACTCACGATATTATTTTTAATTATCATGTATTTTCTCACTAGAAATATATTTTATTCGCCATGTTGTAATCCGCCTGGTATTGGTTAGAAGTTCCAGGGTTGATATAGTAACGTGGCATCTTGTTTATTTGAGCCACTTGTAGTTTTGTTGGGTACTCGCTGTGCTCCGCGGTGTTTCACCTCTTTATCTGGAATAAAAAGTATCCTGTGTGTTAATTCAAAGTATGTATTAGTTATATTGTATCTTAATCAGTTAAAGTTTTAAAACCTGAACGAGTTTTCAAACTTTCACATTGATAATATTCGTAGGATACGGGTATTGGTAACAGGGACTGGATTGGATCCTTCTTTACTAAGATCAAAAATATACCTTTAATAATAAATACACTTTCACTATCAACGTGCTGTTATGAAAGAGTTGAACCTTTATTCGTTTAGAAAATAAGATTAAAATGAAATTTTATAATATCTGCTACACCATCTGGGTGGGTTTTAGATACTTGAGATTAAGAAGGAGCGTGCGAAATATTGTGGAAATATCAAATGTCGTTTCTAAAAGACCGAACAGATTAGCGATTCATTAGATTTCCTAGAAAACCCGTAGGGTGTCTTGTTCGAATCACGATATAAAGTATAATTTGGCACGCGTAATTTACCTACCTACCCAGTAAACTTTTATAAGTTCACAGAGAGTCCCGAGATGGTAGATAGAGACAGATAGACGAGGTCATCGACTTGCTCTGACAGATTTGAACTTAAAAGAAATTACAACTATGGGTTTTCATTACGAACATATAGTTATGTATGTACTAGTATTTACATTTTGAAAGGGGACCCACGTCTAAGGGGCAGGCAAGCAGCGTAAGAACAAAAGTTTTATGACCGCAGTGCGGCCGAATCCTCGCATTATTTAATGCCTGCCTCGTTGTCCCTAGTACAAACAATCTTTCGGTAGCACGTAACGTGACCTTGACCCCAGAGCATAGGCCTAACCTGCCCCAAAAGCCACGAGTTAAAGTTGGCGGTCGATACAACATGAGAAGCGCGTTAGCGCAAGCGCCAACTTGGACGCCCACCGGATCGATCTGCCCGCCCACGTGACGCAACGAATTTGCGGGGATTCATGCGGACAAAATAATCCTTACAGCCCTAAACCTATCAAATAAAATATTAAAAAAAAGATCTCATATGCATATGTCGGACTAAGGGGAATTATCACATTTTTAGATTATTTTTTGTCGAATTTCTCGACATGTCAAGGAAAGGCTTACGGTCATAATTTAATCTAATCTATTAATGTAACTGTTTAATAAATGTAGATTTTAGGCTTAACACTCCTTGTTTATCTAAACATGCAACATATTCCGTAACTGTTGGATTTCTTCACACAAAAATTATGCACATAGGTATACATGACACAGGTTTTAATATTTCATATCTACTATCAATTAAAATATTCATTAACTATACTTACTCTTACTTAAGGTATTTGAACAAAACATCACTCACATTAGAATTAAAACCCAATACAAATATGTACTTCACAGAGTGAAGCATAGCTTGATGTATTGACAAAGGCGTAACTGAAAATATTTAAACACACAGGTAACCCGATTGCATAAATTAGTATGGCATCCAAGTATGTTAAACATGTAGCACATGTGAGAATCATCGAATATGTAAAGTTCAGGAAATATTTTCACCGTTGTATAGTTAGAGGTATATTTGAAACTTGTCCATCATTAGCAAGCGCTCACCGCCGCGCCGTGGTTGGATAATTGAGTTAGCACAACATGCAATGTCCACTTGACATGTGATTTTACGATGACGTACTTCTTAAATGGATACTTAACGGAACTTCTCTGTGGCTTGGTTGCAAAAAAAGTGTCATTTGTTTGAAACTAGCGGATCTTCAAGAGAAACTCGCGTCGACTTCCTTGCGCAAGAGTTGCCTCTCGAATACATGAAGATGCGTATTTTTCGTTACCAACATAAAGCCAGGAACTTTATGCTGGGATGAAAGTTGTTTTATTCAGCAGATTAGGGAGCAGCTTTAAGATATTGTAAAATTCATGTAATTTATACGATTCCGTATCTCAAAAGGTAAATAGAAACCCTTGTAGGACCACTCGTTTGGGTATGTCGTCAGGTTTCTTTTAAAAAAAATATGTATGTCAATCAGCTGTGCATAGACCTAGTTTGTCATCAGGTTGATCATTGCTTAAATCATTTATCATCATCATTTTACTAAATATTATTTTGCATTTTTTTACGGCGATAAACAGTGCGCGCACAAACCAAACCCTGTGTAGGAAGAGTGTTTTACGTTTATCTAGAACTATGGAATTTTGCTCAAAGATGCAGATGTGGAAACATTTGACCAATAATAAGTTTAGTAAATTACATGTTTCTGAACGAGGTTATCTTCCTTTGCGTTTTTAATGTCTGTGAATTAGTAATAAGTACTTACGGTATCTAAAGAAAATGTAATATTAATGCTACATACATTGGTATTTAGATGAATTACTACTTGTATATGTAGCATAAAAATATCTAAGTTGTTAAATGCGTAATACACAGTTTACACTACTACTTACTTAAACTTAATTTTACAAAGTTATGGTGGTGTACTAATTAAATTCACAAGCATGAAAAAATACCTGCTGAAGTAGTTTAAGACGAAAAAGTATGAGCCGAAAGTGACAAGTAAATATAAACATGAACTTTATGAGAAACAATACAACTTTGAACGCGAGTGAGGTTTGCATCTGTCTAATTATTTTAATGTAGAAGTATTACATTATTTAGGTGAATAGTAAACGATAGAACAAACTAAAATGTAATTATCACGAAATAACGGATGCACCTTTATCACCTTTATAATTTAAATATACCTTACGAGAACAGTTTTTAAATCTTAAATTTGATTGATTAAACATGTATTTAGAAAAATATATGCTTGATCATAATATATTACTGCTTATTTTTACAATAAATACCCACGATCTGTATAATGAAACTCTTAAGACTTATGCGGTCATATAATATTATATTCAAGTGCTACTTTTAACTTGTTGCTAAGCAACCTTATAGTATAGTTACATAAGCTTACACTCACCTATCTGGCTACAAATCTAGCATACATAGCGTCACTCACTATGACGTAAACATTAACAAAAAAAACTTTCGCATTAGTTACGAAAGAGAAAGCGAAAATGAAAGTTCAAATTCATGCAATATTAACCTATGCTAAATAAAAACGCAAAGGTTTCAGGAAAATTAAATTTGTAGAAGTAGTTGGTAAGTTTGATCACCTGGCTAATAAACTAAAAAAATATATGTCACTATTCGAAAATCGCATAAAAAATATGCGAATCATTTTAGTTTGACGTTTGGTTACAAGTTGGTGAAAGAACGAGCTCGAAACAACCTTACTTTAGGTTCTACACAGAAAACGTAAATCACGAAATAACATGTTTGTTATATATTTATAATACAAATTGTCGTTATAAATAAAAAGCAAAATTATAACAAATACAAATTGTCCATTTACCACCAGAGGTATGTAATTTGCAATCAGCCGTTCACTAAAATTAAAGAAAAGATAAAGAAAACAGGTATTATGAATTTAAAATCAAAAGTTTTCTTGTTTATCCCGTTATACTTTTGTGTAGGTTTGATGGATCCTCTCAGTAACTTGTTTAAGGCAAACAATAAAGACACCGTTACTGGATTTACATTATTTGCGGCGAACAATAAGTGGCGACCACCTGAAATGACAGCTAACAGTAACTGAAATATGTTGCTAATTTAGTTGAACTAGAGGGAAATATCATATTCTTGCGAATAATCTAACCTAATTACCTATATGCAAGTGCTTTTACCGATATGTATGAGTTTCATAATGGAGAAACTCGATAGCCACGTCGACCGGGAGTAGTGTTCGTCCCCAACCAATATATAACGCCATTTATATTCTCATTAGTTGTTTCATTTGATCAAATTACTTACGCTCCCTCGAGGCAGCGAGCCCATCATTTCTTGTAAACATGATTTTAGTCGAGTTTCATTTGAAGCCAACGGAGTGTAAAATCGTATGGACGTGGATCGTCACCTCTTGAGACAAAAGACTGTTAAGTGAATTTTATTGCAAAATTAAAACGAATAATTGGTTGAAAACATTTTTAACCCGTCAAATACTAACTGTACGATACTCATTTTGTAACAAAGAAACAAGTCAAACAATTAAAATAAACATCACTTACTCATCCAATCAAAAGAAAAGGCCATGGCCATCTTTAATTTATTAATAAAATCCTCTGTTTACTACAAACAGTTGACCCACATACATTTCCTTTACAAATGGTTTTTCTAAGGGGAAAATCCCTCTTCGTCCCTAGATTCATCGAATTAATAAAGTCTCTAGAATGAGAGCGTGCGTTTCGTACTTAAATGAATCACTCGGTCAATGCCAACCGAGTAATACAAACGCGTATGGGTGACAGAGAGATAGCGCTTCGTATGGGCTCGTTACTCAGCAAATGAAAAGAGAAATCAGCGCCGGTCGCAGAAATGAAGTAGATTAATATGTGTATGAAACAAATAGTGAAATAGCGACGTGTATAGAGAGGCTCCGGGAGCTGAGAAGCGGAATTAGAATGAAGTGCGCGGCGCGGCGAGTCGCGGGCGACCGTGTGCCACGTCATTGCCGTGACCCACTGACACAGTTCCGCGGGGCCGCCTGCACCGATATCTGCACGCGCCGCACTCTTCCTCCGCCGCAACTTTGCTCCTCGCTCGCCTCCTCATTTATGCCTAATATTTACATTCTTGCTCTACGCCGTGCGTTTTCGTAACTTCACACATTATTGGAGCACGTGAATCACTAAGAGCAAACGGTAACTGTAATATTCATGCTATTTTTACATTTTCCTTGGAAGCAACTTCTAAAATAGGCCAGATACTAAATTTGGTTTCTTTTTTTGGCGACTCGGATAGAATATAGAATAATAAAATGACGTTAAAAGTCAACTGACGACGTTTATGGGTTTCGCAAAGTTTATAGTATCTTTTTGCAAATTGCCGTATTCGCTACGTAATTTGGCTTAGATAGTTAGCACATTTTTATTGAATAATGCAACGAAGTGACCTTGTTATCTAAATTGTGCACTTGACACGAATACTGTGCCATTTCACTTTCATACGTATACGTCACTGTTACACTGCACAGCGTTGGATCGTGGGCTCGTGCGTTGTGCGATGCAAGATACTCGACACTCGTATTGCCATGTTGGGCCAATGTTACTCCAACCTCCATAATATCAACGCTATGAAGATACGAAAGGCTGATGCACTTACCTAGGGTAATGAAACTGGTTTTAAAAATATTTCTTATTGTTGTGAAAATTCAACGAATTTTTCGTTAAAAAATTCATCGATTCGCCGAAATGTTATAATTTTCAAACTTGATGACAGAACAACTTTGAGTGCGAGTTGGGCTCGTGCACGAAGCGTTCCGCAGCATTATCGTACAAACATGTGACAAACAAACATTTTTTTTGGATGGGAGATGAATATTCAATTTCTTTTATAATTTATTTTCAAAATAAATAAGTATATAACGTGCCGTCTCTTTCTGGGCAGGTGCCCAGAAAGAGCCGAGATGAAAAGAGACGGGGCTTCTTTAAATTTAGTTTAGTCGTGTGTGCCGCTCAATCGCCACCAATAAGACAGCGGAGGCTTTAGGGTCCCGTTTTTCCTTTTGGGCACCGAACCCTAAAAACTAATGCACAGGCAGCTCTTATATTTGATGGGTGACAAAATTTGCCCAAGCTTTATTCAATTTTGTTTTGAAGAGATCATATTATAGCTTGTAAAGTACATACATATCTCTATTTTACGAAGTCGTGAATGTTGTAGAAATATGCCATTGCAAATACTATTTTATACAAGTGATGGGAGAAAATAGTAAAGCATAGGGCTTACATGTGCCTGTGATATGGGTAGAAATAACGAATAAATCAAACTAAGTAAACACTAATTATTTAGTAACAGTATATTTTAAATAACGAACGCTAAAACTAAAGCTTGAAGATAACAACAGATAAACTTTTGTTCTACGAGTTTTTGAGAGTCTTGAAAAATAATTTTCTAAGAAGAAAATTATTCGACAAAATATATATTTTGTCGTAACTCAACTTTTTTTACACAGTACTGCTAGGCCAGTAAGCCACGTAAAATCGACACTCAGGCCTAAGATGGCGCAAGCCTAGTCCGGAATAATTTGCCCTCAAGGAGGCATCCGGAATATGGGTTAAGTGCTTGGCGACAGATTTTTGTATATAACAACTGTTTTTCCTGTTAAAGGTTTTACTTTTGCTACCTATACTAGTAGAATAACAAGTTTAAGATTTTTTACCTTATTTTTTATAATTTATGCTTTGTGTATGTTTGGTTAATACGGATTTGTAATATAGGTACCAACTAGAAACAATAAGGCTATTCGCTAGAACACCATTTAAGGAGTCATGTCTCTCATTTTTAAGACACTGACCAAAGATCATATTGGCTAACATTGTCAGGGATACCTATGTAATGGGTGACTATTTATTTAAAAATAGAAAAGATTGCTTTAATTAAAGTCACACCAAAATATCTATAACATTTTTTTATTTTGTTTATATTTTAGAAATAATTGTTATGTATCCCTTCATTATCTTAATAGTTCCTCTTCAGCATCTTTTGGTCATTGTTCTTACCTAGATCTAAACACTGAGAGAATTAATTCGCCCACCTGGTTGTTTATATTTTCCGCGCAACAAATATCTGACTAATGAAATAGCAAAAACATTTTTTCCTATTCATAATTATCCGTCGTATAATTTCGGCAACATTCGGCGTAATTCGAAGTCGGTTTTTATCTATTCGAGTATGTGAGCGAGAGCGCCATAGAGTCCGCGCCCGCCGGGCTGCGAGTGACGTGGGTGCGAGCGTGCCGCGCGAGGCGAGGCAGCCGCGCCGCTCAGTCACCACCGCTGGCCATGGCCGGCGTTCGTCACCGCGGCTCGCCGTCCTCCCCGCCGTCGATGCTCTGCGTCGTGTCGCCTCGCGCCGCCTGCGGACCGTGTTGATAATAATTTGTAAGCGGCGAACGAAAAGGATGTGTGTATATCTACGTCTCGTCTTTCAGTTGACTTTCATCGTCGTTTTGTAGCGAACGTTTCGCACGGCTATCGATAGGAAATTGCACTATCACTACGTAATAAAGTTACTGCTTGTTATTGCAGTGGAACATTACGGGTTTGAGACATTGGATATTGTGAAGTTCTATAGTGTTTGTGGATATATTGTGGGTCTAGGTGTTGGCGCTGGTCTCGACGTCCATATTAAAAAATAGCGTCGCGACGACCGTGGCGCAATGCAGTGTATGTTTGGATGCGGATACGGACTGTGTTGTTATCAAGTGATCCACGGAGACACGAGGCTCTGGAGCACTAGGAGAGTGCTGTAGCCATGCTCCCCATGCTGCAGTCGGAACCCGTGCTCTTCAAGTGCGGCGTCCAGTCGGCGAACGCGGCCGTGTCTCCGCCGACCACGCTGCCTCCGTCGCTCACTCCCGAGTCCGATGTGGACGAGCTGGTTGATATCTTCTTCGACGTGGATGTGGCCGCCACCACCTACCCGAGGTAACGAACCGCGCACAAAACATGTTCAAGGTTACGAAGAACGAGTACTTAAAACAAGTCATGCGTATTGCGAGCTCGTACCTCTACTGCGCCTAATAATACAATTTAGGAACGAGGTTTCCGGTTTTGCAGTTTCGATTTTTTAAGTAATCGTTATCTCACCGTTCGCATGTGATCCCAATATACGTGGGCTAATGGTAGCCTCAACATCACTTCAATAAAATCATCATCAATATTTATTGGCATGCTATCAAACTGGTTCGTTCTATTGACATGTTCTAGCTATTATCTACATGTAATTAATCAGATAGACTTTTTATAACGCTTTAATTATAGGAGCTCCCTAATTTAGGTAGGTATGTATACATTTAAAGTTACAGGTCGAGAGATAAAAATTTAACCATCTGTAATGACTAATAACTATGTATTAGTGCTTGACGACTTCGACTCAAATGCATACACTAATTGCTTTTTCCCTTATATGTGCTATATTAATCCTTCTTGTGTAACTTCCTTGGGTTTGGGAGCTTATAAATATGCGATTTCAAAATAATTTATCAGTATCATAATCGCAAGCTACCTAAGAGCACGAGAGGTTGTCAAGGAAATTCTCTAATCGATACTTAGGTACCTATACCTAAGCTTTCGTTCATTGGCTTAATCATTTAAACTTTAGAAGAGTCTAGTAGAAAAGTAGGTATATAGCGTTAAGGTCTTTTCAGTATTTTTAATTAACAGTTCCTGACGAAAGATCAACGATAGCGATATCAGTGTTCATTCTCCATCCTTCAACGACAGCTCTAAATTGAAGTCTGAAGAAACTTGTCCAATAAGATGACTATTTTTAAGGGACTTCTTTCCTCGTAAGAAACCCTTTCAGTTTCTTTCCTCCGTACATCTCTCATTCCGCCCGTCCTGTGTTTTCTACAATAAACACAAATATATATTTAGTATGAGTAGGTACTTAAAATATTATTTTTAACATCAGAAAATAATCCTGGAATTTTGTGCTTTTAAGGTTGTATAAAATACGCTATAACCTCCTTCATTTGACGTAGGGATATTTTTTCTGTAAATCCTATGTGTTGGTTATCTAAAAATATGACTATTTTAATGTCTATTTCTGTTATTTAATCGCCCTTATTCCCTATTAGATTTTTGGAAAAATATTTAATATATAGAGACACTATTTTCACTGTTTTATTACATTATTGATAATTTTAGCTTACATATATCCCAGAGTTATGTGAACATTTGGTCCGCGTATTTCGATCTCACATCTGGTTTTTTTTTAGTTTAATGGGTACTTAGATATCATTAGCGAGACTATACTTTAATAAATACAATAGATAAAAAAATAAACTTTAACCTTAATGCACTTCCTGCAAATAAATACAATGTTTTACTCCTATCATTACGTGAAACACTTAAATAAATACCAATTCTGAAGTATTTAATTTCATAAAAGTAAAACTTTCAGGTTGAACTTTCAACTCCAAAGGCATCCCTAGCGAATGATTTCACAATTATATTTTTATCATTTAACATAAACTACTACCATAACTTTAAAGACTTTGAACTTGATAAATAAAGAACTTTCCATACGAACTTTCACCCTCATTACGAGCCCTTTACTGGCAAAAAAATATACGATTATTTTTTACTTTAGATAAACTATACATATTCCAAATATTTTTACCCCCTTTTACCCACTTAGGGATAGAATATCCATAAGTCCGTTCTCAGTACACGTCTACGTACTAATACAAATATCCTTTTTAAATTTCAATCCCCTAGGACCAGCTATTTAGACTACGTAAATTATATGAATAAGAGCAAAGATTCTTATAGTAGTTATTAGATTTAGATTTTGATCACTGTTTAAGATGTCAGAATTTATGACTTCATCTGCAACATACCTAGTAGTAGTTTAGGATCATTCGTAAATATTGCCGCCGAGAATATATTAAAAAGAATGAACAAACAAGAAAGATTTATTAATCTTTGTTTTATCGACAGAATGTAACAAACAAAACCAATGACATGAAACACTGACACTAAGAATGACTACAGGTCAGCGCAGATAAGGTAAATAATGCTGATAAGAACTACATTTAAATCAACACATGCAAATAATCCAGCAAGTATATTCGCAACTGCTTATATCATTCTCTTTCTAGTTCTCTACAGAATAACAAAATCTAGCTCAGAAATTATAAAATATACCACATTAAAAAAAAAATCTTTTTTTGTTGTTTGTTAACTCGCGTATAAATACTGTAATATTTAAACAGTCTCTTGACCAAACCAAAGCGATAGACTCGCTTTCGTTAGTGACTTCGTCACAGTCATTTAGTACCGCCTAAGTTTCTTTTTAGGGGTTGGTTTCATCTGTCTGTATGTTTGTCCGGCTGTCACCAGGCTGTATCCCATAAGCCGTGATAACTGGACAGTTCATGTTTTCACAGATGGTATATTTTTGTTGCCGTTACACCAAAAATATGTATCTGAAACAAAAAAATAAGCGCCCATACAAAAAACGTGATTTTTTAGTATAATTCGTATTTAAATTGTGTGTTGAGATGAATTCAATTAGACCAATCTAACCTATATCTAACAGCTAATAAAGCGGACCCGAATTACTAACGAAGTTAAAAACCTAAGCTATTGCAATTCGCTAGGCGATAGGATCGGAAAACAACTCTATCAAGATGTAAAACATCAGCAAATATAAAATATATATTAAAAGAATAACGTTGTGAATTCAAAGCTGAGATCATGGCTCTGTATAATTTTTCGCATTAATTAAGACTAAAATAACTCCACTATGTCTTGCATAATGTTTCAAAGCATCAACTAAATTTATATTTTAATGCTGCGCCAATACAAAAAAATCCGATACGATTCTTCCGAATTACTTATGTAATTCGGAATATCCAAAATATTAAAAGTTTTAAAGTCCATGTTCTCATAATTCTAATTGTATTCCACATACGCGCGCAAACAAAAGAAACCTCTTAAAGAATTTAAACACCCAGTTCTCTTATTAAATCTTATGCTATCATCACAACGTATATGCGACTAGCTTTTGCCTTCGAATTGGTCCGCGTATATTTAAGCTATTAAGGCATAATTATGTTTAATTATAATTTTAAATTGTGTCCTGTCATAATTTTACTAGAAATAAGGAAGAAACTAGTAGCAAGGAAGCCCCATAGAACCTTCCTACTTATAAGTAGAAAGTTATCTACTTCTTCTTTCTTTATCTTTACTTAAGCTAATCATTTTTATTTGTAACCCCTTATAAACTAAATTCTTAGTCCAGAAATGAGAAAATTTCAACCAACTTCATCTACTTTTACCACCCTTTTATGGGTTGAATTTCTAAATATCCTTCTATGTACAGTAGTTTCGGCTTTATGTTGATATATAAGTCAGTCAGTATTACCTTCATATATAAAGAGAGATTCAGATAGATAGCTTGAAACCTCATCGGATGAAACCTGGATCGTCATTACCACCTACATTAACTTTCACTATAGAAACGAACAAAACAGTACCGTTGCTTCAAGTTGCGAGTATTGTGAAGACCCTAATGACTCCTGCATGAAATATTCTTTAGATCTCTAAGTAATGACATTGGCAATGCCTATTTTGATGAAAACTAGGTTATATCAGAATAGAGACAAGGCTTTAGTAGCAAAAGTTGTAATTCGGTCACACCCTTATTTCTTTTGCGTGGGGTTTGACCTTTTATCTTTTACATGTACAACTGTATTTTATAATACGAAATATACTATTAAGATACAGCGTGCAATAAGTGGGCGGGCAGATTATCGTCAATAATGTTTAAATAATATTTTACATTTGTTACGTGGAATGTTATTTTAATATCTCCCAAGTAAAAAGCGATTTTTATTTTAACTGACTAAGATATGTTGCTTAGCTGAACTAACTAACCTGAAATTAGTTCAGTCACTGATAAACATGACTTACCTAAAACAAATTATTAGAGAATATCAAGAGACAAGATACATCGCAGCAAGTTTGGCTTATTAAATTTTGGGTATTATCGTGATAATATCTATTGTTTTAGTTATGCTGATATTTTTTATAGCTAATAATAATATACTCGTACACTGACTCCAATAATGACTTCTTAGGGGTACTCTAGTATTAATCGCGGGTCGGATGACAAGTTGAATTGTAGGTCTAGTGTCTTAACAGCCGGGTTAGTATTAGTACGACCCCTTGCGGAGCTTGATAACTGTCGACACCAGAGCCTGGCCACTTAGCTCATACAAAATTGTTGTTTTATGTGTAGGACTACAAAGCAATTGTTTACCTTTGATTGTGTATGTACAAACTTTTAAAAAAAGCGTAAGTTCTCAATTTTACGGTATGTTTTTAGGGATCCGTACCCCAAGGGGCAGTAAATGATTTCTTCATCAGACCCTAGCTATCTACCATGCAGAAAATGCACATCAAGGCAAGTCTATTAGCCCAAATTCAGTGGCTCCTTTCCAATCACTGTAATCTCGTGCCCACCCTATAGATTCATCAGCAGGGCTTGGTTATCAGTTATGCGAAAGTACTTGTCGCACACATTTATTGAACCCAAATATAGTGGAGTGCCGTGCCTTGCGCTATTCAATCTTTATCATCAAACCCAACGCACCTTCTGTAAAATTTTTATATCATGGCATTTAATATATATTTAAATGTACATAATTAAAAAAATCTAAGTGCATAGGTACTGAAACGAAACTACGGGTATGTACATCACATATCGATTCGTCACTTACCTATCGTAACCAAACAAAGGTACGTTTCAAAAGGTTTCAATTTCAAGCATCGTTGCTAGTGAAGGATATGAAAGAAGATATATCATCATTTCCTTCAAGCACTACAGAGATAGTAATAGAATGATGTAAATTATAATAATTTACCCATTATATTGATATTGTAGCTTGATTAACATACATTTTTGGGGCTTCGTACCCAAAAGATATCAACGGAACCCAATTACTAACTCATGAACCGTGATAGCTTTTTATTTCTATTAGCCGTTCTGATGTAATGTTAAATAAGTAAAATGAATATTCAAGTGGGGCCTTCATAAAATAAACGTGGCTTTTTAGCAATGACCATTACAATATCACAGAATTTTTTATTATATTTTAACGTTTTAAATAAATTATAAATTTTATTACAACAAACGTGATTTTGCATATTTGTTACGATCTTAATAACGACTACAGGTAAGAAACCCTTTGTGCGCGAGCCCGATTCCCTCTTGGCTACTTATTATATATTTTACTAGCTAACCCGGCAAACGTTGTATTGCCTTATAAATTTAAGGGTGAACACCCTTATCACTTAAGGGTTTGAAAAATAGATAGTAGCCGATTTTCAGACCTACTGAATTTTCATATAAAATTTGGTAAAAGTCGGTCAAGCTGTTTCGGAGGAGTACGGTAACTAGCATTGTGACATGTAAATTATATATATTAGAAGAAGATTTATATCGTTTGGTTGCCAATTATACTATTTTCTTCTTTGACCTCCGCCTGGCGTGAAGCTACGCTGTGGTCACAGTACATGTAACATGCTTAAGAGAGATTACCTATTAAAACAGATTCTCAGGAAGAGGCAAGCATCCCACTGCCGATGTTGAAGTGTACGAAGCAAATTCAGATTCGGCTCTGACGTCTATATTTCCACTTAAATGTTGCCTTCTGTAGCTGCGGTAAATGTATTGCCAAAAGTAGTCCACCATCGGTTCCATCTGAATGGTATTAGGCAAGTTCATCTGTTCATGACTCACGGCAAGTTACCTGACGCGTTTCATTTTGCAAATTGTTCACCGCGTGACGTAGTCCGCACATCATCATCAAGCCGTTATCCATTCTACCATTCTCTCCGGTCGCCGCGGAGACATCATTCGACGTTACAACATTCTATTCCTACACGTAAAACGTTAAGAGCTGTAGAGCTGATTTGCCGATTTCTCTCATAATCTCTATGGCAAATTGATTACGCAAACACGCATTGACGTTCGTCGTGAAGCTTGAATTTAATATTAGATTTATGGGTTAGGCATTTTAATTTATCTATAATTACGTGCCTAACTCTACCCTTAAAATTACCATGTATAAAACTATTAGTTAACCCCTTTGTCATAGTAGGTACTCTGTACTTCCCTACATAGCACCCGGTATCACAAGCTGAATACGGTGATCCGACGCGATCGACGATTTGATCA
Organism: Mellilla xanthometata; assembly: GCA_035578125.1. Taxonomy (NCBI): domain Eukaryota; kingdom Metazoa; phylum Arthropoda; class Insecta; order Lepidoptera; family Geometridae; genus Mellilla; species Mellilla xanthometata. Next base: position 475,630 of record JAPUBQ010000041.1, on the reverse strand, counting down.
CGGCAGGTTTTGGAAGTGTGACCGAAATATTTCCGTTCATGTCTAGACGATTCCGTGACTCGGTTGTTTCGTATTTATACAGCAGTTGGTGGCTTTTAAAAGACACATCATAGAAAAATATTGAAAATGGCTCCAAAAAGTTTTGCCGAGTCTAGGAAAGCCGGAAATTTGTTTTCGTAAGTCAATTATTGAATAATTATGTTATATTTCATCTTTAATATACTTGGTTTATCTAAAATAGTGGTTAAAGAAAAACGCTAAAATACTTTTTATATTTTATTTGCCTGGTTCAATCTAATTCTGATAGTTAAATCTCGCTCGATAGTTGAATATCTCGAATTGAATTTGGTAGTTCCATAATGTATTATTTAATTTAACTAAGTATATATTTTTTTCAAGGAGCAAAAAAAGGTAATTTTTATTCTCACTCGAATACCATAAATTAAGAAAAGTCGAGATGTTCAATTTAAATTTATTATTTGTTTCCTTTTGAATTAAACGTTCTATATCAATATTTATGGATTAAAAATACCTTAAAATTACCTATTTTGTTCCTTAGTTAAATAACATATTATGGAACTACCAAATTTAATTAGCGTGATTCAACTATCAGATTTAGATTGAACCTGGCAAATAAAATATAAAAGTATTAATAATTCGTGTGTAAAAAAAAGACGCGGTCGGCTACAGTATTTTATTTAATAACTACTTTAACATTTTACAAACTTAAATTGTTTGTAATGTATCTATTTAGATCCTATTTGTCGTCTGTCTACTTCAAGGAGTGACGTGAAGCAGGCCCCTGATGATTGAATAAGCTACCGGAAACAATGTATAATTGATGATTTTAAGGTACGAGTAGCTTTTGGTACTTTGAGGTCATTATTATTTTTAGACGTTTCAATTTATTTTTTAGATATCACGTTATTTTTCAGTTTTGACCATTTATGTGTATTGACAAAGTAGATTTTTTTAATTGCAATCGTTTACGCTGTCAATGTACCTAACCTGTTAATTGATGCTTCGCTTAAATTATAGTAATTTTAGTAGACATAGGAAGATTGAGAAAATGTCGGCGTTTATTTTCTAACCCTTGATGAAAAATTACAGCAACGAAATTTAAATAAACAGTAATAATAGTGTTATGTCTTATCTCAATCTCTAAACGAACCATTGATGCATACTACATATTATACAGGTATTTTGAAGATTCCTACTTCGCACTTAGTTACAAAGCTGTATCTAAATTGATCCGATACTTCGTTGTTAGAGTTTATTTCAAAATCGTGTAGGTTATTGAATTGATATGGTATATTATTCGCAGTTTCTATGGTATAGCCAAGGTTGTGCCAAACAACGGCATGTACTTATGTAGGCAACGAATCAGAAATTGTTGCCGTCGCCCACATGTAGTTTTATTTATTTGTAAAATTTATCTTCTACTGTTTTAATGATCCAATATGTATACGTCGTTGTTACGAGTTCGTTTACAAAATCACTTGAAGCTAATAAAGCTGAAACTACAGTTGTTATTATTACATGATGAAACACCTGCACTATGACTATACCATTTATTGGATAAGGTAAAGCGGCAGTTTGATTTTCTATTAATGTAAAAAATATGCTTGTGTTTCGTAATACCTCTGAGGCGAATCGATCACACCGCGCCAAATCAGAATACCTTAGCAATTTAAAATTAATTGTGTAATAGGACGTTTCATATAAAACAATTCCGCATACGGGCACCAAATCACGTCAGCCCAGTACAATATATTTATAAATTTCATTACATAAGGCGACATAATCTATAAAAACTCAAGCTCTATACAACTACACAGAATTAGCAGTCTCGATGACCAATACCTGTTAAGTAACTATTGAAAAAGCGAAACCTTCGGTCGCGAAACACTGACAATACTTACCAACTTTCACCTCCTCGATTCAAGTGTAAAATGAAAAATACAAGTAAGCAATGGAAACAAATACTGAAGCATCACCTCAATACTTTTATAAGTATATGTGTTGTTTACTTACACGGCGCTAACAGAGTCGTTATCGCGAGTGTTTGCAATAATATTGATAGATTATTATTAACTCCCCTCCGACATAAAGAGTACATCAGACAGGGACAGGATGTGGCCACTAGGAACTACAAGATAGAGACTTGAAACGTTTGCGAGAATTATATATTATAGTATTTCTGGTCACGGTTGTGGCGCGTTGTTGATATTCCGAACATTATTATTTCAAGGTTGCGCGGCCGTCTATGTGAGGTTGCGTAGTGGGGCTCCGCGGTAGGCGTCGTTCCACTACTATATCTGTCCCTCTTTTGCACTCAGGTTCAGCTCTCTCTGTACTTGGCATTCGATATCAGCAGTCAATGCGAACATAACTCCTCGCCTCGATAGCTAGCTCGTTACGATACCTACTGTCGGTCCGAATATCCTCGCCTCACCTGGCGCGAGCTTTGACAATGTGCTCTAATGAATTACCTATTTAAAACTTGAATGAATAATCTCCATTTATTGTATACATACGTTGTAGACAACGAAGAATGACTCACACGCACGGGCAATTATACTTAGGCAAAATTGTTATTAGGTAATTGGAAAATGTGTATTATCAAAATTGTTTCCTTTGTTATTGATAGATAATCTACTAGTAAGAATACTCAAATAGATCAGCTACGCTTCACTTTATATACAGCAGCGAATACATTATGTACTGGTTAGGTCCATAGTAGAGTATTGACAAATGATTTTGTTGGTCATCATTTTATTTCTTAGTTTATAATTTTGAAGCCATCCCACATTATTAAAAGCTTATTTTGTTTGCTGCTTCTGTAGAAATGAATCCTGTGACCTCCAACTGGGAGACACATGGAGGGGGATGCAAAGCAAGATGAGCGTGTCTGCGCCGGATAAGAAGATTAGAAAAAAGTCAGATAAGCCGCAATCTCAAATGTACGTATGATGCGCTTGGAATGTTTTATTACGTGGAAGTTTTGCTCAGGTCTCTTTCTGATAAGAATCGGTTATAAATCACGAATACAATCGATGTATGTGAACTCGCAAACTATTTCTAGTTTAATTTTCATGTCTGTAGTATCCACAAAAACAATTTCACCACCATTCCATCCATCATAAACGTTCGTTCAGTGCTTTTGCTGTATTTTTTCTAATTGTTATCTACAAATAATGATGTATTTAGCATTCTAAAACTGCCTACCTGAATTCTAGTTTAAATGATAATGTTCTGTCAGTAAGGATTAAACTAATTTGCAACGATACTTGCGGATCAGAACTGAAACTGACAAATAGTTCTTTACAGGATTCAGTGGGCAATTGTAGTATGCAATCGAGTTGGAATAACTTTTTGTCGAAATTGTGATTTCTATACGTATAGACCTAAGCACATAATATTTTAAGTCTTCGTCCGTGTCCAAGCGCACCGCATTGTTTACTCGCGCCTAAATCTATGTTTATTGGGTTCATACATATTCTGCATTCTTCTTATTTTCGTTAATTTTATACCTAGATTGTTCGTCACATATCAACTTAAAGTACCTTGTCACGTGGCCTTGACTTCTAAAATATTGCTATATTAGAATTAACTACATATATGTTGTTTACGCTTTAATGTTGTAATGATAATATTTAGCTTTTGATAGCGAGTGACAAGGCGGAGATACGAGATATCGACACAATCGTTTTCCCTAACTTATAAGGCATGGGTCCCTCCTAAAAGAGCGCTATTATGCGAAACGGTCTGTAGGTTTCGTGCCTCGGAAGTGCCCCATGACCTTGATATTTATCACATTTATCATCAGACAGGCGGTGTGCTTGTTTGTCATGAATTTATCATAATAGACAAATAAATAGAAATAAATGATAAACTGGTTCTTTTAAATTTTCATATCCTCAAGGTATTTAGTACCATAAGTGGAAGTGAAAAACTGGGTCAACGGCAACACTTTATTTGAACATTTCTTTTATGATTAGGTTTTTTCCTTAAAGGTGGAGTATAAGTTTTATATTAGTGTTGGTATGGTTGTATGTTATAATGAATTATTTGGTAAGTTGAAAAAAGGTTTGGCCATACAAATTTGTCGGCATTAGTTTCAAGTATAAACGTCCCCTACAAGCATAGACACTGTATTTTTATTCTTAATGAGATACACTACAATGTATAATAATAATTTATAAAATATTGGACTTTATTGCATCTACATAAAATGTTACCGTATTCGATCTTCCCTCTTCAAACATTAAAACTTGGATTATCTCATAAAACATATTCTAAGTACTTTCAAGCTTTCCACTATTTAATTTGCAATGTCTGTTTGTATGTTTTCCTGATGGTATCTTGATTGATTAATTAAACCCACATCCAGTTGCATAATTGGATACAAATTTGGTGCATTTACATTGTATCTTATATACCTATTTAAAAAATACGGTTCCACGGAGGTGTTCTGATGATGGAGCCGCAAGACGGCCAGACACTTCTAAACTAAACAATTTAATCTCCTCGAGTTTGCGCTTATTTGTTTTGCCTTGGTGAATTAGAGACTCTTTAGCATCGCTAAGTTATCTATAATCTTTTTATTTATTTTACAAACTATGTCATTTTTGTTCTTTCTAATAACATTATTTACAACATAAATTTCGTTAGATGTATGTTAATATGTCATGTATGTTAGTATGTATCCTATCTGATTAAATAAAATTTTTCATCATTGTGTTTTACTAATCCGGTGAGGTGAGACGTTTAGGTAACCTATTGAAAATAAGGATGGCTAAAAACTGCCTTAGAATTCGAGACGTTAGATCGAACCGGTTTCTTGTCGGCAATGTCGGGCATAGCCATGCATCCTTGAATGCGACTCTTTATTTGGGCCACTGTTTCGTTAGGTTTAGCCTAAACAACTATATATATCACTTTATTTTTAGAACAAATAGTTAGCTAAAATTCCTGTACTTGTATCACAAACATGTACTTTGGTCACTACATTTGTATAATTACATATATTGGTAGAGCATTTTTTCTACAGTTTGCTTAGTTAATAACTTCAAGTTGAAAAAACAGTCGCAACGTACATAACAGTGTGTTCAGGCAGCCCCTTAATTAGATTATTCCAAACTAGGTATGCTCTACCTTCTCTTTGCAAGTGTCGCTTTTTCGTGTTACGCACTCTGCTAGGCAAATATCTAGCAGTAGTGTAAAAAAATATATAATTTTAAATACATTATAGTTTCTATAAATTGCCACAAACGCAATTAGCACTAACACCTGTATTGTTCTTTGAAAACATGTATAAAATTTAAATTAAATAGGTACTTTAGTCCCAATGGTTTTAAAAGTGTGATATTTTGAATACCATTTATATCAAAGTTGGCCAAGGCGAAGATAAACCATCATGACGAGTTTATTTACATTCTAGATCCTAAAACATCATTAGCTATCTTAAAACATTATGTAGGTTTATATGTACCTCTTCATGACATACATACACTCCTAAAACTATTATTAAAATTCTGTTATGCATATAATTTAATTTTAATGTTTCTAATCATTGCGATAAAATTAACTTGTGTTGGGTATCTAGAAATCTATTCTCACAAGCTAACAGAAAATCTAGCATTAAAGGTTAAATCATTTTCATTAACATTAATTGTATGTTATTTCGTTATTTTCAGTAAGACGTGTATGAATATGCAACGAAGATTTTGTGATATTGCAATGTTTTTTTTATTATTGCTCAATAAAACTATAATAAAAATTTCGATGAGTAATACGGAACTCCAAAAGCACGACCGGCCGGCACAATCAAACCGGTTTCGGTTCATTAGAAATACACAGGAACTCCATTTTATTGCATTTGTTAGAACAGAACAAGGTTTAGGCGCAGGTGTGTCTGTGTGCAGCATTCTGACGAACCAAAGACAAGTGCTGAAAAACTGCGCACATTGAAATGGCGGCTCGCTTAGAACCTTAGAAGGATGTTGAGCAACGTCGGAATGAATTCAAAAAAGGCTCTAAGTTTTCATTCGCGATTGATGCTCACTTGGTTTTGAGGTTTTGGCGGATATGCATCATCCTCATTCTCATTTCAATATTGTACTAATACTTGTACTTAACCTACATTTAACTCTTTAAAGACCTTCATTTCTGTTGATTCCTATTGGTTTCAGTTCATAAAGTACTCTAGCTGTTTCTGGACCCCATAAACAATTTTATGGACAGTTGTCTTAATATATAAAAAAAGGTTCATGTTATTATTATCTATTAAAATTGTGGAATCGACTCTCGCAGGGTTTAAAACAGTGACGATAAAAATGGCGTTTCAAATACGATGTTGTGAAATAATTGTCTTAATGATAATTTATGTGCTAATCAAACCTTGTTGTGTCAACTTTGTGTTAAGTCTAATCATACGACTATTGTAATAAATTTATATAACTGTGTTTACACTAAAATTGTGGCACTTCTTCCAATTCGCAATGAAGAATCTTCAGTACTTAGTGCAACGCAATAAGACTTGATGTCCACAAATATTCGTATTATACTACAAGCTTTGTGAATGTTCGTACTCACCGTCTCAATTTGCATGTGTGTTTGACATGGACTACATGTTATGTGTCGTAAATTAATAAAAACAATTTTAGGTTCATGGTTGTTCGATGTCGTCACTATTCTGCCTGATCGTTAAGCGTAAGAAATGAAAATACGGAGGCGTCAGCAAACAGAATCGTCTGACTAACTCGTTCGTTTTGAATTGCAGAAATAAGTGCTTCAACGAGAAGAGGCGTCGGGAACAGGAGAACGAGACCATAAACCAGCTCGAGGAGCTTCTAGGCACGTGTCTAGCAGAAGTGCGGCAACCGGACAAGAACGGCATCGTCCGGGAGGCGACTCTCCAGATCCAGAAGGTTCTGAAGAGGCGGCGCGAGTGCCCCGACGAGTGCCCCGCGCGCGTCGCGCAGGCGCTGTCGCCCGTGCAGGCCGGCGAGGTCAGCTCCACGCAGCCCGCCTCGCTCTGCGCCGGCATCTGCTACTCCAAGCTCACTGCGCTCATTGAGGTAACTCATTGATCCTTGCTCTATATACTTTTGCCGTTCAAATGTACTTAAAAATTTAGCGTTCCAATAGTATGTATGCACATTTTGCAGTAGTAGAATTATATAAATTAATATATAACTGAACTGAATATAAAATTAAAATGAAACTCAGGTTTCCTGTGAGCTCGTAGACCGAATATGCCAAAATCTTGTTAAGTTAACTTCAGTATCTTCTCTTCATTAATCCTTCTAGAACCTTCAGTACGAAATACACTTCCCGGAAAATGGCACTCGTTATAAATTGCACCTCAATGCCACCAAGAACAATGGGTGTGATCGACACTGCCAAAAAACTTCAAACAAGTGTTGAAGTGCATGGAATGTACTTCAAACAAATTTGCCGGTTCAATTGATGCGCCAGTACTTACTATGATCTTGCCAAGAAAACTCGGAAAAGTCGGATGACCTTAGATGCATGTAACAGTTTCTATAGCTCACACGTCTGCATTCTACTAGTTATTCGTTCACACTTCAGAATAACAAAGCATAACTATTCCTAAATTTTAATTGACACATCTATTTTTTCTAGACGCTCAAGCACTATACAGCGAAGCTCGGATGGATTCTACTTGAACTAAACACAAGAGGAGAAATCGAATGCGTAACAGAAAACATTAAAGACCTCGTTCTGCGGGACAGAACGGAGCTTTATAAGAAATCTATTTTCTCACTTTTACATGAGAATGATCATGCAAAACTGAAGCCCTTGTTGAGAAGCGCTAAACACTACAACTGGGACACCGGGGATATTGATAAATTCCAAGCTATACAGGCTAATTTTCTCGTGAACAACTCTAATGGGACTGAATCCAGGTAAGCGATATATTGTTTTTTTTTCATTATTTTGCATAAAGATATGCGCCTCACTTTGTAGGATAGCCGTATATTATTGTCACTGTGCTACTAACATTTGCGGCCACCGTTGATTAAAAGATAAGTTTTAAATCCATTATATTTTCAGAATATAGGTAAATGATAGAATAAAGATAGCAGCTGGTCGATTGTTGTTACAGTAATGATAAATGGCGCGATTTGATCGTGATTGTCGCGCATGACGTTTGCACGATAAGAGGCAGATACACTTGCGTAAAACTCCTATTTCTTTTTGTTTTCTGGGTAATTAAAAAACATTATATTAAATACTTCTTGTGCGCTATTATGAAAGTTAGATTAAATAAACGGTGTTCACAAAAACTAATAATAATAAACGTTGGAAGAAAATTCAGAGTCACGTTTTATATGTAAAATAACAAGTTCCTCCCATAAAATCTAACCACAACTACTTCTAGTTTAAGATTAAGTAGAACAAAATAACGTTTTAAAAACAAAAATCATTACTAGAAAAAATGCAGGCTAAAAACTACTTGTACTTAATTGAAGGTCAGAACATTAGTGATAACATCTGGCTGAAGTCTTTATTATAATGATAAGCGTGTTGAAAGACGGGTTGTCTAGGAGTTGTGTAACATGTCGCTCTTTTACCTTAATGCTTCTCCATGCCTACCATACGTTGTGACCGAATAAAACTATTGTCCTTGTTAAGTCCGCTATTTAATTTCGAAATGTATTTTAACCAGAACGTATTTAAAAATACGGAACTTGCCCTTTTTAATATAATGCGTGCATTATTTAACTTGTTGGACAAGTTCATCAATCTCCTTGGTTTTACTAAATTAAAATGAATAACCTATGCAAAAGTTTATCTAAAATTTAAAGAGTTTATCTATTAAGTTATTTTCGTTGTACCCTACAACGTGTTTAAACTACTTAACAAAATGTGTATATTTTAGAGACTTGAGTCGGAGAAAGTTACAAATTCAGTGACAACAAAATCAACTGAAAATCATACACAATGTGCACACACTTTAATAATATCTCTTTAGTTCAGAAACTTGTGAAAATGAAGACTTACAAGTCAGCCGAGCTGTATTTAACTGATGTGTGGACAACTTTCAAGTTGCAAGTGCTTCAGACACTATTGTGTGCTCTAATAGTGAATTTAAATGCTTCACAAAATTAACTTGATCGTAAACGGATTTCAATTAAGTCTCCTCAGTATTTCAAACTTAAATTAAAAATTCTTTAAATGTAAATTGAGTGATTGATCTTTGACGTCATCCAAATGCTTTTATCACACATCAGAGTTGGCTTGACCAGCAGGGTGCATAACCAGAGCATGCCTAGTCTGAAATAACTGGCTCTCAAGGAGGCTGTCAGACCAGACCGTTCAGTGTGAGCTAGCCAAGGGAGCACTAGAAAACCATCTACCACATTGCAAAATGCTCATTTTATTATGATACATTTTGTAACCAAATATATTCACGACATTGTATTTTACATATCGTTCGATTTAGATGCGTTTATTGTTTCAATAAAATGCAGCTGCACAGTAGATCAGTTCCGATTATGTAACTTTGTTGTCACGTTCTTACAATAGAATTGCAGTTAAATGCTGTTTCATATTTTATTATTATACAAGGTGAAGAACCTCTGCATGTTAAGAACAAAGAAATCTTTGCAAGTATTTTTTGTGTAACTATGAATAATGTTGGTTACGTTCGCGATAGCTTTAGCGAAAATGAAGGTCTGGGCCTTCATCGTTAGTAGCTATCTAATCTTTGTACGAATGTTAGGGCGTTTTTCCTTCATGTCGGTGACGTTTGACCTCTTTAAGCTATCTATCTATGAGCATAATTGTTATTGTGTGCCACTATCTGTAAAATAAGAATGAAATAAGGTGCTTTGTAGAGTTTCGTGACCTTAACCTTGGGGTGCGTTGATAAAAATCCCGTGACCTCAATGTGGTCTGTACGTGACCGGGAGTAAAATCTATTCGGCCGGGTGTGTTGGGCAAGGCGATCGTAATGGCTGGTCGTGTAGTAACGCCGGTAACCGTGAGGAGGTTCGCAAGTGTTCGCGGTCATGCTTCCAACAAGTTTGTGACGCTGCGCTCTACAATTCTACATAGTTATGCAATGATACCGACAGCTCTCATAAAACCAGATTGACTTGGAAAACGGATGTCGGTTACATACTGGAATAATACCCAATTTATTTATGAAATCGTGCAATAAAGTCAGATTGATATACCTCGTACAAGCAGCTGCCTTTTAGTTTAACATTTATTTTAACCGACTTAAAAAAAAGAGGAGGTTCTCAATTCAACTGTATGTTGAGTTTTACAATAATATTTTTTTTTTATATATTTTTTAAACTAATCACAATATACATATATGAACCGAAAAAGACCAGGTTGCTGAAAGTTAAGCATATAAATCATGTAAAGTTTTTTTAAACTAAGTATGTTACTGGCCACTTCATAATTTTATTTATTATTTATTTGTTAACCACAATTGGACAGAGCACACCATGACAGTACAAAACCAACGCGATGTGCCTGTTTATGAAATATTATTTTAATTTATACTATTATAATCAAAATTTTCAAAAATTAAAATTCGGCTCTCGTGAATTCTGCCAGGTTACAGTAAAAGATATCTATCTCAATAGATATTTATAATGACGCCATGTATTGGGTCAAGCATTTCAGTTCTAATCTTTAGTCACGTTTCTGTTTTACCAAATATGAAGCGTATATTTTTAGCCAACTTCAAAAAGGAAGAGGTTTTCAATTCGGTTTCGGTTCCAATATAACAAATGTGATTTTTTGTAGTGTAATTAATAATGGGTACAGAAACCTTCGTATGCAAGTTAATGTATGAACAGATTTCGAAAATCTGTTTTCTCTTAAAAAGGGTATGCTGCAGGTTTGTATTAACCGTAGCCTTAAAAAAAAGGTTTGGGTAGGCATTTACTTCATAACTGTCTGTTACAGATTGTTTTGAGCTTGAAATCGTTATTACGTATCTTGAGATTCATTATGCTACTTTCTCGGGGACAGGCAATTCCGATAACAGTTATTATCCGGCACCATTTTATAATCCAGTAACAACATCATTCAACGCAAAGGCGATATAACTTGTTTTAAAACCCAATACACATATATGTAGTAAGTACGAGTGTACGTTATTTGTTATTTTCCTGTAGAAATGCAGGTGAGGCCGTTTGCAGAACTTAAACTTGATTCATTGTCTGAGCGATTTGGTATATCGATGATTCGGCATTATTGCACAATAGCAATCATGTTCGAGGTTCCGACTAGGTGACGTAAGCGGACCAGTATGATGGCCGACCTGTGTGATGCAGGGAGCAGGTGCTTACTCTATACTTTTGTTTATATTCATAGACTCTCGTTCTAATAAAACAAGCGATTTCAAGTGGGCAGATTTTTTGCAGTCGCCGCGCTTGCACAATGTTGTTGCATCATTGTGAATCGCTTGATTGGTTTGACAATTCTAAGGCATTGTGTCTTTTGTCGTCGATAACTACTTGTGTTTGGTGGCTGGAAGGAAATAATCGAAAGATGGATGGATTTCACAATATAATCATAAAGCAAGCGAATGCATCCATGAATACACTGCAGGCATACCTTCTTAGTCTATAATAACAAATTATCTTATTAATTTATATTTAGCAAATAAATCGTAATTAAAGAGATTGTTATTAAACTCTAAAGTAAAGGCAATTATCAGGCTAGAAGTGCGCGATACTATCCGCACTGATTGTGATAACAGGCTTGTCATGCTTTCTATAGGCAGACGTATGTATTATTTTGATTTATTTATTAGTTAAATTAAAACGAGTTATACTTCGGGTAAAAAGATCGTGTGTTGTTTTTGTGCGGCATAAAATTATCTTTCACGCTGTTGTGCTATCCTGGCAGTAATTCCAAACAAACAAACGCTTTGAAAAACTTGTATCAAACATAGGTAGATTAGTTATCCTGTAATGATATTTTTTTTACACAAAGTGGATTACCGCATGACTACAATTCACCTGTAGTAGGTGATATTATGGACCGGAGTAAATCGCTCTTACTTAAAAGGATCCGATTCATTCTCGCGTTGAAAACTGCTAAATTGTTACCATTCTACTGGGGAAGGGAGAGCAACCGAAAAACAAACAGGTGGTGGGTAAAATGCTTAATGTATGACTTGGTCTCTTCACTTTACATTGATGCCACCTTGGTCTCTTCAATTTGCCTACTCCGCCGCTAGTTGAAGGGAAGGTGGAGTTCGATGGTGATGATGATGTTTTGTGTTGTAGTGTGGTGGAGGCAGTGATCCACGCGGCGCCGGTGCGCGGCTCGGCGTCGGAGGAGCCCGGCTCCGTCATGTGCGTCATCCGGCGCTGCGAGGACGCGTCGGCCGCATACATCCCCGTCGCCGCCGCCGGCTCCGGCGCCAGCGCGGCTGCCGTCGCCGCCGCCCGCTCCAACGACCACATCGTGTTCCGCCTCGACGGCAACTTCAATATACTCAGTGAGTACTTCCCGCTGATATTGACTAAATAGAGACACTAGTGTTTTGAAGATTGTTTTGAGTAGTAGAGATTATTCTGCTTAAAATGATCGGCGCTAACAAACTTAAGCAGACATTGCCGATGCGCAGAAAGTTGTCGTAGCAGTAATTGAGATTCAGTATTATAAATCGTCACTTTTCTGAGTCACATTGTTTCTGAGCATCATTACCGCCACGGCATATCGTGGCGAGAAATGATGCTTCATCCCTTATAATATGTTACGTTGTGGCTCTTAGGTATTAATGAAACATTTTTTTCCATAAATACCTAACTAACTTCATCGATCTATTTATTAACGGTATGCCGACACGTTGAGCCACTCAAAATGGAAAACATTGCATTGTCCGTTTTGATTATCAAGGTTCCGGTTAACAGACAATAATTTCCACGACCAAGTGATTCTCCGAATCGATGATTCGTTTGTTCTTAATCGCCTTGCCATTATTTTGGATTATATTTCATTTGATTGAATTCTAACTAGGATCGTTTGAGTGTTGTTGAAATTGAAACTTTATCTTAATTTGTAATCAATTCAAAAAGTGGAGGTTCTCATTTGGGTCAATTTTGTTTCAGCTTGTGATTTGAGTGGAGTGGAGAACTTTATAAAGTGTCCGGTAGTTTCCCCGGTGGGTAGGGGGTACCTGGAGCTGGTGGATAGTGGCGACCGGAGCGCGGTGTCCGCGTACCTCACGCAGGTGGCCAGCTTGCCCGCGCCGCCCTCCGTCAGCGAGCCCTTCCGGCTGCGGCTGGCGGCCGACCACGTGCCGCTGCGTGTCGTCGCGCGCTCGCGCCTCTTCCGCGCCAAGCCCGGCTCCGGAGAGCACGACTTCATCATGTCCACGCACAATCTCCTCGGCGAGGAGGACGCTCCGGAACCGACTAACGCGCCGCCGACGCCGCAAGCGCCTCCCCGCACTAACGGCGACGATACGGATCGCTATCGGCCGCCCGCTAGCCCCGCGCCCGGGCCCTTCTCTATAAATGACTTTGACCTCGACCCGTGGACGGCCACGTTACTCGGCGACATGGCCGACGAGTCCGAGGATCGCAAAGACAGCTCTGGCGGCGAGAGCTCGGCGCCGCGCACGCCCGCCACGCCCGCCGAGCAGTCCGCGCACCACCTGCCGCCGCACGCCGCGCCCGCGCACCACGTGCACGAGGAGCCTACGCGGCTGCGGTCCATCCTCACTGGCAAGAACCACATCTTGATCGGTATCCTGCGGCAAGAGGACGAGGAGAACGGCGCCGGTGGTAGCGGGGGCAGCGGCGGCGGTGAAACGTCGGGGCCGCACACCCCTCACACCCCGCACACGCCGCACACCCCACAGACGCCGGCGCCGGCACAGTCGCCGGCGCACGCGCGTGCTCCTCTCGCTGCGCTCGGGCCCCACACCTCGCAGCACTCGCACGCTGGACCTTCTTCGCACTCGCATCAACACCACAACTCGCTAGTACGGGTGAGTCTTTAACAAGTATACATATAACACTGCTTTCTAAAATAAATACTCTATACCTTTAACGTGAACTTTGAAATCGCAGATTCTGAATGACAACACAGACGAAGAAAACGAAGAGGCTCGACGGAGTAGCGGGAGCGGTGGCAGCCGTGGCGTAACACACCAGAGTGTACTCTCACAACTGCTTCAGCCCTCTAATAACGGACCCTCTAACAACGGCCGCGCAGATACTGCCGAGGCCTCGTACCTAGAGAAAATGACCGCACAAAAGCGGAAGTTCGAAGATGCTAAGGGCATGGCCACTAACGCTAAGCGGGCTACACCTGAAAATCAGCAGGTAGATTCTTCATTTGGCTTTAACTTTTGATTAAATTGTAAAAAAGCCTAGGCTTGAAACAATCTGTTATAACAGACCGATATACTATACTCATAAACTCACACCCAATAAATACTGTCATAACATACCTACCAATTAATTAGTCTGAATTTATACATTGCATAATAAATAAGCCTGTCATATCAAGAAACTACCAATTTGTTGGTTATAAGAACGTCACTAAGAAGCCGTATATTCGCAGGTGAGCTCTACAGCGGTGCCGGTGGCATCCAGCGCGGCGCCGAGCGGCAGCCCCGTGACTAGCGGCGGCGGCATGTCGCCTCTCTGCCAGAAAAATCAGATACTGGTATCATTATTGGCTCGGGAACAAAGCACGCCCACGACCCCCCCGCAGCTGAACAACCCGGGCGTGCGGCCGTTCCCGGCGCGGCGGCCGCAGCACCCGCCGCACCCCATGCCGCACGGCGTGACGCACGCGCCGCAGCACGTGCCGCCGCACATGCAGCACGCGCCGCGACACAACTCCGCGCTCTCCGAGATACTCACTGGAAATAATCAGTGAGTATTCACACGTGTAGTTGAGCTAGAGGATTTTCAAGCCACCATTGAGATCTCTGACATGACTTGTATGCTTTACCTTTACCCGGGAAGGGCGATTTTCAAAAGAGGATTCAGACGGTTTTTTTTATCCACTTTCATATGTTACGTTAAAAGAGTTTTTATAAATAATTTAAGGGTCTTGACAAACATACAGACATCGTGTATCAGACATAAGTGATCATTTAAGGTTTCCTATTCCTTTTGAGATACTAAACCCTAAAATTAACGTGTATTACCACCCTCAGTCGGATGAACGTGGTGAACGGTGGCGCGGGGGCGGGGGCGGGGGCAGGCGGCGGAGCGGGCGCGGGGGCGGGCGGCTCACACCTGCAGATCATGCTGCAGCAGGGCGGCGCGCCCACCGCGCGCTATCCGCCGCCGCACTACGCGCAGCGACCCTACTCGCAGCCGCACCTTCATCAACAGCAGCAACAACAGCAACAGCATACGTGAGTGTTAACAAATAATCACACTTATCATTTCATCACACTACAATAAACTCAATGTAATGTACGATAGTTATTTTGGCGATGATAGCCCAGACTGTCGTACGGCCGCCACATCGTCGAACGTCTTATTCAGTTATTTTAAAACGATTCGGTCCTTCGCCCATCAGACTCAGCGTTCTCCCGCTGTATGAAAGGGAAAGTTGAATAAAGAAGTCGCTGTAAAGATAAATACTGTTCAAACGGTGTCCATAAAAAACAAAAGTGAAAACAATGTGGTTCGTTTTAAAAGATTCACCAAAGTACAATGTATTGGCAATGGCAACAGCTAAAATATAATCCGTGTCGCCGTAAGAATATCAATCTAGGTACGTCCGAGAAAGCACTATTACGAAATAGTAGCGTACCGTTATGACGTACACGTAACGAGTGATTTTCGATCGCGTGATGACTTAATTTTTTGCTTCACTAAATACAGGGTTACTGGTGAATAATAGGAATTCATGAGAGCAGCGTTAGAATATTAATGATAAGCTGCAGCTTATGTTAACTCCGAAAATAAATATAAATTTAATATTTTTATTTAGTTAAATGAGTCTAAGCTATGTCCATACCTAGGTATATTTCATCCCAATCGGGCCAATCTTTGCAATGTAAAAAAATAAGAAACATACACACACACAAACTTTCGGTTTAACAATATTAGTAAGATTTTAAAGCAGATTTCATTTTAATACAATGATATGATGGAGGGCTCCAAGTTATTCGGAGTAACACATATTGTTCTTGAGTAACTCCTATGGCAGCTATCAAGCCATTTCGAAACCAATATAGTTATTTCGAAGGCCACTTCCGACAGCCCTTGAGTGTGGATGTTAAGTTCCCTTATAAACATCGATAACTATCACATGTGTCAGAAGTGCACAAACATACAAGATCATCTTGGCACATGACTGTCAGAATGAACTTTTGTTTTGAAAATTGATGTTCCGCCAGCGCATTTTCTGATATTTCTTCCTTAGCGCTATTTAAATCGTTCGTAATCAGATGATTAACAGATCAACACTAACCCTGTGTATCCAATACATGTACAACGTGTTCGCGAGTCAGACACACGTCGATACGATTAGACTGGCATTAGTGCGAGATGTTGGAAGGCGAATGTAGTTTTTACTCTCGAAAATACATAGTTGGTAGATGAAACACTTTCTACTCGCATGCTACATGCGACGAAGTCTATTTATTACTTTTTACTACTGAAGTATGTTTTTACAAAAAAGTTGTGATAGTTCTTCGTAAAATACTCTTCCAAAGATTTCAGAATCACATTAATTTACTTATGTGGTATGGGCATGTAGAGAGGAGATGCATGTTACTCGGAGATGTATGGAAATGGTAGTGCAAGGAAGAAGGGCAAGGGGCCGACCGAAGAAGATATGGATGGAGTGTGTGAATGGCGACATGGAGAGGAGGACATGAGAGAGAAAGGAGTGTGTGTAGAGATGCGGCTGATAGAGGAGAGTGGAAGAAGAAAATTTGTTGTGCCGACCCCACCTAGTGGGATATAAGGCAAGGAAGAAGAAGATTAAATTACTTAATTTATAATATCAGAGTGTCGGTGTTTCCCGCGTTAATATGGGATAAAATCAGCTTACTTGATAATCCTGCATTCTAATTAGCTACATTCCTTAATATAGCACAAAATCTTTGAACATCTTAAAAATAACATGTTTTTTATTCGCTTTGACTCATAACTTTTTAAATTCCAGCGCGACGTCGAGCAATCGTCCGACCGGCAGTGGTGATTGCGAGGTGCCCAACGATATCTCCTTGTCCGAGATACTGGACGACCTCGCTAACATGCCCGACTCCGATAGGCCGCAGGAGCTCAATTTACGGCAACGACCGGTAACTTAAAACATTTTTATGTAATATATTATATAATTAATTATGTTGCCGCGATGATCTAAAAAGATTCTTAGCCTCCGATACGAAGAGACACCAGTCCCTTCGATCCTGTCTCCTGCTCCTGGGTGGCCTGGAGTCGCAGCAGGTTTTCTCTACCTGGTCTTCAGAGAAAACCATCCATAGATTGAAGTTATTTATTTAATGACAACATAGGTTCTTCTGTGGTCACATACTGGACTCTGGAAGAGATAACATGGCATCTCAGGACAGGCTCGTTAGATAGATACAGCACTTTTCATTAATGGCTTGAATAATACAAATGTAGTTTGAACTATTGTGCACGCCACATACGTCATATGTTTTATTTGTTTGGAACGGAATGCATGTGCATTTAATTTGTCTATGACTGATAAGGAAACATTGACATTGCAAACTTTACTGCGCGGCGATAACGTTAACGATCAAGATAAACGCCCTACGCGTTTGCTTGAAGAATTTGTAAGTAAAAATTTTAGTAAACAATCTTTATATGAAAATAATACAATACAAATTAATATTTGGCAGAGCGAGCGAAGTATTTGCATTAACTGACCTCTGAATAGTTTTAAAGATTGCTTGTATTACCAAGACTGGCATCCAAGAGTGGGAGAGGGCTCCTTATCCCCTCATAATGATCTATGATATTAAAGTAGCGGATTTATAAAAATACTAGCTGACCCGGCAAACGTTGTTTTGCCTCAATAATTATTTCTAAAAATACAGTAGCCGATTCTCAGACCTACTGAATACGCATATAAAATTTGGAAAAAATCGGTCAAGCCGTTTCGGAGGAGTACGGTAACAAACACTGACACAGAAATTTTATATATAAGATAATCAGTAGGCACACGTATTAAAAAAAATGTTTTACCATGTTTGCATTATATTTGTTTTCAGGAGATTGAAGACCGGAGTGCGGCCGTGAAGGCGATCACTGCGAGCCTGATGCTGTGCGAGAAGGTGACGAAACACCCCGTCGTTTCGAGCCCCGGAACCGCGCCGGTGTATTCCGTGCAGAACCCTGTAAGATATACGTATACATATATACTGGTATTTTCACATTTTAATGAGTATAAAGTTCAGTAGAGAGATTGCGGTACGATCTTGACACACGCAACCTAGACTAGAAGACCG
The DNA here is from genome assembly GCA_035578125.1 of Mellilla xanthometata. NCBI lineage: Eukaryota > Metazoa > Arthropoda > Insecta > Lepidoptera > Geometridae > Mellilla > Mellilla xanthometata. The sequence goes on along the minus strand of JAPUBQ010000041.1, from coordinate 457,167 downwards.
TTGCCCAAGACAGACATAAGTGCAGGGACGGTAGGGAGGCCTTTGCCCTGCAGTGGGCTGACTTATAGACTTAGATAAATAGATAAAGTTCAGTTAACTTACCAGCCATAGTTACATCTTTCATAATCAGAAATGCCTGGTTTTGTTACGTTATGAAGCAAAATGTGGTGTTACATTAAAATAATACATGTAATAAACTTGCACAAGATTTTTGATTTTTGATTTTTTTGATTTTGTATTTCTCGTGCCGCTACAACAACAAATACTAAAAATAAAAAATAAAAATAATATTCAGGGGGTTACATACAACAAACGAGTTTTTTTTTTCGTATTATTTTGCTATATATCAATAACGGTACCTGCTAGACACTTAAAATTTTCACAAAATACATAAATGTATATTAGCTATCAAATGAAATTATAAAATTTTAATAAAATTAATATTTTAATCCCATTCAAAAATGGTACGGAACCCTACAAGCGCGAGCCCACCTCACACTTGGCCAATTATTTTTCAAATGTTGTGCATGTCAGCAGCAGAGTTAATGTTTGTGTGTGCACGTATAGGTGGGTAGCAGCGGCGGGTGCGCGCTGAGCGGCGCGATGGGCTCGCCGTCCGGCATGTATACGCGTGCGCCGCCCTCCATCGCCGACCACCGCGCGCGCCTGCTCTCTATGCAGCGCTCGCAGCACATGCTGGTCCCGCCTGAAGTCAGTATAACAAATATCTTTATTCACATAAGCATTATACAGGTTTACAGGTTTTATATATATTTAATATATAAAATTTCCGTATCACAGTGTTTGTTACCGTACTCCTCCGAAACGGCTTGACCGATTTTTTCCAAATTTTATTTGCGTATTCAGTAGGTCTGAGAATTGGCTACTGTATATTTAGAAATAATTATTAAGGCAAAACAACGTTTGCCGGGTCAGCTAGTATATTTATAATACTGAACTATTTATCGAAGAGATTCAGGACCGATGGACTTTCCAATGAAATATGAATAAGTTCTAGTATATTTGTTGGTATATATACAACTGTAATGCGATATATCTTCCTAAGTCTGTTTCCTGAGAAGTATCACCTTTAAATAGCTATTTTCTAGGTAAGCGTGTAACATCGTAGACCATAGTATTGTTTAACACCACGCAAGCTGTGGTCAAACGCAAATCTTTAAGTTTAAAAAAAAGTATAAACACATAAAATAACAGTAATTTTATAGTATATTTATATAATCTAGTAATAACGGTCGCAATACTCTTAATGCAACATTAAAAGCGCGCGGATTCTGTCGGCCACACATTAATTGTGATACGTTTATGCGATGAGTGTAAGATTTTATACAATCACAAAGTTTTCTTAGTATTTGCTGCTGTCAATTAGCCAGACGAATTAACTTTCCGACAATACATGTATGAAATATTCGATTGACTTAGTATACAACTTGTTGCTAATCATTTTCAGGCAGCAGAACAGCCGCAGTCAGATCTGGGTTCAACAATAAACGCCCTCTCGGAGACTCCGCCTAATGTGACACTCCTGCCTCGAGGGGACTATCACCATAACCCTAATATATATCAGCCAAGTGAGTATATTTCCTTATGTCAATACCAGTGTAATTTATTAGAAAACCAAGCCTATGATCATGAAGATAAGATCTAGTTTGTATTACTATGTCATGCATTTAAGAAGGCGAGTAGCCACACGAGTCAGTGACACTGCGACTGAAGGTGGAGCATCTGCACTAGAATTAGGCTCTCAAGGAAGCTATCGATACACACTGTTAGCTATAGCTAGGTGGCATTGGTAAAAGCTCAACCACCTTATCAATTTTTTTAATTGATCTTTAACTAATCTCGAGAAGGTATATTAGAGGGAAAATGCGTACTTATTTCTGTAGTCACAACGCAAACGGCACGCCAAGCCGATGTAAGATTTTAAAGATGAGAATTTATAAGAATGTATTCATGAATGTGATGTAGCAATGTTTTTTTATCTTTTTACAGATCAAATGGGTTCAAATTATGGTACAATTAAGATAACTTCATCACAACAGAACCCTATGCTGAGCCGGCAATTAAGTGTAAGTATATTTAACATATTTTCTGTAAACTCTTTCAATTTTTGTTTTCTTAATATCATGCCTAACATCTGCAAAGGGAGGTAATTTTAAACCTATGAAATAATATATACTTTGCCTATGAAAACTTAGTAACTTCCATAATTATTTATGGGTACTGCGAAACTGTGGAGTGCCAAAGTTTCGCTCCCTTCCTGAGTCCCTGTTTCTTTAGCGGTATCGTTTCAAAATAAAGAATACCTTTTGGGTAAGCGTTTGACATCGTAGAATGCAACGTAGCATCATCATACAAATTAAACATTATTTACTCTGTTTTCTTAGATCAATCTTTTATCATAGGTGAATAAGCTGAAAGGACATATACCCACAACACTCCAGTTACGGCTTTATAATATGATGATGAATAAAAACTTGCCGATGACTGAAGTCATCGCTTTGAAGATAGTCAACATAGAAAAAGTTTGTTTTCAATTTATGTATGAACTGGGGACTGTTATAAAAATTATGTATAAGCGACCTGTCTGTAACAGTTTTGTTTGTCGTTTGTTAAAATCTATCGTGTATATTTAAAAAATAAATTGTTAAAGTGTGTCTAGTCCAAGAGGATAGCTAGTTCCAAGTTTTTTTTTTTTTTTTTACACATTCACACACAGCTGGTTAGCCCCATACTGAACCATTTCTAGCTCGTATTATGGTTGCTAACACAACTGATATACTACATATACATACATACATACATATTATATAAATACATATTTAACACCCAGACCCACAGCCAACAAATTTAGTTAAGCACAAAGATGTTGACCGGGCCGGGAATCGAACCCGGGACCTTCTGATTAGCAGACCGGCATGGTAACCTTTACGCTAACGAGGTCGTCAATTACTTATACAGTCTCACATAGAATCCAACAGTCATATGTGGAACTTTTTTTTATATGAGAAATGTAATTTAAATAAATAATAGTTTAATATTCATATATAGCCTAACTGTTAGTAAAAATCTTCAAAACAAGCATAGTTTAATTTTCATGCTACTTTCCCGCAATATCGTTTGTCATTAAGCATAAAAACACATTTATCTTTTATTTTAAAATACATTTAATTTTCTAATTAATGTCAACATTGGTTTGATTGCAAAAATAATGAATCAAAGTGGGAGTGGATATTATCCAAACTAAAGGCACCCTGAGGTGTCAGCCATGTTGAAGCTGAATAAAAGTAGACCATCATCATCCAGGATTGTGGTCCACTTTTGCCCAGAGAGATGATTACATTCATAATGTAACTAACTTGACACAAATCTGTTCAATAGTTGAGCGTCAACGAGTAACCAACATACATAGATACTGAAAGAAAAAAGAAAGGAAGAAAATTATTTATCAAGACAAATTAATATGATATGACTACACAAGACAAGATATAATATTTAAAATAGTACACATAACTCTAATTTGTCACAACACAGCCTCAACTCAGCATAATGCTGGTTGCTGGAGAGCAACCAACGCTGGTCTTCCGTTGAGGCTGGCTGTGACGTCACGCACGGCACTAAGAAGAAGAATACTAACAATTATTCTATTATACGCTTTATATTAGCTTCACCTGCATGTTTGTATGTTTGTAACCGACTTCTTTGGGCGCGATTTTGACCCACTTTAAATGGCCAGATTTCGTTGAAACTTTGTAGATTTATTGAGGACCGATGACAATACACTAATTTGATATTTTTTTTTTTTTTTTTGTAATTTTGTTTGTATGTTTCTTTGTAACCGACTTTTTTGGGCGCGATTTTGACCCACTTTAAACGGCCAGATTTCGTTGAAACATTGTAGATTTATTGAGGACCGATACACTAATTTGATATTTTTTTTTTTTTGTAATTTTGTTTGTATGTTTCTTTGTAACCAACTTCTTTGGGCGCGATTTTGACCCACTTAAAACGGCCAGATAATCGTGTTTTTTAGTTTTTTTTAAACTACTATTATTTTATATTATGAGTTTGATTGATGTCGTGTTGCAGGTGAGCGGTTCTAGTTCGGGGTACGGTCACAGTGGTGCGGGCGTGGCGCCGCACACGGCCGTGCACACGCCCATGACGCCGCAGCCCTACCACCGCCCGCAGCGGCCGCATCTAGGTACCCCGCGCTTTGTGCATGCTTGCCATCATCATCATCATCATCATCATCCATATCACGCCATCAACTCTGCTAGTCCTGTCGCCTGGCCATGATACATTTGAATTAAAAGTTATAGATAAAAAATCGCTAACTCTTTTGAGATTTTAACATTATGTACTCGTAACATGTCAAAGAAGAATGAATTAATGTAAATTGAGGTTTGTAGTGTGACTATTGACCTCAATTCACAAATGATGTCCTCTAGACGTTCTCATTAACGTAGCACATTCTTTCTGAAAGGTTCTTAGAGGATATGTTAGGACTAGCATGAGTATACTCAACTTAGCCTTTGGCAGAGTATAAGGCTCCATAATATATGATACAAGTTTGTTTTAACACAATATGATATGATGATTGAATCGTAATCTTCGGTCCCTCTGCCCTGAATTCATCGTTTATTTGACATCTAAAATCAATGGTAACCTGATGTTAGATGTCATTTGATGAATCAGGGCTGTGATTTATTTAAATACAAAACTCTGATTAATTAAATCATTGAAAAGAAATCTTATAGTGCATGTGTGATATATTAAAGTAGGAAAATTTACAAGTTTCTTGTGAATAGACCTCTATGCTTATATTTTCATAGCACTTATCGATAGTTATTTATATCTATTTACTTAGTATAACTAGTCGTAACGACGATAAATACTTCAATATATTAACTTTGGTACTTTTATCGAATGGTTTTGTATGGTATTTTCCGCTTCATCTCGAAAGTACTAAAATTTCCCTCGTAAGGTAGAAATAGCCTAGAGCTCGGAGAGTATTCTAGAAGCATGCGAGCTCCGAACAGATCTCTAAGCATGTCCCGTAGTCGAGCTGTGAACTCGAGATACAGTAGCCGAAACAAACTAATCGCATGCAAATACCGTACGCACTGATCTCCTTAACCGCGCGTACGCAATTTCGTATGGATATGTGTTCTCGCAGTAGAAGCTGTTGTTTATTCGTTTATTTCTCAATAGTCGAAAATATCGGTGCGAACGGTATGTATAAATACGGCTTGTTCAAAATCCGCGAGTACGCTAGCGTGTCTAGCATCGTTTGAGGGTATAGTGAGGTAGGGTGCGCGCGCAGTACTAACGCGGCGTGTGTGCAGTGGGCGGCTACTACGAGGAGCCGTCGGGCGAGTGCGGCGAGTACGCGCGCTGCTCGCCGCTGCACCACCACCCGCACCCGTACCGCTCGCCCGGACACCTGCAGTGTGAGTACCTCGCGCCGCGACCACACTCCCGCATTACATTATAGCCCGACTCTGCACTCACTCACAAGAGACATTTGAGCGGATTCCGCAAGGCGATACCGCAAGACACTAAGCTCCACACGTCATGTACCTGGTAAATGCAAAGACAAAAACGACTATATAAAGTATGGTCCCAACAAACTCTGTATAGTTTTGCTCCAGCCAGGTGAGGTGTCACACAACAGCTACAATATCCGCTCCCAGCGGGCAGGTAAGCCGGCCCCACTACCGCCTCGAGCTCTCGAGCCCTGTATTGATCTATCGCTGTGCATGTCACTCTCAGCATTCTGCGCTCGATAATCTTCGCTTCAGTAACAGTAGAGGCAGGCGCGCGTCTCGACCGCGCGGCCGTGTACGAGTTGAGCATCCTTTATTTTACTCACCCGCATGCAGCGTGAGCGACGTTCGAGCGTGTGTTCGGCTTTGGATCATGTATGAGAGGTTGCGATGTGTTGCAGGCCCCGGCAACGGTAGCCCCGGAGTAGCGGGCGGCGGCGGCACCTCCGAGTACGTCCGCAACGAGCTGCGCGCCGTGGTGGGCGCGCGCTCCGCCCGCCCCGACCTGCACCCGCTGCAGCCGCCCGACATGGACTCCCTCATGAGCTTCGACATAGCGCCGCCCGGTCAGTAACCTATACCCACCCTTCATTTAAACTATTAACACTGGTGTAGGCTCAACGGGCGTGCTGCGACGACTCTACATCCTCTCGTCCTTAGCCCGTCGAGTGAGTGTGAATGTGTGTCTGTGGTAAAAAAATAGTTTGATGTTCCAAAAAAAATTAAAACAAATTTTATGATAAAAATATAGACAGGACGCGCGTCTCCGGATATATCTGCAAATAAAAGCAAATGTTTTGTTACCGTGAAGTACCGTGTATGATTGTGTGGTTGGCACTGGAGCTGAGTGTCCGGTGCCGGCGAGCGGTGCCACACAATGTATCCGTGTGTGCGTACGTAGGTGGCGGCGCGGTGGTGGGGCCAGGGCCCCGCGCGGCGGCGGGGGCGGCCGCTAGTGGGAACTCGTGGGAGCCGCACCAGAGCGCGCCGGTAAGCACGCCGCGGCGCCCACCTCCCGCATCACTTACCCACTTCACTATCGGTTTCCATTATTTTTGTAGACTTTCTAAATACTACGTACTGAGTCTGCTCTGCTGCGTGTTGTCGAATCGATCATCTTGATTCTTAGACGCTGATTTGGCGAATTGTACCAAATACCGCAGTCGCATTTATTTAATATCTTAATTCGCGACTCAATTCCGTTCGGTATGATCGGACCGAGCGGTATTGAGTGCATTTCTCGACATAACACGGTTACGAATATTTTGCGTCAGCTGTAAATTGGTACATTCCTGAATTGAAAAACTAGCTTTTGTGATGTGTTGTCTAATATTTCTTACTAGTGGCGTCTTTTTGATTATAAGTACTGTATCCTTAGCGAGCCGAATGTCGGGTAACGAGTCGCGGGCTTGTAGGTATTATATTTTGTGAACGATTCTGAAGCTTGTATGAGAAAGAGTTTGGGAAATTCGCATGCGCTGACCCGAGTGAGGTGACGGTTTGGTGACGTAGAGCCGAGACGACGGCGTTTTAATCATTTTGCAATAGCTAGACCGCTTTATTCGCTTCTATAATGTTGTCATAGACAAATTTATTTCGAATATTCAGTTTTGTAGATTTACAATTTAAAATACGATGCATGGATAACAATGCGACCTTTCCAGTAAGTTTCGAGTAATAAAGTAACAGGCAAGCGGCGATCGGAACGTTGATGTAATTTATGGTTTAAATTAATCGCATTACAATATTAGCGATAAACACAAGCTGTGTTGAAAGTCAATTGATTGCGACAATACATTATCTGAATGTCAGGTAGACTACCCTGAGCGCATATGACAAATCTATACCAAATTCCAACTAATACCAACGTTTTGATCGCTTTAATAGATCTTATAGTCGGGAGAATTTTAGACTATGATTCATTTGAAATGCAATTTGAATAGAACATGACAAAACGGGGAAAATATCTTGAATATGTGTGTGTATTTTCTAGAAACCATGCATAACAATCCAAGATATTAATTAAAAAAATACAATACAATATTGATTGATTAAAAAATACACCGAAATATATAGGTATTTGGTCCATAATCATAATTTGGGCTGGTTCTAATAGTGACGCTTCTTACGTTGAAATGTTTGGTGACACGCGTACGCTTCTACTTCTGTCTTTCTACTTTCGAACGTAAATTTATCTGTAGATATTCATCTAGCTGACATTTGTTAGAGTGGAAAAAATAATAAAACAATTTTTCATTACTTTAACAAATGTCGGTTTAATCCTGCGAGTATATTTTTCTTATAACAACTTATAAATAATTTAAATAACTTTTATGCATAGGTCTGAGTATCCACCAAATGTTTGCGAGGAAAATAAGTGGCATGCGAACAAACCGTTCATTATTAAGAGAGATCTTTCCAGTGCAACGTTTTTTCGTAACGACACGTTTAAAAAATATATAAAATAAATTAAAAATAGCCTCTATTTCACATATTTGCACGTTTAATAACATGGCACTATTTGGTGGATGCTGAGCCAGCGTAAGAGAAGCATACTCGCAGCAGCGTGTGTTGTGTCCCCCTGGTAAGAGGTCGTGTGTTGTGCAGAGTACTACGGAAGCGGGCTCGGCGGAGGCGGCGGCGGGCGGTGATGAGGGGGCGGCGGGCGCGGCGAGTGCGGGCGCGCCGAGTAAGGCCTCGCTGCTGCAGAAGCTGCTGTCGCAGTGAGTCGCCCGCGCCTCGCCCACATTGCATTTATTTCTCGCCGGCGGCGACCACTCTCGTTCTACGTTGTACCTCTGCGGCTGTAACTCACACCCCGTGACACTAATATAGTACACGTATTTATAAACCTCTACGTAGTCTACTAGTGCTAGTGATATATTTTGAGTTGTAAAATATTGTTTCATTGATATAATTTTGAATTTAAGTTCGTCGGAATTGTCTAGGATCGATCTTACGATGTCTTACTTCTTTATGAACGAGATACGATTCGATACGAAATTGGTCGGTAGCTTCCTATGTCGAAAATAGTGATGTACGTCTATGTATGTATGTGTGTGTGTTGTGGCGCGTGCGCATAGTATGCATACATTATGTACGATAGAATATACCGCGTGCAATATTGTATTGTAGATATAAATACATATTTTGGCGTTGTGAACGTTATGTATTATAGTATGAAAGTCAAATGTTACCTGTTATGACAAAATAATTTGTATTATACCTAGTATATGATGACGTCACGTCGAGTGGTAAGTTTTCTCTTATGGAGAAATATTTTTACGTGTAAATATGTTGTTAAATTATATATAGTAGCTGTTGCTTTATGTAAATATTTTGTTATAACCGTTTATTGTGTTAAATGTATGATATATATTTGATTTTGAACCCATTTATTGATTAAACAGTTATAAGCTGGTTTTATGTTGTTCCAAATGATTACCTTTATTTGCCAATGTTATGCAGTGATTGTTAACATTACAGACATGGATTTGCATCGAATGACAACAATATTGTCTGAAAAATACTCCAATCAAATTATATGCTCATTGCTATCTAAATGGTTATATTTTTGGATATAATGAAATTGAAATAAAATTTAATGAATTGAATAATTATTTACTTTATACGCAATACTAAAATTGCTTCATGTCTGTGATATGTAACAAAACAGAGTGTCTGAGAAATGTGAGATCCCCCTTTTGAAAATATCGGCCGGTTTACATGAAACCTGTTTCTCAAAGCACAGTGAGTCTAGAGTATGTAAGCTAGTAACTTGACATGTTATAAGTAGATTAAGTACTATCAACAGGTCAAATTATTGGCTGACTACCTTAACTTCCTTGGTTTAAAAAACATTGTGTCATATAAACCGAGCTTAACTTGTATCTGTAACATGATTACATGTATTCTAACATTATTACCTCCTTGACGCTACTATCTGTCGCGGACTTAGCTATAGAAATCTTCGCTTCGGTAATATTAACTGATATTATATACTCTAGAAACAACGCGTGTGATCAAAGTGTGCGAGAGATCTAATCTCGATATAAGTAGTATTTAATGTTAGAACTATACTCCGGAGGGCGCCACACACTATCGTTTTCTACCGAACAAGTTTATTTCCCCTAACTAACGACAATTGTTAAAATCGACATAATATGTATGAAGAATCTCACCTTTTGCTCTTTTGGTGTTTGTCAGTGAAACCTGATTTAAATACCTGCATGATATAGTTTTTTTAATACCACTTAAATGGTAATTTTTTCACCTAAATTAATCGATTCTGATTTATTTCTTGGATGGGTATGGTTTTTGACACTGAGTATGACGGTGAGGAGAATGTAATATCAAAGCGTGCCCTCTGTGACGCGCTATATAATCTGTTACTTAGTAACTGGTGCAGGTCAGCTGCCGGCCAACCCTCCCTCGGGTTATCTCTTGTGTCGAGACCTTTGTAAAGTGCAACGTAACATAGCAATGTTGTGATATCAAGGCAAGTAACAATGATAACTACCTCGTCCGCTGAAATTACTACCTTAGTCTTTGATAGATGCAACTAAGATTGTACTGCTCTGTAAGAGCCTTTCCATACAGATTTTAAGCGAAGCCGTAAACTGGCTTTGTTGAACATGTACATGCTTGAACTTGACTTAGGCATGTATTTAAGTATGAAGATACGCTTATGATACGACATTATTTTCGAAGGTATTTAATATTACTCAGATGTTAATTCGAAATCATTTTTTTTCTTTTTGGTTAGAAGTGTTTTCATGTTGGCCCGTGTGATGTAAATCAAAAAGAATTGTCCTATAGTTTAATGTTACGTTTGTGTAAGCCACTCTGATAGTACGATGTGAGGTCGGTAACTAATTGTAATAATTGTCTAAACGTATATAAACGTCTATGTTATATAAATGTCACCTTTAGTAATGTACTAAATTTAGACACCACATTGAATAACAAATGTTGACGCTATTAAGAACAGTGTGTCAGTAAAAACAAAATGAAAAACTGGACATTAGTATGAAAGTACTGTTCGATCTAGCGTTGAAATTTGTCCTTTAAATATTTAAGATCTAGCATTGCACGTTATTGATTAATACTTAAATGTAATGAATGTGGTGTATGTTTAATCTAACTTTTGTAATGCGTGTAATTTTATAAGGGTTGTATGAGATACGGTGTCGCTCCAAAGTTCACGTGGGACCATACCTCTCCCGGATACCCTCTTCCGACTCAAACATCTAAACTGTTATCTTAAGGACTTTATAAATGAACACGTTAAGCGAATATAAGCAACTAACTATAATATAAACTCAAAAACCAAAGTACCTTCCTTACATGTAGTAGTGAGCTAGCTTTGTGAGACGTGGCGATAACTTAAGCGGATTCAAAGTACTTAACGATCGGGGGCTCACTCACTTTAGAATAGTTATTTCAAAAGATAAATCTATTATTTTTCATAACAACTCCAAATACGATAAAAATATAAGAGTAATTGTGATGATTAATTTAACTTATAATAATAGAACGTACAAAATATGATATTTACAAATTACCACAAAACCAAGTAGATCGACTTGCGAGTCTAGAACATGAGTGTAATATTTTTGTACCTACCATTTAATAATAGTCGAAGCGTAGTCATTCACCAAATTGTTTTCGTCACCGTTAATAGTAACTAGCAGATGTTTAATACTTTTGACTCAGTTAACTATTAGTTAGTGAGATGCGAAGCTTTACAGTGTCCGATTATGTAGCAGTATTTGTATGATTCATTCCATTTGTATCGTTATGTAGAGACAAGTCTTGAGTTATTCTATAGAGATTCAGATCAAACAAGTACAAGTGATGGCCTTGATATGGAAACACAGCAATTAGTGGAGAATACGAGTGAAGTCCCACATACAGTATGTTTGGTGACAAGAACTCGAGTAATGAATGCGTCGCTAGATGATCAGCATTAAATGCCGGCACACTACGAGGGTTCCACGACGATGTAATGTACAACACTAAAGAAATATTTTTTGCAGATTTACGATAAAAAAATATAAATAACTCTATTGTATGTAATCAAAACTACGATTAATGTTCGAAACACGTCCATTGCATGGTTAAAATATATCGGAAATACCGTATTGTATAAATAGAAATGCCGTAACAATGCATAGGTGCCTGAAATCATAGATACAAATATTTTTTCAAAACCACCTATAAAAATGTGTTATTAAATAAATAAATAAAAATAATATTGTAATAGAATTAGTACAACGCATAGACATGAAAAATAGCAGATGTATTTCAAGTCACTGTAAGAGATTCCACTATTATTAAAAGGTTTTTCTAATTAGCTCTGTATACCTAAATTCAATTGAGAATTGAATGAATTATTCTTATGTAATAAAATAATAAAATTATGATAAAAAGATTAAGCTCCGATTATATTTGAATAAAAATCCGAACGACCGTGTAATTGACCATCCAAGGAAAATAAAATTCGTCTTCCAAAGTAAATAGGATTGGTAACGAACATCCCCTCGCCTACTCATAAACATAGGTTAGATGCAATCGTGCCATCGAGCTGTCGATAACTTCACGACGAGTCCTGCAATTGCTCAATAATGTAACGTGAACGCTTTTATAATAACAGATTCCAGGCAATGGTTCTACCTCATTTACTAAATGTGCGTTTGAAAGCATTTGCGAGATCTCGCTCCGGCTCACTAAGAGTCGTGACATACATTGCAGTAGGTAGTAGGTACAGTTCTAAAATACTGTTTCAAGTTGAGGCGCGAACACTACCAAAGTCAAACCAGACATTTTAGTATAACCTTTTTCATACCTCGGCTCCTTGCCATTATAATCTAAATTCGCACCACACGTTTGCGCTACCTATAGTAATTTCGACTGCTTGAAATCTGAAGTCTTTAAATCATCAACGAATAGTATTCCTAAAGGTAAATATTTTGATAACTTAACGTTAAATTGGGCTTTTAATGGATAATAATAAAATTTGTACGCAAATCGTTGGTAATTATAATATGGCTAGAAATTTAATAATTCGTCTCGGTGTAATGGATTTCCATAACTGTAAATCTTATTCTGTTTTAAAACTTAACGAAGTGTACAAATGCTACGATAAAATTAAATTGGAGAAATGCTAGCGTGTGCGACCTTTCTATAGGTATTTTTCTATGTTTACTTATAGATGTACGATTGGGATGCCCAATCTGAAATAATCGTGTTAACTAAGAATAAACTTTTCGGGGTTAATGATAATGTCAAGCATATTATAAGAGCATGATAGATTTTACAAGTATAACGAGTTCTGATGAAATTGGTATATTATAAAATGTTACGTGTAACTTTGAATTCTATGTAAAAGTAAGAATATCGAGGTAACGATTTAAGGATACTACGAGTCAATGTCACAGAGTAACACGAGCAAAATTAAAACTTCAATTAATAGGGTCCAAAATTCCATCCAATCTCTCAGAAAAAAATAAGTAATTGGACTGCTAACGAATGTGATAATAAATGTCAGTGTGTAATAGAAAATATTTTTGTACCATTGTAAGATTACTCTGTGACAGCGAGCTAGTGCGGTCACTTCGCATGGTGTAAAGACAAACATGGATGTGTACGGGGTCTTTGTTTCGAAGGAAAACATAATTAGTTTGTTTCTATTTGTGTTTAAACTATAAATATTGAAAGCATTATTATCATAGTTATTGTTATTCCTACTTTTCCTAAAGAGAATTATTAAAATTCCTCCGTGATGAGGAGAGCATACTTGTGATAAAATATTTATTTATTATGAATGGATGACAGTCGCTAACACAAGGAGGCATTCCCGTACAATGGATTTTATTTTTTGTATAAAATCGTGCCTTTTGTCTTGGCCTGTCGTCTAACAAGGGTATTTTATATCGACTTTACTAGGTTATACTTTCTGTTATAGATATTGTAATGAAACTAATTATGTTTTTCTAAATGCTGAAGTGATGTTTAGATATGGCCACTTGCAAAAACTGATGTACGCACATGTCGCGTAGCTACACGAATTTCGTGTTTCTGGGATTTGGAAGGCATCTCTTAGAGAGTACCTTCGTGCCGTCTCCTGCCAACACAACAGCTTATACCGACTTCAGAAAGCAGAGGATTTTCACCTCTAGAGACAACCTCAACCAATAAAATAGAACTAGTCCGATCATCGTTTGTGTGGGTGGCCGTTATGTCTGTGTTATTAAGTTCTTCAAATATTTAGGTGAATAAGGCCTTTTGTGTTGCTGTGCATTTCTAAGCATTGTATGTATGTATCTATGTTTATATATTGTAAATAGCTAAATACATTATATTTTTACGAATAGCATACACAACCAAAGTTGTTACGAAGTGATGGTTGATTTAATGATAAATTTAAATATAGGTCGTTATGTTTATTTTGGAAAAGAAACAAAACAAAATTGTATAGCTGTATTATTATGGGTACATCCGAACTTGTCCAAGCCTAACACAGCCGCCCTGATATTAGCAAAGTCGAATTTATTGTTTTTGGCGAGGATTTGGATATTACGAAATGAGTGTACGGTACGATAACATAGAGTGGAGGCATGGTGGCTTGTGCTCCCGTTCCTACTTCACACCCGGTCCCGCTGTTTCCTCACATGTTGGTCAATTACTGAAGCCCACACCTCATGTACTAATTATATCTACGAGTTATTCGAAATGTAATGTTTTTATTCATCGAAAAATCAGGCGTTATGAGTACATAACATTTAAGTTGTATTTTTTGTACATTTTAGATTCGAAAATATATTAATATCAAATATGTCGTAGTTTTATTTCTATTTACATTTGATGGTATGGTAAGTAAGTATTTTACTAAGCATCATAAGCATAAGCTCTATACGTTCCCAATGCTGAGACTCGGGGCCTTCCCTCACGAGGACAGAGATATCGACCATAATCCACCACGCTGGCCAAGCCTACGGGTTGGCAGATGACACACGTCTTCGGATATTGTGGTCCTCAAACATGCCCGTTCTTCACGATGATTTTCTTCACCGTAAAGCGAGTGCAAATCCACACAACTTGAAAAGCATTGGTGTAGGGCTGGGATCGAACCAGGGGCCGTCTTATAGAAAAACAGACGTTATTATCACCGAGCCACACTTGCTACTTATTATAAGATTAACTAATTTATTAATAAGATTATATTAAAATTGAAGGGGGTCTGCCGTATACAACAAATGTGTTTTTTTTTCTATTTATTTAAGCTTATGGTACGGAACCCTTCATGCGCGAGCCCGATTCGCACTTGGCCAACTATTACAATTTAGTCATTACCTCACTGAGGTGGGATAAAAAGTTTCATGTTGCACTCGAGTGCAAAGACTTATCGCCTCGTGCTTTTTCCCTATTCCCTCGTTAGCGCTCAAGATTCTAATTTTTTGAACCTTCCCTTGCTAGATCATACAAATTATAAGCGCGGTAAAAGCAACGTTGTACTCTTGTATGACAAATAACAAGGTATTCCTCCTTTGTTACATCTACTATTTAATAATGAAATCTATATAGATTTAATTATTTTTGTGCTTAATATCTTATTGTGTAACATTAACATGGTGAGAATTATCTTCATCACATTCTTTCCATTATTATGTATTACCCGTGTTTTGCAAAATAAATTATTTGAATTTAAATTTGTATATAGCGTCCAGTATCAAACCGTTCTCATTTTCAACTATCGTTTTGCTGTTCTCATTCCAAATGGTGTACGTATAGTGGTTCATTTAACATGTTTGTTAATTTACCTAAATTAGCAGCTCGCCCGTCCACCGGTCGTGGTTACCTCACACTACAGCCAGCACCGGCATTGATACGATGAGTCCCTCGGCACAAATACACGCTGTCAGCACTGGTAAATAAAAAATAGTTCCCGAAAAAAATATCGCCATATATCTTTCGAAAATATCCCGAATTTTAACGAAAACCGATGAGTCGCGCTAACGAGATATGCTCCCAGCAGAAACTTTACAATTCATTACCGAAGAGTTAATACAATACGCATTTTCAATAGCGTTACTGGCAGTTGGGGTGTTATTTTATTGTATTGTGCAAAAATATGAACTGGACATGAGGTGGCCGTGGAAAAAGAAGCATAAGGAGATTGTCTTGACGACGTTGCCGGTAAGTACTTAGTACTTGGTACCCATTTATTACTTTTAATGAACCTATAAAATACATAGATACTATGTCTGCTCAAAAGAAGTACATATTCCATTTTCTTTAGTCTCTAGTTCTCTCTTTCAGATTTTCCTAGTAATTGAAAGTTGAATAGCATGTATGTACTGCCTAAATATAATATTAAATATATTTGTTTTCCGTGTATCGGAAGCTTTCATATCTAGGTTTATATTATAAAGCTATAATTCAAGGCGGCTTGGGAAACAAAATAGTACTTATTTTGAAAAACCTTGCGTATCTTTTTGAAAGAAAAATAATTATAAGAGTTGCTATTATCTTACATTGTTAAAATGTATAATTTAAATTGTGTTTAATTGTTGATATTATTTGAATTTATTTTGTAAAATAACTTACCACCGCGATTGGGCTGCATATTATGGCGCGGCTGAACACGCTATAGTTGGGTATGTAAAATTTATCGCAATTTTTCTGATCCGTGATTTTGAGTTAGCACAAACAACTACAACTAGCAAGTTAAGTTGCGCATTTTCCTTTGCTTACAGAATTTTCTAAGCATACATCTACCACGAATTTAGTGGTTCAGCAATCACGTACGTAAGGACTGTGCATAAGAATGCGTAATCTTATAATCGAACTGTATTAATTTATCTGTTAATTAAACCTAAAATTTCCGGAGGAGCTCTGATAATATCTATGTAAGTAATAACTAATAGGTATTTACGACGTACATACTCGTATGTACGGTCTTCAAAGGCCTCATAATTGATTCAGGGTTACGATAGGGTTACGCAAATGATAATTCTGCTACTTAATTACCGTACCGTTGGCGAGTAACGAATAGGTGAGGTCAGACTGAAATTGCACTAAATTGCTCCGAATTTGTTTCGATTAGGTGCCATCATTATTAGCACATATGTCATATCTATGTGCATTTCAAACGTATCTACCAACCTCTTTCTTTTGGGTTTCGTACACAAAGGGTAGGTACAATGGGACTTCGCTCTCCGTCCGTCGGTTTGTCTGTCTGTCCGTCCGTCATATATCATGAACCGTGATAGTTAGCGCTGAAATTTTCACAGATTAATTGCCAATCCAATTGCCGCTATAATACAAAAAATTAAATAAATATATATACTTATGTATATTACTGCAATGTCTTTCTCGACTTTGATAACAACAATAAAGGTCTATCTACCATTTGACCGCTTGAAATGTTTACAGAAAGTTTAGTGATTTTCATAAAAATGAATAAATTTAACTACAAGTTTAAGCGTAGTTCACATACCACACATGTGAGTTTTGCTGTTTTAATACACAATGGTATGGAGCCCTTAGTGCGTGAGTCCAATTCGCACTTGGCCAGTTATAATCATTAAAATTATAAACTTTGCAGTAACATCTCACACTAATTCCACCAATATTAAAGGTGAAAATTTGAATGATTTTGCCTACTTCTGCACGCTTAACGGCTGGACAAAAAATGGAATAGACATACATTAAACATAAGTATTACACAAAGGACACTATTTTATCCTGGAGTAACGCACGTATCTCCGCGGAGCGAAGCTAGTGATGTAGATGTACGAGTAGGTGTTAAACTCTTTTCATGACCTGAAAAAAGTTTTGATCGTACAGATTCCAGACACATTACAAATTTATAAATATTGTATGTAAGCAATTAAATGAGTATCGTTATGAGAACACAATAACAAAAATGGTGAAACAATAATGAAGCGTAGAAAATTCCACCAAACGGTTCGCATATTTCATTTGGATCGAGATATTTGTTTAACTTACTGGCGTTTTTTCGGCGCGCCGCTCGCTAGGCGGGGGGTGCGCTACAGTCGGGTGGATACTTCCATTCTGCAGGGCTCCCGGGCACAGATAAAGTAACAGTTAGTATGGCGGCTCCCGGGCTCGGTAGTCGGGTGCTCATAGGGTTCGGGACAGGCAGGACAGTCCCGAAGCGCGCGCCCCGCGGCACGCACGCATGCGTCCGCTCCAGCCCTGTTGCACGCGACTTCATCTGCCGCCTCTCACGTGCGTTCATCACGTCAACATAAATAATGACCAGCCTCACTAGCTACCTGCGAGACAGTTATTGATGGTTCCATTTGTTGACTCGGTTATATTTTCAAGTTCTCAGTGTTAAAGTTACGTAGAAAGGTCAGAGCAGAGACCGCCTGTATTACCAGCAGTATGCCCTGGAACTGTCCGTGGTCGCGCGACCGCCAGCCCTCGCCTGTGGTCAGCCCTCCGCTGCACTTGATAACACAGGTCAGTTGCTAATTTGCATATCAATGTCCGAGTTCATCTCGATTTAATAGCGTGTAACTATTTTAAAATTAATGTGTTTATTACGGCCAATAAAATTGGAAATGGATCCCTCGAACGTCGAGATATTATTTAAGTTAGTGGTCCCATAGATATGGGTAGTCAATAAACTCATTATAAAATTCATAAGTGGCGCTCTGCTTAACCGATTGGAAAGTTATGGTAGGACAATGTTGGTAATGTTAGTAGCCCGACATAATGCTGAGACGTTTTAATGGACCTAAAGTGTCGTATCACATACTCGCTGTTAATGTCGTGTCCATAAAACTGTGATATGAAACGAGTGCATCACGCACGACCGCTCGAGACAATTCCGATCCAGATTACAGGCATATTAAAGATGCCGATGCCGCGTGCATTACGGGAATGCCGTTTAAGAATAACTCTGACTGGCCGATGTACAAAAAAACCATAATGTCTTTGTAGCGCGCACAATGTGTTTGGGTAAAGCCACAATACAATATCCACGTAGAGGTGTTCAAAGCTGAATGAAATAATTTATGAGAGGTGCGTCGGAAGTGCCGAAAACGTGAGCTTTTGCCAAGTTTATTAGTTTGTATTGGTCGCACACTGTTCCGGTGTCGTTGATCGATTAACTTTTTGCGTAGCTTTTTGTAACGTTTTATTTTGACTTCACAAGTTGTGCAACCGGAGATGCGACGTAGTGTCTGCTGATATTATACTTAGGCAGGTATTAATAAATTAGGTAGCGCATGTATTATTTAAATAAATATTTATGTAAATATTTAGTACTGAGAGAGATAGCTCAGAATTCCAGTTAATACATTAAAGACTGTACCATTCAGATTATTGATAGGCACGTACATTACAAATAGATTTTTTTATGCCTTGCCCACAACTCGCCTGATGTTAAGTGATATTGCGGTCTATGATGGAGCACGGTAGCCTAGAAGAAACTAGTTCACTCTCGCTTTTAAGACAGTAAGGTTAGTTCAGTGGGAACAGGAAGTAGTCCATAGTTCGTATTAAAATGTAGAAGCTAGTCACTTTGTACGATTTTTGGAGTTTTCACTGTATATTGGTGTCTCCTAGCAGTCTCCCTGCTGGTTCGATAATGGGAAATAATACTATAGTATATGTGCTAATAATTGTACAAACACGCCCGCAGCGAAATATCATAAAGAATTGCGCTACGATCAAACACAACACTCGAATCGAGACGAGCAAACGTTATGAAAATTTCAGCGCATTGAAAATCGAAATGAATACAGCATAGGTGACCTGCGGTAAGGTGGTGTAGGATCAGCTCAGCTGAGCCGGGCCAGTCGTGTTGGGAGTTCGGTCGGGGCCGGCCGCCTCGCGTCTCTATGTAAACATGAGTGCCGCGACGTGATTGCGATAATGAACTAAAATGCCCTGGAATTGTTTGTGGGGGTACGAACCTCCGCCCCCCACGTGCCGAGTCAGCGGCCCTCTGCACTTGGCTTTGCAGGTATTTTAAGTATAAATTATTATTTTAAAATAATAAAAGATGCAAATAGGGCCTAGCTAGTTGCATAAACTAAAGGTAAAGAAAATATTATGAAGTTATGGTTAAATAGTATTTAAAAGTTTAGTGTCATACCCAGGCCCATACTTATTGAGATATTATTGAGGAAAAGTGTAATTGATTTTTACTTGTAGAGTTTTATTAGATATATAGATAGATAGCATATTCTTTATTGGACATAAAAATGAAATAAAAATTGGCGGCCTTTTCGCTCAAAGAAATCTCTTCCAGGCAACCTTTTTATATGTATACCTGTATTATTTTTATATTGCGTGCTTTTTAGTACTCATAATTATAAAAATAAATGTAATTGAGTAAATCTATACAAAAAAAGCCTGAATGCAGACTTATTGAATAGCTAAATACAAGGATAGGATTTTGACAAGAATATGTGAAGTTACAGATACCGCAAAATGACTAAATTTTTAGAAGATGATTATCTGCGTCTGCTAAAGCCTAGATGAAATATATTTATATTTTATATAATATATATCTACGAGTCCATCTACGTAATGAAATAATTTAGACAAATACATTTCTCAAACAAAGATTTTTCTACACAATAACATTATTTAGGCAAAAAAAAAACCTAATTTAGTTTTTTTATCAGGGAACAAAATATTTTAAATCGTATGAGTCGTATACTGTGTACCTACATATACTCAGGTAAAACATAGCCTAATAGAAAGGTGCCTATTAGGAGGCACCTAATTAGAAGGGCATGAGAAATCTGTGAGCATGACACATGCTCTTAATTCGTGCGGGAAAAGCTGGCGCACTTTGACGTCCACTTGATGGAAATGACTGGTAGTTAAAGAAGAGTGGTCTACATTAAAATATATACATATAGCGTGCGTTTAAGTAATTGATTTGGGTGATCACTGCAATGTTATGAAATGATAACGTACCTTTAGTTATCCTAGTGAAATATAATCTATTAATGAATTGTTACAAATTTTCAATTTAGTTTTTGAGTACCCTTGGAACAGGAACTCATTATACATACCTACACGTATAAGTTGGTTTGGAAGCGAGTTAAGCGAAGCAACCCAAATCCATTATCATTCGTTAATTACACTAAGCAAGTCTGATGTAGCATATTAATTAGAATGGTATCCGCATCGAGTATTGTTTGTAGTAACTGTCGGCGCAGTTACACGGTTACCTTGCCTAGTGGTAACGGTAGAATGCTAATGTGGCGAGGCGAGTAGCATTGTCACATGTATGAGGGCCCTAGCTTCCCAAACAGTTGCGCAAGAACAAGTGCACCGCCCACGGGGACCGGCGCCGCGCCGGCCGGCCGTGCGAGCAAATATCCCGCAAGTTCATTGTCACCCATTTCCGTAAACCGAGACGCGTAAACGTAGGAATTTAGAAAGTAACGTAGATGAGACACAGATACGAAGCCACGCGCTTAAAGGATCGCAACGTCTGCGAAGCAAACAAGGACGCGAGCAATCAAGCGGCTTATTCCAATTAGATAAACGCCGGAATAATACATTCAATGCACGTTTGAGTACCTCCATCTTTGAGTTGAAGGGTTAATTGCGTATGGATACGGTGCGGGCTTCCACTTGATTGCAATTGTTCTGGATTACTCTACTCGGAGAGATCTAAGCTAAACCATCAGCTGGTTTAATTTATAGATGAAACGGGATGATTGTGCGTGTGCATTCGCGTGTTATCTGTGTAGAGCGTTTATAAGTTAATTAGGAGCATGAGGAGCTGCATGCGCGCATCTCTAACAACAAAACCTTTCAGCGGCGGCGTTCCTTTGACCAACTCTGGATAATTAACCCGATTATGTAGCTTCTATCTGTTATTGTTCGCCGTGACTGGTTCAGATATCTTTATGGGCTCTACAAGACTACAAATGTCCTTAAAGTTACGGCCGTTGTCGGGGAACATAAAGTTTTTGTATTTATTAGAATAGGCACTTGATAATATATCGTTGTTTCAAAATACTCACTATTTGGTCGAGACATTTTCTAAAAAAGGCTATCGTCGAAAATTAAGTCGCATTGTTCAGGTTTTGTGTAAATAAGTAGTAATAACCTTCAGAAACATACAGTACACCTACCTATTTAAATACCACAATACCGTAAACGGTGTTAAGCACATAAATACTCAAGTGCGTCAGAAGCAGTCAAGTAGTGCTATAGAGTGGAGAGGTGACATAGAATAGGCTTTAGGTTCATTCACTTGATATTTTTTACTTGTTGAGTAACGCCTGTCTGGCTTGTCAGCCCCTATCGAATTGAGAAAAGACACCGGTCTCGCACCGCTGGACGCGGTTTGAGATCGATATCAAATCTGTCCATTCGAGTTAGGATAAAAAGTTTCATTGAAAGTTTTAGCTCGGGCCAAGGCCAGCCTGGTCTAGCTTGCAGAACTTGCGGTTGCTCGCTTGCGATGCAGATATACTCGTACGTCGTAGTTGTATGATCATTCTGTATACATATCTACTGATATGTTTCTCTACGAGAGCTTATACAGATTAAGGACACTTTTTTACAAAATGATACTCTATCTTGTTTTATTTTTTTTCAGTATGATATTAAAATATGCTTTGTTAAAGCATATTTTAATATCATACTGACTTACAGAGCTTTAAGCTAAAATTACAAATAATGAAGGCGAGGGAAGCTTCTGTGTTACGAACACTTCAAATATGGATATAAATTGTTAACTACAACCCTCAACAGGACGTCATATACCTACGGATGTATATATACGAGCATATTGTATCTTGACAGTGAAATGGAAATGACTAATAAGATAATGCTTTTAGACAGTAACGTAATAAATTTACAACGTGTGAACCTGTGGTGTGAACATATCAGTGAATAAATTAGTCTGGCAGACATGCGGGAAGACGTCAGATGGACTTAGTTCGGGGAACATGTACTGTGGCTACAGAGAGAGATTTATGGGGCATTCCCGGTGAAGCTCCCATCAATGCGCCCGCGCCGATGGGAACAAGATTGCTCTCACACGTTCAATCGCTGACAGACGACGCTTTTTGTCGCAACATTGTTTGTTCGTTACTTATTGCTTATTCTGGACTGAGAGGATTCGTCAACGCGTCTCTTAACGTCAATAACACGTTAAACTAAAGAGCTTATTGTGAACTGGTAAACTCTTAAGTAGTCTAGCAGTGTCACCTCGCTTTGTTCCAACTTTGCTCTTAAACCCTAATCCGCTAAGTTATCGACCGTACCCTCATTTGAATTTTCCCGAGCACAAAATACGCTTTTAAATTGCTAGTAATGGCGCAGTAAAAAGTAACATCAGTTCAAAGTTCTCCGTCTGTGAAATGAGCCGATACAAGCGTTTGAAAGAGAAATGATATCAATCATTTCGTTCCTAATTTAAATTCATAATTTAGTTTGCGAGCGGATGCTTGTGCAATGGGCAGTGAGCGAGCACTAGCAGCGCACGAGTGTAGCTTTTGGTTTGACCGGAAGTGCGGTCCCAGCGGCGGCAGCGGCAGTGTTCGCCGGCGCAGGTACTATAATGATGCTTCTGGATAAGTAGGGCGCAGGGCTCCGGCGGTAATACGCAACACAACGTGGAATTAGGACAAGCAACTACCATAATCGCTGGATAGCGTTGCGCAAATGACGGACAAAACGTGCTTGAAGCTGGTGTTTCAAGATAATTTACAGGATTTATGCTCATAGTTACCATGATTTATGGTGACTAGGAAATAATATCATCTAATGACTACCACAGATTAGCGCATGTTTCTATGATTTGTAACTTTAGTTAGTGCCTAACGGCTGATGGCTGATGGATGAAATGGACTGTAATTTCCACGTATAATGTCTTAGACATTAACCTGATATAGTAAAACGAAAAAGAGAGAGAAATTGTAGTTTTTAGCTACGATTTATACTTTACTAACTTTGTATATAGATTTGTGTTAAATTAAATTAGATATAATTTGCAAGGTCACATTTCAACAAAGACCGAATCGTGTTACTCACACATATAAGTTTTCGCTGCTGAAATTTATACAGACTCGCAAAACATGAGGCTTCAACAAAAACATTCACGCTTGACGAAACACCGCTGCGCACCAGCTGCAGAATTACTTGAACAACAGAAAAACTGGCCCAGAACGAGACGGATCTCTGTAAACAGTCATCCTATGGTCCTTTAACCACATTGGACTAACAACAAAAGTGACCGACACCCATACGTTAGATTTCACGATAACAAACCAGAATTTTGTTTATTTTTTTTAAAACGTTTCCAACTCAAAACTCTTTTGGGGTATTTGTATTTCACACTCTAACGTTACGTGTTTAATTTTCAATGGTAACGCGACTCGATACATAAAATATTCTGACTGTTCCTTGCCATGAATCAAGTCCTGTATGAATGGAAGTCATAAAACAAATTTTATACCCTTATTGGAAAGTACATAAACAGTAGTTTAAAATAGCTCCGACCACCTGGTGCACTCTCGACTTAACTTCGAGTGCGGGGAGCGCGTGATTTATGAGACCTAAACTATACACAATGCGACCGCAAAATAACCCTTGACTATTTTCTAGTGAACAAATTGTCCCAGAGCCACCTTTGAAGTAGAAGCGGTGAGCGATACTAATAAAATAAAAACTTTTGATACAGGTTTGTACGGGCTAGTGCTATAAATTAATAGAATCCCTGCGAACAAAACATTCAAGTAGTGAAGCAATAATGTGAAATACGCTAACCTAAAATACTTTTTTGATAAATCCGTGGAATTATTTTTAAAGAATTGTCCTTCATATAATATTTATAGGATGGCTTACCTTTACCTAAAACTTTTCTAACCTAGAAGTAATTTATTTTATTGAAATACTTCTTTTATAATTAAAAAATAATCAACTATATCATTGATATTCGAGGCAAGTAAAGTTAAGCGACTGTTTAATTTAATTGTTCCGTATCTAAGATATTCACGGTTGAGCGGAAGCCAATTATCCCAAATAAGTTACGTATGCGCACTCTACTGGGCCAAAGTAAACCCTCTGAGACGACGTGGGAGGTCCGAGAAAATTATCAATATGACCGGTCCAATACAATAATATTGATACATACATATAACGTTTTGACCTAAAAATAATGAAGGATGCTCCCAAGAGAATTACGTAAATTCATTGATAAACATGCATATACGTATAATGCTACATAGATAGCAGAACTTGGTATGTCATTCAAGTCGCGAGTCCGGAATTATATTGAAATTCTGGTAACATTTCCACACGAATGGTTAATGCATTGAGAATGCACGTCTCACGGTTGATTTTACTTACAAATTTTACAATGAGCGCTTATGCGTCTAATCGTGTAAATTCAAATATCATCACGTTTCTTCATAACAAATGAGATTTAGTTAGTAAAGAACCAGACCCTTTATTGTGCTTTATTTGAAGTTTTTTAAATTTATAATTTAAATGAAAATAATACATACATGAACTATATAATCAGATTAAAACGTTCAGTATATTATGCAAAGTTAAGCAAAGCGTCGTAAAAGCAAATGGCTAAAATACTCAACTTTCCTAGCTCAACTTTTGCCATTGACCTCGTCGCAGACCAACATGGAATGGTTTTCATTAGGAGTGGGTATTATCGTACTTGTTTTACTTTACTTGCCCAGCTTAGACTATGATAACATCTTTGTGGAGGCGGAACATACGGCTTTGCAATTTACA
The DNA here is from genome assembly GCA_035578125.1 of Mellilla xanthometata. Classification (NCBI taxonomy): domain Eukaryota; kingdom Metazoa; phylum Arthropoda; class Insecta; order Lepidoptera; family Geometridae; genus Mellilla; species Mellilla xanthometata. Next base: position 431,833 of record JAPUBQ010000041.1, on the reverse strand, counting down.
AGGATGTGTTCATCGTTGAAAATGGCTAATGAGAAGTTAAGTTTCTGTTAATAAACCATAAATTTGTCTACGTAGGCGTTGACAAAATTGTGTTCAACTTAGATTTACTGCCCAAAATTCAGAGGCTATTAAGAGAAACTATATATCTTTGTTACTTCAATTTTGTCAAAAAGCTTGGCGCGTTTTCTTTTTTGTCTTTTATTTGTATCGTAAAAGCATGGTTAAATATAGTAATTACTTTCACACCTTTTTTTAGCCTCCCCCTAAAATGCGTTAGTTCAGTACACCGGGGTAATTCATTAAAGTGTCGGCGTCCCGGTATGGACGACAGCAGTTTATGACGCGTGGGGCTTCGGGGATCTTATAGACCCCTCATCAGGACCTTTCGGTCTTCACTCCACCCGCTGACATTTTAAGCTATTAACTTGTCACTGCGTTACATCACTGGAAATTGCTGCGCTATAACAAAAACACTTCGTGCAATGTAAAAAAAACATCTTGTCCCAATTAACGACCGCAATGTAGAGCTTGTTAAATACATTTACAATAATTATAAAAAAACATAGCTATGTAGTATGCTCAGTATGAACCAGATATAATTTAAAATAAAAAACAGTTGTTATAGTTATAGTGACTGACACGAATCATTATAGCTTACACAAATAATGATTATCAATTTATAAATAAGTAGTAATTTGCATTTTCGTATGTACTGCATTGTATCTAGATAACGTCAGAATTTCAATTTAGGCAATATTAAAAAATAACTCATCATTATTTTTTTATAAATTGAAGACGTTTTAAAAACATACTCGTATATTTGTTCCTTGTTGTTAAAAGATGTCCACTGTTTTTGGAACGTGAATGGCTGACGCTGAGTGTAACATAGAATACTCTATTTTGGTAAAATTGTCTCATTGTGGTGTACCAATTAAGGTTGCGTAAAACATGTGAGTGTAGTACCGTGATGACGTCACACGGGTTTCAACAGAGGGCAAACAAAGCCAGGCACACGCTGTGCTCATTTCCAGAACAAACAATGAGTATCATTCTGGAAATTTACATTTGTCATTTATACTGTGGAGGGCTGCTTTCAAGATAACTGGAATTAATGGTTTGTTTTCAGGAACAATGCTAGTGTTTAATAGATTTACGTGTCCATTGTCTATTGGATCAACAATTAATTAGTGTTTGGCTTTAAATCCGATTAAAATATAAAATTCATCAAGTCTGTATTGATTTTCAATAAACATATAATAAATAAATAAATAATAATAAATCTTTCTTCAACTTAATTTACAGCAGTTCTTACTAAATATTAATACTATCTATATGTTTACCTTTTTCTTCTTCTAAACTAAATCTTAATTGGTGACTTTGGCATTTTTATTAACGTTAAAAAGACCTTTGAAATCTGTTTAACGTTAACTCTATCTATCAATAAATGAATCCGTTTAAACTTACTTATTGACTTCATCATCATAGTCATCGTGGGTATTGCCCTTTACTCCCATGGTTAAGATTTAATTTAATAAAAGACATGTAGTGCCTCTATTGAAAAGGATTTGATAAGGATTTATAGATTTTAAATTGAATTCATAAGTGAGAGAAGTAGGGTAAATTCAATTCATTAATTTTATTTAAACTTGTATTACATATGGACTTAATTTATGCCAGCGTATGTTTTACTACTGGCTTTTGTTAACTTTCCATAAGACTTTATTAGAAAATTATAAAGATTTTATTAGTTAGTATTTATTTGATTATTTCGACCGTGACAGATCGGTATCGCCCCATGCGGGACTTACCCATATTTTGGGATGCACGACAGTTGGTTGTTATAATATACCAATGCCATTGAACTTTAAAATTTTAACCTACATGTTATATTTACAAGTATTAAGATAGGTTTGTAAGTTAGTATTTATATTATAATTAATTAACATCATAGATTTTTTGTCTATGTTTTCGTAGGTAAGACTTTATGCCCTTTTGTTAACGTTGGGTTGTTAGAAACTACTTATAATAAATTAAATTTACAAGCTTTGGGTGTACTAAACTATGCATGTTTGGTGGAACCTTATTCCACTTCCTGCAAATTAATTGGATTCAAAGGTGCACTTATGTAACTTAGGATACAATACCATGATATGATATCACGAACTGCTCTGACAATGGAACCGAGACCCAGCTGTAAAGAACTTTTGAATTAATAAAGTTAAACCCGTCTAGTTTTCACTGATTTAAAATAATTTGCTGAAATTATTAAGTGGATGTCAAATTCAAACCATTTATTGCAATATTATGTGACTTTACAGTTACATACACACAGATGAGCAACCGTGTTAATTCATTAGATTTTTTAAGTGTTCCGTCAGTTTTAACTCATTGCTTTTCTTATATTTTGTTTATAAACCAACTTATTTCCAGCTTAATTAAATTAAAACGTGGGTTTCATTGGATGGTTAACTAATTGGCCCGTGCAATAAAGTACTAAATATAGCGTGTAAACTGTACAAGTCTAATTAACAGCCAGATTGCCTGGAAGTGTGAAAGGATCGGGTTATCGGTCATAGGTCGAGACTTGGTCGTAACTTACTCTCTGGACCGGTGTCCGGATGCATTAGTCAAAACTAACTGCATACTGTTGGTCAGGCAGCTTAACTGTAAATACTAATGAACAACACTAAAGCCTAGAAAATATAGCGAGACATTTTTTTTTTTACACATTCACACACGGCTGGTTAGCCCCATACTGAACCATTTCTAGTTCGTATCATGGTTGCTAACACAACTGATATACTACATATACATACATATATATTATTTATAAATACATATTTAACACCCAGACCCACAGCCAACAAATTTAGTTAAGCACAAAGATGTTGACCGGGTCGGGAATCGAACCCGGAACCTTCTGATTAGCAGACCGGCATGGTATCCTTTACGCCAACGAGGTCGTCAATTTCATTCAACATTTCAACATTCCAAATATTTAACTGTAATTTCAAAATAACAGTACAGGTAATGTTTAGTTGCTTTGAAATTACGAAAACCATTGCTTTTGAGGTCTAAATATATGTACAGGGTACAGTAATTAGTTAGCTATAAGTTAATGTAATTGTCTGTAATGCTAAATGAATAAATAAAATTGGTTTCTTATTAATTTGAAGTCATATTATGTTACAACTTACTTTACATAATTTTCTGAACTTTGATGCTATTTTAGTTACTTTAATACACTACAAAAGGACGTATTAATTAACATCCACTAAATAGAATCGAACCTTTAAATTGAGGTAATTTTGACACTTGTAAAACAGTAATGTATTAAAGTTACGAGGCCAATCATTGAGTATTCTAAGCTGACTTACCGGCATAAATATATGAAAACGTGGAATCCACACATCACTTTACTGTGGGTGGTCTGTTTGCAATCTGCAAGTGTTAGAATTGCAAAAAAGATGAGGAATTTAGAAGAGAATGTTAAACTGTGATGGTAAATATCAAGTAGATACTGATTAACTGGTTTTGTAACTAACTGATCCCGTTTGCTACGTGTTAGCCGCGTTAGTCAGGAAAAAACGTCTTTTCTTTAAAAAAATATTCATGACTATAAAATTCCCTTAACGCCTTTAGAAGTTAAGCATATACTAATACTTGTCGCGAACTTTCATATTTTATTATTTTCCAACTATGACAACAATTCATAATATGGGCAGTTTTATTTCAAGATATACTACTTATATACTTACTACCTATGTACGTGTTACTTACCGTTCTCCTTTAAATTAACATAAATACTCAGCGGCAGTAACTCAGCTTTCTTGGATATTAATGTCACAAAACTAACGGCATCATAATGATAGCTTTCTAAGAGAGATAGATCGCACTTCGTAAATAATTTCGAACTACATATATAAATTCAAAGGCGACAAAGATAAGCTTGGTACCTAATTTGATATGCCAAAGATTCGATTATGTGATCGAATAAAATTGCGGATATTGGGTTGAATCTCATCGCAAACTCGGTTTATGTTGTGGTGATCCATTCGAATATTAGCTGGTTTGCAGAGCAACAGCTATTCGAATAATTTGAATCGCAAACCGCAATTATAATCGTCTGTAGTGTGGTTCATCCTGTGGCTAGACTGCTGTGGTCACAAAAATTTATAATCTGGTAATTAATAATGAATTGTTAGGGAATACCCCCCTTACACACTACGGGTGAATTTTGGGATTAAATCACATTTCAATTGAATAACGTTAATTAAATCATGGCTTATCGTGTATGGTATACATTTACATTTAAGTAAATAATAAAATAAAATCATTTATTATATATACATAGTACTACTTAGTATATGTTAATTATAGATTTTATGTTATTCCTAAACGTAATCTAATTAAGGTTACATTAAGGATTTAATAAATTATTATTAACTTATAGAATAGTTAATGAGTAGATATCTCACACAGCCTAAAACTCGAACTCAAATGAGTTTTACAAACTCATAGTTCTAATAAAAATAAACTACCTTTCCAAGGCCCAACGATGCAAAAATACCATTTAATGTTGAATTACGCAACTCAAGTTACTTCGCCAAGCACTAGCCCTTGCATTGTACAATCCTCTTCATTTGATTTACATAAGATTTGATTTTGAGGGTGGTAAATACTGTTTGCCACTGGCTGAGATATCTTTTTGCGTTCTACCCTCGACTCTGGAAGAGAATGGAAAAAACAACTGACACTTGTGACAAGTCAGTTGATCGACAACAAGCACCTCCGTCGCATTTTCTTTCAATTCAATATAAGAACGCTCCTATTAGCTTCGTGAGCTGTGCAAAGTAGCTGTGTTTACCAACCAGTGCATGTGAGCCAGGAGAACTCTCACCCGACCAGCCCTGTCTTGGGAACGGCACGTATGTAGAAGCATTTCTTATACAGTACCACTAAGCTCCCATTGTCTAAATGTTCATATATCGGACATACATAAATCGCGGATGCTCAGGTCCTTCCACACATGTCCTGGGATTTTCAGTGCGGTTTCTCTCACACTGTTATCTATTTCAAATATCGAGTGCAAATCCACACATAACTTGACAAGTCAATGGTATAGGGCCGAGACCTAACCAGGGGCCGTCAGAAAAAAAAACAGATGTTTTTCACTGATTTTATTTTTTATAGACTTACCTTTAAATATCTAACTCGGTCAAAAATCAGCACAAACGAGATCGTGATGCTTTCTCTCGTCTATATTTGGCAAGCCACGCCGAAGCCGCACTTACCCCGCTGTTGTCAGTCATGAAATGCTTAGTTCTTGCCATAAAATGGTGCAAATGCAGCGAGAATGCTTTGTTTGCTTTACCTTTCAAGTTTAATGAGCAATTTGTACGTTTATTTTAAACACTGATAGGATCAGTATTTTCCACAATGGATTGAACATACTAAAATTATACATCCAGTAAGTTTCAGTGACACTTTACACGTTAAACTAAAATTAAGTACATATACATACTTCAGACAAGGAATGCATGGAAGTTAGCTATGTATTTGCATTTATTTTTTCTATTTGTATAGCACTTCTAAGCGTCAATTTACGAATACGAATAATAATATATTATCTACAGTATTTTCTAACCTCTCTTTATTTTGCTGGACTAATTTAAAAATCATGCCTTCGAAGGGCTCCGCGGATTTCTCTAAAAAAATACACATGAATGGTCGCACTATTTTGAAAAGGCGAAAAACTGTGCTTTTTGGTGCAAGGCTGCAACCGATGTATTTTGTGTGATGCTTGCGCTAGCTGGAGCGTTATCTCCGGTTTTTACAAACTAAATTAATTTGGGCTTCTTAAATCTCGAGTTAACGCGTATCATTGTCTAATAGACATCGTTAGCCATTGCCATCAATATTCGTGCTAAGTAAAACACGTAATTTCCAAACTACTAGCCCAAAATTATAGTCGAGGTGATCACACAGGAAATCATAAACAGGGCAGCAAATGAGGCTTCAAAGGATGATTCTAATACCATGAGGTCACATCGTAAATGTGTGTTGTTGTTTTGTGGCACGCACTCGCTAATCGCCGAGCAAACGGTAGGAAATTCGATAATTTGCGCTTTATTGAAGGGGGAGCTGTTTGGGGGCCGTACTTTGGTAAATAGATATGTACCTACGTGGTTACTTCTATACAACAGAGGTGTTGGATGTTGTATTACAATATCTTTAACGTCGACAAATTTAAAGTTATATGCAAAATGTCAAGAATTACATGTTTACACAGAATATATTTTAAGTTGGAGTCGTAGCAGCCATAGATTTCCTAAATATTTGATATCAGTAATTTTTTAATTTTGTTTGAAATATTATCATAATTTTATTAACAGTTAATAATATTGTTTTTACTATGTATAATTATCCATCCTCATAAATTTATATTATGTAGTCGAATGTCTAAAATGTTTTAATTTATATTATTTTAAAAATGACTCAATTCTAAAGATATTATAAATTTATTAATTAATTATTATACAACTTAAAATAATGATAATACAAGTCAATTATAAAATTTAAAACTGTCGTAATTTATGCTATATTATTACTTACGAGTACATAGAAATAACACCAAGCGCTTCAATACTTGCCAGAAGCAAAGTTTTTACCTAGTCACGTTTTTAGCATAAAGTGCACTAACAAAGATGAAACAATTCTTAATTCATATCAGTTATTTACAATACAATTGGTTAGTAGCGCCACAATCATCGAATTAACTTATCAAACCTATTGCATAAATGAACAATATTATCTTGTCATTGGAATCATATCATTGTTGTTTATACTATGCACTTCGATACGTACATAACACAGGTTCAAAGTGTATCTGTTCTTACGCAATTTAACTACATAATATTTTATTTGATACTTAATTTAGACTACTTATTTTCGTGTAAGTTGGCATAGTAACGTAAGAATTTAAAGGCCACAAACTCTCAGCTGATGATCGCAATTCTATGACAAAGCATATGAGTCTACAAAGGGTTTTTAATGTCCATAATTTAAGTGATGACAAGGTAAATCTTGAATGTAAGTTTTATCGTTGTAATGAATAAATAACTCGTAGACCGTCTAAATAACAACCTAATGAATATTTACACATGAGCATATTCAGCATTACAAAAAATCTATATGAAAATAAACTTGGTCAAAAGGTTTGATTGTAGTTTTTTTTCTAATTAGGTCTGATTGGTAAAAAATAGTATTCTGAGGGTTGCTTTTAAGCGGTCGACAAATATTTTTAATATTTGCAACTATTGATATATATGAATAATAGTGTACAACGATAAAACTGACAACTATCTACCTAGGCTTATTAAATTTACTTGTTCATCCGATTTATTTACAAATTACCTTAGTCAGACTGTTAATTCATTTAATAGGTTGGTAGCTATTTCTATTGTATAACAAAGTTCACCTTTCTCCATAATATTATCCCTATGCGTTAAGGGGTGCTTCCCTTATAAACAAGGGAGTGTCCGGTCATCATCATCAGGTAGGGTAAGACAATGCTGCTTTACAATGCTATTCCACTTGCACCATAAATCTAAAGTCACGCAAGCACAGAATTATTTTTTTAATCTAAATTAATTGCGTTCGTTCAATTTTAATTTGACTGGAGAAATGAGGAAAAGACTAAAGTTTTTTTTTAGAAAAAGTACATAATTATTATTAATTAATAATTATTACATAATTTAAACTTGGCAAGAAAAAAAAATTAAAAAATACGTGAAAAAAAAAGATATATAGCAGAGCGTGGTTTCGATCCACGGACCTCTGGGTTATGGGCCCAGCACGCTTCCACTGCGCCACTCTGCTACGTTATGCATGGTCGAAATTAAGTAGGTATTACTATGTTCGATGTATGTATAATACGCTAACTATAATCATGACGTAATCATTAATTTATTGCGTGATTTATTTATTTTGATTCTTGCTTATAAAGTAATTATGCATAAATATAGTAGAAATTAAAATTGAGCGTCTACTACAAGTACTAAGTTTAGGTTAGGTAGTTGTTAGATATACATACGTCTACGAATAAAATGACAATTTATCAGTCAATTTCGTAGGCTTCCTTTTCTAAGCGATATGGGTGCCAAACAGGCACTAATGTATTTAAAAGATTACTATATGTATTTATAGTAATCCCACCGCTTGTTATTTCTATGTCGACTTATTATAACATACATATTGAGGCATATACGAGTAGCTCTAGGCTGTAGCCGATACCGTTCATGAGTTTGAAGGGCCCTACTTTAATTGGGCCTCGCGGTAATTAAAGTCATTGACCGAATGATAGCGGAACAATTAATCCAAACAAAGATAGGATTATTTTTAAAGCTACCTATTAGAAATTATCTGTTGGAAATTTAGGTGCTATTTGAGTTTATACATAAAAAACAATAGTTTGAAAAATACATTACTGCAAGTTTATTTATTTTTTGTAATTTACTTCGAATTAAGAAGTAGATGAACTATTTAAGAATCGAATCGCCTCCGAAAAAAACAACTTCAATATTTTGTACTTATTCGTGTTGCCTGAATAATTGTATAATTATTTTTATTACGTTATTATCGGAGTATCGTGGCCATGTGCATAAACAGCTATAAAGATAAAACTAAAACCTCGACATAGGTATTTATCTATATAAGTAGTTATCTAGCTATATATATGAATAATAGCATGTTCACGTCACTTGAAGGTTACGCTGCAAATGACTGAAATTATTATCTACCATAATAGACTGAAAAATAAAGTAACAATCATAATAAATTCAGGTACCGTCACGTCATGTTTTACGTTCACGGCACGTTATTTTTTAGGTTTAAAGGATAAGCAGCCCACTATACGATTCTACTGCTGAGACTTGGCCCTTCTGTTGCAAGTAAAAATCCATCACTTGGTTCAGGCCATAATCCACCACGCTGGCCCAGTGCGTGTTGGTGAGTCACGTCTTGAGATTTTGTCCGTCCGTAGTACATATGTATGTGGGTTTCCTCACGATGTTTTCATCCTCGTACTTTCTCCGTAAAATACTGTTATTCTAATCGGTTTTAGAAACATTAGGAGACACATTTTTCTTAGATCTTTTAGTTATCGACATATCGTTTGATTAATTTCTGTCACGAGTTGAAAATTAATGTACATACGTAAGGTGTTACGTAGAAACTATATAAATGCAAGTGTCGGAGTCGACTGCCAACTGCCGGGCGCTGCGGGCGTGAAACTATTCTGTATAGGCTTTTAAGACGGGCATCGTAATAAACGGATGTCACGTACCGAGACCGAGAAAGTCTTGCGAACTCCATCCAGATGGTCAGCGGTACCCTAATAATATTGAACTCTGGAAATAACATCAAGGACGCAGCGATATGTGGGGAGATTAGGCAAGAGGTTGTAGAATCAGAGGAAAACTATACTTACATAAAAAATGTACTCTGAAAATAAATATATATATTCAAGCTATGCCTCATAACTATATTTCACAATAAAGTCTAGTGTGAAATCAAAACACCAGTTCAAATTTTGATACAGTTCCGCTGTTATAAAATATCATTAAATCAGCATATTTTTTTTCGTTTTAGTAATTTCTAGAAAAGTGTATTAATGGTCTAAAGTAAAACTGATATGAAAAAATACCCACACCTATTATCTTATATATAAAATTTCCGTGTCACAGTGTTTGTTACCGTACTCCTCCAAAACGGCGTGACTGATTTTTCCCAAATTTTATATGCATAATCAGTAAGTCTGAGAATCGGCTACTGTATATTTAGTTTTTTTATTTTTATTTATTTATTAAGGCAAAACAACGTTTGCCGGGTCAGCTAGTACAACTATAAAAAGCAATCAATAAACTTTATACACAGTTAAGCTTTGTAAACAAAAGTAGGAAAACGTTAGGAAATCTTTGTGAGCCAGTTTCAAAAGATATGGCCAAACAGATAACAGTGAAAATAGAGCGTACAGGCGTAACTACAATGACGTTGTTATCTGGTCTGTTATACGTTTCCTGGGCATTTAACTGGGAGCTTAGTAGAGTCAACCAATTTACGCGTACACGCACCCAAAACTTTTCGTATGAAATATTTTGGAACTTTATGAACCACACTAAAAAAATATACCTATCTACCGATTCACACACCGGCATGCGTAGTATAAAATTGAGGATATTTCCATTTAATTTTTTGTGTGAATCCAAATTATCGACGGTCAATTGAATATGAAAATAGTACAATTAATTTTATGAATAAGTAAATAAAACTTTGATATCTGGATACAAAAATCCAACAATTCAGCATTTTACAGAACGCCCCAAAAGCAATATTCCAGAAGCAACTTTATGACATATCAATTGCAGACATTTTGTATAGTGCTCTAGGCTAGCTGAAAATGTTTACATGCTAACCAGTAATATTGCTATCGTTGTTGTCATGAAGCCATTAGTCTATCGTTATAATAAGCAATTTCCGTAGCTGTACGATTTAAAATCATATCGTGACCAGTATAGCTCGAATGCAGCGCTCTACCTTGTGCATTGTTTTAACTCGACTATTTCATGCTTATCTGAATACATACATCACGACACGAGCCACATTCTATTACAGTCTTTCGGTAAACATCGAGTATCTATCTATTCATAACAAAGCAATAGAGTGTAATATCAAAAGAGAACCGTTGCTTGATTTATAGGTGGTTCCGACACAGCCCTTTGTATTCCTCCTCCAGTATAATCACACGGGCGGCGACCACAAACCAGCTGTCCGACATGAATATTAATTTTACTTTCTTTAATACTGTACTATAAGATTTAATCAACCTTCGAACTACGGATGGCGAGACAATAACTAAGCAGACAGTTGGATGCAGTGAGTAGGCTGCATTGTGCCTATTTTAATGAGCTTTTACTATTAAGGTTCGAATGCTGCTAGAACTTGATACGTGGTGCCTTTTATATTTAAAAATTATTGTGTGAATAAGTCGCTCATAAAGCGGTAGAACCATCAGATCATCATTGTCACTAAGCACATTGGTATTCGGATTATACCCACCAACTCTCTACCCTTTATTTTTTCTAAACACAAAAAATAAGTCTCAATACGCGTCGGAGAACAGGCATCGGAAGAAATAATTCTCAGCAAGAAAAAAATAATGTTATTACTAAACAGAGAGGAAGTTGAAATTATAGAGATTGTCACCTTACTAACGATAAATTATTTTTTTATCTTGTGGAACAGTTATCGGGGTTTGTAGGACAAACAAAACGTAATTTAATATACCGGTTACATCCCCTTGTAATAACTTAGCGGGGATTGCAAGGAGCGGTTACACTAACATACGATGTAATAAAAGTAAATTAAAAAACTTTCGACCTAATCTTTTGTGTCGCCGGCCATCTTGAATTTGAAATTTATCACAGTTTTTATATTCTACTAATCAAATCCTTTTTACACGCTTTATATTAGCGACTTCTTTGGGCGCGATTTTGACCCACTTAAAACGGCCAGATCAGCGTGTTTTTTAGTTTTTTTAAACTACTATTATTAAGAACATAGCTAAGAAGGCTCGACTAACACAACTATCAAATATCGTCATGGGATTAAAATAGAATCTATAAGTAGTATGAAACGGGCCATAGTATGATGAACGTGTGATTTTAATACCAAAGGTAAACAGGTAAAACGCGTAAATTAACCATTGAGTGTTATATGAAAACCTGTACCTAAATTTTAAATAAGAACTATTCGATTAAAGCGTTTCAGCAGTGGTCATCTCCTACGGTGAACTGAGGAACCTGAGGGTGTTGGTAAACATCAGTCAATTATTCGTTTTTATCCGCCAAGTTTTTTAGATATTCGTGAGAACCATTTCTCCAGTTAGGAGCTCATTTCACCTTAATACCTATTTTAAAACTCTTCCTTTATGGGCTCTATCAACCTTATTGGATAGAGACATCTATTTGTACGGACAGTTGGTTGTCTCATTGTTTGAAATGCGTCCAGCTGTTCAATGAAATTTGATTCAGTCACTTAATGGAGCGTATGTGATGGATTTTATTGTTAAACTTTTCTATTAGGCTACTGTTGAAGTGCATTGTAAAGTTTTTGTGCCGTTGGCACGGGCGCGGCTGCAGCTTTAAAGCTGTTGCAGACAGATATAAGAAAATATTTTTTACATCTGTCTCGTTAAATCGGCGCGTGCTCACGTATAGCCGTATATTTACACCCACGCCGATACGATGATTTTTGTGTAATCTATATTAGTTCGAAGACGTTAACGTCACTTTGCCCATGTGTGATAGCCCTTATTCCGCCTTCTGCACTACGCAGGTGCATAGCCACGTGTGCCGACTCCCAAGTGTGTGTGTGTTTTTATAGATGCAGTCTGCATGTGAGACGTGATTTGTTATAGGAACCTACTTGTGCGCATTCTACTCATTTTTCGGTATGGAGAGGTAAACAAAACCCGTTCCAAAGGCGAGGCGCCAGCTTTAGTCAGTTACAATGTTCGTAGACACCGATTTTCAAATAGATAAGATCGTGTTGATAGTATTGAGATAGCTGAGAAATATTGTCGAAAATTACAACGAGATGAAATTTAAACGATCTAAGTACTCGCAGCCTCTTGTTCGTGGGATAATTATATCTACCATACTATCTCTGCTACTGTTATAAGCACTTGAACATGCGGTGCGGCTGGTGCGATAAGAAAAGGGAGTGATTTATTTTAAACATCGATTTGGAGTACGACCATTTATCATGTGCGTGGCAAATGTGGCGCCGAGATGCGTGGAGCCTGGCGTCTGCGCAGAAACCTGTGACGTCATTCTTTATAACCAGGACAGCTCACACAAAGACTATCCTATCGTAAATTGCACATGTGGTGGTCGGACGTCGCCCTCTGTGAGAAGCAAGTTGTACGTTACATACCGCGAGAAATGATCAGAGAAATGATAAAACACAAGTGTCTCGCTCCGTTCTATGCGCAAACGCATCGCTTCCTCTACAGTTATCTAAGACGAATAACATAACGAGATCTGATTTATAGCTGTCAGTTACAATTTGCTAACGAGTGTAAAGCAAGTCAGGGATCGGTGATAAGATCACGGCCCTCGGATCGCATTTATTGAATGCAAATTGCAACTAGGAACGACAGGCTACGCTTCGGAGATTGAATAGAGACTAATTATTTACTCACGCATTGTACTGTCAACGACTACTCGCCCTGTTGAATTTGTAAATAGAAATCCTTTGCAATAGGTCAACTTGATATACTGCTGTCTCAGAGAGAGAAAGCTCTCTTACCCTGCCCTGCAATGATTGAGCCAAGTCCCGGGACTAAATTCTTCTGTGTTTTATTAAAGAACTGCACTAAAACTCTAAAATCCGATGAGGGGTCGCTTTTTTGTTCTAACAGCGCAGGTATGGAAACAAAAAAATGCACGTAATTGTAGAAAAGGTGAGCGCGTGCTCTCAACTTGAATGGGATCGCCTCCAACGTTGACCATTGTGAAGGAAGCTTGAGGATGTAAGGAATATGTCTGAGCAGGTACAGGGCCGATGGTCGCCCCATAAATCTCGTAGCGCCTTTATTCGCTGTGACTATCATCTAATCCGTGGCTGCATCCTTCTCAGATGAATTCTTCATGGTACTGGACAATGGGCGTCCGATTCACGCGCGCGCGCTAAACGCTTTCAACTGCCCGGAGCTATTTGTTCGATCTCTGAGAAAATAAGTGAATACATGAACTACGCCAAACATGGACGCGCTAAAACTCCGAGACGTAGTTCATGTCATGAACAGCAAATAGGTCAGAGTAAACTGTCTAATACATTGTATATGTGCACCTACGTACCTATATACGAGGGTGAATCAAAAAGTTCTTAGAAGTGCATATATATGAAAACTTTTTGGATCAAGTTCAATATTAAAATTAAAGAGTGTCTGTCACACTATATTTATGCAGACTGTCACTTGTTTTTGTCAGTTCGTTCGCATGTAATAATTTTTTTTGTGCAACGAGTTGCTAAAAAGCTAAAATTATGGATAAAAGTGAGTTACGTGCGGTGATAAAATATCTCAGTTTGAAAAAAATGTCTATGAAGGAAATTTTTTTGGACATTCAGCAGACAATAGGGGGTGATGCTGTACCCTATTCTACGTTTGCGTACTGGGTGGCTGAATTTAAAAGAGGTAGATCAAGCTGTAAAAATTACCCGCGTTCTGGGCGGCCTTCAACCTCCGTTACAGAAGAAAATGTCAAAAAAGTTGAGAATTTGGTTTTGGAAGACAAAAGAATGACTATAAAACATATAGCTGAGATCCTAAATATATCTTTTGGTAGCGTTCAATCCATTTTAATTGATTCACTGGGGTTCAAAAAAGTTTCTGCAAGATGGGTGCCACGAATGTTAACCGACGAAAACAAAAAGCGACGTTTGGAAATTTCCAAGCGTAATCTCGAAATGTTCCAGCGTGATTCGGATAATTTTTGCCGTCGTCTTGTCACCATGGATGAAACGTGGGTCCACCATTTTGATCCTGAAACTAAAAGACAAAGCATGTCTTGGAAACGACCATCCTCTCCATCCATTAAGAAATTTCGAGTTGCTCCTACCGCTGGCAAAGTTATGGCTTCTGTGTTCTGGGATAGTGAAGGAATCCTTTTTATTGATTACATACCAATAGGCCAGACGATTACTGGACCCTATTATGCAAATTTAATCCCGAAAGTGCGTGAAGCGATTAAAGAAAAACGTCGTGGAAAACTGTCGTTGGGCGTGTTGTTCCTTCAAGATAACGCTCCTGCTCATCGAACGGAAGTTGCGCTCAACGCAATCCGCTGTGCTGGCTTCAATCTCCTTGACCACCCACCATATTCTCCGGACTTAGCCCCAAGTGATTTTCACTTATTTCCAAAATTAAAAGAGAAAATTCGTGGAACAAAATTTCACGATAATGACGCGGTTATAGCTGCCTAAGAGGACTTTTTCGAGAGTCAAGAAAATATTTTTTTTCACAAGGAATAAGGAAGTTAGAAACGCGTTATTCTAAATGCATTGCATTGGAGGGAGATTATGTAGAAAAATAATATATTAATATTTAAATCTTTGCATTTTTTTATATTGATTCCAAGAATTTTTTGATTCACCCTCGTATGTACATTAGCCCGCATTAGGGACAATTGATTCATTTGGTTACACGGGATTAGACCTTTAGGTCGAATGTATTTATACATTCAATTCCCAATGCATTAGATTAGCTGTTCAGAGATATCAAGACACTTTTATTCGTCGTATAGTCTATATTAAGGTATTAGCCGTTCTTAAAATCAAACTTAGCAGATATCCAACTACTTTGTAAAATGAAGAGCTTTACTCTATCTACTCTATTATATAGCTCTATTCTATTAAATGGAGTATCTATATTTTATTTCCAGAAAGAGGGCATCGGTCAGTCGCACGCGTTCCGGAGCAAGTCGTTTCGCAAGCCGCGACCATGTCACTGGTGCCACCAGCCTGTGCACAACCAGGGCTCCTGCTGCAGAGGTGAGAACTACTTGAAGATACCATCTCACATAATACCATGACAAAGCTATTAATGTACTTTATTGACAACCAAGCGATCGAAGTGCATCTGCTTTCACTGGTCAAATTGGTTTTCGTCTGTCTGTAAGTAGTATGTATGTTTGAATGTTCGTGCTAGCTTAGAAACCGTAATTTTGAACATTTGATGTATAGGCATTAAACACTATTCAATAAATCTTTCTATTGTCGGACATTTGCCCAAACAATAAAGAGAGCAAGTTCGCTGGAGAACCAAAAGATTTTTTTTTATTGTAACTTTCAAGTCATTCAAATGTAAAACGATGAAGATCTCAAACCCAGGGTGGGTTAATTATCAACAATCGTAAAAATATTATATATACACAATAGATCGTACTAACCAT
The DNA here is from genome assembly GCA_035578125.1 of Mellilla xanthometata. Taxonomy (NCBI): domain Eukaryota; kingdom Metazoa; phylum Arthropoda; class Insecta; order Lepidoptera; family Geometridae; genus Mellilla; species Mellilla xanthometata. The sequence continues at coordinate 415,817 of JAPUBQ010000041.1, read as the reverse complement.
TCTAATGGTTCGTAGTAAAACTCTACCAAAATTTCAAAATTGTTGCTTTTTGCTGTGGGAACAAAGAAAAATGTTTCGACAAACGGTTTCTTAATTTCTTCTAAGTTAATATTAATAATCCTGGCTCTATATTTATTACTCAGATAAAAGTCGTTGACTTGATGTCGTAAAATGAATTAAATTTGATTCAAATTCAAGCGACGAACTCTGGTGTCTAGACCTAGACTAAACTTACAACGTATACTACCAACATAGGTAAGAAAGTAGGTACAACAGATTTATTACTTAGCTTCAACTTGGCTTCAATAGTCTGACTCTCAGAGGTCATCGACAACAAAACAAGTTTGAAATTCAATATGTAATTAATGAATTCGTGTATTTAACATGGTTTAAATTTTTTGTTATATTTTTAGTACATAACTTTTTTACTGAAATAAAGTTATTTGTGAATTACACTAGTAATTTTTGAATTACAGTACGTTTTATCTTAATACTGAAACTGTTTCTTTTTAATTTTTTGTTATATTATGAAATATAACTGTTTGTTATATTTCATAACATAAGTACAATTAATATTTGCAAAGCTAACTAATTTAAAAATAGTACAAAAAAATATTTTTTTTTCGATTTTGATTCAGTAAATCCTTTTCAACGACTTAAAAATTTGGAAAATCGGTTCCGAAATGACGGAGTTCAAAGGCAACAAACACACATAAATACATACAGTTGACTTATTAGTCAATAATGTTTCCTTCAATTTTAAAGTCGGTTTTATATATACATTTTTCGTCACTATCTATAATACTGTGCTGATTTTTTAGTATCTTATAGTATTTTGTATGGTAGTAGACTAAACATTGACATTGTTTTTTTTTGTTTCAGTGTGCAAATATGTCTGTCATACGACATGCGAGAGCAAGGTATGGTTTATAATATTAGTCGGATTACTAGTTACTTACTATAATAATACATTGAATGTCAAGTAGCGCCCTCTGTCCAAGGCTATTTTACTTTGAAGTCGTGATTGTTATAGCTCACTGCGCATGTGCACACACGATCACGCATCATTGTGTTCTAATTTCATAGATCACTACTAGATGGCGTTAAATACCTACGTTTAAGATTAAATTATGTACAGACAGGTATTTTACCGGTATAATGTTTTTACACATAATTATACTACAATATGCCTTCAATGTATATAATAATTATTAGGTATTAATTACGAAATATTATATGATATGATTTTTTTATAAATAGCTGAATAATTCTAAACTAATTTTCTAACTATTCTTTACGGGATACATTGTATATAGTAAACCTATACCTATACCTAAAGAATACATACATGAAGTCGGATAAAATGATATACTTCTTAGTCCGAAACACATAGTACTCCCATTGTGCAGTAGATCTTCTAACATAAAGCATTATTATTCCATGTGTGAACCTATTAGCTCACTGGATGATATCACTGACAATCCGAGGATCGTGTCGTGACATAATCGATGCATGCGCTAAGTATTTCATTACACAGTTAGGCCACAGAATAATAACTAGTACTTCGTTGTTAGGCATATTATTTAGCCCTTAACAGTATGTCATGAAAAAAGTAATCGTATTAAAATGTCCTAATTGAAACCATATTTTATTTTTTGTGCCAATAGAACAAAAAAAATTTATGTACAATTAATTATAATCATTATCGTATTACATAGCTGCTGCTCAAGTCTGGTAATTAAGACACTTGCAACTGTTGCCATTGCCAATGATAGCTAAAAGTAACAATAGATAACAACAATTACTAGGCTGAGCGATGGGACAGTAGTCTAAAAAAGCTTATTTATTCTGTCAGAATAATAAATAAGAATTTAGACTACTGTCGCGTCACTCAGCATAGAAATTGTTGTATCTACTGACACTGATAGTAGTGGCTATTATTATTGGCAGTGGTGGCAGTTGCCAGTGTCTTAAATACTGACTCGGGGGGATGGTTAGTTCCAGAAAGCGTAGCACAAAAGTAGCTAGTCTAAAACCGTCCTTCATAGATTTAGCGTTAATTACCCGTAACCAAAAGAGGATGAGGAAGACCAAATTGAAGATAGGAAGACTTGTTTACTCAAAGATACGGACAGGAATAGACGAGGTAGGCAAGAAATTGAAAAATTTGGACTAAACTGGGGGAGGCCTACGCCAAAGAGGCGACAATGACGTGACTAAACTGACAAGAGAAATCGTAAAATTCAGATATCATTTTAAAAATTTAACTTTCTATTATTATTTAAGTATTATTTTTATTTACAAAAATTTACATATCTAAAAAAATTACCAGAGCTATTAATATTTTTTTTTAAATTTTGATAGATAAAGAGTGACATTGTTAATTTGAAACTGAACCTTATAATGTAATTGAATAAGGCTTTTTTACTTTTATTTAGCCGTTACCCTGTATGTAAGTACAAGAAGCGACTGTAGCCGCACTGGCTACAAAAGTATGTAAATAACGAACCGGAGTAATAATTCACTACAACTTTAAATATATGCCGGTGTGTCATACATCTTCCGGATAGTCAGCGCGGGAGCGGAATTTTAATTTGACGAAAAAGTCTTTTGTAGAAATATCCTTCGGGTTACATTTAACTTGATTTTTTTTTTTATTTGCGTAATCTACGTAGATCATTACTTTAAATATTCGTTGACGCTAAAGTATTTTAATAAAACTATAAAGAACTTTATTAACACACAGAAGAAGAAAACTGTTGACTTAAAAAAACTGTTTTTTGTACAGTAGGTACGTGGATTATTTTGAGTGGCTTAAAAGTGTTCCTTATATTAAAAACAGCGTTTGAACTAAACTCTAATGTGCATTGATGGCAATCGTCAGTTCTCGGTCACGCTTCCATTGTTCAAGCCTCTCCAAAATTGGCCACTTTACCCAAACAATACCCAGCTAAGAGATATTTCCTAACAAATTGCCCCCTTTACCAATTACAATTTATAGCTGTCAAACGCTATTAAGATCGTTAAGTGTTATCTTTCGGCTTACTGCTTTTGTTACATAAGTCATAATTGAATAAAAGACTTAAACGAAATTGTATATCTTAGGTACTTTAATGAAGACGTTTTAGTTATAACATATATTTCAGTAGATCATAACTGATATATCTATAAATGAAATCAGTCTTATCTTGAAAGAATGTATGTTTGACCCTTTTACTTTAGTAAACATGCGTAGCAAATCGAAAGAACGCCTACTACCTATATACCTAACAATATATCCTATTAACCGGTAACGAAGTACGTAATATTTATCCCATCATATCCCATAGTACAATATGAGCTTGAGAATCTAGTTTTACGATTTAATTAACTAGGTAGAAATAATCAGCTTATTAGTAAGAGAATGCTTGGACAAACTGGTTGATTACCGAAATCAAATCAATAAGAACTTGTTCCGCTTCCCGTCGTTAATTTTTTATTGCCTTTTAATTTGACATTGCTGTTTTATGATTAGCTAAGAGCCTCATAGTATGGAGCTGTTCTCTTACGAAGGAACTGTGAAGAAAATATGTATACTACTTATATGGATAAAATTTGGGCGGATCGAAAGATTACTAAAAATTCTAATTTTAAACTAAGAGATCAAAATTTTTTAAAGCTTTTTAAGGTAACAACTAAACATGTTCAAATGGTTGCAATGATTGCGGGCATATCTACATATATGCTCTTTAATTATTATGTTTTCTTATGTCATTTTGTTTGCTAGCGTCTAATGTTCTTAATTATCCTTAATTTAGAGAAACTTTATAAATCAGAAAAAGTGGTTCCTACAGATAGATCTACAATAAAGCACATCTCTTATAAAAATGGTTAACGTATTCATATTTTGAAAAAGTCCTATGAAAATCTTATATGTAAGTATATTAACAACAGCGTCAAAATGCAGGTTTATTTACCAAAGGTTTTTGAAGTACTTAACTTAATAACGATTTTATTGGAGTTCATTAAGAAGTATATTCATTGAATATTTTATTCTCAGTTTCTCATACTGTTTGTTTACCAGTAGGCGGAGACTAACAGATTGTGAAAATTGAAGGAATTTAAACGAGCTGCGAAATTCTTGTAACACAAGAATCTCGAGGTATTTAACTGCGTTAATTGTAGGGTCCTACGAAGACGAGCGACGTTATTAAAGTGCCTCACGTTCGCCGCGGAGATTAGACTATTTCACTACACGCTGATTAGTTTTAATCGCTTTAAACTGCTCTGCGAGTTGGGACATGCTCTGTTTATTTTTAATTTTAAACTTGTATTTTTAATTTATCTTTCTCTAGATAATTTGACGGTTTTGTACTCTATAATTTGGGAGTCGTTTCAGTGCCATAGGTGGCTCTGCAGTGCTTAGACACATTAAATTATAAGAACTACATTGGAAATAATGCATAACATGTTAAACGAATTACGTTTATACATTGTTAAACCATTTCATAAAATAAAATACAGAAACAAACAAAGACTAACAGAGCGAGCGGTAAAGCAAAGTCAGAAACTCCAACCCATTTATGCAGTGTCAGCAAAGAGTTGTGTCTATTCCCAGTTGCGGAACATTGTAAAGATGTTAATCAGAAAGTCCTTTATTCGTGTAGAATGGAAGCCGCGGGCCATCTCGCGCGTAAAGGAAGCTCGGAGAAATGTTCCTCTCGTAGATTTCCCAGATTTCACAGTTGTTGATTTAATCGTGTTTCTTTCTTTATTGTGTTTTAAGCTTTTAAATTACTGTTTTATTTCTCTTCAGGATTTATTATGATTTATATTATTAAAATGCAGCCAGCTTCAAATATTTCCTTTGATTTTGACTTTTGGAAATGAGAACGGTTTCCTTTCGGTTTATTCGTTGCAAGTTGGTTTCGTAGGCGTTATAAAAGTGAGAGTGGAAAATAATCAATCGTTTGTTTACTTTCACATTAATTGGTCCCACAATAATTGCGTTATCGTATAATCGTACGTCGCCATAAATGAAACAGAGAGATCAATTGTAAACCGTTACACGTGCTTTGAATGTTATTTATACCGTAAAACACTCGTAAATTTTACTGCATCGCTGCGTAGGCGCAAAGCGCATGTAACGCAGAAGAACCATTCAATACAAACGCATTGTAACTCGAAGAGGTATTGTGATTTGTGACAATAGATACGATATAAACCACACATTGAATTTAAAGTGTCGATCGCTAAGGTTTGTGATGTTCGAATTAAAGTAAGCCGCTGCGGCAACTGGAATGGACGGTGTATCGTACAATCAGCAATAACAATATTTTTTTACGTTTACTTCGTGTTCGCTCGCGCAGTGCACACCCCGACACCCGGCGGAACATTGATTTCATTCGTGATACATTTTAATGAAATGTGAGAAATACAAGAGAAAAATTCGAGTATGATCCGTAAAATATAAATAAAAGTGTGCCTTTTACGATTTGCATTCAAATATCTTCATTCCCTGCCGTGTTATCGTCGGCCTCTGCATAGTATATGACATTACGGTCCCTTGACGTTCGCAAAATGTTGCTGAAATTCATGAAAATCTTTGCTCGTTGTAACCCGAGTATCCGTACGATTTTACTTTCGGCGAGGGAAACTTTTGTTCTTGATTACTTGAAGAGAACATCACAGAGTTCGACTGGTTTGGTTTATACCAGCTTGTTGAATGCGGCCCGTTAACATAAAATCGAAGATATATCGACAACATTGAACCCGCACGTTCTATAGCGTGCGTAATTTCTTTTAATGTGTCTGTTAATTAACTACATTTTAGCGCTCTCGTGCTCAAAACCAGTTTAAATTTAACCTCAGAATTCCATGGAAGATAAATACAGAGCCGATAACGTAAGATTAAATCGTCACCACGAAAAGCTTAAAATACAGATGTAAGTAAGCTTATTTCATAATAAAAATACGTTGATTTTGTAAACGATACGATTACGGTACTTTATGCCCAAATACAAATATAAAATAATTAAGTTTTGTAATATTTATTTGACATTGAAATTCATGACATGCAAATATCAGAAAGTTAGCAATTTAAATGATTATTTATAACATTGGTATCGACTTTGTTGACCCAATATTGAATATCCCAAATAAACACTTCTGAGTAATGAAAAATATATTTTTAAATTTAGTGCATTGACACAAAATACAAAACGAAGCAGCAACGGTCGTTTATCAAAAGGTGAAGAATAAGGGTCCTCGAGAGTTACCGTTGCAATAATGACCCAAGAGATCGGTCGGAAAGTGACGTCATAATTCATTGAAACAGTTGTAGAAACAAGCTTGTTTGTTCAGACACCCAATATTTCACGGCAGACATTCGCCAGTAGCCGCGGCCGCGGCTATGTAGGGCGCCAGTTGCCCACTTTTATTGAATGAAGAAATGGTTTTGATTGAGACGTATGGCTCTTCCGTTAAACGAGTTTATGTTTTGACACAGTTTCTCGTAATTAGTATGTGGGTGAGTGCGCGGCGAGGCGATAGTTTAATGAGTGGAGATAATAAACCGTGAAGTAGTTGCGGAAGGCTTTGGCAGGTTGTATTGTATCGTAAGTGAAACGCAGCACACCGGGCGGCGACTGCACGCAAATGACGGGCGCTCCACCGCACCGGTTACACCAGTGGTTATATTACTAGGAAATCTCGCATGCTCTTTTAAATCAGGCTAAAATACTTGTCATCAACAAAAAATCTAAAGGTAAAATACCGACATGCCGTGAAAAATAAAACCGTTAAGAAAAAGCTTGATTTACATTTCAGTATGGTGAATGTGAAACTTGGCTTGTCTGTAATAGCTTATACAAGTAAGAAAACTCCTGTCTAAACTTTTCTTTAGAGCTTAACTCTAAGGATCACTTGATACAACGGACAGGTTTTATCTATTCTGTACACGGTGAAGTTCTCGGGGTTCCTTAAGGCTTTATTAGATAACGGATAACGTCGCGTCTATCACGAACAACTAACAAACAAGAACGGTTAACGATCAACAAGTCAGCCCATTAATACCCTGATCAAAGTTCTACGCGTAACCATAAAGGATTCCGCGATAGCTACGTGATATCACGTTCTTGTGTAAGTACAAGGAAATGTGAGGAAAAGCTGTCTTGGAGCTTACGGATGAGCTTAGTACGCGCGTCATGTCGTCAAAACATTGATCAGGATATGGTGGATAAAATAAGGAAAAATGTTTTTACGCTGCACGTTTACCGTTGTCTTCACAAGTGATGTGCTAAAGAGGATATTGAGTTCCAATCTTAGCACAGCATTTGAAGTTTGTGAATTAAAAAACGCACCATTTAGAACAAGATAATTATCTGCTACTCGTAGTAGTCGTTTGAAGACAAATGAAAAACCAAAACATCTATTTTTTGGATAAACGCCTACATAGAATCGAATAGGTGGTCATCAAGTCTATCTTAAATTTAAGCTTTTTTTCATGAAAGGCTCGAGAGTCCGTACACAGATTGGGTAAGAGTGCGGTGTCCAGAGACGGGTGGCGCGGGTAGCAGGTGCAACGGTCGCGAGCGCGCGAATCTGCGCGGGCGCAGTGCCGCCGCGCGCCTCGCCTGGCCCACGCGCACGCGAATATCACTTTTACTCAACACCACGCACATTCGCGATCCTTTCCTATATATACTTTTGCCTAAATCCTTTTAAAGTAGCGAACCCTTCTATAAATAGTTCTGTGCTCGCAGCTGGTGGCTGCAAGTGCGCGCGAAATTTGTGTGAACATACTTAGCTCTATCGTGAGATATCGAACAATTAGGATTTTAAACCTCATAAGGACAAAACACCGAGATTCCACGTGACCAGTGATTGCAAATACAGCTCTTTTGCTTATAATATTGCGGTGAAAAATTTAGAGTGTGTTCTGTCGTAGGTAGAGCGGTAAGAAATTGATAAAATATTCAAGGCAGTGTGGTTACTGTAAAGTTTTGATGACAAGTATTTGTTTTTCATTATTCTGTCAATCAATTTAAATTGAAAATTTAAGCGAACAAATAATATTTCTCGTATATTATGTGATCAAAGATGTTAATTGAAAGCTCGCGGAAAGCTCATTCAATGAAATTATGATAAAATTGCAAAGTTTGCTTGGTCCTTCGCTTCAGTTTTGGTTCAGCGAACCGCGAAGTGCCGCGATACAGTCTCTTGTTCAGGAAATCGGAAATATATGCAAGTAAGCTGAGAGCCCCTCGATCTTTGATCCCGCAAGCCGAGTCTCTGCGACATTACTCGAGGAACTGTGGCATTGGCCGTACTATGCATGCAGCGTGCTTACATTATATTGCCAGCTATGATTTACGTCCATTCCGATAGCTATGCAATTACGATTAAACTTTATCGCAAATACATGTTTCTATTTATCCATAGCCGCATTCTATGGCTTATATCGGGTTTACATAGCATATGTTTTTATTCGCTTTTCAATTGGATTTAACTTATAAAAATAAAATAAGCTCATAACATTAATTTTAAACTTTTGTAAATTGACTACACGCGATCTAATTTTACAATTATTTCTGTATCATGTAGAAAAAATAAAAACTATGTAAATATTTTTTGTCCGTCTATTAAATTTATAGGCATCTATCTGTCTCAGTGTCTCTTCTTCTCGTTTAAATACATTATTTATAATTTTTCAGACAATTGAATTACTTCCAGTAGTTAGATACGTATTTTCTCTGAATAAACCTGTTTAGCAGTATAAAGAATCATACGATGATATCCAAGGCCGTTGAGCTTGAACTAGACGTTCTCAACTGGACGCTGGTTCCAGTCTCATTGCCAAGCTGTGTACAGATCTTACGGCGTTTTAGCTAAAAAGGTCACTCCAATTTATAAATGTCACGAAAATAGGACACTGATTCTAAAATTATGCTTCCAAGGTTTGACTTTATCAGGCACCTGTCACTAATCATTGTTTGTTTCCGTAAGACTCACTTGATATAATGATCTGTGGAAAATACATATTTTATTTCTAATATTTGAATTATCTTTCGTTTTATCTGATATCATCCAAATGGCCTATTGCAGTATTTAGTAACTATCATTGTAATTGAATGGATTTTAATTACATATACGTTTGTAGTTACGTATAAAAGAAAATAGATTAGATCGTTATGGGTGATGAATGATAAACGCTATAAAATATTTATTTCAGCCTCTTATGATTCATAATATACCATGAGATGAATAATCATCAGGAGGTACGAATACCTATTGGGCATCTCTATATCTATTTCTCGTCTATTGTTACCTTTAATTGAGTTCACATAGTTCACTTAGTGAATAGTAAGTCCAAGCATGATTGGCTTTTTACAATCTCATTCAAGTTATAGTACCGGCCATTAAGGCATTGTGGTCAGCAAAATGTTTACAATTGATATCATTATATCATCAAATTGCGCGAGACCTCGAAATTGAACGTTCAAGGTGACAAAAATTTCGTTATCAAACAAAAATAGTATTCGATGTAACCGCGAACGATCGTGGCTGATAAGTTGATAACAATGTTGTGTTTTAGCTTATCGATAAGGGTCTTGAGTCACGTATGCCATTGCTTAGCGTGCAGGTTGCTCGTTGCTCCGACAGATTTACTGAACACATAATTCCCAAAAAAATATTTCGGAAGCTTTTGAGAGAATAGAAAATTAGACCCGTGTAAAGATAAGAGTCTATTACCAGTGTAGATATAGTAGTAGCTGTGTGTGTTAAACTGAACTTAAGTTTAAGTGCATTGACTTAGAAATGGATATTACGAAGTATACAGTGCGCTAATCAACGTTAACCGTAGAAAGCTGAACGAGAACGAAAGGGAACAGTTTTTAAATAAATTGTGTAAACATTGGATTTGAGGACAGACAGTGAGTTTAGTGAATAATTTCATTCAAAATGCATCACAACAACAGACTGGATAGCAGCAGTACTTCAACTTCATCAGGCAGCTCCGACCTGCGGGTAAATATAGACTTTATTTTCTTATGCATAAAAGTCATTTTCCGTTCTCAGCCTGGTGGTATTATGCATAAATTCGCTTTCAAAGCATCGTATTTTACCATTGCTGATACGAAATGGGTACATTTAGATTTGTATCGAGAAGTTAATAACGTCTTTAGGAATAAACTTCAGTGTTTTATTTTTGTTGGATTAAATTTTCAATTACTAGCTTTCAATTTTATATACAATCTTAAGATATTTATCATAGTTAATAGAAAACGGAAATGTTTTTTTAAGTGTTTACCAGTTAGTTATCTTAAAACTTTTCTGAAAAATGAATAGAATCGCCTGGACCGTAACTGAAGTGAAATTTGAATGAAATTATATTTGTTTTTCATCTCACAACACTCCTCATACTTTATTAATAGTCAGATAATAATTCGTTCTAAGTATGAAATGCTATATGTTATGAAAATGCTCTGGCATGTAATTAAAGTGTAATATGGTGATAGTATTCTTAAGTGTGCGTTGGAATGTTTCGAATGTGTTATGAAGTACACTCAATACATGCATCAGCTTAGGTAAATTTGCAAGCGGATCGAGGCCAAATCTTGATTACTCAAAGACATGCAGTTCATCAAAGATTTCGAGGCAGCTGAGGCTTCAGTTTGCCGTACCAGTAATATATATCACCACTTTCAGTGCGCTTTCGCCCACTACTAGGGTACCAGCCTCCCTACGTTTACGACTTTCATTTAATTTTTTTGTAAACCATCAAACCAATATGAGAGTATTATCTGTTTTGTTTTACTAAAAGCTAACTGAAAAGTTGTTCAAAATTCAACAAATAACCGCACCTAATAGAGTATCAACTATGTTGTATCAGGCACTAGGAATTTAATTAGCAATAAAAAGTTAGTTAAAGTGTAGAGACTTGAACAAATATCAGAAACTTTTCCACTCCCATTATTAATGTTAACTACACTTAACTTGCCTAACCAAGTCTACCTCTCCCAAGAGTAGGTACGAGTAACTGATGTTCAACAAAACTTGGCATAACTTTACCCTCTAACTGTATGTATTCCATGGTATGCCTTGGCTCCGACTCCAATCCACTTTAACTTTAATACGATCCAGTTTGCGAATGCATTCGTTTAAGCTTTTCTGACAGCGCTATATGACGTTGGAGCTTTTAGAACGAAATAACTGAAGCGATGTGGTGACGAAGCTTTTATTTGTGCTAGTGGTTTTCTATTTAATTTTATTTTCAATTTGTATCTTTTGAAAATTAGTTTAAAGATTTTAAGCTTTCGCTTAAATGTTAGTTCAAATCAAATGCTTAAAATTGATGTTATTAAAATTTGTCTAGCGAGTTACAGAACTTACCTTTAAATAAATAAATGAGAAAAATATTCCGTGTTAAGCTTTAATGACTTTGCCAACATCGTGGAGTTAACATTAAAAAAATACATTACGTTAACATACCAGCACAATTTTATTCCCCTAACGCCACGGTAGATAGATACATTTTGCAGAACAAACGAAATGGCTAGTCAAAGTGGAATTCACTTTGAAACACGCGGGTCGAAGTAAACGGAGACCGTCGGTGTGGTGGTACATAGATGTATTAATAGATATCTATTAATCGTGTCAATGATGAAAAAAATTAAAAGTTGATGTCCTCTCCCTTACAGAACCTAACGAGTACATAACCTATATGGAGTCCTCGTAGGACTAAGAAACCCTTAAAGATTTTTGGAATTGTTTTTTAAACTTAGATGTTTTAGGTAAGGAAAGCAAAAACGAGTATATGTATGCCTATGATATCAAGGAATGAGTATGTAAGGCGGGCCAGCGCTAGTGTGCGCCGCCCAGCAAGCCTCGCCCGCCTTGGCGACCGCCCGAGGCGGCGCCGGCGCAGCCTGCCGGTGCAATACCGACGCTAAACGTGCATTATATCTCCATTTACCGCTGCACTAATAAACGGTTCAACTAACAATTTCAATGAATAATTACCGCCTTTCGAAATGACCCGATACCACCATAAATCTGTATTCAACTCGAAACTCGAGAATTCCTTTGCTCGTACTTAATTGTGGTAGAGACATAATAACCCCACTCCAAGTTTGGGAGATATTAATGATACATTGTTGATAATAATTTATGATTTAAAATACATCTTACCACCGCGTCAGGCTGTGAGGTTAAATTATTTCTTGGAGGGTCTAAATTATTTTAAGTGGCGCACGCAATGATGCCTAGTTAGTTGATCGTTATGTAATTGTGGGACAAGATTTATTTGATCAGTACACAGTTTTAACAGCTTGAACTTACTCGTTTTTTAAATGGAACATCTTCGCGACATGAAGATGATATGAGATTGATTGATATACCTAATATAGATAATATGATATGAGATAGATTGTACTTATACTTAATGCGCCTTGTATAAGATTGTTACATGCAATAATAAATAATAAAAATAATACTTTAATGGCAAGAAAGCACCCCTCCGGAAGCGCTACTCGTAGAGAGATTATGTAATATTTGCCGAACTGCTCCATCAATTCGGCAGACAGTAATGACGGCAGTTTTGGCCAAATTGGGAGTTTCCGTCACACAGTTTGTATTCAATTTGTCTGTAACAGGGGATAGTTTAGTAACGTTATTGGGGAAAGAAGACAAGTCTATTAGTGAGTTATCTGGGTAACGGGAGGACTTAAATTAGGTCGATTAAATCCAATCTAAATTTACTAAATTGTATGTATTGACTGCATGGTTTTAGTTTACTTTTATTCGTCGTAGTTTGGAAGCTCGTCAGGAGAGGATTGGTCCGTCGCTCATACGGTGAAGAAAATTATCGTGAGGAAAGCCTCATGTACGAAGACCACAAAATCTAATGATCATTCGCCTTCCTGCGCTTGGCTAGCGTGGTGTATTATGGCTTACACTAATCTCTCTACGCGTGAGAGAAGGTCCTTGTTCCAGCAGTGAGCTTATAATACTTAGTACCTGGTTGAATGAGCTTTGCCAGGTGTTTCTTTTTTTAATATGACATTTTCAAGAAATAATTCGTAGCTAGATCGATTTATATACTAAATTTCATGAAAATCGTTGGAGCCGATTCCGAGATCCATACAAGAATTGCTCATTTAAAGATATTAGATTGGATTCATTGCAGGAATCTTCGACACAAATTATTTCCTATTTGTAGACAAATACCGTTTTACAAATAAACTGTTTTGTAAACGCTCCTTCTAGATTCCAGTCTGTCTACGAAACAACATTAAGTTATTTCATAATCAGTTAGATAAGATAAACATTCCGTTTTATCTAGGTATCCGTTTAAGAGATATATAGAGTACCAAGACATTTAAAAGGATTATAGCAGCTCTACTGTAGAATAAGAATTTGATGGATTGCTCCTAACTATTGTCAGTTGTGAACAACGAGGACCTACTACAAAATGATTCGGATTCTGATTTTAAATATCGTTTCAAATATGTAAGCTTATGAAAGTAAAATCTTGAAATAGCAGCACGTTTCGTGTAAAACGAAAACCATAAATGTGATTGTGTATATTGTGACCGATAAAATTGTATTTCATAATCGCTAATGTTTCTAAATATATTTTTTAAGTTAGTTCAAGCCACACCAAATATCTTCTAATCTAATCATTTAGTTACCGTACTCCTCCGAAACGGCTGGACCGATTTTTACCAAATTTTATATGCGTGTTCAGTAGGTCTGCGAATCAACTACTATCTATTTTTGATACTCCTTAGTGATAAGAGTTGTCCCCCCTTAAAAAATATTTTTTAAATTTTTCAACGAATTTTTTGTTTTTTTTAAAATTAAAAATACATACAATCCAACATTTACTTTTTTATCATCAACCCTTTTTTTATACCCATTTTGGTAATTTAATTTTTTTTCATCCCGCTCGATAACTGATCAATTATGGTGTTTTTAACCGTACTTTAGGTAAAACAACGTTTCCGGGTCAGCTAGTAATAAATATAAAAATGTAGAATGCCAACTTATTGAATTGCGCGTAACTTTTATACAACTTCCTTATTTGCTATCGCGGGTGTGATAAGCGTCCGTATAGGTTATTCGCGTTGAGGTAGATTGATTGACACGCACAGAGAATGTGGTTATGGCAGGTTGTGTAATACTGGCTCAGCCTACCGCGAGCGGGTTAAACTTCAACACTTAACTGCGTAGGTTTATGGGTTCGTCAACATTCAGGTTCATTAAATATGCCTCTTTAGTTTATTAATTTTAACGGGTTATAGGAGATAATTTTGTTTCGATCAAAAAATTATATGTAACTTTGTAATTTCTAAAATGTTGCTTGTATATCTCAAGTAAAATATTGGTCAAACTGCTGACAAGACAACATTGGTGTGTTGAAAATAATATACAATATACTTTCAAAACAGTTACAGTTTATATACACCTTTCCTCTGGAGCCGATCGATACTTTAAATGTCACCCATTTTGGGAGCTCTATAAAGTGCGAGCTCCGGTGCTCGGCAGATTAGTGCGGTCTGGGACTGGCTCGTTTGTTAGGAGGTCTAGTATACTCTAAAATTACTGAATGTTACCCTAGAGGCTAGAGCCTAGACCACAAATATAAGTATTTTCAGACAAGTCTTTGTTTGAATACTGTTTGTATGAAAACAGTTATCACTTATGTACGTTTATTTTGCCGGTAATCTTTGTATAACCGACTATCACTTACGTTTATTTTGCCGGTATAACATACAGTTATTCTTTATTAGTTCCAGGTAACTGTGATAGGCGTTGATGTGGCTTATTTGTCTTTATTTTTTGCAGGCTCTTTGTGTCTTTTTACTCTACAAATTACTAAAAATAAAATGTCTGCTATAAAATTTACGAGTTCACACACATTACATTTTTTATTTAAAATAACATGTATAACAAAAGCTTATGACGTTTAATCAAAATTGCCTGCGCCCTGTAGCCTACGTATTAAGCTAAAGTCTTTTCCATACCAAATTTCATAAAAGTTGGTTCAACCGTTTGAGCGTTAACAAGTAACAAACATTCTTAAGGTTGTTTGCTAGCATGCTGCAAGTGCTCATATGCCGCTAGATGGCGTTAAATAGCTATAACTTAATTTTATTCATCCCGGCAGCCCAAATTGTTTCTATTGTAACTTCTGAATCGTTTCGCGAAAACTACTGTTAATGTATTATTTTTAAGTTGGAAACATGTTGCTAAACTGTATCATATAGGTATTTATCGTTACATGTCGACTAAGAAGCAGCCTTAGTAGGTATTTGTTCATTATTATTACGAAAGCACAGTTTGAGTGGTTTTCTCTACGTAACTCTGGTAGCAAAGCTTCTCTCAATATCGATGTGAAAGAGATTACATCTTTAAGGTGGGAGAAATGCTTTCTATCTCAAACTCGACCCGTCTCCATCTATAATGAGCTCTGAGCATAATCTCAGGTAATCCTAAAAATGTATCTGCGATTACATCACTCGTATTACCTTCTTAACTATACTTACAGAGACAGCTACCAGACAGACATACATCACAGTCCATTATTGTTTAGGCCTATGGGAAATATAAAGTGTATGTTTTTAAAATGTAGCTTGTAATATGCAGTTGTTTGTCAGAATTTAATGTTAATAATCATTTATTCACATTTATTAAAGTGTTGACTTAAAAATAAAAACTAATAACATGTCGATAACATTACTTGTTATTGAATAATTCATTGTAATTAGTTGACGTTATCTTGTAATAGTCGATATAATTTTATGTATGTACCTACAAAGTAGTTTTGCCGAAGGCTAGAGTTAAAAATAGCTTGCAAATTATATGTTGACAAGTTGCAACCGACAATATTTAATATAACTATTGACATACTCATAATATTAATAGGTGCTTTTAATTATTTGATTGCATCGCTTCAGATTGATTGTACTCGTAATAGTATATTTACTTTTGTTACGTGGTAACAAAACAAAGGTAAATTTCCTGAAACTTTAAAATATAGTTTTCTAGTATACCGTAAAGTTTGTAAACTTATAAAGTATCCGCTTTGTTTGGAACTGTCCAAGTGAACAGATTTATTCAAAGCAACTTTTCAGGCCGTGGCCAACTCACTCTCTGCTGGAAAACAAATACTTTCCGAGTTCCGATCTCGTGCCGAGCTCAAAGCTCCGCACCACGTCCGTGATATTTATTTATCTTTGCGTGAAATGTGACCTATTATTCGCTTCAACCAATATCTTTTATCCGATTTCATATTGAGTGTATGCAATATTTCATGGCCGAGGAGTCTGGAGCGGCAACAATGCA
The DNA here is from genome assembly GCA_035578125.1 of Mellilla xanthometata. Taxonomy (NCBI): domain Eukaryota; kingdom Metazoa; phylum Arthropoda; class Insecta; order Lepidoptera; family Geometridae; genus Mellilla; species Mellilla xanthometata. The sequence goes on along the minus strand of JAPUBQ010000041.1, from coordinate 399,488 downwards.
AGGTCGTTTCGGTTGTTTGCGGAATTTGGGAGACACCGCGCCGCACCGTGAAATTGGAAGATAAGATATTGCTTTATGTAGCACCAATATATGTCTGTACATGAATTCAGAGAAAGTCAGAGAGATTCTACAAATCCGAGACCATACATTTTTACCAGACATATTTGCAAGATATATCGGTAAGATCTGGTAGTCAGTCGCATTTATTTATATCCGCCTGTAGAGTCCGCCGCGGTATTCGTTGATTGTGTTGGTCTGTTTGTATCTCTTGCGGAGTTTCAGCCACGTTTACGGGCAACGGCCGCGCCGAATGGTTCTACATTGTTGAAATTTTTGCTAACTGCCGCTGAACTCTGCGGAATGTCATAGAAATACGGTAGACGCGCGCGCCGCTCCCTAGCAATATTTTTCGCTAACAAAAGTTTACACCATGAACATTTTCCTCTTCTGAATTTATTTTTTGTAAAACTTATTGTTAGGTACCATTTTTGACTATGATTCTGCTTGCTCTTAGATTACTGTTCAGATAATAGATAAAGGTGTAAATATAGTCACCACGTAAATTGTAACAAGAGGTTAGTTAAACCGGGCTGTCTGCGTTATAAACTACGTATCTTATTTCAAGCGATTGTTTGGTTAGTTTGTGTCCGTAGATTTTGCGTCGGTGGTTTAATTAAATTGAAGTTTAGGGCTTTCTCTGTAGCTTTGTAGCTCATTATCTATTACTAACAGCGCCGTTACTGGCTCGTGTCTTGCACTAATGGTGAATAGCGGCATTTCTAGTGTGGGTTTACCTAAGTACCCGCCATTGTAAATAATATCCTTTTGCTTAAATTGAACCAGTTCTCTATTCAATTGATCTGGAAATTGTTCGGGTCACGTCTGTGTTTTCAATTACATTATTGTGCAGCTGTTTTATTAAGGAAGCTGTAAACAATAATAAGCATCTGGGTCACTTCATTTTAATAACTTATCTAGTGGCACCTCGTAAACATAGTAGTTTAACGACAGAATTCAACTTGAAATTTAATACAAAATATAATAGTTTTTGTAATATTTTAGCTCTAAATTTGACGTTTTAAACCATACACAGCAAAAAATTCAAGCATTGTTTCTCAATCAAGCCCGATTCTTATCTGTCGTTATCTTTGAACAAGAGCCTAGTTCGTAAATCGTATCTATTCGGCGGTTCGTGTCGCAATTAAAACTCGCACATAAAAACATCAATAGTAGCCGAATGACCCGGAACTGGCAGTCAATCACGGGCTCTGCACACTGGAACTCAGCATGTAAACATAAATATAAATAAATGTAATAGGTACTATAACATGTATACTTACCAGTAAGTCAGGTATCGCATGCCGGCAGTTTGCTTGCTAATCGTCAATGACTAGCGAAATTGTTCGTCTAATGTAACAAGATAAACTTTACTTCCTTAACACAAAGTTGAAAATGTTAGTCTAGTAAATAATAACTAGCATCTCCGGTAAGTCTCGCTCGAACACGATAATCTGAAAAAGTGATAATCGATTTCTTGTTAGCAACGTTTCAAGTTTGTATCACTTTTTATATTTCTTTACAATCATGACGAATTTCTTCGGTATAGACTTCTAATTGGATTTTGTTTTAAGTTTTATTTCGACTCATCGATTGTTATAGTCATTACGCTACTAACGGTCGGTTTATTTAAGATCACCATTATTTTATGTTACCGTAATATCCTCAAACAGTAGGCGGTCAATTTAACGAGCTTTATATACCTTACTTTTGAAACATTATGCGAGGCACCAGAGCGAAGTAAATTTAGGTAAATAACTCGTGGTGAATGCGACGATGTAAATGACAATAGAATTGCATACATTTAAAATTAACTGCTACGAATGATCCAAGGGTTTGAACATAAAAATAGCTAGGCATTACATGAAGCTGTTGAATTACATGAAAATGGAGTCACTGCGTTTGCAATTATGGTTCCAAAATATAAGACAGTAATGAAGACATTATCATACGTATTATATCTGTCAAAGAGAACGTTCGAAAGTAGGTATACCTTCGCCTCCGAGACAAGCGATGTCATCTCATCGGATTGAGACCGCACGTTCTTTGCACGTCAGTTACTGCACGCGAACATGTTAAACACCCATTTTAATATCACGCATTTCCTTTTAAATTATATCGTAAATTGTACTCAACTTTTGCCGGATGCCTTCATCTGTCCGTGTGAGTGTAGATTGGAATGTCTCGTAACAGATATTCGAGTTGATTGAGACGAGATATTGCGAGTATACCACTTTCTGTATTTAATTCACAGCGATATTATCTTCAACAATAGCCATTTAAAAAAAGCTTTTACTTAAATCCTTAAAAAAATATGTATGCAATTAGACTTACAATAACTTAAAAGTCTGATTGCAGACTTATTTAAAAAATCCGTAATGCATAAAAATATTTTAAAAAAAGCTCTAAAAATAAGTCTGCAAAACAATTTTAGTGTCTTCATTCCACAGGGCTACTAATTTGCAGCAATTTACAATAATACCTACTTCAAAATGAATGGACTAAACATTTTGCAGCTGAGGAATCTGCAATCTTACCACACTGTTACGTTGCAAAACGTTGTCTTCGAAAACTTATAATTAGCATTCATGCATGAGGGTCCATTATTGGAAACACTAAAGTAATAGTCAGGATTTCAAAATGTTTGTCAGAACAGATTACAGGCGTTTCGTTCGCGCTCAGACCACCTTGGTATAATTAATAGCTACTTACAAATTGCAGGGAAACGTCCGTGATTGGAAGTGAGCTAAATTAAACTTATGTGTACTTTTCGTTTGACTTAAGAGTATTGATTACTTTTACATTTTTTTTTATGTTTTATGTTCACTACAGTCTTGATTATGTAGATGCATTTTTCATTCAATGTTATTCAAACGTTTTTTGATAAACATTATATGTACGCTGGATAGTTCTTTCTTAGACCTATAATAATATGACTACTTTCTAAGAATTTTAAATATAACATATTTAAATATACAGTAATACCCCGGACTTACGCGATAGGTGGGACCGAGCGCTATCCGCGTAAGTCGAATTCGCGTAAGTCGGGGTACAATTTTGCATATACATATGTACCTATAAAGTCATACAAAGTATGTTTAATTGGGACCGGAGACTATAATTTAGGAAATATAAAACAATAATTTAATTTAATTCTAGATAATATGACAAACTATATTAATAAAATTTATAAACACAATCTGAAGTGCGCGGCTTTCAAACAAAAAACGTTAAAATAGAAGAGAAAATTAAATCGCGTAACTCCGAATTCGCGTAAGTCGAGGTAGCGTAAGTCGGGGTATTACTGTATTTAAAATTTACTACACTTATTTAACTAACTTTAGTAAATTAATTTTATTGTTGTAATTAAATTACCGTTTTCTATACCTATCTACATAAGAATAAAGATGAGTGTTGTATGTGAGACGAGGTATATAAATAGCTTGCCATTGTATAGTTTGTATCTGGTCTGTTGTAAAAAGTCGGCTTTATATCAGTCATAGCTTCGCCATTTCCTGATTAACTTCGTAAACATGGCTTCGAGTTCTGGAATAGATCACATCACGCAAATGGGATTTCCATAGGAGGGCTAATAATCTGCAGTCTATTTAACAGCAATGCGGCACTGGGATAGCCAAGACGTGGTTCTTTGCGCTGACTTACTCCATTATTAAATTTCTTTAGTAGGTAAAAGGCGAACCTGCTTCGTCTCACAGGTCGCTGTGCCGACCATAAAAAAGCCCGCACAAATAAAGTAATGGTTTCAGAGAGCATACTGATAATTTGATCATGTGGGCCCTTTCTCTGCTTGTGTTGAATCTTAGAAACATATGAACGTTTTATAAGGAATGAACAGTAACTGACATCGTATGGCTTCCGTCAATAAATAAAATATATGAAAGTACGTTTCGTCTGGCTCTAACTCATTTAAATATGGATTGGAAGCGAGAGGACTCGGACTTTTTAAAAGTTATCTTCATTGACGCGACTACTTCCCATTATAAAATAAATGTATCGATAAGCATATAGCGTAACTTAAAGGTGTATAAATGAACTCCATTAATTTTAATTAACCGTGAACGAGAACAATGGCTGGCACTCCCATTATGGGCACAACAAATAGTCTAATGAATATCCACTATCTCAGAGACATTAAAGCGTAGTCTCATTATCACGGCAGATGAAAAATGTCCGAACTCTGTGACCGATGTCCAGCATTAGTTAGCCAAAGACTGTCAGACAAACGGACTTTACGCGTAATTTACCTCGTGTGTGATGAATTTCCGAAGCTAATGGAAAGTAATGGATGATGGGCTCGTCAGGAAATTAGCCTTATCATCTGAAAGGGTCACGCGCTATTTTACACTCCGGAAGCTTTTTAACCTCAATGGTGCAGCGTATATCGATTTTTAAATAGAGTGCAATGGTTTATACGATTGTAATTTTTCCTAATGTAGTAACTTTATTTTGAAATCATAAAACATCAGTTGTTCAATACAAACTTACCTACTTTATAATGTATTTTTCGTACATTACCTCCAGTATATTTAAAAATATTACAGGGAATTAATATCTGTATAATTAATATCTACCCGAAGATATATATACCATACAGTATTTAAAGAAGTTTCGTGCATAAGCATAAAGTACAAGCAGCCCACAGCTGGGACTCGGGGCCTTCTCTCACGAGGTTAGAGAGATATACAGGCCATAACCCACCACACTGGCCAAGTGCAGGTTGGCGGATGACACACGTCTTCAGATAATGTGGTCCTCGAACATGTCGGTTTCCTCACGATGTTTTCCTTGCCCAAGCAAGTGCAATTCCACACAACTTGAAAAACGATGTATATTTTAATAGATAATAGTACTACTTTTAGCAAATACTTATCGCAGGCGAAGCCGCGGGTAACTGCTAGCATTTTTATGAGTCTTTTACAGGATTCCCTATTTAGAGACATTCCAAAAACATATTTATTAATAATATTATTATGTTCAATCGGTGTGTCGACAGTATGTGATAGTGATTACTTCTGTAAGTGCTATGCTATAAGTCAATTTTACTATTTGACTATATTATGAAAACAGTAAAATTAACTTAAAGCATTCAGAGAAGTAATGATCTACAGCGTAACAGAAACCGAAACACATTCAGATACTGTCGACATGTCGTGGCCGCATCGTAGAATTGATCATTTCATGAAATGGTTGATCATTTCGTGAAGTGTTCACTATTCATGAAGTGGTCAACTAAAGATGACCAAATCATTAAACGATAATCACCCACGTTTGATCATATCGTGGAAATGGGGTAACCATAAAATATTTAATGAAAACCCAGAACAATTGTGTTACGTACTTGTATATTTTAGTTGTTAGGTAACCTAATCTTTTTTTTATATTTACATAAAAAAACCTAACCTAACCAGGTTAAGTTAGGTTAGGTTTTTTATGTATATATAAAAAAAAGATCATTGAGTCGACTACCATGTCCAACACTTTTGTGAACTTCCTTCAATACTTCAAAATAGGTCTCGAATCGTAGGATCGTCATTTCTTGAATATGAGGTATTCCTTTTCGACAGTTTCCATAATATCATATTTGATAACCACTAGTAGTCCATAGACTTCTTCGTGGTCACCCTACTCTCGTCCGCGTACTAAGAGCCCGCCATCTTGACACAAACAAAGCGCTTGCAGCGCCTCTACCGGTAGTCAATGAAACAATTTCACGGTATGATCGAATAAGATTGATTATTTCATGAAACAGCAGTGCTTCCAGCTGGCCCTATCGTCAAACGATTTCTTATCATTGATCTGGCCTGGGCACTTCGTGATATGGCCAATGGATAGTGACATATTTCATTCAAACATGTTACTATCCATTGGCCATATCATGATGTGCCTTGGCCAGATCAATGATAAGAAATCGTCGAAATGGGCAATTCTACTATGCGGCCACGGCAGACACACCGTTTGCGCGTTTTAAGACGAATCAGCGACATCTATCTTCAACTAGCGGAAACTCGGAACAGATGTTAACTGATGGCCTAGTCATTTATTTTATATTAGCCGGTAACACATTTATTGCGGCGAGTGTGGTAGTAAAAGAATGTCTACTTTCCAATCTTACAGCCCCTGGTTCGATCCCAGCCCTGTGATAATAATTTAATAATTATATTATAATTTTATAATTAATTAGTATAATTATAATCACGTGTTCGTCAGAAAGATTGGTTGTGTTGTCAGCTCAATTCGATCCCTATAATTTAGCACACTGACTTCTCTCTTATTTCTCGTTATTAAATATTACGTGTTTCTTGCTCCACCATACAAGTATTTGCCATTATATAACTGACGTGAAATTGTACATTATAACCTATTTTAATAGAAAACAATTGACGTTAATTTGATGACCTCGTTGGCGTAATGGTTACCATACCGGACTACCAACCAAAAGGTGCCGGGTTCGAATCCCAGCATGGCCAATATATTTGTGATGAACTAAATTTGTTGTCTGTCGGTCTGGTTGTTAAATATGTATCGATATAAATTACATAAATATGTAATACAAACAAAATATGTAATATATAAATATGTAATATATATAATACAAACTAGAAATGTGTATTATGGCGCTAAACGTAAAAGTGTAAAAAAAATCTGTAAATCTATTTTCTTGTAGTTCTTCTATTTTATATTTCGACATTTCGAATCTAGCAACTAAATATAAGTGACTGGTTACAAACGGTGAAAGACCATGTATGAATTTTAAGCAGGAAGTGTCAAAGCTAAGAATGTCATTGGAGTCGAATAGCACCAACGCTGGGTACCGTTTGACCTACAGTTTAACTTAGAACGTGCTTTTCAATATTCATACACACAAAAGTTTTGCTAGAATAGAATAAGCAAAACATAAACAACATTGCCAGCAATGTTGACCCTGCTCCAACAGGTGAACACAAATAATTTATTTCGAATATAATTTTTGATATATCTTGCTAACTTTGCGGTATAGTCTTCATAAAGCATTGCGATCAAAATCCTCGTTATTATCGTAAAGTAAACCGTAGGTACTTCACAAAAGATAAGAACTGCAGTTAGTTCCGAGAGCACATTGCTATCACATTCATTGTATGTTATTTTGCAAATGGGCGCTACATTTCATACGCCGGCATTTCCAGATATTCTGTCGAGCGCGCGCTCGTGACAAATGTAGGGATATCGCCACGACAGACAATAGCCACAAATTGCGGCCTCGGGCGATTTGATCCGCCCGCACCTACTCACCGACAGCTCAACGTAAACAGATAAACTCACTTTATGCCCATTTATGAACTATTTCGCACTTTCACTCGACAAGCACCACTTAAAGGGTTCCCTTGCTTTCGATTCAAATTGCCATAAAACTCGGCACATCGAGTATTTGCCCTGTATTTGCCAAACTTCCGAACTGTTATGAAGCAAGACAAAAGAAATGACGCCGTAACTTTCTGAAACCAATAAGTTTCTTCGAGTTTTATTTGAGTTTATTGAAGCGGTAAATTTTCTTCCCTGAGGAATTGTAGTAAAAACAGACACTTCTCTGTGTTAATACATTATACGTAACCTTGTTTTTATTTCTGCTCAGGGGTTTATATTTTTCCTCGAATGCTTAGGTACAGAGAGGTTGACTGTCAAGTATGTTTTGGCAAGGTGAAGCGCGTATTCGCAAAATGCGGTCCAAGGTCGGGCGCCCGGTGTAGGTAGTTCTTTCTATTGCCCGTACGTGAGCCAGATACAAGCCAGATCTCTATGAAGCTATCCCGCCGGCCTTGTGATAGACAGCCATTGTCTCAATATGATGTAACTGTGTCAAAAATTGTTTAGACAATGAAAAGATAATTGTTGCTCTCGAGCAGCAAATGATTGGATTTGTAGTTACAATGCCTACCCAGTATTGTATCTTTTGTTCCAGAGAGTTTATTTTAATTAAACTATTGAAGAATAGTTGGTATTACGTACATAAATTAGTGTCAGACAGGTAAATGAAGGTACGCTTGACCCAAATCGGGACCCTCACTACCGTTCCACGTAGACCGTTCATAAATTGTTGTGTTTGTCCCGTAGCACGGGATGGGATTAACAAGGCAGCCGTGATCGCGCGCCGTTCTGTGCCATCCTGCGGGAGCTATTGACCCACTTATATATCTACAGCAGGGGGATGTTTCAGCCATTCGGTAGAGGTGCGGATCTAGGGAGGTCCGTTTGGGTATAGACTCTTCCAGATCCATTTTAAAAGGGCCCAGATTCAATTTTAAAATAAAGATGCGTTATATAGGCCAAAATAGTTCAGGTAGAAAAGTTTTCTATAGAGTTTATTTTCATACCTTATTGTACCTCTTAGTGAGGTCATTGCATATTTTCTTTAACACTTCTGTGAAACGCTTCATTCCTTACTCCTCTTTTTTTTTACTTCTTACAATAATAACAAAGGGTAGGCAAGTCCAAGACCCCCCGCATGTATATTTGGATCCGCCCTCGTTAATATTTGTGTTTGTATGTCCCAGGTTGCGGGTGCGATCGAGCTGGCCGACCCCGCCAACACTGCGCAGTTGCTCGCACAATTGCACAACTCGGTAAGTACTAAAGTTAGGTCTCGCATGTTTTGGTGACGGATATATTACGCTGCGGATTGCGGATATTTTTGCAGCGGTTTTTGGGAACAAAGTTTCGTCCCTATTATATTGTCTCAATGTATTCATGCACGATTGTACCTTTCGTTCCGAGTTTGCTTAGTTACGCCTACTCAGAAATTCCATTTCTCTTTGTCGTGTTAAATATTATTTTTGTTGTGGTAAGTCAGTAACCTATTCATTAGGCATATAACTATCTCTTTTACACCTAGATCTTCCTAGGATTTCCATATATCAACTCAACTTCTATCAATTTCTTAGTATCGTAATTTTTTATAAGTTTAAAACATGTTTTTTTTTACTTTAGCAATGTTTCAAAACAAATACAAATACAAAAATATATTTATTATATTAACAAAAAAGCCTGTTGGATTATAATAGTAACGCTAACCATATAAGTCCCTATCCATATTTAGCTTCTCGAAATTAATTCATGGGTGTGAAAATTGTCGTTGGCATGTCGATAATAACACTAAAATTATTTTTTAGCGATTTTCTGGAGGTCTCTTCAAAGAGGCTTGATCGGTAACTTTCGCAGCTGTCGTTTGAGCTTTAAGATATGGCATCTATAAGAGATCGTTTCGATGAAAATTTATGAAATTACTTCCCATTATGTTTATGGAAGGACAAGAAAGTGGCACGCTGGGGCACGCGGGTCGTAGCGCGAGCTGCTCACGACGAATTTTCACGCTATTTCAACAAATTTTCGGGTCAGAGTACATCACAATACGGTGATTTATCGACGCCTCGTTCCGATCACGATCGTAAATGATGTGCCGGCACCGATCGCGGCATTTCTATCGAATAAAAATAGCGACGAATAGAAACAAAAAACATCTGCTGCACTCCATTGAAAGGAATGCAATAAAGAACGTCAAATGCTGAATTTATTTGGGAGGCTTCAAATAATTTATGAATGCTCTCAGAACTGGTAAACAAAAGATTATTGTGGTTCCGAATGGGTATAGTGAGCGAGTGACCGCGGCGATGTTGGGAGAGCTCTAACGACTACACAAACATAAGCTCGCACCGCACAGCTACATTCCGACGCCAACTGCCCACATTCCTCTTCCTGTTTGATTTTAACAAACAAAACAGAAACATTTCCAACAATAAAATAAACCATTACGTAAAAGTTTAAATTGAACAAGATCCAAGAACTCCAATTTGTACGCAATATCCTTAACTCGGCAATTTGACTTCCGTAGTATAATTCTATGTGCGATGAACCCGGCGAAATTAATTTCCTGAACCAAATACTCTCTCGGCGATAGTAATAAATGCTCTCATAACGGGTAAATGATGAAACAAGTGATACAAATGACTGTTTGGTACTGAGTAATAAACTTGAAATTGATATTTACTGTCCACTGAAGCCTTGTTAATTTGAAATTTATTTACGTTATGAAGTAGGAGGACGTCGGTAAAGTTTATTGACAAGTTTTCCAACGTGAAATAGAATGTATTGAAAAACTTATATAGATACTTACATTCTTAACAAGTTAAAATAAATGTATGTTAATATCGTTATTTCTGTAGTCCGCTATTCCAATATGAGTAATAAATACACGTGTATAAATGATTGGCATGTATGTCAAACAGTAGCGGCACTAGGTTCCTGTTTTAGCTGAATGTTTACACTTACAGCGGATGCTGGGTACTTCGGTACCTGCGCATACACTAATGCTTTCCTATTACATATTATGTTCTTTAATCAAGATTTAGTAGCGTAAAAATCTTGTAACTACAGTATTTTTCTATGCAAATGTTTACTTATAAAGTACGCACATAATGCGTACGTCTTTTTTGCAGGGCTTGCTTTCTAATTTGATAAATTACGGTGATTATGCCTCAAATCATCTACAAGGTGCGAAGGTGTTGTACTCTTTAATGGCATGCTTTACCTGAAGGGAGTTAATGGCCGGTGATGATGATTGATGGTGGAACATTGAGGGGCGGGCACAGTGTCGCCCTGCGGTGGAAGGTGAGCACGCGGGCTCGGCTCGGCAGGCGCGGGCAGTGCTCGACGCGCTCGCGACGCGGCCGCACTGCCATGCGCCACTGACCAAATTATCAAACGCCAGTGCCCACTCGCCTTTATGGCGCGGAAAGCAGTTTACGTGGTTTCCTCCACAAAACCGCAACTAAACTCCAGTGGTGATTTGACTTTGTCAATAATTTCTTTGCTTGAAAAAAGTGTAATACAGCCCATTGGATTGTAAGGCGAAATACAATGTTACGAGACGTAAAGGAGAGACGATAGCCGGCGGCGACGCGAGCGCGGCTGCAAGATGAAGCTGTTCAAAAGAAGGCTCTCTTTCAGCGCTGATAAGCAGAAACGGGTTCCGCCGCCGGATGACCCTTTTGAAAATGAGGTACTGGCTTTCACACTTTTCGTGGCTCCATTTACGATAAATCACTCGGATAACATTTTAACTAGCGAATTACATATAAATAATTATGCAGATACTTACGTCACAATATTTACTCGTATATTGAGTTAAAATTCAGTAGAGCTATTGGATACAATTCAAATAGACGAGCCTGTTTCGTAGACGCTGAATGATCAATTAAAATAATCGAAACTGTTACATAAACAACGATTGCGGCGTACGTTGTTTCATGTTTGTTATTAATTGATAACACGTGACTTTATTTCTTGAGAAATGGATCATGGTACGTAACGTTAGATATTGATAAGCGTCTATTAGCATATTTTGCGGAGCAGACGGTGGCTCGCTTTGCAAAGCAAATTGAAAGGCAAGGTTAGATATCTTATCAGTGTGGGGCCGCGGGGACTGTTCTGCTACATTTTACGTGTAGTGTTAGTAAAAGGCATAGCTAAATGGTTTAACGAGTCACATGTCATTATCATGATTTCAAGCCACTCGCGTCGTCAACCATTACGATAGGCTATGCATTTGAATGGCTGATACTTATGCATATCTACATTGTTTATTTCCATAGATGACAAGGTGGATCGCAAGCCCGAGTTGCTATCGTCATCTATAGAGATAGAGTCGTTATACCAGAGTTGTATGTGGCCGAATCAGAATGACTATGGACCCTTATCTTAAATAGTCTTATTCCGAACTTTGGTTAGTATCATCTAAAACAATGTTAAGTTTATTTAATTTATAAAAAAAAACTGTTGTATGTATATTACTGAGCACCAGACTAAAAAACTTGAAGTTTTAGGTAATTGTAAAAAATCAGAAAATCTATAGAAAATACACAAATATTAACTACATCATTCTACAGCGTAACCCACTCTATGCCTTTGTATGTACTTCCACAGAATAATAACTTGTACTTCGTAGTACTTCTAAGAAATACTTATATTACACGTTATATTATATTAAATATATTCTCTAATTGAAAAACTGAATTTACATAAATACTTTTTTACTTTAAAGTTTACGTAAAATATTGCTACAGACATTTTCAATGTAATTACCTTCCACATAATACCGGGAACTGTGCTCCATAAACCTCATGAGAAACCTAAATATGGCCAGTAATTTATAAAATAAGAAAAGGTTGTCATAAGGTTTCTCGTATCCGATGTCACATTCTGCATGTTCATCGACGTGTTCAAATGAACATCCCTGTTGGGTGTCTTTCTTTGAAAATAAATTCCAATTTCCTCCACTATTTATTAATGAACATAATACTTATATTGTAGTTACTGCATCTTGTAGTATCTCAGTCAGATCCCAAAAATAATGCATTATTCAATATAGTAGAATAAGTGTGCATAATAAGGGATTTGAATATTTTGTAAACAGCTATATTGTACCCAAGTATAATGTTCACCTTATTATTTACCTTTTATACGTTGTATATGACCTTGGGTTGTTTTGGTAAAATGAATGTCAAATGGCTTAAGTTTTATAATTAACATAATATATAACATTGAAACAAAATTGATAGTTTATTACAAAATAAATTATTTAAATCCTTTTTGAAGGGCTATAGGAGTACTACAGTGATAAATGACAAACGCAATTATCCAATTCTCGTTTGTAAATTTGTATTTTTTATGTTGTATCTATTCTTTAATTATGGTAATGTTTAAATTACTTATGATTAAAATTGAGTTAAATAAATTACAGATTCATATCATTAATCAATACTTTCATTATATTTGCTCTACTTACTATTATCTTATCGCATTAGTTCCGTAGGTTAAGAAACCAACAATAAATTTAACCGGCAACCAGATATCACATTTATTTCAATAATGTGAAATAATAATATTCTAGGTATTAACTATTTAATTTTTATATAAGTTCTAAAAAGTTCTTAGTAGGTAGCTACTACAATTTAAATACGTTTTTTAATTGATAAAGATTAATAATAAATACACTTCAAAAATGAAAATAAAAAACGTTAAAATAAATAATAAAGTTAAAACACAAATACAGTAAATATTTACACTCGTCAAAAAAATTACATTTATATTAAATTAATTAAATACAAAAAATTAAGCATCTTCACAAATTTAATTACATTTAAATACATAAACCGTATATTTGTATCATCATCCACAGCCGGTTCTCTCCCAATGCTGGGAATAGGCCTCACTTTTAACATGCCATTCATCTCGGTCCTATGTCAATCGTGTCCAGTGTACGAGTAGATGTGTTATAGTAATCAAAAACATTTTATACGGAACAGCGAAATTTCTTTTCGAGACTTTCCATGTTTTTTAGAATTACCGAAACCACTCTTAAAGGGCAAGATAAAATTTACCTTTATTTATTTTTATATTTCTATCAGTAATTCTGAATATAACTTACAGAGAACATAAAATAAATCACGACTTTATTGACATTTGTGGTAACATGGAGCTATGGAATAAGTTGGGACGTTTTTATTGGTCATGAAAACACCAGTGGCACAAACAACGAATCTTTTTAGTATTCCCTGTCTACTTATTTATAATTGAACAGAATTCACTATGTAACAAAGTGTAACTTCCCTATTAACAAATACATTCCATATGCAGTGCACCTTTATCAAAGACATGGGACAAATTATACAAATTTAATTTGTCTATGTCTAAGCTTAAGTTTTAACAACCTCTTTTTTCTAGAATTTTCGGCAATAGAAGATCTATAGTTGTTTATTAATACATATATACGCTCAAGGTCGCTAGATTTTATACGGATAATTCTGTTCCTATCATTAACAATCTTAGATCATTGTACTCACGTTTGCATTAAATTCCTCACAACGAGCACATAAGCGCTAAAATCGTTTGCTTTTAGCAAACACTCAATGCCAAAGGCTAATAAAATCTGTAGACATAAACATAGTAGGTACATACCTTGTAGTAGGTACGAGTATATACGTAATACAGAATCGTTATTAGACTTCGGTTATTCAAAGGAGTCTAGGAATGTACAGTCGCAAACAAACATGCAAGACTCGAGACTCTAATGGCTTCAGTCTTGAGATGACATTAGGGATAAAAGAAACTCAAGGAGCGAGGAAAACATGCTAAGCTACGTCGCTATCTCTTTGTAGAAATCTCTCGCTAATCCCCTATGATGTTCTGCGTTGGTATGCTCCGGCGTTTTCTCCACTTGACCTCAATGTACCTAATTTAGATTCGAAGTTTTAAAACGCTGATTGTCTTTATGCAGATTGACTAGTTCAAACTTTTGTAATGTTGAAAGGTTGTTAATAAAAGACGTAATTTTAAAATATCGAATTCTTTTTAGAATTTTAAATACTATATACTTATTACCCGCGTTTTTCGGGCATAAAAAATAGCCCATGTACTAATCCAAGGTCTATATAATATATTCATACCAAGTTTCATTGCAATCGGCTCAGCAGTTTGAGTGTAATGAAGTAACAAACATACACACTTGCACACAAACTTTCGTTTTTATAATATTAGTAGGATAATACATAATATTGGCGCATTTATGAAAGTACTATGCAAAATGCGAAAAATTGCAAAATCCACACAAGAGAATTTAATTGGCGTATTTTTAACAAAAGTTATAGAAAAAAATATACTTTAACATAAAGTTGATGCTCCAAAACTGTTTAACTATAGATTTATGAATAGGATGATTATTTATTTGGGGGATAACTTTATATTTATTTTATGAATTGAATCAATCGAGGCGATACTTAAACGAATATTCCTTATATTATAAACCAAGCGCTCTATGCAAATTTTCAATTGAATATTTAGATAGGGTGTAGATTATAAATTCTACAGATTTCGCTTGCAATACACACTTGTACCAACGTTTATTATTAGCTACAATGCAGCTCAGCGCTCGTTTAGAAGTGTGACCGATTATATTGTCCTTGCCATGCGCTCTTATACATTATATATAGGTACCAACATTTGAGTCAGTTTAAAATTTTATACCAATGACGCATTCAGCTAGAGGTAAGCAATAAATGAAGAATGAAATAATTTATTCAAAGCTGATGTGATCAGTACTGGATCGGGGCAAGTGGCGTGCCCTGATGGCGATGGTGATGATAATCATCATTATGTCGTTTCCAAAGGTAAAGGTATAACTTACCGTTAAAATAACTTGTATATACACCTACATATATAGTCGCATGTAAGTAGCTAATGTCGGAAATTTTATCTCAGCAATTTTCATTCCCCAATAGAAGTGTCAAATACCACCTCGCTAATCAGCCAGTAGCGACGTTTTAATTAAGCTATGTGTATGTGCTTACGTATTGTAGTAAAAGTCGATAAATAGCTGTAAACGACTTTATGGTGTCGTATCGCTATTAACACCTCAACGACTATAGCCCTTTTATTAGATACTTTTATTGACACCGCAGATCTCTGGTTTAAGTCAATAGTTAGTGGTAAAGAACTTTATTTTAGCTGAAATTTTTCGTTGGGGGACCATAGGGACTTTTTTTATAAGCCCCACAAATTAAGTCCACACATAAGCTTCTAAATTTCCAGGTAATTTTAAATGAGTGTTTAATTAAATAGGTACTCGATGAAAGTAGATTCATTAATTACGACTCTTAATTTAAACATAATGTCAACCCGTCCCGACACCTTTATCAAAAGGTGAAACAGCTAAATTAGGCATATCGCGCGCGGTGAGCGGTTCACGCTGCCCTTAGATAGCTTTATTAATTTCCTCGTACTAGGTTATCTGATAGATACGTGTTGAAAGTAAAGAAAAGCTGAGTGCAGTCGCCCACGCGCCGCGCGTCGACACATGTACTCGAGTGCACACTACATGGCTCCAACTATGTGCCACGTGGGCCGTTTATTATCTTATCTACCTGATGGTTAATCCGCTGTGCTATTTTCACACAATGTAGACCGGAGATTTTGAAACTCAAACAGTTCTTATGGCGTCGTATATCCAACACCGTTTACGGTCCCTATCAAAACGGTAGCCATATTTATTGGGGCATCTATTTCTTGAGCCGCTTCGACTACGTGCATATGGAACTCTATATTTACTTATGTTAATGAAATGAGTATAATACACCATGAATTCTGAGATCATCGCCTAGCATAAGGTCACTGCTTTGATCTCTGCCCAGTTCAAGCGTTATTATCATTATTCCTCATAAACAAACACGTGTTAAAATAACCCGTTCTGGGCATCTCAGTTGGGGTTTGAATAGACACAGAGCAGTTTATTAACGATCTCTATCATTTTCACTTGAGGTAGCGTGTCAGTATCTTTATCAAATCAAATTATTCAATTTTGTCCCAATTAGCCACTTCGTGTCTTTGTATGTTTGTTTCATAAATTACTCGTTTCCACGCTGAAGATGGCATCAAGATGACTTGTGGTTATTGCCCGGGAGCGTCGTGACCTGAATCTGCTCATTAGAATTCTGATCGGACGCGGGTTGTGACGGGGACGCGAGAAATCGGCGTGTTCTAATGTATAGTCTGTCAACTGTGTTACTAGGTTCCTAGCTGCGACGTGCCTAGCGCCTTTTTCGTTTAGTTATAGCCAATATCCTGTACCATTGCGGTTTGTAATACAAAGATGTCCAGCTGAGACGACGGCTACGTGATTAGAATCCAAACTTGCGATGTATTAACTTGATGTTTATTCATTTATCTTGATATTGAAACATAACTTTTAATATATGATACCATCATTACCTACAAAACAATACTTTCGGTTTGAAATGTTGGAGTGTTCTGTGAATTTTGAAACCAAACAACAGAATCGCGTGTCTCAGAAATATTATGTAGGTATGAGACCGCGAAGAAGTCATTATCATTTGTAGCCGGATTTGCGGCGATGAGGCTTGCAGAATCGCGTTAACACCACCACCTGTTAATAGCTTGGCTAATGGGATATTTCGCTAACACTAACTCAATTAGCAACACTGAGAACATACGTTTTGTTGTTACATAAGTTATCTCTAATGCGTTTTCTATGTAAGTTTTAGCATGTCTTTAGATATCTTAGTTACTTACATATATCGTTTTGAGATCAAATTAATGCTAGAATCAGGACCTAGATATACTCGTAGTTTAAAAACTTTTCTATCAAAGATGGATATTCCCAATGGTACTATTACGTTGACCTCCAACGAAAAATATCTATATTGTAGTAACTATAACTAGCACAATTTTTGTTTTTCGGGAAAATGTTACTTACTCGTAAGTACATAGTCGTAAAATTAACATTAGTCAATAAAATATACTAAAATAATAAAATATACTATAATAATAAAATTAACATATTATTTGCATTCTTTTCAGGACCGCGCCCGGTTCTCGGATACTAGCTGGCAGATACACCGCGCCTGGGCGCGCAATGGCGACCCGCTCCCGCTGTCGCCCCCGCCTGTGCGCTCGCTGCCCGCTCCGCTGCACGCTGAGCCCGTCACAACGACCGCACCGCGGCCCGAACACAACGGAATCTATGACACCATCACTGTTACGGTTAGTTACGATATTATTTTTATAAATATTAAAGTTAAGCATTTGACCAGAAAATCGTAATAAACACACAAGTTAGTGACACTCTGGATTAAGGTGGTGCATGGCTACTCTAGATTGACTAGCTTTCAAAGAGGCTACCAAAACTCAACGTTAGATGCTTTAGCTGCTTGCTACCCAGGCATTAATAAAAAATGCTCTTTCACCATACAAATGTTGATGCAAGTTTAGATTATTTTTAAATATTTGGTGATCAATTTAATTAGTCTCTGATTTATTTAAACTAAACGTCACATGACTATTTACAATGATTACAAACTTTTTTTACATCACAACTTTCAATACATTTTGTTATGCAATCTATTCCATACTTGATACATTTTATAAATTCCTTACAACCAACTATGAATTCACATGAATTTTGAACTTGTTTTGGCTAAGTACATAGTTATGTTGCTTCGCATGCCTCCATAATCAGCAGGCGATGTAAAGTAAACGAACCACAACTAATGTAATTTGTGTGTCATTGAACTCTTTTTTACATTTTCAAGAAAATTGCGCAACTCGTAGAGTTATTTAGTTAGATAATATTTTTATTTACTTAATTATCGCTTCGACATGATTGTGTGTGTATTTTTTTTTTGTAACTTATCTTATTTTATAAACTATCAGATAATATGATATGTTTATCGAAACTGACATTCAAAGCGGTACAAGTATAGTTTAAGTGAATAATTTAAAGCCTCTAGGAATTCGAGATTACATTCCTTATTCACGATTAATATACTGATTACAGTTTATCTGTATAACATTTGTATAGTCCGATTTGATACTAGATCTGCTTATTTATTCAAAGATGGTATTATCAATTTATCTCATATCGGGGATCAATTTTCAAATTACACCATTACGTTCTTATCTAGGTACTTATAACGAAAGCGAGATGGTAATATGTAATTTGTTCACGATGCTATTTTAGTAGTTTAATGAACTAACGCCTTCGTGTAATTTTCTAGAAATAGTAGAAATTACCTAAGTAAAAATATTTTTTAACATTCATACAGGTGTTTTAATATTTCCTTAAACATTTTGGTTCCGTCATTAAATCTGACAGTTCAACTATTGAAGTTGAAACTATTTCAAGACTTCATCATCAGCCTATTTCGCCCCACTGCTGGGTAGGCTTCAAAGTTAGCTTATTAAAATTCCTAAATTAGTTTACATACATACGGAATGAATGAACTGTATGTAACTATGTACAGGTATACAATATTTTATTTATCCAAACGTTCTCAGAAAAATAATTAATTCGTTGGTGGTCCAGGAAATGAATACGTGTAAATTAAACATTTACTTTGACAGATTAATATTATGTTATCAAGCGGTCAAGGTATCAGATTGATGAATGTGTGGGCTCTCACCGAGAGGTAATTGAATGAAATAGCTGCGCGAGAGAGCGGTATTCAGTATTAACCCGTCAGATTGTGAAGCGCCTTAGTTGCGCGACGTCGACATTGAAACCGCGTGCCTTCGCGACGATAGATTTGCATTAACTGCTCGTAAATCATATTCCCTCGACTCCGCTCGGTTTGGAAAATGGTACAAGAGCCGGCCGATGGTTCCTGTTGTTCAAGTAATGCAGCTTTGTGCTCGAGCCATAAACATAGGGTTAGTGTCCTAACGCCGCGCCGCCACGCGGTTTGTTTTGTTCCTACGCGTGTGGTTACACGACTCTGTGGTTCACTCTGACTACGCAACGAAAAATGTTTACTTATTTTGTTACACTCCTTGGTATTTTTACTGATTAACACGTATACGAAAAATATGCTATTTCAATTTCTTTTTAAAAACAATAGAAATTATAAAAATCACAAGTCTTCACAGTAGCGACTATTTTAAACATGCCTTTTCTTTTATATAAATACTAGCTGACCCGGCAAACGTTGTTTTGCCTTAAAAAAATAGTAGCCGATTTTCAGATCTACTGAATACGCATATAAAATTTGGTAAAAATCGGCCGTTTCGGAGGAGTGCGGTAACTAACATTGAAATTTTATATGTAAGATTATCTACTGCTTTATTATAAGAATGTAGTATTTCTATTTCACCAAGTTTAAATTATTGCAGGTCTTGCTAAACCAAAACAAACGCAATGAACATTTGAAATATCTTAGACACTTAATCGCATTAATATGATTTACTCACCGACAGCAGTAGTTTCAGAAACCAAATAGTGCCTATTGTCGAAATGATTGATCAAGTTTCAAAGCAAAATAAATGCGTTTGCGCGGGGGTCGACGGGACCGGATGCGAAAGCCATTTGTGCTCAAGTTGCTTGAAGCTATAAGACTATACAGAGTTATATGAAAATAAACGCTTTCTCATACACGCGTAGATTTATAGTTACAGTTTGAACTGTGCCATCCAAATCCAAAAGATTTTTCGAAAGGTATGTAGCGACTATTATGCAATAGTTCTAATAGTAACGAAACAGCCAAGCAGATATTATGACCAAATGTTCGTGAACTTAGGGCTTAGAGAGATCGGACGTGTAGAGTATGTAGAGCTGAGTGGCAGAATTTGAATATAATTTATTTTCCAAGAAAAGGCATGCTTGCATGCTGTACACTTAGTTCGGTTATGCGAATTACAAAAACTATGCAGTTTAAACTGTGTCCAAAACGAAACTAGTTTTCGTAGTATATGTAGCAGCTATACCAGAAATATAATATTGTTTTTTTTTTTATAAATATCCGGTGGTTCAGATAACTCTGTAATAGCCACGGGGACCATGGAGCTTGACTATTTGTATTCCAATAAACTGTAACACCCACACTCCCAGCCGCGTTCTATAAAGATTCAAACTATTCCAATTCTCTGCGGACTTTCTATTCTAGGTTAAGTTTGTACACAAGACTAGATTAGGGTAACTTTTTCTCGGAAAGAAAATTGGCTTGCTTATTTACTTTGTGTGAATTTTCTTGCTGATTCCCCTTGTGTTTTAGGTTTTATGTTATTTACGTAGTGTAGGAACCTAGAATTACTTTAGTAGTTAATTTAGTACATACACTATTTTTTCTTATATTAATACTATATTAACTTTGATTGTAATGCTACTTTGCTAAAGCAATAACAATAGTAAATAGTAACAATGGTAACCTTATGATGAAGTGATCCACAGTTACATTATTTTTTTACAGTTACATGATAGAATTTTCTTCCGTGTACTGCAAAAGTTTTTACTCATTTCTATTGAAATTCGAAAGCGTTTCTAAAAATACAGTAGAGTTCCTGCTCCAAATCTCTCGTATCGTAGTAAATGGTTTTTATGATAATCTGCATAATTGTCAAATTTGTAGAAAGTCTTTGTTAAAACTACAGAAAAAAAATCTTATCAATGAACAAAAATATCGTAATTTAAAGATTTCTCGTTCATAAGTACTTGTATTCAAGTTATAAGTGTCATCATCAAAGGTCAAACGTCAAGGGTGGGGTAGTCGTGAGGTCGTTACAATATCCGATGGCATCGACGAAAGACCCCGGCTCTATCCTAATGGAGTAATTGTACTAGAAATTGATGGAGCATTGGCACCTACTTCCTATCGACTAATGGCATACATATTTGAATCGTGGGAAAATGTATGCATAATAATTCAATTAAAAATTAAAGCTGAATAAAAAATATGATGAAGATGATTTGGGGTTGGTCGTATATAATCGACATGAAATGGAAAATGGTTATACCCATCACGTCAAATGGGCTTGCATGTCATGTATGTATTAGAAAGAGAGACCGATTACAACTATTTAGCATTATTAAACACATTTAAATATTTTATCATCATCATTGACAGTCATATTTATGCCACTGTTTAATTTAAATATCCTTTTAAGAACCACAAATAGGTTAGCAAAATGCTCAATACCATATTTAATGGCTTTTAAATATATATCAAGCTAAAGCATGTCTTACGTATAATTTAAACTACTGAATGATAAGATAACAGAGGTACTCTTGGGATTCATCATAAAACTAACTGATGAACATGGCAGTGGATACAAAAACTCTCACTCAAGTACTGTTGGCTACTAGTAAGTAATCTGGTTTTTAAAGGAAATAAAATAAGTACATATAAGTGTGTACTGTAATAAATAATACTTATAAATTAATAAAAAGACAGGGATTCTACTCATAAACACAATATGAATATCGTGTCTGTTGAAACCACCATAAAAAAAATACAAATGCCCTATACAATTGTCTCGATTCTGATCAAGTTCATAAGAAGAAGCTGGAAAACATTTGAAAAACTTTGAATGAACACTTTGAGGTTTTTTCTAAATTTATCAAACGCTGGATTTGTAACACGATCTGTTTATTCTTTCGCTCTCAGGAATGAAATTAAATTGCGAAGAAAATCACACTGTTTCCTCATGAATAATGCATGTGTTCGAAGAAAGGGATACGCAGATGAGACCGTATTTCAGCTTTCGAAGGCAACGGGAATAATTTAAAATACCATCAGTGACGAAGCTTTTGGATATGTTGGTTACATTGTAATCTTTCATACTATAATGTTGTTGGAACAAATAATTTGTAATATTAAATTAAGAGTACTTTGATACCTATTAATATTGTGTTAAGTCATAAATTAGCTTAAAATCAATGTGAAAAACATAAAAATAAACTAAAACTAATCAAATATCTCACCCCTGACCGTGTCCAGAGCAAAGGTTTTAGCAAAGCCGCGCTGTATTGCAATGGCCAATTTTTGCACCAGAAATGAGCCAGCGCGGAATTTTGTGTACATAATGTTATTAAAAAATAAGCAAAATTTTTATTTGATTTGTCACGTGTTTTGTAAAAGTAGTATACATACATAAATGTTAGTAGTAAAATATATCCAATTGCTTTTGCAAAAAAATCAGGTACTTAGTACATACAATACAAATTCATTTTTATTTTCCATTAAAAAGTGAGTACGTACATATAAAATTTATTGTACCTAAAGAGTATCTTATTAACAATTCACTATTCACTAAGTATCTGAACACATAGGAAATAACATTTTTTTTGTCTCCAGCTAGAGTTGTTGTTTGTGTATTTCGTTGTATATAATGTATAAATATAATAAACATATAGCATCGTAATTTATATGAGAAAACCTTAACAGTAGACTATGACTGTGGTAGCATTGCTTTTTAATAGAAAAAAATATTCACAATAGATTTAAGACTAAACTAAGGTAAAGGATATGTATGACCACATACATATTTAGTGTTTACAACACTCAGTTGTGTTTGAAGTTACGTAAACTGCAATATTATCTATTCAACGTGAACGGGCGGTGTTTAAGCGAGGTGTTTATAGAATTTTAATGGGTTTCGTACGTGAAAGGACACGCGCTGCGTCGCAAATAAAGTACCTTTGTGTGGTACTAGTAAAATAATAAGTGGTGTTTATTATTTTTCAATGCAACTTTATCTTCGTGTATACTTTATTTTAGTATATGGGTCAATTAATTGAATCAATTGAATTCCCATATACACTTATGTTATTACACCTCGTCATTATGTTCTTTCTTTGTGTTCTTTCTTGAAATTGGTTGCCTGGAAGAGATCGCTATTAGCGATAAGGTCGCCAGTTAAGGCACTAGCTTTTATGTACTTTATGTGTTTTTGTAATTTGTTCCATTTTTTTGTGAGTGTTTTAATATAATAAGTGTTTATCTATCTATCTTATAGTGTAACCAGTCTACGTATTAAGATGAATGTATACGTGTGAATTGTATTTATTTTGTAGCGTAGCGCTTGTAATCTAGTAACTAAGGTTATCTAACGCGATAATCGAGGTTATGCAACGATCGATGCGGACAGTCTTTGGATGGGCTACCTACCATGCACAAGACTGACTTTTAAAAAGTGGCATTTTAATCTAGGTGCTACCGTGGGTCAGAAGACACGTTTAATTGTAGGTCCCGGCTGTTAGTCTTAATACAACAGTCGTTAAGTCAGAGCTTTCGGGCGGCTTGAAAACTCTGAACCCTAGAGCTTGATCAATTAGCTCATAAGAAGAATATATTATTTATTTTAGCCAAAAAAAAAACAAATAGTGTGTCTTGTTAGTACAGTAGGTCTCCGATCACTAATGGTTTAGTACCTACTAGTATGATATCAAATCGTTTGCTCTACCATTTTTCATCCTGAGGCTACTTTATCACCTTTGCTCCGACATTCACTGAATCAATAGCAATATACAGTTGGCATTTGTCACATGTAGATACTAAATATAAGCACAGTTATTATATTGCGCAGGTCATAAAATTTTAGCACCTGTGAATACTACTGTACAGTTAGATTTATTGGTAATCAAATAATTTATTGACGTAGTTTGGCGTAAACTAACATATCCGCAATACACGTTCCCGTTATCCTTGAATATTAATTTATAATTTAAAATTCGCAACAGTGCTTGTTTGATAATGTAAACATACGTCATGAGCTAAGAATGTTGTCCAGATTTATTTATTCTGTGATGTCACCATACAATTATTCAAACCTCTATATACTATGCCTTTATGGGTGTCATATTTTAATGTAATTAGGTACGTTTTGTACGTTCCTTACCTACTAATCTTCAGCACCTTTTAATACTATAATATGTAATAATAATAGTTTTATATATACAAAACACGTGTACAGTTAAATATAAAATTTCATCATAATTAGGCTACCTAATTAATTTATGGTATCGACAGTTTTCTTGTGGCTTCTGCACTAGGAAAACCCAGTTTCGCAAAAGTCACTTCCAAATGTATTTTTAATTGTGCTATGCGGTGCGGATTTTACCCAGGTAATATTTCGTTTTTTATTACACGCTTGCATCTTTGGGCGCGATTTTGACCCACTTTAAACGGCCAGATTTCATTCAAACTTTGTAGATTTATTGAGGACCGATGACAATACACTAATTTGATAAAATTATTTCTTTGCTAAAAACAAACTGTTTTTACAATCTCACTAGCACTAAGGACTTTCATAAAAAATATTAATAAAATCAAAATGTTACTTCTTATGGATCACAATTTAGGGGCATCTAGACACCTCATTATATTCCATCTCGAAAGTAGATAATCCTTTTGGCATAGTACGGACCACCCGGCGGGTGACACGAGATATAGATCTCAGCATCAGGTGTCTGGAGAGGCCACGGGGCTCCCGTCACCATAAATAACATTCGACACTTAGACAATGGCTGCGGCGGCATGCGGCCCCGACCCGGGGACCCGAGATCCACCGATACCGGCAATCAAAACATTTCGAATTATACATACAAGCTGTGCCGGCTGCCGGCTCGTAACACTACACCAACACGGTTATTAGTTACCGGCGACGTTTACTATTTATAATAATCGTACAAAGTCATAATGAATTTCTTAGTTGACTGACGCGAGTAGAATTAAGCAGATAAGGGCTCGTGTGTAATTAATACAAATCGCTGGTGGCCATAAGCGGCGGTCAAAGAGACCGCGGGTCGGGGATTAATGTTAGATAACTGATTGGGCGGCGATTGCGAAAGTTTCTCACGATGGCAGGAACGATATCGCCGAGGACGGAGCCGCGGGCGCGCATCATACCGCGCCGCCTCGGCCTCCACTCACAGAGTTACGATAGTTCCCCCTTTGCCCGCGCTTAATCATAGTTATCATATAATTAATTACACCGCAATTTAATACTCGACTAAACATTTATCTTACGGGAAAACCAGATCACGTTGATGATGAATGAATCGATAATGAAAGAAATCTCTCGCGCTTTATCACAATTTCTGCTCGTTAACTTGCAGCTGATGGATGCCAGATTTTTTCGCTTCTAAAGTTGCAGTAGGAATAAACATTTTGATCGTTTATTTTTATATATCCAAATAGTAAATTCATTAGAAATGAAATGTTGTGTAAACACGGAGTTAGAGTAAATATTTGGTCAGGCAGTCCGGGAGTAGCGCGGAATGAGCATGGTGTTACGCTTGCGTTACTTGCTTTGAAAGGTAGATGCGTTCGATATTTACTTATCTAGCCACTTTCGTAGTTTGTTGTCAGTTGGCCATGTACTCAGCCACTTACGCCTTACGTACTGTGAAATCTGTTTGCGCACGATTGAGTCATTCGAGTAAATATTCAACAGTAGTAAAATTTTAGTATCAGTACTTTGTATATAGATATACATATAGCAAGGTACCTATAGTAGCATTCAAGTCTAACAGGGACGAATAAGCAAAACTGATTGACACGCACGTAAATATTTACATGATAATTTTACCAACGTTGAATTTGCACAATTCTATAAATTATTGTAGGTACGCTTTGGGTAAAGACTTGTTTAAAAGTTGTATAGAGCTGGTGATTCTTAAACAACCATATCGATTTATCATGTGATATGACTTACGGTAGCATCCATGATCAATTTGCTTAATTTCATTCAAATACTTTGTTAGCCTTAGTGTACTAAGGAGTCGTAAGATTGGGCTGTCCATTTTGAAGAGGAAGTGATCATCTGAGGATGTTTTGTCGTCTGAAGTGAAAATGGGCTGGTCACCTCGTCTACTGACAGCAGGTGGAGCGAGCGCATTGTACATTGGTGACCGCGAGATGCCACTAGAACCAGGGGCTGGCAAAAGAAGCGATGGAAAGAAGACATCGTAGAGATCACTGGAGTTATATGGACAAGGCTGGCTCAGGATCGCAGGACATGGGCTAGCAAGGAGGAGGCCTTTATCCGACTTTGGATGTCCTGATGAAGAACATGGTTAATGATGAGGTGCCCAAGGCACGCACAAAGCGTTTTGCCTCCACCTTTGATGTCCGAACCGCCAAACTTTGGAATTACTTGCCGAATTCCCTGTTCCCCAATGACTACAATCTAGCGATTTTCAAGACGAGAGTGAACCGGTTCCTTCTAGTTAAGCGCGATCCACCGTAGACCTCAATATCACTTACCATCAGGTGAATTGTGGTCAAGCACTGACATATTTGGAGTAAAATAATAATAATAATTATACGCAATGTAAAATATTCTAATGGCTAAGGGAAATAAAGGCTATTTTATTTATTTATAATCATCTGTTAAGCAATCGTTGCGATTAGATGTAGTATTGGCGACATGTTAGTATGAGTAGTAATAAGTAGAGATTACGAGACACCGGCACGAGGAGTGCCCTTGTAAGGCTTGTCACTATGTCGTGGGAATGTCGTCTTCCTTTCAGATGTAATCGCATCATATTTAGTACACGTGAGCTTATAAGTCGACATGGGAAATTTGCTTGACATTCTGCTTTGCATTAATGAAACTTGTACGTAAGTAGTACAAGAATTTTGCAGTGAAATAATTTAATGCAGCAATGTTAAATTGCTTACAAATTACATAAATGAATGCAAATAATATAGTAACGAATTATGTGAGTCCATTACAAAAACAAAACGGTATCGCACACTTTTTTCATTTAGTTAGAAATTAAAATTACATAGAACTTCAATGGCTCGAATATATGTTTAGATGATCTTAAATACCCAGTAGTATATATTAAAAAAAAATTGCTATAGACAGGAAGCTTGTAAACTGAAAATCTCTCATCATAAAGGTGTGTACGTTTACTTTAACTGCACGCAACGCGCAATGTTTACGGAAGTACAGCCGCCTTACCGTACCGCCCAGCAATGATAATATCCCTCTTGATGGCCGATCGATGATAGCAATGTCTCATATTAGCGCTGTTCACCTCTGAGGTCGCAGGACGGGATGCTAGCAAAGGACAGAGCTAAAATGTGGCTGTGCGGTAGAGCAGGACGGACTAAAGATTCACTGGGGTATCAGTGTTTTAATTTTCGCGTGTTTTATCATAATTTCTGTAATTACTGATTATTTACGGATTAATAAAAACTTTTTTCAAGCTTGTAGGCGGATTTATTTTTAACATACTTATTTTATATCAAAGCAAATGCTTTGAGTGTGTGGCGCACTGCGTGGAGAGAGTAAGTGTTGACGCACTAACTTGTTTCGGAAGAGGGATAAAGCTATACGCCACCAACTGGGATACTATCATTGGCTCCCACCGCCTTACCCCGCCGCCCGCCCAGCCCCGCCGCACAGTCTCGCACGTAAACATGAATGGACTGTCTAATCACGCGTGGCTACTTTCAGAACTTTATTTACTGTGCATCGCGCGGTTTATGTCTGCTCTCTGCCGTTACGTAAGCCAGGCGGAAATAGTTTGATCTATCGGTAGCACGAAGAAACTGCATATACTCGTATGTACGTAAATTTTATCAAGATAGTGTGTGGTCTGGTTACATTTTCTAAAGATTTAAGTAGATTTGTGTCATACTTTGATAAATGTGGGTTTTTTTCATAAAAAAATACTTTAATCTATCGTTTGTAAGTATCTATGTATGGTGTTAACCAGCCGTGTGTGACATGTGTCCTAATATAAAAAACTATACTATACTTTTGGCAAAAGTGACATAAATTTAGGAAATCACACGAGCTACTTCCGATAACTCTTCCCTAATATTTACTAGCTATCATTAAATCACCGATCTCTCTAGCATTAAAGTTACTTACACACTGTATATCAACATAATATTAATTTTTATCGTCTATTTACTGGTAAAAAATGGTAAATGCATATTTCAGAGTTCCCCTTTTGAATTTAAGTCGTTTTCTCAGTAGAGTTGTTTATAATATTCTGCACTTATAACACTTTTAATTTTGTCTTACCGCATAATATCAGTAGAAAGAGCGTCGAAATTTACATATATCTGCATTATTAAGTCATTGTAGGTATATATTGCATCATAAAATCAGTGTTTTACCGGTAGGTAAGCAGAACATATTATGTACTTTATAACAGTTATTGTATTCTTGAATTTTTAAGTTCCTCAAAAGACACTGTCTCGTATATGTACCACAAACTTATTAGCTATCACTTATTTTTTAGAGATTTAAAATTTTGTAAGGAATAGTAATTAAAACCAAACTTCAGAACAGACATTAAATATAATGTCTGTTCTGTACATCATACAGCAAATAATTAATTCGCTCTCCACTCACCTCTTGGCTTTAATGTGTTACTGTTCAGTGTGCGTTCGGTTGCCGCTGTGATCGCACGCTTACTCAGTCACCTCCGTACTTGACCGTTGGACCCGACTAGTGATGGGCTAAGGTGCTATCGCGGATATTTTATCGATAGTTGAGACCTTAGTTCATCATGGATCGATACTTAAGAACACCGTCAACTCCTCGCCCCGTAGCTACGGACCAGCGAGCCGTACCTGAGAAAAGAGGGTTTACATCGCCCGAAGACCAAGCCAATACCAAGAAGTTCTTGCCCAACCCGGCAGCAACGAGCAGCAAACATAAGGAAACACCACTCTTGAACCGATTTGATTCGCTCCCTGTGGATGTAGACTCATCGGAACCATTCTTGAACGCGATCAAAAGAAAGGTGATTAACAATACTCCTCCTGTTATAATCGAACTAGCCGATGGATGGACACACTTGAAAGTTAAAAATACTCTAGAAAAGTACGTCAAGGATTTTCATTTAAAATTCAGTGGTCAAAAACTAATCAGAGTACAATGCTACTCGACAAAAAGCCACCAAGAGCTAAGGGATGGCCTCCTGAAAGAAAATATTGCTTTTCATACGTTTACAAGAAAAGATGAGAAGCTCCCAAAAGCTGTGTTAAAGGGGTTACCAAAGTTCGTACTTGACAAGATAACTGATGAATTGGCGTCACTTGGATTTCCGGGAGCCTCCGCCTCGGAGCTAAAAACTCTTCGGCCTACTGAGTGCCCGCCAATCCTTGTCCGGCTACCAGCTGGAACCGCTTAAGAAAATAAAATACCTATTAAATTGCTGTGTTCAAGTGGAGCGATTTATGCCAAACAGGAAAACCGGTACCCAGTGTTTCCGCTGCCAAGGCTTTGGCCACGCGGCACGCAATTGCAACAGGCTAGCTCGCTGTGTCAAGTGCGCTATGGACCACCCAACTAGCGAGTGCAAAAAGAAAGATAGGGAGACGCCCGCCAAATGCTGTAACTGTAACTTAGACCACCCAGCTAACTACTCACAGTGCAAAGAGCGACTGAAATACATTGAGCAGATTGAGTCAAGACGCGCTAACATAAACAAAGCTGTAGCTCCTCCAGCTGTGCGACATAAAGTAGTCGATGCCACTGCCCCAACTTGGGCGCAGGTCACACGAGCGGGAAAAGGCAGGAAACACTTATCTCAACCACCACCACTGGCCCCATTCAATCCAGTTGGACAGAATACACAGCATCCTAGTGATCAATTCATGAACCGAAAAGGTCCTATTATCCAAAATTACGTAGATCCTTCCCGACCTGCCACGGCTCAGCCTTCAAATACTCCTCATGACTTTGAAACCGTGGAGATGCTGGAAATTCTTTCGACTATCCAAGCCATTAAAAAGGAATTTATCAAATGCGAGACCTTTATGGATAAAGTGATTCTAGTAGTAACACATCTTGGTCATTATGTCTAGGACTAATCAATTGCGCCTGATTTATTGGAACGCTGACGGTGTCTCCAGAAAGCAACAAGAACTAGCTGATTTAGCAGTAAGTAAACTCAACGCTGACGTTATTGCATTATGCGAGACTCGACTTACAAGACGACTTACACTAAACATTCCTGGGTATGCGTGCTATCGCAGAGATAGGCATCGTGATGATGTTGGCCAGGGTGTGGCTATCCTCGTTCGCAGTGATCTTTCGCATTATTTGATTCCTTTTCCTGCCACACAGAACTTAGAGTGCATTGGTATTTCGCTTAATCTAGGTAATGATCGTATTACTATCTTTTCATTATATCAATCTCCTAATATTCCAATCATAACAAGCGACATTGACTGCATTATGTCTATTGGTGCCAAGGTTATAGCAATGGGTGACCTCAATGCCAAGCATACCCTTTGGTCTCCTGGCCCTATCAACGCTCGCGGCAAGAAACTTTTTGACCACATGTCGTACAATGAGTATGTAGTACATGCCCCGTCTGACCCCACCCTAGTACACTACTGCGCGGATCATACCCGCTCCATACCCGACGTCTTGCTCAGTAAGGATTTTCTCCCCCCTAGTGACATAGTAACGCTCCCAGCTCTCTCTTCGAACCATTACCCTGTTTTCGTTAAATATTACATTAATGTCCAAAGAACTCCTTTTCAAAAATTCAACTTCTTAAAAGCAGATTGGGTAACATATCGTAATTTTCTCAACTCTAATATTACACTCACAGCGGATGTGGGTAGGTCTCAAGACGAAATTGACAAATCCATTACTCATTTACATCACATAATCCTTGCTGGCAGAGACGCCGCAGTCCCCATCACAACATATAAACCATGGACTCGTTGCTCATTACCGAGGCGCATTAGGCGCTTGATTAAACTTAAAAATCGCTTGCGCAGAGATGCACTTAAAGAACATGATTGGATCACACGCAAGTTGCTTAATAATAAAGTGAATCAATTAAAGCGAGAAATCGCACTTACTATTACAAATAATAATGATAAAGAATGGCATTTGAAGCTAGATAGAGTTGACAATCCTAGTAATGATTTGTGGCGACTCGTGAAAAACCTGCGGTCAACGGGCCGGGCAAAAATTCCAGCATTGTGTACAGAAGATGGCTCTCTAACCTCTAACCAGCAATCCCAGTGCGACACGTTGGCTAGGGCTTTCCTAGGCAATATGTTACTAACTTACGATTGGCAAAGTGAGGAAGAACAGCTGGTTGAGGATTCTGTGGCCTTTCTCAAAAGTACGCCCAACACTTCCCATGGCTGTTATATGGTCCACCCATCGGAAATAAATAAATACATTATGAAATTGAAACCACGAAAAGCACCTGGTGTAGATGACATATCCAACATCCTAATCAAAAATATTCCCCGAAAATGTTTGGTCCTCATAGCTAAAATATTTAATGCTTGTTTGGCTCACTGCTACTTCCCAAACATCTGGAAGGTTGCGAAGGTGATCGCAATCCACAAACCTGGAAAAGACCCTACTAATCCAACCAGCTATCGTCCTATCAGTTTACTACCATGTCTAGGGAAGCTATTTGAAAAGGTTATATACCGACGTCTTTTGTCAGCTTCTGATCACTTGCTAATAAATGAGCAGTTTGGCTTCCGTCATGGCCATTCTACGGTCCAGCAGTTGGTCAGAGTTGCCGAAGTGGTATCACATAACCTGAATTTAAAACAATCAACAGGAATGGTCCTGCTTGATATAGAAAAGGCATTTGACAGCGTGTGGCATAATGCACTTTTACATAAACTAATGTTGATAAAAATTCCAGTACCTTTAACCCAATTGATAAGATCTTACCTTGATAATCGAAGTTATAGTGTCCACATTGACAATTTTACCTCAAGTAGTATGTCGATGCCCGCTGGAGTCCCGCAGGGTTCTATCCTAGGGCCCTATCTTTTCCTACTATACTTGAACGACATACCAGTGCAACCTCGTACTAGTATTGCGTGCTTTGCAGATGACACAGCCACATTCACTTCTTCTTTCGACATAGATTTAGTAATTAGTCGCTTGCAATTAGCCATAGAGTCATTATTTAATTATTTCCTAAAATGGAAACTTAAAATCAATGCCTCAAAAACGGAGGCCATTATGTTTACCAGAAAAAGGCAAGTACCGTCTCGAAAGCTAAAAATTGATGGTTTCTGTATACCATGGGCCCGCACAGTTAAGTACTTAGGGATTATTCTGGATACTAAGCTTAACTGGACTGCTAATACACAGAGTCTTTGTCTCAAAGGGACAAAAGCACTTAATGCCCTGAGCCCACTAATGAACAGGCGCTCCTGTCTCAGTAGCCACACAAAGCTTCGCATATACCGCACCCTAGTCCGGCCTTGCATCACGTATGCCTGCCCTCTCTGGAGCAGCACGTGCAAGACTAATATAAATAAATTACAAATTATACAAAATAAAGCCCTAAAATATTCATTTAAAACGCATTTCCGTTCTAACCTTCACAAGCTACATACAAAAATAAAATTACCAAGAATTGACGCATATATCTATAATTTATCTGAAAAATTTTATTTACACAAATTATCCAAAAATAGAAACGTCTTAATAAAAACCATATGCCGAACTAGGATTCGAAATCTAAAATATATCGACAACTACAATCGATATAAGTTACCGCATCACCTATTCTTATCTCGCTAGCGCGATGAATAGGCTACGTCACTCGCATTAGCGCTCGAGGCTCGGAGCGGTGCGCGCGCGCCACTCCCGCTCTTATTACCAGCCGGTATGGGTCGGAACTGGCGTGCGCGCAGCGTAGCTCGCCCCACCAGCGCTGTTGCTATGACAAGTAAATATGCTACGTTCTTGTTGCTTTCTTGGCGGTTCGGAGCGTGTTATTAGCAAATACAGCCACTTTGCATTGGTGTTAGGCTATTGAACAATAAAAGTGATGTTATAAATGTAAGCTATTCTAAAACTTGCTTACATAACTATAATCTCAATATACATTTAAAAATTGTTTTCGAAGAATAGTCAATGTAATAGTTTTAACTTACTTTCCGGATACAAGTTCTGTATAAGTAAACTTACTTAAGAATAATATTATTTTACTTTACTGTACTGCTAGGATAAATGTACACTAGTATAGTGCGGTTACGTGTATATTGTACTAATTTTCATATTAATAAAGATATTTTGAAATTAAAAAAAATTGATTGAAAAAAGTGGTTAGATTAGTGTGCAGTATCCTCTAGGATGCATGTTATCAATCGTACTACTCTTAGGGTGCGTTGCCTAGCAACGCGCGTCGCCAGTGAGGCGACTGCGGAGCCGGGACGCTGCGGCGAACCGGCGCCACCAGTGCCTCGCTATGCGCCGCGCGTAACGCTGCGGCATTCCATCTTGCCAAAAACAATGAATATTACAAAATTTTAAAAAAAGAACAAGCCAGTGCTTATTATTTTTGAATTACCTTTTTGGAAAAGTTGTGATGTGATTTTCGGCCAGTAACAAAAGTGTTTGACTACAATGCACTACGCAGTGTTTTGTTTTCCGTCAGTAAAGCCCAACGCACACGACGCTTGTTTTGCTGCTAGATAGCTTGCTAGAATTTGCCGCTGGGTTCGAAGTTGGCTGTGGCGCTGGGTGCGCTGATGGCTCCCTTGGTAGGTTGGCTTCACACGGTGCTTGTCGCTAGGCGTGCATCGAAGTGACGCACCCATTAAATTCTCGATATTAAATTGATTTCTCAAATTGTGAAACTTGGTTGAGCACTCTTTTGCCGTCACGGTTGGCTTTAACCCCAAAACTGCGTTCCTCACTCTATCAAGAGCCTCAGTTCGAAGACGCTTGTTGTGGTAATTCGGAGTATTTGTTGCATACAAACACGGTTCTTCTTTGTATGCGTCAATTAAAGCATTAATTTGCTCCGGAGACCACCTTTGCGACATATTTTTTCAACAACAGAGCACGAAAAAAAGAGAACACGCAAGCAAGCCGTCACGAAAAATAGCACACGTTCTATCATCGACAGCCAGCACGCAACCACGCTGCAGAGCCAGCAGTGACGTCACTTTCTCGCAGCGATGCCAGCAGAGTAGCCAGCAGAGGGCCCCGCAAGCAATCCAGCAGCAAAACAAGCGTCGTGTGCAGCGGGCTTTATAGTTATGCATTTGGTGACGGAAAATTTTCGGTGATGAGTTAATATTTGAACGGGAAAGTGCCGTGAAAGTGAATAATTTCTTTAAATATTTCATACAGTGTGTTTTTTCGGAATAGCCCAAGTTTATTTAGCTAAGTGGTGGAACGATAAATTGTGTACAGATCTTCACTTTTAATTTCTCTACCAATTTTCTATTTTTACATAAACTCAGGCTGTGTATTTAGTTTAAAGCACAATAGTATTTACGTTACTCTCATTATCTGATAACGTTTTCCGTGCATTTACTCATTCTGATAAGAAATAAATGGCATTGTTCTCAGTTGAATAAGATCATAAAACAGAACAAAAGTAATTATGATTATGATAAAAATTCAATCTATTTTTTTTTGAGTATCATTAGCATATAAAAAAAAATATCATGCTATTTCACATATTCTTATTCCACTTAATTTATCTAAAGTTCTCTACTGAAGTAGTTTAGTGTCTACCTACCTATTGAACAATCAAAATAACCTTGACTTGTAATTAGATATTTAAGAAAATGCTCTGTTACTACAATATCCGTTCTATATTGAAACCTAGGTAACCTAACTAACTGACGCTTGGCCTCCGATGCAAGTAGGTAATACCTACATCACATATTCTGCTCCAAAGCCAAGGACTATCTTTGTGACTGTTTTTTTTTACAAAGGCTTTACAGTAAGTACCTTTGTATCTTGTGACAAAAATCATCTGCCAATTCGCAGAATTTCATATCCCTACAAAACTTGCTTTCTTGACGGCTTTTCCTAATCAATGACACGGTACTGTAAATGTGTGAACACTTTAAGAGCTAGTTAATAGTTCCACACTCGTGTGACGTTTTATTTAGACGAGTGCCACCCCCGGTCGATGGCCCCGCGCTTCGGGAAGGTCAGGGTTATGACAGCGCCAGCCGCACACACCCTCTCACAAGATGGCAATAAAACGGGATCAGACACTTTTAGATGAAGTGTACTCATAAGGAACTTAGTCGACGAAGATTCAATTGTTTCAATAACTCACAGGCTTAGGTTTTTATTATAGAATCTTCACTATACTAAGAGTTGCTATTCCAGCTTGTAATTTTTTTATTTATGTTATAAATTCGATATGATTGTAATAATCATCATAATTAATTTTGCAAAGGAGCGAAGTGAATCTTTAAAAAGAGTAGGCACATTTTTATTTTGAAGGACTTTTCTCCTTATAATACCTTATAACTTACGAAATTTAAAATGAAAACAAGAATTAACTACTCGTGAAATTTTGCAACGTAAGTAAGTATGTGTGTACTCGTATATACGAGTATCATCCCGCTCTGCAGTATAAAGACGCATCGCCGCAGGGCGCGGCCACTCAGCAATAACACTTTCCAGATTTTTCCACACACAGCACGTCTCCACACTCTGAAAAAATCTTTTGTTTTCATAACACGTGTCTTGTAACTATGAATAGGTAATTTCATATGCTGCATGAACGTTTTTTGAAACTAAAGGACTGTAACATATCCATATACGTGAATTACTTAAACGTGAATTACAAAAAAATAAATAGTAAATACATACTTACGTAAAATACTTCATACTTAATTCATAATTTTAGGTAATAAAATAAATAAATGCTCGGTGATTAAGCCAATTTTCCCGAACAATACTCTTTCACAATACATGTCACTGGTGAAAGCATGACAATTTTCCAAGAGATAAGTGAGCGAAAGTGCGATTAACTGTCAAAGGAAAATTACCTCACTGCGAAGATGATGCGGATTTGGTCTGTCATTTCCTGTTTTCCAAAAGTTAATTATTGTGTTGCAGTTTTATACTTACTAACTACTTGTGATGAATTTTTTATGAAACATTATTTGTCCGTCGATGAAACAATCCTTGCCTAGAGAGATAGGAGTACCAGCATAGAAGACTAGGATTCGATATTTTCGTTACCTAAAGTTAATTGACTAAACGTCTGAATAGGTAAGGAACGCATTACCACTATATTGAATCGAAAAGTGAGTGTATGGTCTGTCAATGGAACATTACTGTATGATACGCGATGGTGGTGCGGGGGAGAGCGCGGCGCGCGGGGAACGTGGATGCTGCGCGGGCGCTGCACCGACTCGCTTTTGCGATTTGGAGGGCGGTCTTCTATCTGCAGAAGGGACAGGCGAAAGTACGCCGCTCGAGAAGTCTGTGTTCGGGGCAGCAGAAACGATCTGTGGTATGATTTTACGCTTGACACACTTTGTTTATATGTGTAGTTAAGAATATTACAGTAATACTCATTATATAATGCAATTCTCATTCGCGGACATGGTTTTCATAAACCCAAACATCACAAATCTTAGCAATTACGCTTTGTCTTTATTTTGTATAAATACTAGAGGTAGGTTATAGGTAGATATTCAATAGGTAAACAGCGATAAGCATTAATCCTCAAAGCAACGAGTACGAGACTCGTACTTTGATCTCAAAAGACATACTTACTCTACCATGTTTAATCTATATGTAGACACGTAACATGTACCTCTATTCTATCAAAGATCGCATTATAAGAAGCTTTGAGTGAAGGCAACTAATTCGAAGTAATAGAGATTTTTGGAGGCTACGCTACCCCCGTCCGTGGGAGATTACCCTAACATTGTAACCCCACACGTGGTCTCTGGGTGGTGCCAATTAGGTAGCAACTTACTGGTGGTAGGCTTCGGCCGCGGTTAGTAACCACCCACCGGACTAAGTCGCGCCGCCAAGCGGCCTGGCCGTGTTCCGGCGCGTTGCCCGGTGACACCATACTGAAGAGGTGAGTCGGAGTAGTTGTTTCTCAGACGCATTATACCGTTTTATAGACGCATTCGCAATGACTGTATCGGGTAACTAGCTCTGGAGGGTAGCGGGATCCGAGGCACGGTGCACCGCTGGCCGACCGCAGTTAGTAGGGGACCCAAGTAGCAAGTTAGCCACTTGCGAAAGGCTGTCCCGCCAACTCGCGAAAAATCCTGGAGATGCGCCATCGTGCCGGTTGGCGACCGGACGAAAGGGCCCGATGGACATCTTCGGGGGGGCTCGGGCGTCCCCGCAGTCTCCAGGCTAGTTCCCTTTTGGTATGGTTATTGTGTAATGCGTTTTCTTTTGGCTTCGCTATGAGAGACCTCACTCTACTGTCACCTCTTCCACCGTACAATCACTTTCGAAAAATGGACAGAAATTACAAGAGAAACAAGGTTAAACAGCGGTTGCACGCCCTTTCTCTAAAAGTGCATCTAACAAATATCCGAGGGATGCACTCAAACCTCACGGCGGTCCACCACCATCTGGAGACCGAGAAACCTTCTCTCCTATTTTTGACGGAGACGCAAATCAGATGTCCGTCCGATTCAGCGTACCTGTCATACCCAGGCTATACCCTCGAGCACAATTTTAAGGCTCGGGCGGGTGTATGCCTGTACGCTCGGGACGACATCTGTATTCGGCGTCTCCGAAACCTCGAAGATGGGAGGTTTTCGGTTCTTTGGGCGCTAGTGGATACAGGCATAGAGAGGATTCTCTACGCTTGTGTCTATCGTTCGCATAGCGGAGATCAGGAGACAACCAGGCTCATTGAATATCTCAGTGAGGCGGCGGATGCGGCTCAACTGAAATACCCGTCAGCCCAATTAGTGATCTTGGGGGATTTTAATGGCCATCATCATGATTGGCTTTTCCCATACCTCGACACTGACCATGCTGGGAGAGAGACGCGTAAGCTTGCTTTAGCGTTAAATCTCACTCAGCTGGTCCAAGGGGCTACCAGGGTACCTGACGTTGACACGCACACGGCTTATTGCCTGGACCTTCTGCTAACAACTGATCCAGACCGCTACTCAGTGTCGGTTTCGTCGCCGCTGGGTAGCTCCGATCACTGTCTGGTGAAATCTGTGTCTGTCTACTCCCCAGCCGACCTTAATCCCGAGGGCACTCGGCGGATGTGGCGATACAAGTTAGCAGATTGGGATGAGATGCGGTGTTTTTTTGCGTCTTATCCTTGGCAGCCAGTGTGTTTTTCTTCGAACGATCCCTCCACTTGTGCGGATGCCGTTACAGATGTAATCAGAATGGGTATGGAGTACTTTATTCCATACTCGGATTTACCTCTGTCCGGTAAAGCTCGCCCATGGTTTGGTTCCCAATGCAAACGCGCTGAAGCGCAAAAGCATGAAGCTTACCTTGCCTGGGTTGATGCTCGACACCGCAAAGCAAGGGACATACGTCAGAAGAAAAATGCCTTCAATAAGGCTGCTAAGTCCTGCAAGAAAGTCTTGCAGAGGGCTCGTTTTGACCACATAAGCCGCATAGGGAACAGACTAGCTTCGTACCCAGCAGGTAGCAAAGCATTCTGGTCTCTGGCTAAGTCGGTTGAAGCGAACTTCTGCCGCCCTTCACTGCCTCCAATGCTGAAACCTGATGGGACACTGGCCCACGCTGCTAAAGAGAAGGCCAATTTGTTTGCCTCTCTTTTTGCAGAAAATTCACGTCTCGACGCTGGTAGTTCGTTACCTCCTCTATCGCCTGGCAGGTCGGCCTCAATGCCAGACATACATATACGCCAGTCGGAGGTGCGGAAAACGCTACGCTGTCTTGACGTGAATAAGGCTAGTGGTCCGGATGGTATCCCAGCTATTGTTCTGAGGACTTGTGCACCTGAACTGTCTCCTGTTTTGACGCGCTTGTTTCGGCTCTCTCTTAAGTCTGGTCAAGTGCCAAAATCGTGGAAGCTGGCTAACGTGCAGCCTGTGCCTAAAAAAGGTAGTCGTGCCGACCCTGCCAACTACAGGCCCATTTCGGTCACCTCCATACTCTGTAAGAGCATGGAGCGTGTCCTGAACCGCAGGCTCCTGGCGTACCTAGAGTCTAATGACCTCCTCAGCGACCGACAATATGGCTTCCGCCGGAATCGGTCTACTGGGGATCTTCTAGTGTACGCCACCCACATCTGGAGTGAGGCTATAGAGAAATACGGGGAAGCCCTGGCGGTTTCCCTCGATATTTCCAAAGCCTTCGACAGGGTATGGCACGACGGCCTTATTAGCAAGCTTTCATCGTATGGCCTGCCCGCTGGTTTCTGTGTGTGGATATCAGATTTCCTGAGGGGCAGATCTATTCGAGTGGTCATTGATGGCTGCTCGTCAGATCTAATGGCAATCAACGCCGGTGTCCCCCAGGGGTCAGTACTCTCTGCAACTTTATTTTTGCTGCATATAAATGATCTGCTGATGCCTGGAATCTTTGGGTACGCAGACGACAGCACTGTTGTAGAGAGTTACATGTCCACCGCTAGAGCGAGCGCGGCCGAAATCCAGGCGCATAGAGAGGCCATGATTGATCGCATTAACCTAGCCCTCAAGGCTGTCTCCGATTGGGGCGATGCCAATTTGGTTAGTTTTAATGCGTCCAAAACACAAGCATGTCTCTTCTCCGCTAAAAAGAGGCCTTTTGATCTGACCCCCACTTTCCGAAATGTTGCCGTACCGATAGCCGACCACCTGGAGCTTCTTGGAATAACCTTGACTCCAACCCTCAACTTTGGTTCGTATATTGAGTCGAAAGCTCAATTAGCGGCCAAAAAGCTGGGCGTGCTCTCAAAGGTGCGACGGTACTTCACACCGGAACAGCTGCTGACTTTGTATCAGGCTCAAGTTCGGTCGTGTATGGAGTATTGTTCGCACCTTTGGGATGGCTCTGCTAAGTATCAGCTTCAGGCGTTGGAGTCGATTGAGAACCGGGCCAAGAAGCTCATAGGTAATGAGTCCATGTGCAACGCGAGGCTTCAAAGTTTGGAGCATCGCCGCAATGTTGCGAGTCTGTCGGTTTTCTATCGGTTGCATTTCGGAGAGTGCGCGTCTGAATTGCATCAGCTAATTCCTCCGGCCCCTTTCCACTATCGGACGAGCAGGGAGACGGCTAGGAGGCACCGCTATACAGTTGAAGTTCCAAAAATCCGCACGAAGCGTTTCGCTTCCTCATATATTGTGCGGACCATTAAACTGTGGAACTCATTGCCGGAATCCCTGTTCCCTCTGAACTATAACCTCACTGTCTTCAAGGCGAGAGTGAATCGGTTTCTTCTAGGCAAGCGCGCTCCACCCTTGATCGCAACATCGCTTAACATCAGGTGAGTTTCGATCAAGCGCTTGCCTATCTATCATAAAAAAAAAAAAAAAAAAAAATAGAGTATACGCCGACAAAAGCTGCAGTAATCACTTAAGCCACACCTCGTTCGGTTCTCATTTATCAGGTTTATTGGACGATCGCGATAGCTCGTGGGACTGAGCGGCCATGAGACCATACAACCCCATAGCCGATTAAATTAGCTCGAGAGAAGATTGCAATCGCCTTGACGCTACTGAAATTGATAGAGGAAGTGTGTATAGATAATAATAGACTATAACAGATTTCGGTATTCAAATCTAGATATGTTTAATGAAACAATAACACTACATTCATTAAAATTTAGTTGTTCACTACAAATGTCAAGGATTAATAAATGTTTTGCCAAAATGTACTGTAATGGAAACTTTAAAAGTTTTTTTCTATCATCACTGGTCATAACAACTAGCCCATATCGGATCCCCTTTCAATGGAACCATCAAATATAGATTTGAAATTGAATGACCAGCATAATAGAATGTGTAATCTGATGTCTGTTTTTGTGAGTGTATCATTACTATCGTTACTCGATCGGCGTAGATAGTGAAACCGAATGCATTTTTCAATGCCTCCATTATACTGCACCACGGAACATTATCTCTGGAATGAAATCCCATCAGCCTCGGTCGAGCGCTGTCATTGGGAAAAAATGACGAGGATTAAATATCTACTTTTGATTTCATTTTAATGACGGGACTGACCTCGAGTCGACTTCTTAGAATTATTGTGTTATGCGAATAAGTTATTATTAATATGATAGGATTATTGTACGTTTACGGTTGGTAATAACAGACTGTAAAAAGATAATAATAGGTACCTAAGTGAATAATAAATAATCTCTCTCACTTCTTCCTTGCCTTATCCCACTAGGTGGGGTCGGCACAGCAAATTTTCCTCTTCCACTCTCCTCTATCAGCCGTCGTCTCTACACTCACTCCTTTCACTCTCATGTCCTCATTCACACACTCCATCCACGTCATCTTCGGTCGGCCTCTTGCCCTTCTTCCTTGCACTTTCATTTCCACACATCTCCTACTAACATGCATCAATAAATAAATAAATAATCAACTATCTTTTTGTATTTGTTCCAGGCTAGAGCAGTGAGCGCCCCAGCCACTCCCGGAGTCACATCATTCGGCAGAGAACCGGTAAGTTATTTACTTATACATATTTTAAGTTATTTGTATAAGTAAAAGAGCAACCGCAAATTACCTGGCGTTGTTCAACCGTGGTTAAACATAAGTGTGCAAGTCATGCGAGGTAGTCGAGGAAAATCAGAGGTAGTTTCGCGCAAAGTGTCAGTAATTATGTTAATGTTTGAGAATGTGTAATTCCGCCGCTGTTTAGCATAAATTACCGTATTTATTTACATAAAATAATACATCATATATCCATTAAAAATGAAAGAAAGCTAATACGCTGAGTAGAGTAATCGGATTACTCCCGACGTGGGCAAGAAAAGCTTTCGTAGCGTTTAGCTTTACGCGCCTGCGCCCACGCAGTCTGTGACACTTTCTTAGCTATGCTGCTACACTTTCTTAGCTATTCACTATTTGGATGCATAAGTGTGACTAGGGGCTTTCTCTCACTTGGAGAGAGATATCCACCACGCTAGCTAAGTGGGGGTTGGAGGTTGACATTCGCCTTCGGATTTTGTGGTCCTCAAACATGAAGGTTTCCCCACAAAGTTTTCCTTTAACAAAGCTGCTGCAAATCCACTTATTGAAAAACAAGGCAGATCGATCCAGGGGTCGTCCGATTGTGAGCAGAATTTTTTCTCAATGAATATGTTAGTTGATGAACATTAGTTAAAACTGAATATGTACACTCTAAATGTCAATGTTATAACACTTAGGACACTCTAAGATTTAGGTATGTACGTGGGTAATGTTTTTTTTTTATCCTTGATAGGTTTGCGTTTGACTACAGCTAGCCTGATGATAAGCTGCGCTGCAGTCTGCGGTGTGGCACGCTTACCTTGAAGTTACCTGTCTTAATATATATAAATCTCGTGACACAATGTTTGTCCTCAATGGACTCCTAAACCACTTAACCAATTATAATAAAATTCGCACACCATGTGCAGTTCGATCCAACTTGAGAGATAGGATAGTTTAAATCTCAAATTATAGTCGCAATTTTAATTTATTGCTAATTATTGTCTGTTATTATTTGACAGTCACTATTATCTGTTAACTCCAAATGGTTGGGTTGAGTAAGTAATCAATAGATGGCGCTGCTATGGTAAATCTACGAACGTGTGATATAAGCTACTCTATCTATTTTTCATACCCCTAAGTGAGGCAAAACAACGTTTGCCGGGTCAGCTAGTTAACTCTATTTTTAAAGACCCTCGGAAGATACCTCTTGTGAGAGATGCTCCAAGTTCCAGGAGTGGGAGGGAACATATAGTGGGCTGCTTACGCTCATGTAATTGTACCTATTTAGTGTAATTTACACTTGTTTATTTCGTGTTATGTTTCAGAATGGCGGTCGATCAGCGAGTTTCCCCGGCGGGCCGGCGCGGCTGGACCTGTGCTACGTGGCGGAGCGCATGCTGGCGCTGCACCTGCCGGAGCGCGACGCGCACGCCGAGGCGCAGGCGGCGCATATGCTCACTAACAAGCACGGCGAACATTTCATGGTAAACATGCTTTTTTTAATGTCAGTTTGCTCATTAATCTCTCATTGAGCTCAATTGTTTTTGTGTATTTCTTTCTTGTACATAATGTAAGTGTTAGTAAGTGTGTAGTGGCAAATGGTTTGGCGCCAGCGAACTAGAGTATTCTGGTTCTCTTTTCGGCGCGGATAAAACTGTAGCCCCGCAGCACAGGATCGCAAGATACTTAGCGCGGGGCACAGCGTCCCAAGAACGTACCACAAAATTTACTTACCCCACTCTTAGCACATATTTATTGTACGTACACAACCTTATCGTAAATAAAAATATTTGTATTGTATTTGTATTGTATAATCTAGTCAACAAGTGCTTTTTTGGTCAACTTTTTTCAGCAGTCTCCGAAAATTATGATTGAGGTGTCATTCGATCCGGAATGGTATCTAGATAGTTTTCGAAAAACAATGAAGTTCCGCAAATATAAAAAAAATATTAAAAAAAAAACGAAAAAAAGAAGAAATTTTTAAATATACAGGAACTTTATACTTATGAGAGAAGATTTTCTATACAGAACAAAAAGTTAGTTCAAACACTTAAGGCGATATCAGGGGCAAAATATTAATTTTACAGATTGAATATTTATGCTTATTTTGGTACAAATCAAACAAAACTACATGGTTTAACTTAATTTTTAGTTTTTCGAACCAGTTTTTTTTCCAATTCATAATTCTGATTGGTGACTAGCGTTATGGGAACAAAATAGCATATTTTGAAAAATCCTATAAAATCCTACGTAAAGATAGGGCTATGGTTTCTTAAATTTGTTTTGCATGGTAACCATTACGCCAACGAGGTCGTATTATTAACTTTTAAAATGTATTTTGTCATCCAACTCATTTTAGACAATAATCAAAAAGAGATTTTCGTTACTATATGGGAAATATAATAAAAAACAAACTATTACTTTCAAACTGCGCTAACACGAATGACACTTTCCATTATCATTACGTTTACCAAACTGCCTTCTCGTAAACGTAAAAGTAGATAATAACAAAGA
Organism: Mellilla xanthometata; assembly: GCA_035578125.1. Classification (NCBI taxonomy): domain Eukaryota; kingdom Metazoa; phylum Arthropoda; class Insecta; order Lepidoptera; family Geometridae; genus Mellilla; species Mellilla xanthometata. The sequence goes on along the minus strand of JAPUBQ010000041.1, from coordinate 355,215 downwards.
CTAACATGACCTAACCGATCGCACCGGATGATATATCGCTGGCACTTTCATCATATAAACTCTACTTGACATAAGACCTAATAAAGCAGCAATAAGCTAAGTAGGCATCTCGAGTAGGCATTTAATCAGTTTTGCCTGGACAAGGGACCGAGTTTGTAGAACGTAATTTGATAGCTGAGGCTGCCACGCATGGTAGACCGTTATATAAAATATCCATCATGTAAAGGTAATTTCATTTGCACTTTACTGGGACATCGTAAAATAAGTTAGGCGTAAAATAAATTGATACATCATATAAATAGACACCATAAATCTAAGGAAGCTATATAAGTAACAACTAGTCCCGCAGTTAAATTGATACGTGAAGTATTTATATACATATCCTACTAATAATATTATAAATGTGAAAGTTTTTTTTTTCAGGGTACAGAATATTATAATAATGAATATAAATAATTATAATTAATAATAAAATTTTATAAACAAATTTATAAAGAAGTCTTTGAATTTTGAAAAGTTGGTTTGTTTTACGCTCAAACGGCTTAGACCGTGGATAAACACATATTATGGCTTATTTTTATCCCGGATCAACTTATTTTACTAACCGACTTTAACCTTGATTATCGCGGGTAACATCGCGGGACGCAGCTAGTATACTATATGTTATGTAAATGAATACGTTCTCGAAAACACGAATATAATAAAGCCTTCGAATTTAATGTGCCAATCCCGTTTACGTGATTGACTGTTCCATATTGTGGATTGGAAGGGACTTTATTGGATTCTGCTGAAATATTTTCTGTATTCAACATATTGCCAGTCAATCATTTGGGAACACGTTACTTCTAAATATGTTATACCAATACAATATTGATTTTGCCTCGTAGTTAATTATTATTTATTTTCATAGCTGAGCATACACACAATTTATTGGAATTTTACTTATGGTAAACGAAATTAATAACATAACATACAAACACAATTAAACAATAACATAACATTTACCCTGTAATTATGTTAAGTTAGGATGTTTCTATAATTCAAGACTCACATACGTTTAATACAATCCACTGTTTATATAACCCGTGTCAGTAGATAGTAATTCATAGAAAATATTTGAAAGCTTATCCCTCGCATGATCGTGATGATAATAAAGAAAATATTTGGAAGCTATACTTGAAATCTTATACTAAAGCTTAAACCAAAATAAAATACATAAACCACGAGTGTCATGAAAAAGAATATTAGTTCAATATATTATTATATAAGTGTGTTCGGATGTTCATAATTATATAGATTGATTTGGAAATGATAAGTACGTTTTGATGAACATTTTTCACAATATCAAAGAAACTAAAATCTATAACTAAATTTCTTAAAAAACTCTCAACTTAAAATACCCATTGTTTATCTATCCCATGTGTATTAGTATATATTATATTACATATCCATAGAGGATGTATAAATAAATTGTGTATACATTTTAGTAAACTTTTAAAATTTTAATGTCTATCTAATAGATCGTTTTAACTATGTTCCAGGTGTTCGAAGTGAGCGGCGGAGACAGTAACGACGGCCACACAGCAAGGAGTGTGTTTGGGCGGGCGCGGTCGCTGGGCTGGGCGGGCGACCTCGCGCCGCCCTTGGAACGACTCTGCGCGGCTTGCAAACACATCGAGAGCTGGCTAGCAGCACATCCGAAAAATGTGGCTATACTATTAGCATGGTAAGTTGTCGCTTGATAGCAGGAACATAAAACGCTTGCCACTAATTTTGTTCATACCTAAATCTTTTCGCGAAAAAGTAACTTTGATTAACCAGCACAAACAAATTCCTAGTCTGACCCTTTTTAAACTCCAAGAAATCAAACTAATAATTAATCAAAAGTCAGCCGCTCAATTAGAAGCCAATATAATTGGGGCACCAAATTAATAGGTAACTAAGCCGAACCGCTCTGAACATCATTAACGGTTAAAATTCAGTTAACGGAAGTTTGGGTTTACCAATTTGTCCTCCAAATTTATCCAATATCCTCGTCAAGTTTATTATTATTTTTAACAGTTTATTATGCTATGTAAGAACTCTATTAAGACTTAATTTTGAGCAAATCTCGTGGAAGGAAACGATTGTAGTTTAGCAAAAACCAAGTTTAAAAATAGCTTACAGTATAAGAACGCAAATTGAGGTAAAAAGTGTACAGTTTAAAAAGGTAGAGTTTTTTTTGTTTGGTCAACGAACAAAAGAGATTCCACCAGTGTGACCCAGAATCCCAGGAGTGATCCTTAATTAAATGAAGTCGCTTGAATGGTTTTGCCCTCCTTTCCCCGTGACGCGACTCTCGACAGAATTTAATCTCATCTCGTTATTTTTTGGTCGGCTTTAGAGGGTTGGCTGTTTTTTTGCCTAGAATAATTATTTATTCGGAAGTTTAATTTTTATTTATGACCCCGATGTTTGTTGTTCTGACGAAATGAGAGTTTGCTTAACGCTTGTAAAATACATTAGCAAGTTAAACACTAACAGTCATTAAGAATGTTTTGTATTCACAACGATATTTTTAGTTTCCGTAGACAAAGAAAAACCTATAGTTCAAATTAAATCAAATCAAATCAAAAATAGTTTATTTATGGACATTCAACAGGGCTTACGTACTACATACTATAATTACCATACAATTAATCGTCCTATGGGATATACAACTTCGGCCTTATTGTATAATTTGCATTTAAGTTTATATAGCTGATTAGTTTTGAGTAAGGCCGCTGAGTTTACTCCATGGACCCCAACCTAGGCGTGAGCCTGTGTCTTAGTTACTTAGTACTTTATACCTTTGCTCTGCCCGGTTACCTACACCGTACACAGTCCAAAATTAGTAATGACGATTAGTATTTTAAGGGTGCTTTAACGTATGATATGAGGGTAATTTCTTACTCACTTAAGATCTATGAGTTTTGAACAGAAAAAGCCCAATATGTGTTGTAGCTTGATCGCAAAGCGTTAAGAAACAACATTCAGTTGTTGCATTCATAAACATTACACATAACACATAGCCTTCTGACACGAATAGAGAGAGATATAGTCCATTATTCACGGTCGATGCGGGCAGTGTATGGATGGGTGACCATGTAGAAGATTGTCGTTTTTAAAATAGTATTTCCATCTGGGCGATACCGTGGGATGACATGTTAAATTGAGAATCCCAGCTGTAAGTCACAGTACAAGCAGTCGTTAAGCCAAGTCAGAGGCCTTCGGGCGGCTTGAAAACTCAACACCAGAGCTTGGCTACATAGCTCATACGAAGAAGAAGTTAAGAAAAGACGCCGAACTTAAATCTTTTTGAAATATTAACCAATTTCTTTTTCCATTTTTCCAGGGGTAACCGCGAGCGTTTAGGAGTGTTAGTGGCGGCCTACATGCACTACTCTGCTATATGCGGCGCGCCGGAGAACGCGCTTGACCGATACGCCATGAGGAGGTACCTCGACGACCGGGTGCCGGTCTTCCACTTGCCTTCTAATAAACGGTGAGATATTTTTAATTCCAAAAGTTTGCAATTTACCTGATGTTAGCTATCGAAAGTAGGGCCTCCCTAGGAAGGTGTCATGAATTCTGTAAATGGGGATATAAAATAAAAGGGAGTGAATGTGGAGATGATAGCTCCAGAATTGTGTGGAAGATGACTTGCTGTGCCGACCACATCTAGTGGAATAAAAAATAATTAAGAAGAAAGCTAGAAGTTTAAAAGTGTTAGCATAAGGCAAATGTGGTCAAGTGGTACGCGACATGCAGAAGACAGATTGCAAAACTATAGACACATATTAAACTTTATGACGATAGAAATAAGCCTAAAAATCTCGAACCCTATTTGAATATTCTTGTCTAGTGCAAAACACAGATTACTAGAAAAAAAACGAAAGTTTCTTTTCTATAATGCAAGCCATTTTAGCTAATGTGATCTCTTTTATTGAAATATTTGTGAAAATTTTCATGCGATATAGACAAAACGATAAATCTGTGATTTTAAAAATTGATTTTTTACAAATACTTTTGTATCAATACAATAGGTACAATACAAGAATTTTTTATTGTACACCAAAAACAAACAAAAACAATAAGTGAAAAGAAAAACACAGTTCCAGCAATGTTGTTGCACAATAGGCGGCCTTATCAAGTCACTTTAAAAGAAAAATAATAAAACTATGTTTTTCTTTTCCAACAGATACATAGACACGTTCGCGGGTTTGCTCGCGGGCCAGATCCGAGTGAACTCGGCGCCTCTCCACCTGACGCACGTGAGCGTGGCCGGCTCCCTCGCCGCGCCCGCCTCTCCCACCATCGCCTTCCTCAAGATATACGAGAACCTCGTCTGCGTTTATACTTCCGGTGAGACACAACACATGATATGTCCCTTATTGTGTGGATAGATTCAGAGGTAGGATAGGGGGAAAATCTACAAGACGATCATTAGACCTGTCGTACTGTATGGATCAGAGTGTTGGGCAACCAAGGTAGGATATGAAAGAGCAGTGCATGCGGCAGAGATTGTCGCGCATTGTAGGAGCGCTGTGTCCTGCTGTAGATCTCTTACGAGCCTGTGCCGTAGGGCATCAGAAACTCCCGCTCCGCTTATACTACATACAACTGGTGCTAAATAATAATAATTACAGTAGTAATTAAAACTAAAAAATAATTTAACAGTAGTGACAGTAAAGAAACAACAACGTAATACAGTAGGTGTTGCCAGGTGCAAAAATTTACTAAATTTATGGTAGAAATAATAATAGTTTAAAAAAACTAAAAAAAACACGCTTTTTATAGAAAACCGTAATTTTATCAAATTAGTGTATTGTCATCGGTCCTCAATAAATCTACAAAATTTGAACGAAATCTGGCCGTTTAAAGTGGGTCAAAATCGCGCCCAAAGGAGTCGGTTACTAACAAAAATACAAAAAATTGAATAATTTTATCAAATTAGTGTATTGTCATCGGTCCTCAATAAATCTACAAAGTTTGAACGAAATCTGGCGGTTTAAAGTGGGTCAAAATCGCGCCCAAAGAAGTCGGTTACAAACAAACATACAGGTGAAGCTAATAGAAAGCGTGTAAAAATAACAGAGTACTTCATAATCTAATCTAAATATTTCTAATCACATGTTATTTACAAAAACTAATTAAGAACATAGGCTGAAGATTATGACTGAATAAAAAAACTACCAATAACACATTCTACCTTTACCAGGTCTGTACATGGTGAACGGTGGCGGCTGGACGGTGGGAGTGGGTAGACTAGCGCTCCGTGGCGACGTGCTGGTCCGCGCGTACAGACGGCCTGCGCACGCGCACGCGGCTCAGCGACATCTAGTGTTCGCTTGCCAGTTCCACACCTGCGCTGTGGCGGACCACACGCTGTCCTTCACTAAGCAGCAGCTGGATCATGCGGCTCATGGTAAGTGTAAAGAAAGCTTTAGCATCGAGATAGCTTCTTATAGGACTGCTGGCTGAGTCTGAAAAAAAACCATTCGTAATTGGTGCCATTTATAGTAAGAATGACATTCATCGTCTCAACTGATACAAAAATATTTTCTTCTTTCTCAATGGCGAGTCAGAGGTCTGACTTCACTGGTCAGTGGTACATATTGTAAGAAGGCAGACCACATACCAGTAAGGTCAGACCTCTGACTACACCCAGCAGTGAGATAGAGAGGATGATGAGAGCTGTGATTATTTTGAACAGACATGTAATCATATATATCGAGCTTTGCCCAAAGAGATCTTTTTAACATCATAGTCATCATAGGTTGTTCAGTATGACTGAATATAAATATTCGCCTCTAAAACTTAACTATAAATAAAAATTTAAGTTAGAGCAGTTCGCAGGTTTTAAAACAATAATCTGGCATCGCATTTATATGGAACTTTTTTGACAACGTTTAGGTAAAGCTTTATTAATGTTTTCCTTTGTTTGGCAGACCCATCATTCCCGAGCGACGGCGCGGTAGAGCTGGTCTTCGCGAGGGGCGAAGGCTCCGGGGGCGCAGCGCCCGCACCTACACCGGCGGCCCCGCTCCGTGCCGCACCTGACGCCCTGGCCAGAGCTGACTCTTTAGAACACCTGCGTCCTCTCTCCACACTCACTGACGATGATCCCGGTGAGTAGAGATTATATAGTTTACTTTATTTCTACACACAAACTAATATTTGCATGGTGGTAGGGCATTTTCAAGTTTTGACTATCAACCATTGGCATTTATTGACTAGCAACCACCGTCGAGTTAATAAATCTATCTGTGGTGTTGCCAAAGTCGCGTACTAAGCGGTTTGGTTTCTTTAGAAAATTCCCTGTTCCTCGATAGCTATAATCTAGCGGTTTTCAAGGCAAGAGTGAACTGGTTTCTTCTGGGCAAGCGCGCTTCAGCTTATATTGCAATTTCGCTTACCATCAGGTGAATTGCTATCAAGCGCAAGCCCATTATAAGTAAAAAAAAATATCGCCAAGCACCTAGGGGTTTTTTTTTTTTTTTTTTTTTTTTTCGTCCTACCTCCGATGCTACTTCGGAGCCTATTTCTACTCTATACCTTTCATACCAGTTCTCGCTTGTTTTCTGCTCGCACTTTTATTCCTCATACTATTTCCATCTTTTATCCATCTCCTTGCAAACACAAATATCATTTATTTGCATATTTCGAATAGTATTTTTATTAGCACCTAGGGGTTTGTTTCGGCATCCTTTTTGAGATATTCCAGACTAGGCATGCTCCACCTTAGGCCTCTGTCGCTAACTCGATTGGCTACGCGCCATATCTTTGCATCTAAGTAAATTAGCAATTGATATGATAAAGAAGAAGTAGGTGATTGGTAGTCGGCTAAAACTTTATTTTTTGCTTATGTACCTACACTAATCTCGAATGTTTAAATAAAACTAACAAACTTATCAAATTCGCGAAACGTGTCCGCGTGTGTTTCGTGAATTGTATTGAATTGAATAAAAATCTAGCCGTATCCACTCACTGCTCCACTCAGTAAAGTTTTAATTGAAAACCAAGTATTTACACGCATGAATATTTCGTAACAAGAAAAGCAACTTAAGGCGCTATCGTATCGAGTTCAGGCTGCAATCATACATATTTGAGCGCCTATCGCGCGGCAGTGCAATTTTCAATAAATAATTACTTAAAAATCAACAATTAACAATATTGTAATAATAAATATATTATAATAAATATATTATGTAATGATATTCTAGATAATATCATTACATAAAAAGTAAGATATGTTTTATATTTTAATGACATTCAAAAGCACATTTTTTATATTTTAAAACGACAATAAAAAAAAACTTTCGAGCAAATTTTACGTAATCGTATTTTGTAACTCTTACGATTCCTTACATTGAATTACAGCTTTAGCTAAGCTATAATAAAAGGTAAAAACCGCAGCTCTATCGTTCACTTATGATTTCTTTATTATTTTTCATTATTGTTTTTCATTATCTATTTGCTTTATTGTTTTTCATTATCTGTTAGCGCAGAGTAATCACTTATCTACAAACAGTTATGCTATAGTTAAGTAAAGAAAATGACCACTAAACAGCCTATTTTCTAAGAAAACTAGTAACTAAGTAAAACGTGTGTTCCCAGAGAGGCATCCGTAAGCCATTATTAGCTACAATGTTCGTGCCAAGAGTATAGCTTACAAACTTGCGAATCACCTACAGACAGAAATTGTGAGAATTTCAATAAGCTTTTACATCCTGTATGCTTCTACCTTTGCTTTATGATACCTGAGTCACTGAAATAAGTCCATCAACTTATCAGTTATACCAGACTAGGTATGCTCCACATATGGTACGAGTATGTCACTGATTCGTATGGTTACGCAACGTACCGATCAAATTATCATTTATTTGACTGCTGTCATGCAATAAAACAAAACCACATAAATATGAGATAAGTTGTGCATATAAGTATGCTTAAATAAATATATTATACATATTTAATAATATATATACTAAGTGTTTTTGGGAGTAAGGTCGATATTTAAAATTTATTCATATAATACCATATTCCTAAACATGTCTGTCAACTATTTTTGTTTATTCCGGAATCAGGCTATTGCTTAATTTCAGATCAAAAAATATTATTGAAATGTATGAACAGATGGCATTTATATTGCTTCGGAGTTCAGTTTTAGACGGAAACACGTGTTAAAATAAATTATTATACCGACTTTACTTCACAAATTCTGAAGCTTTCCTAACGATAATAAAAGTTTCTAAAATTAATCTGCAGCCACTTAAACTGTTACCGCTACTGTCTCTATTGTATGCAATATATTGAAGTAGGTATAATAAGAATAATATTTTTGTTGCGCGATAAAAATAGCGAATGGTTATTTTGTATTCACATGAAGTTAATGAATGAGAAGTTAGTTAAAATGTGTCATGAGTGTTGACAAAGCGTCGAATTAGAGCAGTTAGCGGACAGGTCGCGGTTTCTGTGGCGTTTCAGGTGTGGGTCTATTTCGGGGCACGTGTTCTTGTGCCGGCGCCGCCGCCCGCCCAGTCGCCGCCCGCCCTCGCCGCCGGCGCGCGTTTCTTGCTTTACTACACCCTAAAATCACGCACACATTTAATTCCTTCACTTACAAGTAAAGTAAATTTACTAAGCAACGTTCAGTACGCTAGCACGAGGATACACTCGAATCTGGGACGGCCGGATAAGCCGAGATTTGGGTAAGTGGAACAAGACAATATTTGATCTCGATAATGTCTCTTGTAATTTAATGAGCGTTCTTTTTTTGTTGCCGCTCGTTGTTTCTAATGAGATTTTGTTTTGTAACATTGTTCATTGATCTACCGCCTCGTAGTCTGAGAAGCTTCGAACGGAAGAATCATATTTCGTAAATTTCTTGGAAACAGATTGGAGTGTTTCTAAACATGTTTTATAAAATCAAACGAAAAACATGATAAATGTGTCAACAAAACTGTGTTGGTATTTTAGAGTACAAAATGGCCACGAAAACGAAACCCTTTGAAAATAAAACCAAGAATCTTGTGAACGCGTGTCATAACAATATGAAGAGATCTTTTCTCGGAGCATAATGGCAGTACGAGTTCCTTTCTTGAGTGCTCCGAACAATGAGTTGTATTAGTGTCATCTACAAACGAGGTTCGCTTCGGTCCGGCGAGGCGCCCGTTAATTGACCGCCGTACTGAATCGTTGATGGATGTCCACCGCTCTGTAACGACAAGTCGAGTCGGTATCGCACCAAAGGGCTGAACCTCATTCTCTAATCCGACACACATCAACTTAATTCGATCCGAACGAATCGGCCCCACTGACTCGCATAGACCTCGACAATGTAGCCGATTGCAAGTCATGGACCTGTCATGTTACATTATGTTACCTCTATTACTCAGGCGTGGTAGAAGTTTTGTAACAAACTTGATTAAAAATAGACATCAATCAAGAGTTCTTTCTGTTAATTTTTGTGTTATTTGAAAATAAACAGGTGCCAGTTGTCTTCTCTCCATCAGACCTTGGTGATTTCCTTTTACCTGTTCGTTGGCAAAGTTTGACTTAAATCAAAGCCAATTCGAAACCAAATAATTGGCTTGGAAATAACTGGTATATGTACATATATGTTTCTAGTCGTACGAACTAGTGTGTGTAAGTTCCCGATGACGTCGAGACTTAAGGCTTTGGTGTTTTATTTCGAACAAGGCATCCGGTGCCGGAGCTAATGAATTTTAAGATTCTCACGCGAGCCTGTTTGATCTGACGTCAGATTCGTTGAGCAAAATAAATTTTATGTCCATGGTCCCACCGAACCCGTCTTGAATTAATGTCAATCTTGGTTAGCGTGGCTAAAGCGATTATGCCACAATTAATGTATCTCGCAAAGTTAAACAAGCGTGTCTAATGCGCTTAACATGAGTTATTCTTAAAGTTTTGAGTAAATAAGCCCAACCTTTAAGAACAATTATTACATACTAGTTAGAACTTATCAGTGATCAGTTGTTCATTTAATATTACCTATTCTGCACACGTGCTGATAGTCTTTAAGCAGCGCTATGTTTTCCCATTACATGTTGTCTAGCTCACCATGACATATTGCTAGGTACCTATTATTATTTTACCTATGTTTCTTCGCGCGCCTATGAACGAGTAGCTAGGTATCAGCGTTACTTTATCGCGCGAGCTTTCATGCAGCTTGATGGACAACCAATACGGCAGTTGTATCTACTTGTCGCGGGCGCGTGCTTGTGTCGTTAATCCAGATTATCTAGTGCTGTTTATCGAGAGTCTTTTAATGTGAGTGATATATTCAAGAGCTTCATTAACAGCACCACAACACCGGCTAATTTGCATGCGAATGAGGCACCTTTGGACGCCTAAAAAATAATAACGACCATAATAACCGAATTCTTGGATACAAACAAAATAAAACGTCCAAAACTGGTTGCAATTTAGAGCTTAGTTTGAAATAACGAGCGATAGCCCGTTGGGCCGTGGAATAATAATGCGGCTGAGCTGGAGTTCGAGGAAACTCGAGGTTTGCCACGTGATGACATCACTGCTACCGGCCGGTGGACGCCGCTCACCTTCACACGTATCGCGTACATGTACCAGACGCTTTAACCCGTCACTATGTTGCTTTTAAGCACTAATGTTTGAATAGTGAAATTTGTTTTCTCATTTCACCGTTTGTATTAGTATATAGTGGGCGTGACATGTGCGCGTCCGAACCAAATGCAGCGTCACGGTCATGCTCATCTTCATTGGTTAACGAACTATAGCCTCGCATCTAAACAATTGTGATGTGTGGGCTCTTTAAAAATGTTTTTAAAACATACCATACACTACATACAGCTATGGTTATTATTTTCTATAAACTTTTACAAACGCCCTAGCGGTAGTAAGATTGCTTTGTAAATTTATCGGGTCGTTCCCTTGGACTAGGAAATTAAATTATTAGACTATGGAAATCTAATGTCGTGCGTTGGTAGTGTTAATAAATCAAATTATCTTGCGCGAGACACAATTAAGCGAATGTTTGTGAAACATAAATTGGGATGAAATGGTGCATGAGACGCGCAAGCAGTAGAGACTGCGCTCGCGCCGGTATGGACATCCTCTTCCTGCGCGGTGCACATTTCGTAACAGTAGCCCTCGCGCGTTATTTTCGTTGACATCACAGAAATAACCTCATCTTCCTTAACAGAGGCGACGGTCACCAGACGCTGACGTTGATATCTTTACACTAATTGCGTTATTGACAACCTCACATTTAGTACAGTTTCGAAACTACGGAGCGAGCATCGGTCGCGCCAGATGAGCGGCTTTCTCGCTAGTTGTCCGCGGACTTGGATCACTCTATCTCGAAATCACGGTCTTAGCGAAAATTTGCCTTGTAAATTTTGGATAGCGTGTAACGCGTGTTCATTATGCAAATGTGTCTTGTAATGTAACCGTCCTTCCTTATTTGCATCGAGTATTTACACGGTTGAACAGTTTTAAGCTCGAGGCGTTTAGTGTCACTTGCCGAAAATGTTTTAAATAAACAAAGGTGTAAACGTTTATTAATATCAGTAATAAAATAGGTGAGTGACCATTTTTTGTTGCTAAATAACAAGTGATAAGTGTGTCTGTGAGAGCATAAAATTAATTAAGTATTCATAATGCCAATCTTGATTAATTATGTCATGACAGTTTTTGGAGCGCACTTGAATTAATTTATTTAGAAATCATTATATTGTGTTCTAAATCATTGACTTATCGATTGTATATCATATGTTTAATCAGAAGTCACTTCCTCCTTTAGTATATATTTACCTTGAACCATTCTATCGAGGTTTTGTAAAGATCAGACATATTTCGTATTGTATGATGTAATTCGTTGAAAAGTACTAGTGTATACAAGTATGACTCAAATTATAATTTTCTTATCTCCTTCACACTTAACCTCCTTCATGTATACTTTATTCATGTTAGGTGAACGACACCAAAACATTTACGATATATTTTTAGCTCATAGAAATCAGGTTCGTGGTATTCAGTGAAACAACGGTGTCATCCCGCAGGCGGGATAACGGGAAGCTATCCTAGCCCTTTTTAGGATGTGGCTCAACCGCAATAGAGCGTAACCGCTACCGGGAGTCGCCGAGACGAGCTATACAATACCTACATCACATGGTGCTATCTACACTTAGGTCGGGTATCAAATGTTTCGTGCAAGCAATGCAGACGTGCTAATATTCTATACTGGCCTCACAGAGTGCTAGGATAAGTCAAGAAATAAAGATACGAGTACGTAGCGCACCGAAGCATCACGTTATTAGAGCGAGTCGAATCCAATTAAAAAGCAGTTTGTAATTAATCCGTCGCATCGCGAAGCTGTTTCTCCCAGAATTCAAAGAACCCTAGCTACTAGCAAAAATAAACCGAATTTCCGACTTTCTCATTTAAAGTTGGTGTTTTTTAACGCAGGCGATAACAACGGTAGCGCGGAGGGTTCCGGCTCAGGAGGAGAAACTGCAGAGGGAGCAGAGGGAGCTCACACGTTCGGTCCACTCGACGGGTCTATCTACGCGACCGTGGTGCGGGGCAGTGGCGGCGGGCCCTCCTCGCCGCTGAGCGCGTCCATGGACTCGGGCATCTCGTCGGCGGGTCGGCGCGCGGCGCCCAGCCCGCCCGACGAGCTGGACGCGCTGCTCGGCGACATGCTGCGCACGGTGAGCGCGCTGCCCGACGCGCCCGCGCCCAGCGCCGCGCGCGCGCAGTCGCAGCCCGACCGTCCGCCGGACATACCGTATCACGCGCGCGCTGACTCCGCGCCTTTCACGTACGGAGCGGCAGGCGTGCGCCCCGGCATGCTGCGCGCGCCGCACCGCCTCGCCAGCCCCGAGCTGGTGCGCCGCGCGCTCGGCACCGACCGCGGCTACCGCCCCATCGAAGACGACGACGAGGAGCGTGCCACCCCGGAGCCGCGCGCGCCGGCCACTCCGCGCACGGCGCGCAAGCTCGTCCATGAAGAACTCACCACCACCACCAGGCCGACTCCGCCGCCCGCCTCCCCCGTTACAAATGGAAGGTGAGTGCTTATATTAAACGAAATACCTAAGAAATACTTTATTCCAGTTTTGTAATTCTGAATTTGAAATTGAATTTGAGACAGAAGCTATGCATAAATCTCGTTCGTTACATACCTGTCTCACCGAACCAGTTTTTCTCGGAACGCGTACCTACTCCACTTAGCTAAATTAAGACGTTTCTACCGCGGATAATGAAAAGGACTTTCATTTTAATATCAAAAAGGAACATGTCGATCGTAGTTACGAGTTTAATTAAGACACAGATGGTCCAAGCAAGTTTACCCCAACAGTTCAAACCCCGGCGTAAATTTCCGGTGTATGAGCCAGATTTACAATAAAACATTGACATGGAGTAATTAAAAGTAGGGGAACTGATGGCAGATGTAAACATGTGTTCTTGCACCATGGAGCGGAGGCCACGCGCCGCCCGCGCCTCCTACGTGTCAGTGTTTACATATTCACAACCTCCACCTAGCTACATATTTTTAGCAAATTGAGCTCACTTTCGATAAACATTATGTCTGTGACCTTCGAACGTTAATGGCTTAAACGCAAACACACAAACTCCTGAATACCAAAACAAACGAAAGAGTTTGACCGACTTCGTCTCGTGAGAACAATGCTAGAGATACAGTTTACTCTATAATAGCCACAACCAAACAATCGGCACAGCAAATTGGTTGACAAGTCGATTTAAGAGAGCATTGTGCGAAGCGCGCGTGTTCTTAATTTATTTAGTGGCGTACCGCTCGACCCACTTCCCATCAATGAAGGGACATAAAGTGCTCGCCCCAATCTCGGCAAGACCGCGATGTACCATTAGACAAAGCCTTCATTACTATGAGGCTTGTTATGAACTCTACTTCAAACGCACAAAAAATAACAACACGTAAAATACCTTTTTCTAAAACTCAAAGTTAAAAAATAACGTTACTCGATACCAATCACATGTATTACAAATAAAAGCCGTTAAAATATCGATGAAACAGATACCACAGATGTGAATTTGCAAAACAATAACAGCGATACACTTGAGTTACTTATTAAGAAAATGTGCACGTTGCACCTACTCGTACTCAAGAGCGTTGTTAAAATGTAAACATAGGCACATGTGCAACACGCTATAGCAGGAAATAGGTGGCTACATCTACGGACTACTTAATACATGATCATAATATATTTATTTTAATCGTAGGCGTGAGTTTGAGATTCCACGTAGATTTAACCAAAACAAACACCATTGAAAGCATGAGGTAGGTCAGGTTTACTTAGCCCAATTTCGATTCTGTAGAAATATTCATCCAGAACTTTTTGATACAGTAAATAAACTCGACATTGATGTCAATTATTTTTCTCGAAGTAATGATCCAGTTGATCAGCAAATTGTAGATTGAATTGAAGCGTGGGAGAGATCGGACACTGGTCTTGTGGGAGTAAATGGGCGGATAAACTATACAGCAGTAGCTAATAAACAAAAACCTGGCATTATTGAAACAAAGAGAACTCTTCATCAAAAGTTAAATGAGATATGGATTATTTTTGTTTTCAGTTAATATCTGATGCCATATTGAACACTGTATACGAGTATATGAGGCCTAACGTCTTGGCACACACAAAATTCATAGAAATATATCGATAATCTTTCGTACAATCACAAATACCTAGTTTGTCCTTCTTGCTCCTAAATTTGGTATGAAGAATTAATACTAATACGTAATCTATTGCCATCAACACTATACCTAATAACTAGAATCTACTAACAAGGAGTAAATTGCAGTTATTATCTTAATAGTGGCAGTGTGGCAAACATCATCGAATATTTAAATGGAGGCCTGTACAATTTATTGACTATTCATCTTACATTATCCTCGACTTCACATTATGTGGATAGAGTCTTTCTCAATGACCCTATATTTTATACAGGCTCATAATGTCAGCTCGACATTCTATGAATACGTTATTACAAGAATAGTGTGCGTCGTTGTTTTAGTTTTAAAGCATCATTGTGTACTTACTAACCTATGAACCATTACTATAATTAGTTACGACTTCATATACATTGTAAGCCTGAGAGGTAATTAATTCGTACAAGATTAATATATTATTGAAGTCAAAGTCAAAGAATTTGTTGCGGTTTCAGAGTGTTCATGTTGTACCTACAATTAATTTAAATGTCCTAACTGAAACCTACCACTAGGGCGTGCAAAATATATCTGTCTGGTTTCTTAAAAACATTACTTACTCGTACGTTATATATTGTGATACATTAGATTAATTAAAAAAAGTTAATTACATCAAATAAACAATAACATGTCAGGTAAATTTAAAGGTATACAATTCTCTTAATTTATAAAAACAATTTTCAATCAATAATATTGATAATTTCCTCTTAAATACATTTATGCTTTCTTGTTTAATTAATTAAATTAAATTATGTAGGTATATGTACATTATAAGTTATCTGTTTAATTTGTATCCTTACCTAAGTTCCTTAAATTAATATATATAACGAGACTATTAATCGTATGTAAGCTAACTCAGGAATACAGTTAGTAGCAACAAAAGATACGCTAAATTGCTAAACAAAGACACGTTGCCCATCGATTCTTCAAAAGCTCACGTCAAATTTGATCGACATAAAGATAAATGGCACCACAGATATCTGACAGATACCGACCGCGTCAATCACATTTTGATCGAGCCACTTATTGCGTAGTGGCTTTTTGTAGTGGCTTTTGTAGTTAGCATTTAACATGTAATGTTGTGTATTGAGGCTCTTCATTATCATATCCGTCTGGATAACTAGCAGATAGTCCCGCCTTCACACGGGCTACAAAATAATCTAAGTTGCAAAGAGAAACAAAATATAGCCTATGTTAAAGAAAGAATTTTTCAAATCGGTCCAGTACTTTCGGAAACTATTTGCGTCAAACAAACAAAAAATCAAACTTTTCATTTCTATAATATTGGTATAATAGACGATGCCCTACAGTTCAGTCATCTCGCTCTAAATAAAAAGAAAAAATTAAAATCAATCCAAATATATAACTGAGCTAGCGCGCAGAACTTCGCAGGTACCAAAGTAGAGCTCGACAAACAATCCATGAAACGGAAGTATACACGTCCTTAATTGAGCCGATAGGCGTGGGCCGGGAGCGAACCCGGTACCCGAGAGTAGTCCGCCCGTTCCGCAACATTAGCCGCACACATGGAGACCACTATAAACCAACTATTGCAAATAGCATTGGCGCCTACTGAATGAATGGCTTCTTAAGTTACACTCAAATCACTGAGTCGGCACTACCATTCCGGGAACTAACTAACCATAATTTATTGCCTGTAATGGTAACGCAAACGGCCTTTCTATATCGCCCATGTTTGGTCTTAGATTGATCGTAATAACTTTTTAAACTAACGGCTCTAATTTATCCAAATTAAATCGATGCCGATTGATTCAGTCTAACGAGCAATTGCGCAGGCTAGGCGCACATATGTGATAAGGACCTATTCAATTAGATAGTTACGTATTAAGGGAGAGCCGGTTAGTGATTTGAACGTCCTTTATGTAGAGTTGAAAATCACTTGGCAGGAAGGGAAGCTGGCGGGGAAATATGATGTTCTTTGAAGTACTCTATAAATGTATTACTGAAGCTTACTAATCATTATTATTTTCATTGAAAAGTGGATAATCAGTTATATGATGTTTAAAAATAATAATCAGTTGTCTTTTAAACAAGTCTTGTGTATTTTGCTGCTTTCAACTACCTACCACCTTGCCTTAAATGAGAAATGCAAGTCCGCATTCTCAATGGATAGCCAGATATCTATAAGCAAGTAGCTGACATGATACACGACTTGTGTTTTCTCTCGGCATACAAGAGCGGTAAGCTTTGAGCAACGCGTCGGGAGACGATGCCGACTCGCGATTCCGAGATTGATTTAAAGCGATGGCGTGTGATTGCGTCGTGCCATGACCCAAACAAGTTACTATTTCGAGTCTAAACGCAGCCATAAACGGAGCTGCCGTCCGGGCCACGACACCGCGACGCCGATCGAGCAGCTGGACTACTCACATGTACCTACTTTCTAATCAACGACGCTTTGTTACATCGGCGTCGTATAAACATCTTCAATCAACGGAAAGGACTACGTTAAACTAGATCGAGACTGTTTACTGGACAGGAAAACGTTCCTATCTTAAAAATCATGAATCTTTATTCAATCGTACGTAGAGTATATACCTACTTAATTGTACCAGTTATAAATATCAACATTCCGCTGTTCAACACCTTTTATTATTGTAATGAAGTAGTTTTGTAACATAGCCGGTATCCGCACTAGCCGCCCACCGATTGAGGACGCGTGTTTATTATTACAAGGTTTCCGTAACCATAATAGGCTAGCATCCGAACCTTCGATTCCTACGCGTTACAAAAACTGAGATAACACTTGGGCAAACAGAGCAAAAAGATATACCTATGAATATGTAGTTGAGTGGAATTTATTGCGTCGTTGTCGTGCATATCCTCGGCGTACATAAGTACCGGTATACTAAATGTTGTATATCGTAGGCGATATGCTATAGGTACATAGGTATCAAGCTACATGTCAGTGCTTTGTTTAGTATGAGCATACTCGTAGATGAACTGTTTCGTCTATGGTATAAGCATATCAAGCAATATTTTCGTTGACGTGGGGGAAATCTTCGACAAGATATCTGACTACGATGAGGCGCAGCCAGGTTATTTCTATTACCTTTAACATTAAAGCATAACAAGCTACTTATTGGATTGTAGCCTAGGGTATTTTATAATACTCGCCAGGCTAGCAATCGCCCTCAAGTTGAAAAATCTGTCGCCAAGCACCTGGCAGTGTGTTCTGCTAGCCTTCTTGAGAGCCAGTCCAGCCTAAGCATGCTCCAGCTTAGGCCTGAGTGTCGCCAACTCATGTGGTTACACTCCCTGCTAGTCATAAATGCCTAGCTGTAAGGAGAAAAATAAAGGTGTAGATATTGTAAAACGAAAATAACCTTAGTTATTTCCAGATAGCTCCACCTTAGGCCAGACTGCCGCTAACGCGTGTACACGCCCTGCTGGTCAAATGCCTAGCTGTTTGAATTATATTTTGAATTATATTCGCAGATGGTTGAATGGCGAGGTGGAGTGGGCGGAGCGGCCGCCCAGCAGCGGCAGGAAGAGCGTCCCGGCGGAGAACGGGACTGGCTGGCGGTCACACAGCACGCTCGGGTGGCACGAGACGGCGCGGGCGCGGGAGCCGCGCCGCTCCGAGTCGGGGCTGGAGGCTGGCGGCGCCGGCCTCACCTGGCTGCAGCGCCAGCAGCAGAAGCTGCGCGAGCGCAAGGAGGCTCGGGAGAGGGTCGCTCGACTACCGCTCGAGTGGGACACTGCTACTTCCAGACATGTGCGCAGATCCGCCAGCCATCGGTTAGTATCTGAACCCTATAGTTTTTTTTATACTGTTTTGCCGAAAAACTCATTTTTTTTTACCTTTGACCTTGAATATTTTTTTTCTTACAGGGGAATGGTGTCCCCATCATTCCCGTTATTCAAAAAAAACTTCTAGACATTGTTTTTAATTATGTTTTGAACAATTTCACAGAAATTCTGCTTGTTAGGACTTTTATGTAACTTCGAATGTCTAAATTAACCGGACTAATAGGCGTCACTTGGTTCATATCAGGTTTTTTATTTGTCTCTTTTAGTATCTGATACCTATCTTATATCAAGCTAGTACAAAATTGTTCACTTATTTGGTATACCAGACAATTTTTACATATAAAAAATACATACAGTCTTACATATAACCTTCTCCTTTTTTGAAGTCGGTTAAAAACGAATCCCCATATCCCTTGGTCTCGCCATCGCGCGTGAGTATGGCTGGATCGATTTTTTTTGCTGTGTTTGTGATTGTTAGAAGGTTCTTATGACAGAAAAGGTCGTTTTTATTCAAAAACTTAGAATATTGTATATCATGAAACATTATAATAATAAACACACTTTATTATTAATTATTATACCAATTCGAATTAAATGGGTCAGCTAGTCTAAATATAAATTAATTAATAGTTATGTGACTTCAAATCAAATAACCCAGAACTTAAAAGCTTCACTCTTGTAGGTAATGTCAGTAACCTAGATTTACTACAATTCTCATACTAAGTTCGATCTGAAAATAAATTATGCATTAAGCGTCTATATATAAAATTATGCAGACTTGGTTCATATCGTGTTTTTTTTTAGTCTCTTTTAATTGGAACTCACTGTAAAAACTGGGTGAAGCATGTTGGTTTTTGACTATTATTTTACCCAGGTACTTACTTTGGGAAAAAAGTATCCAACTTAAAATAGATAAAGAATGTTAAAAGGTTATCAACTAGTTTTATATACTTACTTGCATTGACGTGAATTACTACTCGTATTTATTGTTGTAACAATAAATTTTCGCGATATTCTGCTCTCGAATAATAAATAAACAATAAATAAAAAGTTTATTGACAAAATTAATTATTATGATATGCTATTTACATTGTCACAAACAAACTTTTTTGATTTGTCAAGCAAATCAATTTACAGTTTTATATATATACGAATATTGTAGTTATATTATACGTGAATATGTTTTACTTAACATGTATAACAAGCCAATAAAAGAACAAGTAACAATCAAGACATTTAGCTAATTACAAGACGAAGTCTATGTCTAGTGTCTCTGTTTAAATATTATTATGTTACGATCAATGTTAAATGTCTTTTAAGGAAAATGAAACATTTATACTATTTTTTTACTTTTTTCCCAGTGTGGACGGCTACACGAGCGATACGACAGCATTCGCAGACGATGACGATGATTTCAGCGTACCTCTTCACGTCAACACTCGCACGCCCCTCCGGAGTGACAGCATTAGCCCCCAGGCTCCAGACAGGTATGCACAACTTTTTTATTTAAATTCAAAATCAAATATCAAAATTAAAAAAAAAATCATTAGCCTACTTTTAATCATTCAGAAAGTCTGTGTAATTGGCTTTTCTAATGGTATCTTCTATATTATATACGAGCTGCGCCTCGCGGTCTTACACCCGCGTTAATCCGGGATATAAATAGCCTATGTGTTAAACCAGGGTCTAAGCTACATTCACACCATATATCAAGAAATTCGGTTCAAACGTTTGAGCATGAAGAAGTAATAAACATACGCACACACACACAAACATTTGCGTTTATTTTATTAGTATGTTTACAATATATACTAGAAGGCCGCCCAGGCTTTGCGCGGGCTACTCGTATATAAAGTTACTATTGGATTTTTAGTAAGGATCTCTAATAGTTTTTCAAACAAAATATAGCTCATGTTACTCGGGGATAATGTAGCTTCCCAACCGCGAAAGATTTCTTCAAATAGTTTTGGAGCTTATTCGCGTCAAACAAACAAACAAATAATAAATCTTTTTAATATATTAATATAGATATATGTATTATACATTCAATTAGTAATACTCAACCGCCAGTTTTTGTGAATTTGTAATAGGAGGCGTCCAAGAATCAGATGATCAGTCTAGTTTGAGATCCAATCCAATCCAATCTAACAGCACCAAAAATACCTGTAGTCGACCGATAATATCTACTAACTTATAGTAGACTATTTCTTAAGCCAATGTAAAACTTTAGGGCAATCATTCTCAAACTTTTCTCCATAAATATATAGGTACTCAACTCCTCTATTTCATATCAGTTTTCTTCGAGCTGGCATAAATGAATGTATTGCTACTGTATGTTCCACAGAACCTCATCTCGTAAATTCATGTTTGAGAAGATGACGCTGCGCGAGTGGAGCGCGAGCAGCACGCCCACGCACACCGCGCCCGGATTACTGTCGCTAGCTGAGTCGCCGCCCGCAGACACCGTTGTAAGTACCAACATATACTGTTTAAACCTGAAAAAGTTATAAAGGAAGTGTGGCTTGGTCAGTAGTCAAACGTCAGCTTTTCAATCTGACCGTATAGTCATTGGTATATTATATTGGTATACCAATGACTTGTTTTTTAATTTATGTGTGGATTTTCACTCGCTTTATGCTAAAGGAAAACATCGTGAGCAAACCGATAAGTTTCATGGCTACAATATCCGAAGATGTGAGTTATGGCCTATATCTCTCTCCTAGTAAATAAGGCCGTACTTTCAGTACTTTCAGTTAAAGTATTGATTTAGGAATAACATAGGACACTGACACGGGTAGCTGGAATTCTCTGTTTTTAAGACCTACGAAAGTAACTAGAAGTAAATGCCACTTAATTAACAGTCACTTATCATTATGAGTGTGAAAAACTTTATATCCCTCATCACTAGTTGCATAACATCAAGGCAATAAATATGTGTTTTATTCTGCAATATTACAAGTATACCTAATGCCACGTTATATTCTAGGATCGAGCCGAGTCCTGGTCCCGTGCGGAGTCCCGCACGGAGACGAGGTCGGAGTCCCGCGCCGGCACGCCGCTGTTCCCCACGCACCCTCGAACCCCCTACCCGCCCACTCCGACACCCTCGCTCAGCGCACGCCCGCCACGATCGCCCACTGTTTCCAGGTAGAACATTTTTTACGTTGACGTGATAAAAAAACTTGTCTTTTTAAAATATCCCATTTTAAAATACACAAAGTTCGTCAAGTCGAACTCTATCTAAAATTTCTCGATTCTTGTTAAAAGATTTCTTTATGGGACTGCAGTTCAGTCTAGCGATTGTGAGGCAAATGCGTACTGATTTTTAACATGCATATCCTCAATTGATTATCCTATTAATTATGCAACCATGGTAATCCCATATCAAGGGAAATTAAAAATAAATAAATCTCTAGCTAAAACTGTAAACAATGATTGATTTTATTATTAAATAACTCCAAAGCTCTAGCGAATAAATTACAACACCATTAATACATGAACTTTGATTTATTTCAGGAAAGAACGCGAGAGCAGCCCTGAGTCCGAATACCGCACGCTAAACGGCGTAGGAACACTAGGGTTGTCACGACGATCCAGCGCGTCTTCTGGCGCCGAACCGCTACATGTGGCTCCGGACCGGGAGCGGTTCGCGAGGGATACCAGCCATTACTGGTACAAGCCTAACATCTCTCGCGACGACGGTTGGTATCTTACTTTTTTTTATTCTAATGTAGTCTAAACAAAAATCTTACACGCCCTGTCTGTTTAATAATAGGTACATTATATATGACAAAATTGATAACTTTTTATCACTTCGTTTAAATATAAACGAAGTGATAAAAAAATGGTTGCCTGTAAAGTCGGTTTTACGGGCGAAGATTTTACGTGACAACGTCTGCCGCGTGCTGCGCGCGCGGCAGACCGATCATAGTTGAGTGGGAGAGAGACGCAAGGCATTCGGCGGGCCTCTCTCTCGTTCGGTGACTCATCGTAACGTTACCGGGCGTTACACTTTTTCATAAGTGACTCCCAGCCGCAACCTAATTTAAGACGTTGTCACGTCAAAAGTAAAGTTTTATACCTTGATAAATCTTAAACACGAAACAACGACTTGATGTGGTAAGACTTAACAAGCCAAGAGATATTCAGTGGTCAAAAGATATTTTAATAGAAATCCATTGTAGGTATTCATTAATTGAAGCTAAATGAAGATGTCTTGATCGGATCTTTATGTGTTGGAGTTTTTGTTACAGCCATATCAGCTCTACTCCCACTAGAAGAAGGCTCCTTCATTGTCCGAGACTCCAACTCATTCCCTGGCGCCTTCGGCCTAGCAGTCCGAGCAGGGAACGGTGGCGTGAGGCACTTCCTCATAGAACCAGCGGCCAGGGGAGTCAGGCTTCGAGGATGTGCTGACGAACCTGTTTTCAGTTCTCTGTCAGCTCTCGTCTACCAACACACTGTGACGCCCTTAGCACTGCCCGTGCCGCTTAGGCTGCCTGATAGGTAAGAGTATATTGTCATCTTTTACGCAAATTGTTCTTGTTACATAAGTATTGTAATATTTTAAGTTACTTTTTATTGTATAAAGACTTTTTGCACATATATGAAGCTAACCAGTATCTACTTATATCACTTATTAGAATATATTCATACAGTTAAAAAATTCATTTTTGAAACAATAATCTATACAATATCATTTTTATTACCCAAAAAAGCGGGCTACGGATGGAGACGAATGCACAGGATAGAGTCGCGTGGCGTGCCTGAGCATAGATTTATGTCCAACAGTGGACGCAGACGGGCCGATGATGATGATGATTAATATACTTTTCTTTCTCCCAACTAAGAAACCAATCGAGTAGTCCAATAACCAAGCAGTCAACTGACCTTATTATCTCCAGGGACCCATGGTCGGGCGGTAACACGAACGCAGCAGCGCGCGCGTTATTAGCGAGCGGCGCGGCGTGTCACGTGCTGCTTCTTGGCAGCGAAAATACTGAAGCTCTCACAGGACCCGCCGCCGTCAAACGAGCTGTTGGCATCCTGCTGCAAAAGAAGGTAAATTTGTCGTGAATTTTCAAGAAATTTCCTAAATGCAGCAGTGCAGATATTTATTGTCTAGGCAACTACCTACTAACATCATTGTATTTATCATCGAGTTCATCATTCTAGATTTATTTAGTTTTTAAATTTAAACAAATAGCCAAATACATTTGGTCAATCTAAAGTCAATAGGTATTTTCTAGGTTGGCATGTAACCATCGTACTTCATACTTTGATCGACCACTAGACCAGAGTAACTACTACTAACGCAATAGCTAAAAATAAAACGGCGTTATTTTCCAGGCTCCAGCCCACGTGGTGCATTTCAAAGTGTTCGGCGGAGGCATCACACTTACAGACGCTGCTCGCAAGCTGTTCTTCCGAAGGCATTACCCATCTAACGGCGTTTCTTACGCCGGTCTCGACCCCGACGAGCGGCGGTATATGTACGTCGACGGCGGTACTAAGGGTGAAAAGTAAGATCATTTACATATATAGAGAACATTATTGGTCCTAATAAACTACCCTGTGGTACTCCGATTTGAGATTTGTGTTTAAAAGATTATACGTCATTTATGTTTATTGTATTTTATATATTACCTTGACATTTAAATCAGCATTTGTCAAGAATACCACATGAGTGTCTAGTTAAGTTCGCTTAACACTAAAATGTTGCATATTTTTTGTAATAATGCTTATTTTTAATAACAGTCCCATTGTTGCTTATCGATTGGTCGTTTTTGCAGGAGAATATTCGCTTTCGTGGCTCGCTCGTCCTCGGGAGCCGACAACCAGTGCCACGTGTTCGCTGAATTAGAGCCGGAGCAACCTGCCACTGCTATCGTCAACTTTGTCAACAAGGTATGATTACATTTTACAATACTTAAGAAATCGCTTACGATTCGATGATGCTCATGCCTCATATTTCCCGTTTTACTTCTGAGAGTCGAAGTCGAGTCGACATCCTAATTTCCTATTCCTCAAAAAAATTTAACGCTTACCAGTTGCTATAGATTTAGGAATAATAAATATCCTATTGAATTAATTTTTTTTTCAAATGCTATTAGGAATCTTGTTTTGTGTCGCGTTTTTGTAGTGTGTATATTAATACATAACTTAAATATTGACATTACATTTTTACAAAAACCTAAATATACACTGAGAAATAATTAGAAGGCGTCTATAATAAATTTTCTTAATTTACAAGTACGTCAACGAACGAGTCGGAAACTAACCTATATTATATTGTTTGTTCCAGGCTCTACTTGGCAGTACACAAAAGAGGGACATCGTCTAAGCTCCCACTCTACCACCAGATATCTACTTTACTTTCCATTATTGAAATACTCATCGGTGTATAACACATTCTACTTATTCATCTTCAAAATAGCAGCTGTTTTTAACTGTTGTAATATACGTTTATTTTTATTATTTTACTTACGCTAATATCGCATACTTAATTTATAAATGATAAATTTTAACTTTCAAAGAATTTCTTTCCAATACGCTTCATTATCACCAAGTACAATTAACCAGTTATAGTGTGCTAAGATTATAATTATGATAAAAATAGTAAAATAAATTATAACTTAGGTTAGAAACGAACTAACTAGTCTCATATTGGTTTAATATAGTGTAGTGATATTATGTGTGCCTAATATAGTAAGTTTATCATTACATGTAATAGATTTTCTCAAGGTGCATACATTTCCAAGAGTTATAACTTATTAGGTTCACCAGGTGGTCTATGGTACATTTTCATGCACAGAGGTTACGAATACTTATATTGAAGTACATACTTAATGCATTTTATTTTAAACTAGATAATGCAAAACAAGACCGTCTTTGTGAGGTACAACGAAAAATACGATAAAATAGTACAACATACATACATGCTATGTTAGTATGCATGCTGAATGTTATTATAGATGTTTGTAAAGCTTGCTTTCAAAATTTTGTGTAACACACATTTGCCTTAACAAATAGTTATCATAAAAAAAAGTTGTTAAATCGGTCATATACCTAATACTAAAGAAACCAATAAAAAAAACATTGGTTTGGATACAATTATGCCATCGACAGCAAAATATATGATGTTATACAAAATATTGTTTATATCACAGTTCATTAGAAATATGAAAAAAATGTAAGATTACCTATCGCAATGAAATAATTGTTGTAAAATGTATTTATTATAATATTACATTCATTTAAATATACTTGACTTTTATTTACATTTCCTATTCCTATACATCCTATATACCTAATATGATCAATGGTGAAAAGATTTCGAAAAAGTTAGAGGAAATTTTCATAAAATGTTTTTTGTCTTACAGCAGTGGAAGGTTTGATACCAAATTGTTAAATAAATAGACCAGCACAATCCTATTCAGAATAATTTATTTACTAAATAAGTAGAACGTTTACTACTATCTAATACAATAAGACTATCAAGAATCTACATCTAGTCACAAAAAGACGTGAAACATATTCCAGCCTATATATTTCAAGTCAAAGAAGTAAGGAATCGTAGCTACATTACGCCTTCAGCACGGTATTTATGCGGTCGTTCTGTGGTGTCGCTTGGCTGGGGTCCGTGAATGTCAGTCATCAGAGCGACCAAACCGCAGGTGGCCGTAGTCATCGAATACATCATCAGCCCGGATCTGCCGACTTCTAATCAAGCCGTAATCTCTGTACATTGGCCGCGGTCGGAAGTCGTCGTCGTCCGGCATAAAGCGCAGGCTGGCACCTTGGCAACATCGCAGCAGCAGCACTGTCAATAACGTAGCCACCAATGCGATTGTTGTGATCGCTCGCATTTTGTTTAAACCAGTGGGAATTTCTGAAACAAATGAGTAATGTTTAGTAATTACATATTGAAACAAGTGGCAGTTATTAATGATGACTCGTTTGTATAGCTTACTATAAATATAGGTAAATAGACTGTAAGTAAGCAAACAGATGACACACGCAACTAAATATAACAATAACTTAGTAGTTATCGTATATTTAGTTATACTATAATGATTTCGTAGTTATTGTTGTATATTTAGCTACTAGTTCTCTACCGATTAGTAGACCTCGCGAACAACATTTTTCGTTTGTAATTACCGAAATTGTGTGACTACATTTCTCAAAAATTACCAATTAAATTCTTATTTTCAAAATTGTATCACTCATAAATAATTTAAAAACAGTATGTATCTAGCTGCAGCACATTTTTTCCTTTTTAGTGGGAATCATACTCCGCAACGAAAATCGCCGTCATCTAGTAACTCTTGTGTAGCAAAATTTGTCGAGTTAGAATACGCGAGAACCAACATTCAAACAGAAGAAAGAGAAATTGGACAGTTTATGATTCTAATGCATGATAAAAAAAACTAGTATAATAGGTACTCTTTCATATTTGTTCAAAGAAAAAATTTAAACTTACCAGTCAACAACAAAGCTGCAAGGAGAATGAAGGTCTCAAACTCTTAGAATCCCTTTTATATACCAAGAATTCTCCCCGTGGAAAAACATCGCCCCCCTGTTTAATATTCCCCGCGCGGCCTGTCTGCTCTTGTGAGCACCATGAAAATTGACATATTTCAATTACTCCAATAGAACAAACAAATCTTGTTAGGTGTTGATTGATGTTAGCTATTATTGGAATTTGTTTTTTAGTTAGCTAAGTACCTACTTTAATATTTCTCCTCATGGCTAAATAAAAAGTCCACATAGACAAGAAAAAAGAACTTATTTCCCGCCTTTTTGCTTATCTTTTAAATTTAGAACAATTATTTTCTTTTTGTTTTGATCATTGCAAATTGGTGTGCAGAGAAAAAGTTTGTAAAAAATATATAAATCACAATTATCTGCGTCAAAATGGGAGTCGGCGCAGAGTTCGATACTCTGGAATTCCAGTTTTTAGAACTTATTAACGAATTCCGGTCAATAACCGTAAGTAACCAAGTACAAACGTAAAATTGTATGAACCTAAATTGGTTCATGACTGCGGATCGATACAATATGTGATACGTTATTACTACGGATAGTTCGTTCTCTATTTCTATTATAACGCAATTATTGCAGTCATTTCCAATGGGGAGTATGCATCTCTGATATACAAGCTTCCATGCTTAATTTGGAGATGCAGGCTTTACAGTAGCTTTTAATACCTAGCAAATATGTAAAAAAACTATGTGCCACATAGTTTTTTTTACATATTTGCTACTTACTCCCCAATGGAATGACTGCAATAATTACGTTATAATAGAAATAGAGAACGAACTATCTGTAGTAATAACGTATCTACATCTTGTATCGATCTGCGCAACAAGAATGATTTTGCTACAATTTTAAGAATAGTATCCGTCCAAATAAATGATAAGAATTTGAAATTCTTGGAGTTGCTAACCGGTGGGTTAAAGAAATAAGCGAGTCTTGGGAGTCGGAGCGTTGGTCGTCCAGCGACAAGATTTAATCATATCATCACACATCTTACATATCATAAATAAAAACAAATTTAGTAAGGTGAGGTGGGGTAAGAGGGTCAGCGGGGCAAGAGGGTCACGAGTCCATAACTAGTAAACTAAAGCGTTTATCACTTCAAGCTCTCCGTCAATAAAACAGAAAAGTCGAATTAGTTTGAACGGTTTTCACTAAATGTCGCTACGTCAGTCAAGAGCCGCCAAAAATGAGTAAACGTCAGACAGTTGTGAATTTGACTAGCACAAATTTGACGCGTTATTTTGCAAGTGAATAATTACTTCAAAAAAGACTGATACAAATAATTTGATGGTGAATATACAGCGTGAAAACTGTAAGTATTGTGTTTTATTAGTTATTTTAGATTAAAAACCACTAATAATACGAATTTCATTCACTTGTAAATTCTTACCTCAAAAAACATTAGCTGGTGTAAGAGGGTCACTATTGACGGGGAAAGAGGAACATATGTTTCTCTTACCCCATGGCAGGGAAGACAAACATTTTGAATATGTCATTTTTAACTAGTATAAATAAAAAGGTATAAAGAGTACCTAGGTACCTAATGTAACAAAAACATTCTGAAATTTAACATTTTGTGAAAGTAAAAGTTAGAAGGATTTTGTTTTGTAATGTAAACGTCCCTTTTATAGTCGTTACTCACTTTTTATTAAAATAGTACTTTTTAACCGACTTAAAAAACGAGGTTATCAATTCCTGTATGTATATAATATTTCCAGAACTGCCCAGTTTTCGGATATGTTAGTCTATAACAGCTTCTAAACAAGTGCGCCAAATTTAAAAAATGTATGTAAGCATTTTATGTTTGTCCTCGCATTTCTCTGGAACTACTAGTCCGATTTTAATAATTCTTTTTTTGTTAAACTAAATATTGTTCAACTTGGGGAACAGTGCAAGTTTCACAAAAATCGGTTCAATAGTTTTTGAGATAGGGAATGTTAAGTGTTTTTTTCCCCCGCATAGGGGTGCTCTTTTCTTTCATTCTTTCGCGCTGCCAATGCAGCTATTATTGACTTCTGAATTAATGTACCTACTGATGATTGTTACAGGAATAATACGAAAAAATGCCTCGAATATATGTTCGAATATCGGATAGAAGCAGATATGATAATGAAAAATTAAATGACGCTGTCAAGGCAGTAAAAAATGGAACAATATCTGCTTACGCTGCCGCAAAACTTTATACCAAGTTCAACAATTGTGAACCGTGTATACGCAATATAATTTATTTTTGAAGTCAAGAATTTTATAAGACTAATTCGCAATATTGATCTCGTTCATAGTGCCATTGTTTTTTTTTTCGTGTAAGGAAAAAGAAAATGTATAAGACTGTTTAATTTTATTTTTTGTATATTTTTGTATGAGATAAAATAGCTAAAGAAATATCACTGGTCCAGTTATTTTTAGTTTGTTACCCCTGATCGAACCTGTATGTTCCTCTTACCCCGAATTGGATTACACTTTATTTACATTCTAAATGAGACCTTATTTCAACAACAGTAAGATTAAATATTGACTGAAGCAGTTCTATCTAGAACTTCACGAGAATTTAGCAACGAATATTTAAATTCAAACTTAAATTGTATGAAATACAACGACTGGCCCTCTTACCCCAGTTGAGGGGGAAGAGGGACGTTTTTACAATTTGGACATTTACACAAATATCGTCGTAACGACTATTAGTAGCGCAATGAAACTTTGTCTACGGGAAGCTAAAAGATAAAGACAATTTTTGCGTGTTTCAAAGATCTTGTAAGATTTTATCTGTTCTTCCTAGACCACAAAATACTTTCCTGAAAATGAAGTATGTTCCTCTTACCCCACCTCACCTTACGAGTCTATGCCAAAATTAGATTACAATGGCCTTCAAAACTAACAACAAAATACTGCTTATACTATATTATTATAGTCTTTAAAGTGCAAGGAAGAAGGGCAAGAGGCCGACCGAAGAACACGTGGATGGAGTGTGTGAATGAGGACATGAGAGTGAAAGGAGTTAGTGTAGAGACGACGGCTGATAGAGGAGAGTGGAAGAGGAAAATTTGCTGTGCCGACCCCACCTAGTGGGATAAGGCAAGGAAGAAGAAGAAGACTATATTGTCTTTAAAAAACAGATAAAATCGTTAAATTTCATTAGATGCAGTAATTACATAATAGTAAATCACATTAATTCGTAAAGGCTTCAGAAAGCCGTCTCCGTGAGGCGGTCCGCTCGGAAGCAACCCGCGCGGAGACAGCAGAAGCAGCGTTAGCGGCGACCGAGCGTGCGGCTGCGGAGGCCCGGAGCGGCGCCGCTGCTGCGAGTACCGGCGCCACGCAAGCCGCCGCCGAGCTCGCCGCCGCGTGCGACCAGCTTGCAGGCAGCAAGATGCAGCTACAACTAGCGGTAATATTCCCATCTCGGTACTCGCGTGGAGACCTCATTTAGGAACCCATTTTTATAAAGCTGTTTGTTTACATAGGTGCTAGTGTTTTTAGGGTTCCGTACCTAAAAGGTAAAAACGGGACCCTATTACTAAAACTTCGCTGTCTGTCTGTTTGTCTGTCTCCAGGCTATATCTCAGAAACCGTAATAGCTAGAAAGCTGAAACTTTCTCACGATATGTATTTCCCGTGCCGCTATAAAAACAAATACTAAAAAAATATATATTAGGAGGTCCCCATACAATAAACGTGTTTTTTTCGTATTATTTTGCTGTATATCAATAAAAGTAGCTGCTAGACACTTAAACATTTCATAAAATACATAAAAGTATATCGGTTATCTAATAAAATTATAGAATTGAAATAAAATAAATATTTAAGAGGGGCTATACAACAATGGTACAGAACCCTTCATACGCGAGCCCAACTCGTACATGGTCAATTACATATAATATGTATTTGTTGGCTGTCCGTCTGGGTGTTGAATATGTATAGATATAAAGTACTCATCAGTAAAGTATTTTTATGTAGTATATCAGCTGTTGTGTTAGCAACCATAATACTAACTAGAAATGGTTTAGTATGGGGCAAAAAAACATGTTGGTCTAATTAAGGTGGAGGTATAATTTAGGAACCAATTTTAATAAAGCTATTACATAGGTTCAACTAGTTTGTTTTTTCAGTTGCACGTATTTGTTTGGGAGTAAGATTAATCTTTTATTGTTATTTTTTTTCTCTTGTTCGTGCTGGCTTGGCTTATAACCAGAGGTCGGAATTAGGTAGAGTTATTCATGTACTTAGGTACACTGATTTCATACAGCGAAAGAATAAAGTGAATATGCCTCAAAGCCCGAGATTATGAAAAGGCGAAATATGCGTATGGGAATTTGCTTAAGACTATCACTAATTTGTTTTGTGAATTAATGTTAACTAATAAAAAAATTATGTTCATTATCTTTGTTTTATTTGGCTATCTCTGACGTTCATATTATTATTTAGTTGTAATATTCTTGGCCACACAAGTACATAAATAACTCTACCTAATTCTGACCTCTGCTTATAATGCATAAGCATCGAACTACTTATTTAAAAAAAATTTTTTGGGCCAAAAACATATTCATAGTGTAATGCCGGTCTCAAACTTTCATACTGCATAGGAGCGGCATCGCACTATGTTAGAAGAAAAGTGCACAGAACTGAGCGGGCAAGTCAGTGTTCTAGAGCGGGAGGTTCAGCAACTAAGGCCACTGCAGTCTGCACACGTGACGCTGCAGCGGCAGTATACTGAGCTGCACGAGAGAATACTTACTGTAACTGAAGAGGCTAAAAGGTATTTTAGTAGCATAAGCCTGCATAACCCTCAAATGAACAATGTTGTTCTTAAACAACATACTAAAAATCACACATAAAATTGGCCTTCATTTAATTTTTTTTTAATTTTGCGCAATGTAGTTTATAAACAACACTCACAAAATTGTTGCAAAAAAAGTATAGTAAATTAATGTCTAGATTTTTTTACAAATTTTTCCTAGACAGTTAATACATGTCTATTACACAAATACATTTTTTTTAAAACGTGAAACAAAAATCGTCCATTTAAGGGATAAGTATAAACTGCCCACTATATGTTCCCACAGCTGGGACTCGGAGCCCTCTCTCACGAGGAGAGAGATATAGGCCATAATCCACCACGCTAGCCAAGGGCAGGTTGGCGGTTGACACACGTCTCCGGATGTTGAGGTCCTCAAACATGTTGGTTTTCACACGATGTTTTTCTTCACTGTAAAGCAAGTGCAAAAGCTTGAAAAACAATTCATTGGTGTAGTAGGGCTGGGATCGAACCAGAGTCCGTCTGATTGAAAAGCAGACGTTTACCCACCAAGCACACGCTTTCTTGTACCTACTTATAGCAAATGAGGCCAAATGTAAAAGGTATTTTTATGACACGAAAGGATTAATACAACATACCAGCGAATGAAATACAAATACAATATACAAATACAAAATATCTTTATTTGACCCAGTAAATAAAAATCAACAAAATTATATGGAATCCAAAGGCTTCCAAACAAGTTGTATAAACTGTATATTGGAAGCCAATGTCTTCTCCCAAGAAAATTTAACTGTACATTTACATATGTCAGTTTTACAAACTAAAATATAGTTAATTAATTGTAAACTACTAGTTGTTCGGAAATTAAACATTAAAATTTTGAAAAATTAGTACAATATCCAGTGATTGAGGTAATCAATTGCTGCTTTGCCTTTTGCAGGTCCAAAAAAAAGCTAAAAAAATATTAAGCTTACATACCGATATATACGAGCACACATATTATATTGATAACGATTTGGGTTACTGGCAAAAACTGGTTTACTCTTGTCTTTTTTAAGGGAAGCCTCTCGCCTGGAGACAGAGTTGCGTAGAGTAGAGCGCTGTGCGGCGGGAGGCACCGAGATCAGAGAAAGAGCTAGACTGGCCGCCGCAGCACATTCCAGAGAGAGACGTTTGGCTGCAGCCGAGTTGCAGCATACTGTGCGGGAACTGCAGACTGCTAATGGTAAGGAAAAACTGAATATTATTATTATGTTCTTGCATACAATGTTGTTAATAGGTCTTTCCAAAAGGGAGCGTATCCTATCCCATTTCACGCCAAAGTTACTCTTTCACACTACTTTTTAGGGTTCCGTGCCTAAGTGATAAAACGGGACCCTATAACTAATCCTCTGTTGTCTGTCTGTCTGTCTCCAGGCTGTATCTCAGAAACCGTGAGAGCTAGAAAGGGTTAAACCTAACTTAACCTCAACCTTACCACAACCTAACCCCAGCCTAACCTCAACCTAACCTCAATCTTACCTCAACTTAACCTAACATTTTCACGGAATGTATAAATAGAAATTAACTTTCAAAACAAATTAAATAACATAGATAATTATGGGGGGCTCCCATATAACAGACGTAATTTTTAAGAATTTTTTAATCCATCTTTATAACGACGTTTGGTATACATTCACAGAATATTTAATTAAGAATTAATCATAACTTGAAAAATAAATTATAGATAAAAAATAATATACAAGGGGGGTTCATGCGCGAGCCCGACTCACACTTTTTTAATGTTTTTCTTATTACTTGCCCAATAAAACTAAACTATTGCTGATAGTTTAGCAGCTTACCCATAATAAGTAAATAGCTACGGCTTGCGCCTAGTCTGATCTGAAATAGTTTTTACGAGAACGGTAAGCCGATAACGGTTAGAACACTTTCTCGTGAGCTAATATTGTAATCAGAGTCCCGAGTGTGAAGCTTTTCAAACACATTGTACCGATAACTCAGTGACGTCGTAACGTGATGATTGGCTGTAGCAAGCCCCGCGTGGTTTCGGTAGCCAATCGCATTTCAAGTATTACAGCGCCGCTGAGTTGTCGGTACAATGCTTTTGGCAAGCTTCACCTCCGCACACAGATTTAAATTGTATTTACTTGTAGATGTTATCCTATAAAATATTTACCTATACTTTAGTCTTTAACAAATTCTCAACACTTCTTATGTTGTCATGTTCAAAGTTCATAAAAAAAAAAAAAATATGACATGATAGGTAGGTACACTATACGATTGCTTTATTTAATTTCTCATTTCTTTACAGCTGAAATATCAAGACTCTCATCTCAAATAGCAGAACTACATCTTCGTTTAGCACATGGAAACACTCCTAAGGCTCAAGTGATCGTGGACCCTGATGGAGAATACTTGGCAGAAGTTCGCTCGGCTTTGGAAGCGGAACGAGCTGGTACTGAGAAGTTGGAAAAGGCTTTGGCAGCTGCTTTGGCTGATAATGCTACTTTAGCAGCCGAAATACATGCTAAAAATACTACGGCCACTCTCAGCCACGTTGAGCCGGTTCCGCCGCCAGTGGGATCTTCAGCTACGACCAATATTTGTCCCATTGATTCTTTTCTCGCGGATTAAATATATTTAGTTTATTTTCTTGAATTTCGTGTAACACTAGCTAATTTGCAAAATTTATGAATTTGTTTACTGATTGGTTTTTTTTGTTTACTTCTTAATTAACATAACATTGATATTTATTTAACAGAATTTCCTAAGACATATAATTTCTGTTTTCAAATAAATATAGATATACATGTAACATTGCGTCATTCTTAGTTCTTATCCTTGTTACAAAATTACATTTTCTCCTAAGGCATTAAAAAAAAACATACAGTTTCTGTTTTAAATAGATAGAGAATTAATAAGTCATTTTCAGTTTTGTACTTTATTACAAAAACACATACCTATTTTATCCATAGGCATTTCTGATTAAAACAAATAATGGACGCATGAGAAGAACCAGTTGAAACTTTTTATAAATTCAAAACTGGTTTCGTTGGTGACTTCTGTCCAAAACAGAGGTCATACTCGCCATTCAGGCCAAACACGCTAATATTCATCTCTACAACATTTGTATAACGTAGCCTTCTCCGTATTGCATAACTACGTGCCTGCCTATTACAGAAATAGGCAAGCAGGCTTAAAAAAAGATTTGCAGAACCGTTGTACGAGTTTCTCTAGTCCTCTTTATCTACATACAGTGCACATAAACTGTTAGATTCAAAGAGAACCCGACTATTGTGCCGGATTGCTAAAACAGGTTCCTAGGAATGCACTGGCATCTCGTACGTACTCGTAGGTATCTACCATCAGCGATGTGTTCAACGCGTGTACGATAACAACCAGTAATATTACAACAGACGCATAACACTCCTTTTTGCTCGGCAAAAGAAATCGCGTCATAACCAGAATAATTTTGAATAACTTTAGTTTTTGTTCTCAATGACTCTATAATTGGCAATTACAGAGTTATTTATGACGTGCCTGACATAAAAATAATGCCTGTGAGTAAATATAAAGTTAGAGCAATGAACATGAAATACATTCTGACAATAAGCTTCTTCAAAACAACTCACGCGTGCACTTCATTTAAATTTGTAAACAAATTGACCATTGAATCGAAGGTGAACACGGCCAACAGAAACTGTTCTGCATAACGATGCGAATCACGAGAATTTTCCTTTTGTTCCTTTTCTTAGTTTTGAATAGTGGGATGCATTCGCAGAAGAGCCATGGAACAATCGAATGTTATTGAAGGAATTGAATGACCATGATAGTAGTTTGCGGTAGGCATGACGATTTGGATTTTGTACATCTTCCAGAATAGTTCCGTGGTTGCCGAGGATGGATAAGCGTTGAGCCCTTGGATACCACTTACGTATTCTTATAAGACATAAATTTTAATAAAAGTCGGTACAACTCGGCCTGTCAGTAAGTTGGTTCAGCTTGTTCAGCCGTATGACCATAAAAATTAAATACGACAATATCGCAGGTATTTAATCTGTTGGTCCGCAGCAGGCTATAGTAGGAGGACAGGTAGTAAGTGCGGCGATTTTCGCAAGGCTTTGCGGCGCGGGCGCCCCACCTGTCTGCGTAGGCGCCGCCACCAGTCTGCTTCCACTGAGCAACCCGCGCGACCGTATCGCGTCTCCGAACACCAACTATGTGCACCCGAATGTAACGATCTGTGATATAGTGTTAAGTTTCAAATAAATTAAGTGTTATTTAAAACCTAAGTGCATTGCAGGTGAGGTCAGCTCAAAAGATCAAGTTATCATAACAATCATAACGTAATCTCTATTTTTAAATTCGCGGACAAGATGTATGTAAGTAACTACGAGTATGTAAGTTATAACAACAAATAACATCTGTTATTGTAATTTTCATTTCTATCTCATAATATTTGTAAAAGATATCAGTGTATGGAATAAATAAGTAGTCCGCGTAAAGTATTGAATGAAGTCACGTTGCCTCAGTAGTGCAGTGATTGTTTTGTTGTCTTATACTCCACTTGAACTCAACTCAGTTGTAGGTCCGGGGGTACAGAGAAAGTTATCATTTCTCGTTGAGCTTCCGCGGTCGAGTTTATTCTTCTAAAACGATTAAATTTATAGCCATTTAGACTACATATTCATTCGAGACTAGTAAAAATTAACTACTCGCATAAATCTTCGTGACTTAATTACTGGGTAAAAACAAATATATTTAATACTCATATTTTATTAGTAAGTATAGACTAAACACAGCATACAGAAAAATATTCTTCTTTAGAATTTAGTTTCAATAATTCAATGTTGTTTGACCATATATTGATTCGAAAAGGCTGTTCCGCCTACGCTAAATGTTGACATACTGAGTCAGACTCACACATAATGTACCTGCACACAAGGACAAGCTGTACGTAAACATATGAATTCGATATACATAATGTATCACCCACGACTCTACAACAATGTGTGAATCAATTGCAAGGAATTTACTGTAAATTTAAAATAGATTCAAACATAGCATAGCATTGGCAAAATTAAATTATCAAACTTATGTATACTTAAAGTTATTGAATACTAGTAGCGCCCCGCGCTAATCAGGGACGAATATTTATGTAGGTCTGAATTATCACCCTACAGGATTTACCCTATCCTACAGGACTACAGGAAATGGTAACAAATATCCATTTTCACAAACATTAACGCTAATATTATTTACCTATTAATAGAATATGTAAGTAATTTACAGTATACTCAACTTCTCCTACCCAAGGGTTTTGCAATCAAATACGAACTTTCATTTCCACACAATGCCAAAACAATATTAGTGCGTATCATTTCTACCACAACACTGGTCTTGCGTAATCTTTAAAAGACTTGAAAAAGAGAAGATACTCAGTTCTACATATACAAGTTTTGAATGTCTGTTGAAGTTTTTGTTCTTTGGCAGTTTTGAATAGATTTAAGTTTTCTTTAACTTTTCTTAAAAACTTGCTAAGTTTTTTTTAATCCTAATGATGAAAGCCAGGTAGACCTATTTAGACATTCAATTTGCATATCCTTAAAATAATTCGAGTTTAGTACGAAACTAAGTAGGTGTTATGTAGAGCATGACTATTACGAAGGTTGCTAAGCTTCCCTTCATTGAAATGTTGCGTTTGTTGATATTCTGCAAGTTAAAATAAGAAAATATTTCTTTCTAGCATTCCTTTATGAATCTTTATATACGTAATATATTCATACTCGTATGTCTTGCAGCATAATTTTATAATTTCTTGGATACTCGTGGTTACAATTACAATGTTGATTTTTATGATTCTATTTTTATGGAACTATATCTATGTGTTTGTTCTTATTTCAGAAAAATGATATACAAAATTGTAATCTGCTGTCTTATCATCAGCATCCCGTCCGCTATAAGGTATATTTTATTTTTAAGATTATACCAACTCTTAAACTATGACTATTTATACTAAAACTTTGATGCTAATAATATATTCTGCAATTACATTTAAGGTTCATCTAATATACTATCTCTACAACATATTCAGGGATACAATATGGACTCTTCGAATTCACATCATATATTACATACTTATACAATAATTATTATAGTAATCAAGTCATAATTTGAATCAATTTTTTTCTTGGATATATATTAATTTTAACACATCACATTTTAACAAATTCTGTTTTTTTTTTTGTTTCTCAGTATATCAGTAGTGGGTCCCAAGATCTTGCGCCCATTCAGCTCGTACCGCGTGGCCATCGCTGGGGGATCTCGAGCACACACCCTATATGTGGCTGTCGAGGGACGGAAGGCCAATGGAGAGCAGTTCAGCCAAGGACGGGAGGTGCAGGTGCAAGCGGCTGCTTCCAGGATTATAGAACTTGAGGTATATAAAAGTATATTTCATATAAAGACCCTGTATGTATGTGGTATACGGATATTAGTGTCTTCACCATGCATGTTTGTATCTTTAATGTACATAACGCGTAACATTGTATACTCGTGTATGTAACAGGTACTCAATTACATATAAAAGAATACAATGTATGTCATAAATCTATCTATGTTTAGAAGAAGATACCTAACATATAGGTATCAATAGATAAGCAAAAATTGTGAACACAAAAGCAGACTAAGTCTGCTTGGGACTCACAAGTATTTTTCCACCGCATAATGAAACGATCGATATACCTAATTGTATAAAAACGAAGCCTCAAGATACGGGGGCGAAGAGAAACAATTTGCCTAGAAAACTTGTGCTCTTAACCTGATTCAGAAATCGTTATACTTAAATGAAAACCGCAATAATATGACTGCGGCGTAAAAAGAATCGGCGGAAATTGCAAATGTAAAAATCAAATTAATGCGAGAAAGTCTAGCCACAAGATATTTCCCACAAACTAAGACGTGTGGCATATGTAGGTAACACTTGTAGTGGCTGCGTAGTTTTTACCAGATTTCTTAGTTTGTGAGTGCTTGAGATTATTTATTACAGATGTAAGACAAATGACAAAGGATTTCAATAAAAATCATAACTTTTATTTGTCCTCTGTCCTAGCAACTATAGTCTTGGACTATGTTCCAAGTCTTGGAACAAATTTCGATATTTTTTATAAAATATACTTTCAGATTGGTGATCCCGGGCCAGGCCAGTACGCGTTAGTTGCGCGGTCAACCTCGGGCCCTTTGTTCTCGTCATCCGCGCCACTCGCGTACCAGCCGCGAAGCTTCTGCGTCTTCGTTCAGACGGACAAGCGCGTCTACCAACCCAGCGATATTGTACACTTCAGGGTCATTGCTTTGGACAAGTAAGAAGTACTTAATTATTTTTTTATTAGGTTCTAGTTGCCAGTTCTGGCTTCGCACGGGATATAATATAATTTATGTCACTAAATGATATTTTAGTTACCACAATATAGCCTTTTATGTCACTCGGAGACAGTGTAGCTTCCAAAAAAAAAATGGTAAAATATTTTTTCAAATTGGTCTAGTAGTTTCTGAGCCTATTCAGTACAAACAAGCAATCAAATATTTCCTATTTTATAATATCGGTATAGGTAGAGAAATAAACAAGACGGCAAATAATACGACTAGTCGTAAATGGTCATATCTTATGTACGCGTAAGTCGTAATACCAGACTTATTTGACTTTGTCGCAAACTTGGAATGCTTTCATAGAACGAAAAAGACATTTCCTCGACACACATTAACTTCAAATTACGGTGATCGAATTCAAGCGCCGGATACGTTACAACCAGTGGCTATGATTTCCGACATTCGTTGGGAAAGCAAATAAGCAACATATGTATATGTATGTACAGTTTTACTTCATAAATAAATTTTATCGTCCATACAAATTCTAGTCCACTTCAGGGCCGTCGCGATGGACAAATGAGTTAATGAGACGCAGATAATTGACTGTGAGACTTTATGCATGAGCAGTTTGTCTAACGATATATACTTGCAAAAAGGTAAAAATGGCAAAGTTATGATAGTATACGAGTATACAGCGTATTTATATAGAAACGATTTGTCATTTGTTGACTCATATACAAACAGGTACCCGTAGTTGACATGTCGTCATGACTAGTCTAAGATTAAAACTGCCATTGACTAAAGTAGGTAACGCATCCTTAGCTTTGATTGCCTCAGCGTTGAGGAAAACGTCGCGTTGAGGCGACCGCGTTGACTGCTCGCGCCAAGTAGGTACCAACCAGTAAAGTCTAAAGACACTTTCGATTTCGTTACCATCACCGATACGATTCGAGTTCGTGCGCGTGAGATTACGTGTGATTATGAGACGGTCGTTCACCTTACTGCAACTCAATACTTAACATAGATGTTACGCACTCTCGGCACTAGTGTGTGCGTCCGTGGGAAAGGCACAAAATGCCGAGATTGGGTGACAATTTCAATTAGACAGATGCTGTTATACGATATTATCGGTAGCTTCAACATTCTCCAGGTTAGATTGAGCCATAAAACCAATCAAGGTTTTAACGACCACCGCATAACTTCAAACGGGAAACTTTTATTCATTTTAATTAAGGCGAAGATAAGGGCAACATCTTGATATGGCCAAAATAAGTACAATAAATATTCTTAGAGTGGTTCCTTAGACGGCCTCGTTGGCGTAATGGTTACCATGCCGGACTAACAATCAGAAGGTTCCGAGTTCGATTTCCGTAACGGCCAACATCTGTGTGCTTAACTAAATTTGTTGGCTGTGGGTCTGGGTGTTAAATATATATCTATATAAATATAAAAATATGTACATATGTATGTATATGTAGTATATCAGTCTTGTTAGGAACCATAATACAAACTAGAAATGTTTCAGTATGGGGTTAACCAGCTGTGTGTGTAATGTGTCAAAAAATCCTGTACGATTAATAACGAAAAAACTGTAAATTCAAGATATCCCCTAATCATCGCCTTAAGCCCTACTGTCTTAGAATCACTAAATTTACGTTTAATTTTATCTTTGATAATATTACCATCTACAGGTTACTCTACAAACAGTCGTTACATTGTAGCTCTCAGTTGGTACAAACAGTCGTTACATTGTAGCTCTCAGTTGGTACAAACAGTCGTTACATTGTAGCGTTAAATAATTTAACTAAAATTGTTTTTTCACATTAACGTAAAAAGTATACAGCTTATTCCTATCCTTCAGGTACCTACTGCCGCTGTCTGGTGCAGTAGATGTATCAGTTCTAGACGCCCGAGGATCTCCAATTAGGCAATGGGTGGGTGCGCCTTTAGATCGAGGTCTTATTACCGAAGAACTTATCTTGGCTGACGAACCAGCACTAGGAGAATGGACAATCCAGGTAATATATATACGTATATTATTTTTTCTACTAATATTTATCAAACATATAATATAATCTAAGTAATCAAAGAGGAAATCTTAACTCACATTGCGGTTTTTACCAAGCTTTTTGTTACACTTCCTTGAGAAAAATGTTCATAAGGATTAGATCAGATAACTTATTTCTAAAACTGTCTGTTGCCGAACGTGGACAGATTGAATAAGATACCAAGTCTACAATAGATAGGATCATGTAAAGCTTTTTATGGAGAAAGTCGTCAAAAATCTTCCTATTTCTATTATAAATGTGTGTGTAAACGTGTATGTCTGTTACCTCTTCTTGCTCAAACGGCTGGACCGGTTTAGCTGTTTTTTTTTTTTATTAAGATAACCATATTTTGGAGATAACGCGAGTGATACCGCGAGGCGCAGCTAGTAGTAAATAAAACTTGACGATTCTGTGTTCTTTGTTTTTTCTTGAATATGGTGGCTGCAATTAACTGAACGATTGAGCGGAAACAAACGCCAACCTCGAATGAATACATGGAGTACATAGATTGATTATGCCACCCACAAGAAATGACCTCACTATTGTATAACGTAGCTATTGGTTTCATTTGTATCTCAGGTGGAAGCGCGTGGGCAGACCTACTCCAAGAAGATTCTTGTCGCAGACTATGTGTTGCCCAAGTTCCAAATGCAGATGGATATGCCCAAAGAAATATTGTTCAAAGACGGACGATTCAATATTAACGTCACTGCTAAGTAAGTTATCAACTATATGTAGTATTAGTTAAGAACT
The DNA here is from genome assembly GCA_035578125.1 of Mellilla xanthometata. Taxonomy (NCBI): domain Eukaryota; kingdom Metazoa; phylum Arthropoda; class Insecta; order Lepidoptera; family Geometridae; genus Mellilla; species Mellilla xanthometata. Next base: position 313,199 of record JAPUBQ010000041.1, on the reverse strand, counting down.
TAATTTATTTGAGGCAACTATTAAATATGAGGAAAATATTGATACTGAGAGAAACCAAACCTAATGATTGTTAGTCATCGGCAGACTTAAGAACTCACAAAACTAAAAAAAACTACGGCTATTCATTATCCTTTTGATGAATAAGTAACTTTTCTATTAATAAAGTTTTAATGTTTTCAATGTTAGAAGGAGGCCATGAAAGTCATTTCGATACCGACTTTATCATTGAGATCCGCATGCATAGCGGAAATGAGAAAAAGAAGTAGGTATGTAACTTTTATTGTTCGTACTCACACATTACCAAAAGATCTAATTATATAAATCATTTTAAAATGAAACACCAATAATTCATATGTTTTCAAGCGTCTATAACTATAATTCTAGTAAATATGTTAATAAACTCAAGATATCGCTGTCAGAGAAAAACATAGTATTAATGACATCTACTCCCGCATGAATGGAACTTTCTATTGCAAAACAATATGTGAAAATATTCCATGAAATGGATATATAAGATAGCCTCATTAATATCGAAAACTCAAAACAATCGGCAAAAATCGCCAATAATAACAACATCAATCAACATCAACATAATTTTCTCATCGCCTCTTCGCAAAAAAAAACTTCCGCGGGAAAGCTCGGGTTATTTTTATCAAAGAAAACTCATTATTTGATTCCGATGGAATGTAATTACGCGTTGCGCAAAAACAAGTCTTTGTGGGCGTAGTCAAAGCCCTGTCAGTTGTTATTTTGTGTACCACCCGTCTACTGCGTAATGTAGAAAAAAATATTGATTGTTCAAGAGATTAATGCGTTGAGAACAATCATGACTTTGCGAAATAAGGCGTAGATATAAATAACTATATTTTGTTGAGGTCTAAACAAATCTTAAAAAGGAACATATATACATTTTATAAAGATATCGTTGATACGCTATAAAGCCTTGCGTGATTGATTATGTTGATGCAATAAGAAAATGAAGCGTCACTAAAATTTTGTATCAGTTATGAGTTGAATCGTAGATTATTATATGAGTGCCTATAATATCGAGGGATATATGCATTTAGGTTGATGAGGTACAGATTGACTCCAAAAACACTTTAGTGCATCCTTACAGCACATATAGGAGGTCCATTGGATGTCAAAATTCTTTATCATGGGAATATACTGCTCAGATACGAGTACGAGTATGTCTCAAATTATAACCGTAAATAATACTTTGCATGTACGCAATTTACAGACATTTCAACGGCTTACCTGTCCGTGGAGAGCTGACCATATCTTCATACGCGGTCTTCTTCTCCGGTCTACTCCAGCCCGTGGTCTCCAGCCCAGCTCGTAAGGTCGTCGACATCGATGGCCAGGCTGACGTCACCTTCGATCTCAAAACAGACTTGGACTTGGCAGAAGATGCTGCAAGACCCTTGGTCGTTGAAGCGGTCTTGGAAGAAAAGGACACGTTAATAAGGCAGAATGTATCTTCGAGGATTTTACTATTACGGACGCCTTATAGGTTGAAAGTATCTGCGCCGAGTTACTTCAAGCCCACCTTGCCCTTCAATGTGCAGGTAAAGATCCTTAACGTCCTATCAGCCGCACATGATACGTGCTTTATCTTAACTTAGTAATCGTTTGGAAACAGCAGAATAACTAACTATAACTATAAGAAAAACAAAGGCAAGAAAATGCAAACCGGGCTCGCGCAAGAAGGGTTCCGTACCATTGTTATATGGGGCAAGCTAGAGCTTAGCTATCACGGTTTCTGAGAAACAGGTGGGAGGTAGACAGCGGATGCTTCGTAATAGCCCCCATTTTTGCCGGAACCCAAAAAAGTAATATTCGGAATTAGGTCATCAGTGTAAAACCGTTTCAACATATCCAAAAAGTTACGACGGCCAGTGTACCGCTTAGCTCAATGTCTCGGTAGTAATTTGTATTGGTAACAATGGTATCGTAAAGCAATCGTAATTTAATGATCGGGCGTGACTAGATAATCTATCGTGATATCTACAGTATGCCACAGTAGATTTATGAGTTAGACTCGCTTACTCTTGTAGGCAATATCGGATTTATCATCAAACTAGCTGCGTCCCGCGGTGCTACCCGCGTTAATCCGGGACAAAAAGTAGCCTATGTGTTAATCCAAAGTCAAATGTATCTTTACACCAAATTTCATAAAAATCGGTTCAGCCGTTTGAGCGTGAAGAAGTAACAAACATACACACTTACTCACTCACACACTTCGCATTAATAATATTAATAGGATCAAAATATACTAGATCGACAAATATGATTAATTTTGCACACAAAAAATCATAATAAAAATTTGCGTGATATTTGTTTTATCAATTTCAGATTGAAGTAGTAGACTCGTCCGGTCAAGTGATAGATGAATCCGGTGAAGTGACAGTGGAAAGACTATGGGATGATGGTGCTCCAGTTAATGTGACCACGCTGCCCTTGAAGAAAGGGCTCGCTACTTTCACCCTCGTTCCTGATAGAGCCCATGTCAATTCCACACTCAATTTAGTGGTGAGTTATATCAGGGATCAGAATACTAGAGAGGATTGCTGATACCCATACAATAAAGCAGGGCGCGGAAGTTTGCAATAACCGATGATACCTAGATGGCGATGCAAATCGAGCGTGCAGCCTAGCTGCCGGAAAATTGTCAATGTTATAGTGATATTACTATAGTAGATTGCATGACCCGAGTGAAGTCGTTTCAAGAAAATTCGAATAGATGGCGCTACGTGATCGAATGATACACGAAGTACAATTTTCAACCAGAGGTTGAGCGTCTATTATATTTATTAGTCTATGGTTATATTTATAAATCTTGGATATACAAAAAAGTTGATGAAAATTACAAGACATCAGCCAAGTAGCTATAAAAATTTCTCGCAAAAATGTTTCAACTAATTAGTTTCCTTTCACAGTTCGATAACAAGTCTAAAAATTAATTTAAACTTTCAGATAAAATACAAAGAAGTGACGGAGCGCGTAGTAAATGTCCAAAGGAGCGAGTACTCCAACGGCCAGTTCCTTACCATCGAGATGCTGACGTCAGGCACTTCCAGCGGGCAGGAGATGCGAGCCAGGATCACAGCTACCGAGCCCATGGATCTGGTGCACTATGTCGTTATTGGTCGAGGAGATATACTATTTGCCAAGACCTTGGAGGTAAGGACTTACCAACTGCTCCTGCATGAAAATCCCGTTGGCGTTGCGCCATTCCTCTCCAGTTCACCACTTGAAGCTTGCCAAGGTCCCTATCCACGGCGTCACTCCAGCTGTACTGAGAGCGGCTTCTCCGTCTGTCTTAGCGCCCTATCCTCCGCTATCCAGTTAATTACTTAGCATACTATCATCAATAGAATATATATGTACATTTTTAGAGAACAATAATCCAAAGATGGTCTCGCCAACGCCAATGCCTATTTGTTCTTTCTCAGCAATTTTCAATAATATATTCCACAGCTAAGCCCTGCCCGTCGCAGTGTGGACATCACAGTAGCCGTAACCCCCCGCATGGCTCCAGGCTGTGTACTCCTCGCATGGTACCCACGGTTGGACGCGGCTCGCAACACACTGCTTTCCGCTGCGGTTTACACACCACAAAAGAATCTGCTGCAAAATAAGGTAAGGACAAAAATCCTACTAATAATCAGTCTAGAGTCATCGTGGTTTGGTCAGATTATTAAGTAGTTCAATTTGCACCGTGGTCCGTCATACATTAGAGACCATTTACACCTTATTTAAATTTTCAGATATCACTAGCTCCAGTAGCTACTTCAGGGCCAAGTCCGAAACCCAACAGCCTGGTGGAGTTGAGAGTGACCGGAGAAGCTGGCTCCGTGGTAGCAGTTCTTGGAGAAGATACCAACGCTATCGCCGCTGGGTTGGCTGGAAACGACGGACTAGGAAGCGGACTTGATATGCATTCTGTGAGTAGACCAAACTTTTTTAGTAGAACAAAATGTGCTTTAAGCTATTTTTGCATTCTAATATCAACTAAATATTCCTTCTGAAGCTCCAAATTTTCAATATGAAAGGACGGTCTTTTAGAACCTACTTCAAATAAGGAGGAGGTTACATGTTCAATTGTATGTATTTTAAATGTAGTTAATAATTTCAGATCGAACGAGAAGTTGAAAGTTTCAACGGGTTAATGCATTCTATGTTCAAAAATGAAGCTCACTTACCGGGCATGGGTATAGACTTAGGTGGCTACGCAGCGTCTGACGTCTTCAGGGTAAGAAAATATTATCAAACATGTCAATATTATTAGTATTTGTAGTTATTTTTGCAATGTTAGGTACTAATCGTTTCTGATTTGTATTTCAGAATGCTGGAGTAGTAATCTTGACAGATGGAGTAGTAATTAAAAATACTGAAGGTAAATGAAAATCCTAACTTTCTTCAACTATCCCAAATAATTGCTAAGCACTCAAATGTTTTTCTTTATGTTCTAGGGCAACTATCATCAGAATCTTTGGAGACTGGAACAAGGCCGCCTCTTGCAGGCCCGTATGCTTTTAGCCGGCTTCCACCCCCGCCCTCTCCGCGATATTATCTGACTGTTGCACCGCAGCCTACTTGGATGCTGTCCAACTTTACAATCGAGCAAGTCCATGATATCTTATGCCAAGACTTCAAGACGAAACTATAAACTTCCCAGCAAGACAGTAAAAGTTATCTTTTTTTTTCTTCCAGAAATAACGGAAAAGGCACTAAAGAGCGATGGACGCCCACATCTCCTTCCGAACTTACTGTGGGTGCCTTCGCCATCCACCCGACTCAAGGTCTCGGAATTGCCTCACCCACAAAATTCACAACCTCCGTCCCTCTATCTATTAGCGCGGAATTACCAGCCACATTGCAGAAAGGAGAAACGTTAGCTGCCATCGTTATATTGAAGAACAGTTTATCAGTGGACACATCTGTAGAAGTCACCTTCTACAACAGCGACCAGTATTTCGAATTTGAACCCCTGGATAACAATTTGGATTCAACGAAAAGTAAGTATTTTAAAAGAAGTTCCTGTAGCATAAGTTCTTTACACAAAAGGCAAATAATAACATCAAAACCGTTTCTTTTTTTCAGAAATAGAAACGTTCCGCCGTGAACGAGTAACTATTCCCGCCAAAGGATCTGCCAGCACGGCTTTCCTGGTCACCGTAGTCAGAGCTGGAGAAGCTTCGGTTATAGTGGAGGCAAGCGGCAATGGCGTTTCTGATTCCCTCTTCAGAACTATAGATGTCAAGGTAATGCTTTACATTAAAGGCCCTGAAAACTTCAAACTGTAATAGCATAACATATTTCATATAGACTAATTTCTCTTATTTTAGGACGGCTATGAAGAAGACCTATTCACATGGAGGCTTCTCGACGCACGACGCAACGTAGCCCGCGCTAACGTCACCCTGATTCCACCTGCAGGCATTAAGCCTGGCCCCATATCCCTACTAGCCACTGGAGATTTGCTCTCCAGTGCTATGTACGCTGCGAGATTACCTCCTACCGCAGCAGGCGACCCCCCTCATGCTGTACGGCCTTTGGCTGCTGGTTGTGTTTTGCTGGATTACTTGCAGGTAAAATAGCATGAAGTTTTTACATACATATTTGAGTGTTGATTTGTAATCTTTTGATTTCAATTACTTTTCATTGAAACATTGATGACGTCTTCATATTTCATCACCTTCATTTCAGGCTACTGGTCAAGAAGATGCTGCCATATATAAAGAGGCCAGAGCGCTGGCTGCACTAGGCTTCCAGCGGCTAATGGCATATCGTCGCCCTGATGGATCATTTGCTCCTGATATTGACGATGATTCTGAGGGCGATGTGTGGTAAGCTTCCATTTTAAAAGATAAATACCCATATATCTAGGATTAATATATGTGACTCCCTAATGACTAAAATAGTTGAATAAAAGATCCTATGTGGCCCATTTATATGTGCCCGTAAGTAGTTACTGAGATATCTTCTTATTAAAAGTTTTGTTTATGCAGGATGACATCCGTAGCGTTGCGTTGGCTATCTCGCTGTGCCCGATACGTGGAAGTGTCTCCCATTGCCAGCACAAGCGCTGCCGCTTGGTTGGCAAAAATGCAGCGCGCCGATGGCGGTTGGAGCACGCCCCCGCTTGGAAGTTCTCGAAATGATCCAAGGGCACAAGCGCCCTTATCACTTGCTGCATACGCTTTAGTCGCACTTATGCAGACAAAGGTTTGATTTGTGAATTTATTGACTTGTAACATTTATTTTCTTGATTTTGGCCTGTGACTGGTATTTTAGGTACATTCGTTGGCCCCTTGAAGGGCACGAGGGTCAGTTTCACTTTCAGACATAAATCAAAATTTCACCAAAGTCTCCTTGTCCCTTCTTTTTTAAAGAACTTGCGAAGTTCTGCAAAATTGTCTGAAAATGGAACTGACCCTCGTGCACCTAAGGATTGATATGAACGCGGCCTGATTTCACTTCCTGATTTTTAGGGAAGCGACATCTTGTACAAAGACAACATTCTCAGAGCGCAAGAATTCATCACCAAAGATCTCTCCCCGAGCTTGGATGCGTACACTCTGGCCGTGGTTAGCGGAGCGCTGGCGACAGCGAGGAACTCACAGTCTACGCTCGCACTGCAGATGATGGACAAATATGCAAACACTTCTGGTAAATACCAAAACCTACATACATACGTTAACATTGTGGTTTTCAATGTGGCCTAAAAGAACACATATTCGTACATTTAATGTTTGTTTATTTCACTCTTGTGTATTTCCAGGCTCCACATTATTCTGGTCACGTCAACTGTCGGGTTCTGAATGGCGCAACCCTTGGTTGAAGGGCAATAGCTTGGAAGCGACTACCGCCGCGTGGGCCTTGCGCGGTATGTTAGCTGCAAGACTTGTGGATGAGGCCGTGCCTGTCGTCAGATACCTGCTGGATGCTTATAAACCTGTAGATCCTGATCCAGATGTGGTACGTACGGAAAAATATACTTCTTTTTTAGTCTGGGTTAAGTGGCCCACTTTGTGTTGCTTTTATGTCTCTGGCATTGATTTTTAAACCGCCCAGGGTCCAATTAATTATTTGACTTTGCATTCTACGTTTCAGGTTTCTTGGCATTTTTAATTAGAATAAGCTTTTCTGAAGAAACAACTTGTTACAAAACAGTGAACAACCTCACACCAGCTATTTTTAGCTTCTAACAAGGTGAAAATTCGTTTCAGATGGATGCGTTAGCTCAATTTGCTGAAACAATAAGGACCTCAACCAAGTTGCGAGTATCTTTCAACGTGACCGGCTCTGAAGAAACAAGGCAGTTTCAGATTGGAGAAAATAATGCACTCATCATTCATACGCAATCGGTAAGCAGGCAATAAAATACTTGTGTTTTTATGGCAGACAATTTTCTAAGGTTGTATTTCTATGATTTTTTTAAACACTGCATCAGGTCTCATCTACTAACTAGTTTCACAGTTATGTCGAAATGAAAAAAAATGTGACGTAACAATTGGGTACGTAAAAAGCATAACAATTGATTTAAATGCTTCGTAATCTGTTTCGTGATCTTAAACACGGGTGCTACTTAAACTGGAGCGGGCCAGAGTAATACTTCAAAAAATACTGCAGCTGTCTTATATTGACATTTCTTTCCATTAAAATAAAAACATTTATAGTTGTTATCTATTGCAGGTGCGTAACAGCCGTTCAGCCAGTGTCGTCACCGAAGGTCGAGGAGTGGCACTGGTAGGACTCAGAGCTCAAGGCAGCACCAACGTAACAGCTCCATGGCCTCGTTACACCCTCGATCCCAGGGTGGACCAGGTCTCCACGAAGTATAGACTACAACTCTCTATCTGTTACGGGTTAGTATATGACTATTTTTAATACCATACAAATTGTACTTAGGGATTTAATATCCAATTTCACTTTTCGTGCTTACCACAAGAATTTACTATTAATTAATTTCATAAGTGTAATTTAATTTTCAAAATATGTTTTGTTTTAGATTTGTGGCTCTAGGAAACGAGACTGAAAGTGGATTAGTTCTGCTGACTGTGCAGCTGCCGTCTGGCTACTTGGCTGATATCAACACCCTTACAGAGCTTACAGTAAGTTAATTCATTGTTTACGCTATACAGTTAGACATTAGACAAGTCGCGTCATAACTCTGGCCGAAGGTGAAACTGGCTTTGTCTGAAAATACTGGCTCTCAAGGAGGCTGCCGAAAAACACTTTCATGTGCTTAGTGTACTTACTAGCTATCAAGGGCACTACTTGACCCATTGCTTGAGACTTTGGGATGTTCCGCGTTCGTATATATCAGTCACCGAGTATATTTCATATGAATTGTGTTATTTCATAAAAAAAAATCGCGTTTCAGGATATTTATGTTTATCGTACAAAATGACGCTTTCCGCGTCTGTCCTTATTTCATTAAATTCTCCAAACCCACGCAAAGGATTTTAACGCGAACGTCATCATTGGGCAGATAATATTTTGAAACATGCTAGTTAACAACAAGGGGAGATCCCCAAGTTCCACTTCCAAGGATGACAAGGACAAAACATTGGATTTACAGTTTTTTTCGTTATTGCTTGAAGACAGTCTAAAGAACAACTCTAAGAATATTTTTACTTAATTTGGTACCAATCAGACTAATGGATTAGAAATAAAACTAGTTCAAAAAATATATTACATTCTTTGAACCAGTATTTTTTTCATATTGATAAATCGGATTGATGTCAAAATAAGTATAAATATTCTTAGAGTTGTTCTTGCGAATCGAGTAAATGATCTTCTTTTGCTCCTAGGCCGTCCGTCACGTAGTATCAGCGCGAGTAGAGCGAGGCGGCGCGCGCGTCGTGGCGTGGGTGCGCGCGGCGCGAGGCGAGCGGTGCGCCACGCTAGCCGCGCCGAGAGCCTTGCCCACGGCGCGACAACGGCCCGGCTGGGCTACGCTTGAAGATCTTTATGATTCCAGTAAGTAAAGGTGATCGGGCCGGTTTCCGCAGTCAGGTCCTCCTATGAGTTACCATTCTACGTATTGTGAAAAAGTAAAGGCCGATAGAGAAAGGCGTTTTACAGAAACGTGGTGAAAAGTTACAGATACGTGGTGGTGATCTATCTTTATTCCTCAACCTTTTCATGGGCTTTCATTTTTCAATCAATTGTATGTAAATCGGACGCCTTGGAATCCGACACCAGAGCTTGGCTAAACTCATACGGATAAGAAGAATTAACTGTATCACCATGTATTCCCTAAACGTAAACCACTATTCAATCTACCCATGTCAAGAAATACTTATTTAGCAATTATGTCAAGCTGCCTTTATAAAAAACTTAGCGTGAAATCGTGACTTCATCTAAAACCGTTTATGAGTGGTAGAATATACCACTAGTTTAGTTTTTGTATTTTGAAAAATCCCAAAAATGATCTTGATCCTTTACTTATTCTAAATCTTGTTCAATCCCCAGGTCACCGCGCCCGTCAATTCTTCCAACCGATCCCAAGCACCGCGTGCGACGTGTGTCGCCTCTGGGAGTCGTGCTCGAAAGCATGCGGCGCCGCAGCGTTGCAACGATCAGATGATAGGACCGGCAGAAGCGATGGTGGAGCTACGTTCAGATCTGCGCCAGATTCTGCTGCTTCCTTGACTATTGCTCCTTTGATGTTGACTCTAGCAGCTGTCCTAGCAATGTTATAGTTCTGAATTGCTCAAAATATCCTTCGTTTCCTTGTCGTTGGCTCGCAGCCTTGGTTTTACGACGTATTTTATGGAACGGCGCCTTCTTAAAGGTCTTCACAACGTTAAAGTATCGTTTGACGGCTTAGATGTTTATTCTTGTTATTTCGAAACTCGATAAAATATCCAAATGATGCGCAATAACAAGAAAACAAGGCTAATGTCAACCCGATCTTTATATAAAACGTGTTTTAACTCTTAATACTAACTAGTCAAATTGCGCTATTATATACTTATTATTTTATTATTTTGAATCAAAATGAATTTACTACAAAGTGCTTAAAAATATCGACTCAAATATTTGAGATTTTTCAGTACTGAATATAAGCTTATAGTAAATATTGACTTGACAAAGATTTTATATACTACTATGTTTTATTAATAGTCTATAATATTATAATTTATGTCATAAGTTAGTTAATAAAGTAACTAGATAACACCAATATTATGAAGTGTTTTAATTTATATACCTAGACTTTATAGTAACTAAATACAGGTCTACTCAAAAAAATAAGTTTCTACATAGATAACTTGCATTTATTAAACAACCGACAATAAATAAGTGTAATCACACTACTTTTATCGCTTATATTTAAGATATTTCCAACTTGCCCATCATCCAGTGAAAGAATCCGAGTATCGAGAATGACATCGTGAGAGGCACTGCCGAAGCTTTGATCCACGCCCAGAGACTGAAACAAGGAAGGAAAGTTATAAGGAATCAAAGGATGATATAGGGCACGAAATGCACCTGGCGTTCAAAGGATTGACTAAACACTTGAGCACTGCTTTGGTAACCTAGTGGTCTGTGCATCCAACTGAATAGCGCAAGATTCCGGGTCGAATTTCCGCGGCGTTACAAATTTTGAATGGTGAATTCGAACGTTTGACTCGAATCTTAAAATTTTATGCCAGCACGTCATATCGGAATTTGTATTCGCGTAATTTATATATACATATATTTTATATATTTTGCATATTCCGTTGCTCTAAATTTTTGCGGAATACGGCGAACATCGCCGAGCGATGTGAAGTTCCAGCATTTCGGCTAACTAAGGTGATCTGTCGCAATCATTGAGGTTAAGCAACAGTCGATGCGGACAGTCTTTGAATGGGTGACCATGCACATGATCGTCTAATAAAAAAAGTGTAATTATCATCTTAGACTCTACTGTGGCGACCCACCAATAACACGTTAAATTGTAGATCCTGGTTGATACTACATATTTTCTAGTCACTTGCATACACCACTGAAGGACGCATCACGAGAGATAACTCTCAGTGTGAGTGCTGCGCGACTAATATACTGCACACACATTTACTTAGTAGTCATAGAATTAAATAATGTATTTCGTTTTGATTAAGCTTTGTAAATTTAAGTAAAGAAATAAATGATTGATTGCAATCTATCAATTGATTCTCTTAGTACTAGCAGTCGTTAACCCTTTATTGAACAAAGTTGTTTTTAAACATCATTGGCCTTCTTTTTTTTTTGCGCAATGTAGTTTATAAACAACACTCACATTATTGTAAAAAAAGTATAGTAAAGTAATGTCTAGATCTTGTTACTCATTTTTCCTAGACAATAATACAATATGTCTATTACACAAATATATTTTTTTAAAACATGAAACAAAAATCGTCCATTTAAGGGTTAAGCCAAGTCAGAGACCTTCGGGCGGTTTGATAACTCTCGACACCAGACCTTGCCCACTTGGCTTACGTGAATTCCAAGAAGGAGAAGCGTTTATGCATTTTGTTTCAGCTAACTTACTCATAAGGATCGTCAGAGATGTAGAAGGGCGCCGGAGTAGGCACGAGGCCGCTGTCCGCGATGTGCGCCGGCACCGTCGGCCGGTCGTCCACGTCGGTCGGGGTGTGCTCCAACATGTGCACGATGTTCTGACCTTCCACCACCTGGCAGGATCACATATTGAGGGAGATTAATCCTGGATGTAGGGTCATTGAACCATACGATAATGAAGCAAATGGCTAAAAACTTTTATTTCTTATTCTAGATTCAGCGCCACGCTACCGGCATTTGCCGGTTTAGCGCACCATTCTGATTCGATCAATAAAAACGTCATAATATTTTTTGTATAAAATATGTAATTAAAATCATTAAACATTACCTTTCCTACAACAGTGTGCAAATTGTCCAACCAAGGAGTTCCAGTAGTTGTGATCAAAAACTGACAGCCGTTTGTGTTACTCCCTGAAAATATAAATTCAAATTCATTTATTCCTTAAAATATAGCATAACAGAGACATAGTCTCTAGAGCGCTACATTTTTAAAAAATCACACATAAACACTAAAAGTAAACATTTGTACAATACTTTATTTAAATAAAAAACAATTAATACGTAAGTAACTTAATAAATATACAAATTATATAACAATATACAAACACTTAAATTACTACAAGAAAGAGACTTAAATATATGAAAGGATTGAATTAAATAAAATAAAACACATGAAAATATAACATTATAAAGGTAATAATTATAAGTGAAGAGATAATATGGTGAAGTTTTTTTTAGTTAGCGATGTACCTAATATCATAGACAAAGACACTAATTTGTCTATGCTAACATTCAAATACCACTATATCACTGAGAAAACAATGCGGACGACATACCAAACGAAAGGGCCTGACTAGTAGAAAATATACACAATCAAAAATTTCAAATCCAAAAAGGCTGTCCTCAAAAATTAAGTGGGGTTGTCTAGACATTTTTGGTCTATAATTGTTATTAAAGTTATTTAAAATTAAAAGTATATGAGTACATATATACCTTTATTCGCCATCGAGACAAATCCTGCGCCAGTATGCTCTGTGTCCAAATTTTCATCTTCAAAAGTTTCTCCGTAAATACTGATGGAACCAGTTCCATCATCAGATACTACATCACCTCCTAAAACCAAAAGTACAACTATTGATGCTATTCTTCACAACATTGAAATTGTTTTACGAGCTAAGCAAATATAACATTTCTCTTTAATAATTTACTAATATAACTTTTGAAATTCGAAGTAGTAATAGAAGCTCAACATACAAGCATACTGACCAGTTAAAAACAATTCAAAATCACACATTTATAGAGCCCAAAAAATAGATTTCAACTCACCTTGTACCATAAACCTTTTGATGATGCGAGTGAAAGATGTCCCTTTATAAGACTTTCCCTTGACACCTTTAGTAGCAAGAACTTTGAAGTTCTTCACAGCTTTTGGCGCTAGATCTCCGAACAGACCAATCACAACCCTTCCTAGGGGCTTATCGTCTCTATGGATATCGAAAAAAACTTGATCTGTGACACGAAACTGCCGCGCCTGCAAAATTAATTAGATTATGTGTCAATTAACTGGAATTAGCACCAGGCTACTTATTGACAAATGAAAAACTGTAGCCTAGCACCTAACAGCGTGTTCTGGCAACTTCCAGAGCCAGTTATTTCAAACTAGGCATTCTCCACCTTCGTCCAGTGTCTCTGACTCTTATAGTGACGCACCTTGCTAGTGAAATGTATATCAGTCTGGTGTAAAAAAATGTGACTAAACATATTTTTTTTCATTATCATGAATTTCTTGAAGCATGATTTTATAAATATTTAACATGACTGTAATAAAATAAGACTACAAAATTATCAATTTCATTTGATAACATCTGAACACTTATTCTGGCAGGTTCCAGAATGTTATTCTAAAATATTTAATTAAACTCACTTCCGATGATAAAATAACAGTTGAAACACAAACTATAAACAAGAATGCACTAAACTTCATTTTATATGAATATTTTACTGAACTCAACAAAGTGGTTTGTGTTACTACATGGATACCTAGTGAGGATAGTATAGTGCCTACTATTGTTAATTTAATAAACTTGTGACAGGTGAAGCCATATAAGTCTACTGTTGTGGCTTAAAAATGTACCTCGTTGTATCAAAATTACTATTTCAGATTGCTATTGCATCATATAACATAGCTATAGCAAGGAATTTTCTAAATGGCTTGGATTGATCATTTTGAATATGATTTTATTGGGGAACTGATGATTCATGACATAAACAGCAGACATTCTCACATCTGGGACCCACATTCTCACTGCGGGGACTTAGGGACTTCTCTCACAAGGAGAGAGATATAGGCCATAATCTACCACACTGTGTAAGTGCCAGTTGGAGGAGGACACAGGTCAGTATGCATGTTTGTTATTTCTTCACACTCAAATGGCTGAACCGATTTTGATGAAATTCGGTGTGAAGATAGGTTATTAAAACTTAGGCTACTTTTAATTCTGAAAACAATTGTGGTTCTCGTGGGATATGCGAATAATTTCATAATTTTTGTTACTCTTCCATGCTCCAACAGATTTTCATGAGATTTATCTAGAAGATTGGTTGGGATACAAGAACAACTTCTTAATCTATGTTACTCCTTCATGCTCCAAAAGCTGGACTGATTTTGATGAGATTTACGATGAAGATTTATTAGACTTTGGATTAACACATAGTCTACTTTTTATCCCGGATTAAGCGAGTAACACAGCGGGTGCAGCTAGTTTACTATAATTAAATATTTACATACCATTCCAAAAACCTCTTGGCTAAATAGATCTCTAGAGACATTCGAAGCAACTGCATTGTTAACAACTTTTACTGTTGTAATGACTAGTCCCATCTTCACATATTATTTTATTAGTATGGCTTTTCACATGCAACTTGAGTTTATCTTGCCGACTGAATTCTCTCTTGCAATCCAAAAGTTCTCTATAAGGGCATTTGTATAGTTTACTGTTTTGATGCAGCTTCATATGCCTCTGTAGTAGGTCTCGTCTCATGAACATACTTTTGCAAACTAGACATTTAAACTCCTTGTTCCCATGCTTCAACATGTGGTTGCTCAGGTACTTCTTCATGTGAAAGCTACTGTCACACACATTACATTGATATGGCTTAACCTTTCTATGAGTCTGCAAATGTAGCCGAAGCCTCTTATCACTAGCGAAAGTCTTGTTACAATGAATACACATCTTTTTATGATTCTCAGTTAACATGTGCAATGACAACTTTTCTGGCTTCTTAAAAACAGCATCACATTGCATACATTTATACAGAACCTCCTGTGCACTCTGCTTAGTTAAGTTATTGTGACTCAGCTGATGGGTTGCAACACTTTCCAATGAGACATAAGGTTTCTTACAGATATAACAGCAGAAAATTGGTGCAACATGCTCTGCAGACACATGTAGTAACAAATTCTCAACAGTTTCAAAGAAATAAGCACAGTCACCTTGGATGCATTTGTATTTCTTCATTACCTCGTGACTCTTTAAATGTGATCTGAATATGTTGTAACTCGAAAACACAATCTGGCAATAAGGACATGAGTAACTCAATAACTCATCTTCTGAAGACTTTGCAGTGGTTTCACTGAGACTGTCTGGCCAAACTTTATGTGAGAAAATGTGGCGCTGTAAGTGAGAGTTTTGAATGAAACATCTACCACATATAAGACACTGGTATGGCTTCATATCATGAGATTTGCCATGAGCTTTTAAGGTTTTCATATTTTTAAACGTTTTTCCACATTCAGTGCAAGTTGGACTTGTTGAAGATACACAATGAGACTTCATAATATTTTCTTGGTGTTGTGTGTTTGATACTTCTGTGTTCCAAGATATGCTTGCAGCTGGATCGTCTACAACTGAAGATTCGGCTGGATAATCTTCGTTTACTTCTAGGCCAGGACCACATTGAGATCTTTTATGGTTTAAAAACATTTCCAAAGAATTGAAAACTGATTTGCAAATACCACAAACAAAAATATCTTCATTTAATGAATCCAAAACAATAACGTGAGCCATATTATTCATTATATTTTTTATATTTTGTCTAGAATAGGTTTACAGTCGTAGACAGAGGAAACAATTTACAGTGCTGACAAAACAAACAGGTTTACTTTTTTGTTTTTTCCCACGGATCAGAAAAAAGTGGTTTCCCATAGGTTTTTCTCATCATTCCGTCAAATTTTTCTTTATAGCACTTTTTTTATTTATATAGTGTTTTCATAATGCTTTTGGAATTTTTGTGTAACTTTTTTGCATAATTGAATATGAATCTACAATTTGTCTCTAATGAAATAACTTTGATTTGAGAAAATTTCCGATGATTATTTTGGTCGTTCGAAGTGATAGCGCCGAAGAAAAAAGAATTTACATTTAGTTGTCAGTGTTACAAATTGATGTCATTGTCAGCTCTATAGTATGACCATTTATGGTAAATGTATGCCATTTTAACAAATATCGCTAGTAAATTTTGCCTATAACAGACTGGCACATTTCTAAGATTCATAGGAAATGTGAATCGATTATGAAATGCTATATACAATTGACGAGAAAGAAACTGAATCATTGAAAGTAGTACCACTAGAGAAATACTAAATGTGTAAGGGAGCGACATAATCTAAATATAATCCAACTAATATAAATATAGTGGAAGCTAATAGACCATTTGTCTAAATCTACACAAAAAAAAAACTGTGTAGGTTAAAATGAATGTGAAAATAAAGCAAATATTGATAAGAATAAATTTAGCTGAATTTGTCGTACAAGTCAAACGCTGCCAGCTTGATGGGTACGTTTGGGTGAGGGGCTTTGACATAGGCTTTTAGACTTAATTTTATTCTACACATGTGTGGATTGATATTAAAAAATTGTATTTTGACTGATTAAAAATTGTTTGTGTTTTAAAATGTTTTCATGAAAGCATAATTTTTGGCAGTTTTGGCGCCGGTTGTGGCAAATTCGCTAACACTGTAATGGTCACCCTGACTGACTTGTTTTGTTTGGATGTGACGAAGAATTTCTTTTTCATTGTATTTAATTAAACAATACGAAACGAGGAAAAAGAACCGGTGCAAGTGAAGAGCTCAAATCTAGATCAACTAACGCTTTGTTTTGCGTAAGTAGATGAAGTTTTATATCGTAATACTACACATCGAACACATATAAGAGCTTCGGAGGTTGCACCGAATTTTGCTGGAATTTGTAACCATTGTTTTCTGTTTATCTACTTTAAATAAATTCCCAATGCTGAGCGACCTGGCTCGTGACGTCACTTGTAACGTTTGGTACAATATGTGAAATATCTTATTTTTTATAACTAAAATATTTCTACCTGCTGATCCCAGCCAACATTGTTTTGCCACATTAAGAAAAATAGGGGTTAGAGTAAAAATCTCGGTTCGATGTTGGGGTGATGAGCATTCTATGTATGTAATTTACTAAATGCCTAATAGTTCACGGCTTAACGGCAAACAGCCCCTAACAAGTGAAGTTACTCTGCGGCTTCACCGCATACTCGCGGGAGTAGGATTGTAGATGGTGATATTAACTTATATTTTATTGTAAGAATCTTCCACAAAGTTTTAGAAAACATTATAAATATATATAAGAGTGGTAAAGACCTTCTCAAGTTATAGTCCAGAAGAAAGTGAGGTTCATTTTTTATATATAGATGTATGAATTATATTTTTATTTTACTAACACCATTAGAAACGGCACAAGCTAGGTTGCATAGTATTTAAATTGGATTTTTATGGTTTTTACAATAAGCACTGCAGCACATTTTTAATGGAATTTATTGTTTCAGACTATGACTGTAAATAATACAATTGCTCATCAACGCTTGGTTCTAAGTGGAGATCGTGAAAGGTATTGTCCAATAAACCTAATCTAAATAGGAAGAATTATTGATAGATAGTCATAAAGATGATATACTGTGTGTTTAGTGTTGTTAAGTATACTGTTTGCAATATATTCTTTCACTTTTATAGAAATAAATGTATTATTGATTGATGAAACTCACAATTTAAAATTATATGTTGTTTTATAATTAAAATGTTGTTTTAGGTTCAAAGAACTTCTTAGAAGAAGACTAATAGAATGTGGTTGGAGAGATCAAGTTAGAGCTCTGTGCAGAGATGTTGTCAAGGAAAGTGAAAGCACCAATGTTACTTTTGATTCATTAGTAACTAAAGTTACGCCAAAAGCCCGAGCCCTAGTACCAGACACAGTAAAAAAAGAACTGCTACAAAAAATCAAAAGTCATCTGTTAAGTCAAAAAGAAAACTAACTGCTGAATATGTTATTTAAGTTTAGTTAATCTTATGTCTGAAGTGGTACTAAGACTACTCCTAATATAATTTACTGTATGTTTGCATTTATTTTATGATATCAGAGCATTGTCTTCTTAGAATGCACCAAGTGAGTTGGAATTATGTAATAAAAGACTAAGTTGTTATAACCAACAGTATACTTTATTTTATAAACATTTATACATTTTGTGTCAAACAAAAATATACATAGTTAATATTGCTTTTACATAATACTGCCACTAGAATTCATTCCCTTAATGTCATGAGGATACTTCCACTATTGTCATGAAATTAATTGTAAACCATCCAATAATTGAGCCATTAAGAATTGGAAAAAAGACATCTATTTAAAAATACTGAGCTGATTTTTAGAAATTTTTGGGCCTGTTCAGAAAGTACAGTCTTTTCCAATAAATTAATAATAATATTCTAATTTGGTTCTTAAATGAAGAAGCTAGGTATGAGATTAAAACAAAAAAACCATACAGTCAAATTGAGAAACTTCTCCTTTTTTTGAAGCCAGTTAAAAAGGAAATCAGTATATTAAAAAATATAGCTAACTCGAGCCATGGCACAGTCAGACAAATATTGTAGAAAACTGAAATAGGTAAAACAAACTTGAATGTAGAGTGAAAATGCACAATACAACTCTGTGCAGAATTTGAGCAATTAAAAAATGTAGACTACTTTGAGAGCTTGTGTATATTATATGTATAAACAGATCACATATATTTTATTACTGCAGCTGGATATATATTAAAAAAAAAATTAGCTATAATGTAAAGTAACTACAATTCAAAACCATAAAATAAAAAAAAAATGAATAAGATAAAAATATATGTTTGACACACATTTTTACAAATGTTTACTCTCATCATACATAATATAAGAAATACAACACATTATAGAGCGAGAGCCCATACGTTTCTGACCTTCGTCATTTTATAAAAGCTGAAAATTGTTCTATGTGTGTCCCTAGTAGAGGTAAGAATAATCCCCAAACATGAAGCTGAGGCAGCAGTGGCTTTGGCAGATAACTGGTAACAAAGGTGTATAAAATTCCATCTCAAATTCGTTATAGTATAAAACCTGATTTTTTCACATTTGATTCATAATAATATCAAAAGTCGCGTTGCTCATTGCCAGACGGTTATTATGGTGGCAACCCTCTGCCAGACACCCTTAAACTATTATAATTTATGGGTATACTTACGTTATATTATAAAACCTAAATTTTATATATAATCTTTTGGGGGCCTATTAATCTATGTTTACATAAAAGCCGGACAGTTTCAATAGTTCTATCATGTTGCCAGACGCATTCAAAGTGAGCAGTTGTTCGGGGAGCAAGGAGCGTATACAGTAACTAGTGCGAGTTAGACAGAGCGCTTGGTCTAATGCAGCCCTTCACTGTGCATCCACTGTAATCAAGTTTTTTTTATTATTAATTTCTTAATCAAAAAAATTCATTATTCTTTTTTTACAGTTTGAATAACAAATATTTAAAACAATACCCATTAAAATTGTTCTAATACAACTTCAATCATATCGAAACTCTAATAATTTTATTTATATTATTTTTCATTTATATTATTTTGACGACCTCGTTGGCGTAAAGGTTACCATGCCGGTCTGCTAATCAGAAGGTTCCGGATTCGATTCCCGGCCCGGTCAACATCTTTGTGCTTAACTAAATTTGTTGGCTGTGGGTCTGGGTGTTAAATATGTATTTATATATAATATATATGTATGTATATGTAGTATATCAGTTGTGTTAGCAACCATAATACGAGCTAGAAATGGTTCAGTATGGGGCTAACCAGCCGTGTGTGAAATGTCCAAATATTAAAAAAAAAAATGTGTTATTCAAACTGTAAAAAAAAAATGAAATTTTTTGATTAAGAAATTAATAATAAAAAAAACTTGATAACAGTGGATGCACAGTGCAGGGCTGCATTAGAACAAGCGCTCTGTCTAACTCGCACTAGTTACTGTATACGCTCCTTGCTCCCCGAACAACTGCTCACTTTGAATGCGTCTGGCAACATGATAGAACTATTGAAACTGTCCGGCTTTTACGTAAACATAGATTAATAGGCCCCCAAAAGATTATATATAAAATTTAGGTTTTATAATATAACGTAAGTATACTCATAAATTATAATAGTTTAAGGGTGTCTGGCAGAGGGTTGCCACCATAATAACCGTCTGGCAATGAGCAACGCGACTTTTGATATTATTATGAATCAAATGTGAAAAAATCAGGTTTTATACTATAACGAATTTGAGATGGAATTTTATACACCTTTGTTACCAGTTATCTGCCAAAGCCACTGCTGCCTCAACTTCATGTTTGGGGATTATTCTTACCTCTACTAGGGACACACATAGAACAATTTTCAGCTTTTATAAAATGACGAAGGTCAGAAACGTATGGGCTCTTGGGCTATTAGTAGTGCTTGTGTGCAGTTATTTAAATGCATTGGAGGTGAAAAGTATAAAATAAAGAAATTGCAGTTCCAAAGTAATTGTGAGCAAGTAAATTCTTAGCACAACTTTTTTAAAGCTCTTTCATACAATATCCTGGTCTAATAGTTTTACTGATTTCTATTTTCTACATACATATAAGTTACATACTTTGTTTATATTTACAAAAATAATATTCATATGGAATGTAATTTGGACTTGGTTATACCTTTGATCAAGTATAATTTATAAAATAAGCTAAATAGTAACAGTATTCAGTACTCTCTTAGTTACATTACGATATAAACTTAAAACTACCTACCATTTATATAAAATATATCCTACTTACACATCGAGTAATTGATCAATCCATTTATACAATACTGTCGTTCATAATGAGCAATTAATAATCAAGTATACATTGTTTACAATTTAATTTACTTAAAAATAATTGCGGCGAATATTCAGGACGAAAATTGACTTATCCAAATAGTTGTGGACTGATTTCAATTGATTAACATCATTACATGTAACGCCAATTTCAAATATTATACAGCAGATGCTAGTACATAACCATAACAACTAATTACAAAGAGATTCATAAATAGGAACATAATATACATTTACAATATTGTTCTAATAAATAAATCAGCTGCGAACAATGATTCTAACTATATCTGCATTAGAGAAGATTCATAATGTGCGTAAATCTTAATAATAAAACATTTTCTAAAAATGATCAACATTGCATAATAAAATTTTGAAGTAAACAACAGAATATTTGTGGATAGTCACAACCAGCGTGCTAGGACGCGTAATTTTGATTCCTTTGGCTCTTTGCATATGCAAACAGAAACAGATACAATAAGCTAAAGTACTAATGAATAGTAGATCTTTTAATACATTGCATAAGTGGACTAATTTACCACTCATTAACCGAAATATACATACAATATAAAATCAACAACACCTCTAAAATAAAATTACATTACCCTATATCGAAATGGCTACTGTATTTATATGAATACGACACAATGGATATAGTTATTACGATTTAATTAATTATCATTACATTCATCTCACATCTATATCTTTAAGAAAGTTTGGCAAAGTTCTGGTAATTGCAAAATTTACAAATTTAAGAATGAGGTGGGCAAAATCTTGTAAGTACAAATTTATAGTTATAAGTCATAAACAGTCTTATAGGCTTTACAGGTCGTGTAAAGGACACTTCTAGGAATAATTATACCAATTTTAGTACGAATCAGATGCGATGTACGAAATATAAAAAAAATAACAAAAAATCTGAGCAATTTCTTTTTCATATTGATAAATGTTATTGGTACCAAATTGATATACATATTCTAAGGGCAGTTTATTGGACGGTCTATAAGCAATTCATTCGATCATTTTACCTTTTTAAAAATTATAACTATAAAACTGTACATGCAGGGTTTTGCCCATTTCATCACCCGAAACACTGAATTTATCCAAAATCTTGTTACATATATTACCTAGAACTAATGTTAAATGTATCATTCTGAAGTAATGAGAGTAGCTTGTAAGGTCAGTAAATGCTTTATGGCCTTAATACGAGTTTCCAGCCATTGTAACCAAAGAAATAGTTGTTTATTCTAAACACTGAACATACACTTATATCTATCTTAAAAATATATTTATTGCTGTTGGTAATCATCTCAAATAATAATCAATATCAAATAAATTACATTACACATTGTCATTGTTGTCTACATGAGAAATTAATTAAACAATTTGTCATAGGTGCCACAAATAGCTACCGAGATTAATTACGAGAATCATACTTTTTATATTAAATAGCTACCAAACGAAATAAAATAGATTACTTTAGTCTTCAAAGGGCAAGCTTTCGCAGGAAAATTGGAATGTTTTAAAAATACTTCGAGTTCACACTTATCAAGGTTAATCTTATAACTAAACATAAATGGTGGTAGCGATATTCACCTTACAAACATACCATTTATATCGACAAGTGACGTCAATATGTCATTCGTTTACTTTCACAAATATCGATCCATGAAACGGCCCGCGCTGGACAGATCAGTTTTCACTGCAAATCTTTCTCATATCACTATTATTATTATAAGATAGGCGAAGTGAAGTCGTGCACCGGGAATTATTATCTTATTCTAACATGTTACATTAAGGTCTGCACAGTACGCGGCGAATACAGATTTTGTAATACATATATGCCATACATCTTTTTTTTCAGAACTGTATAGAAATTAGAAAGATGAAGTTGTACCTATACACTTTATCTTTCCTAAACTCTACCAAGGTATACAGCAAACAAGAGTTATATTTTTACTATATTTAAACCTTACTGTCAGTGTGTGTGTATGTGTTTACGTGTGTACCGCGAGGCGAGCGAGCGGTGGCTGGCGGCGCGGGCGCGGCCTCTGGGTGGGTGCTCGAGATACCAGGACCAGAGAGGAGGCTAGCGCCATACGCACTGGTGCTCGGGTGCCGCCCGGCAGCCTGAAATGTTACATGCACATATAACAGAGAACCATGTGAAGAACAAACCTTTTTGTGATAAATCCTAATGGAATAGTTTGTAAACAGATTTTGTAAATAGTTCCCAAGAAAAAGATCTGACATCGTAAATATATTTTTGTAGTAGTTGATTCTGTAAAACAAGTCTGTCATGGTCCTAAGATTAACATTTGAGTTTCTAGGAAATACTGATAATTAAAAGAATTATCAGTATCTCCTAGATTCTGTAAATAGTTACAAGAAAGAGATCTGATATTGTAAATATGCTGCTTTTGTAGTTACTTCCGCATTAGCATGACTGTTGTTGTATTTGTTTGTTTATCTGACCATTGAAGAATCAGCCTTAAATTGTTTTTATCTCAGATAAAACGTTTATCTCTTTTATCCCGAATTAAAGCGGGGCACACACCGCGGGGGCGCAGCTAGTATTAAAATAAAGTAATGTTTTACCTGCGAAGTAAAAATGCTTTTAAGCGAGTGTGGCTCGGTGGTAATAACGTCTGCTTTTCAATCAGACGGCCTCTGGTTCGATCCCGGCCCCACACCAATGACTTGTTATTCAAGTTATGTGTGGATTTTCACTCGCTTTACGGTGAAGGAAAACATCGTGAGGAAACCGGCATGTTTGAGGACCACAATATCCGAAAGACATGTGTCATCCGCCAACCCGCACTTGGCCAGCTTGGTGGATTACGGCCTATATATCTCTCCTAGTGAGAGAAGGCCCCGAGTCCCAGCAGTGGGAACGTATAGTGGGCTGCTTATGCTAATGTTTTACCTGACAAGTACGGTGGTGACAGCGGCCCTGGCGTCGGCAGTGGGCTCTATAGCGACGGGGCGCAGGTCGGGCGCGCGCCGCCGCCGCCCCGCGCCGCCCGACGACACGCTGCCAGCTACCATCACCGTCACCGCCGCGAACGGACGCTTCGCCATGTGAAGCATCTGGAAGTGATCATACTAATAGAATAGCCAAGAAATTCACGTGCATTTTACAACTAATGGATTGGTTACCAGATTATTGAGAGTAGGTAAGAAAATCAAATATACAGTTACTATTTTTACAATTGGTAGCAAGAATGTTTCTTATTTGACGATCTCGTTAGCGTAAGGGTTACCATGCCAGACTGCTAATCAGAAGGTTCCGGGTTCGAATCCCGGCCCAGTCAACATCTTTGTGCTTAACTAAATTTATTGGCTGTGGGTCTGGGTGTTAAATATATATGTATTTATATATAATATGTATGTATGTATATGTAGTATATCAGTTGTGTTAGTAACCATAATACGAACTAGAAATGGTTCAGTGTGGGGCTAACCTGCCGTGTGTGAAATGTTAAAAATTAAAAAAAAAAAAAAAAAAAAAAACCTATTGTTTTTTACATATTTTGTATTAAGAGCTACAAGTAATGAGCCTGCATCTCCAAACTAAGTGTGTAAGCTTGTATAATTATTAGAGATGCATACTCCCCATTGGACATGATTGCAATAGTTGCGTTATAATCATTATAGATATTTAATTAAAAATACAGTTATTGCTTAAATTTAGTGTTAGTATTAAGAAAAGATAAGAAAATATTAGATATTGTATAATTTAGACCTTGAAAGGTTTTAAACTATACCACAAAGCAATATTATGCCACAAAAAAAATGATAAAATAATAAATCATATGTTTCGCCAAGCAGTTCTGTTCAATAACGATATTGAAAATTCTGAGTAAGTATATTCAAAAAAGTATTTCCAACTCGACGTACCTCAACAACGTGTCTTCTTCTCGCTCGCCGCACGTCGGCCGCTTGCTTCGCTTTCCAAGCGACGACACACGCCGCCAGGAACAGAAAGAAGCACGAAAAGAACACTGAGAAGAACACGAACAGATCTATATGCAGCTGATCCTGCCTGAAGAATATTATCCCCGCACTGGCCTGGCCGGTCACCGAGGGCCGCGCGCGGATTATTACATAAAACTTCGTATGCGTCAAATCGTGAACGTTCTGCGGCAACGTCAACACTAGACGGTTCTTTATCTTCCTCACTCTAAGGACTATATTCCTTCGGTCAATCGTTATGTAAGTCGCCAAGTCCTTAGCGATGTAATCTGCGAACGTGTACTCTGTTTTGTCAAAGTATAAGGTGAGGCGTCGTTTTTCCGGGACTTGGTCGTCGAATGTGGGCATTTTTCTATAAGGCTGCTTGTAATATGATGGATCCAGTTCGACAGTATGAGCTCCTGTGGTAGAGTTGACTGAGACGACGAAGGCGCTGTCGTTAGGGCTGAGGAAGAGGTCGACGGCCCCCTGGGTCACGTCCACGATGACTCGAATGTCCACATTCATGTACCGAGGGTTCACTGCTACGAAAACTGTTTGGCCCGGGTACAGGAGACGAGGTTTGATCTTGCATTCATCTGAAATAGTAAACAATAAAATTTAGATATTTCTAAAACCCTTTTCAGTGCAAATATTTTTATGAGCTGTGAGCTAAGTATGTACATTGAATTTTTAAATCTCTGTAGAGTTTCTTACGTTGTTAGAGAACAAACAGACTTTTACAAAAATATCTCATGTTAAGATCATCCTGTGTCAAAGACCTTTATTCACACAACACCGCTGCTACTATATTATGTAATAATACAGTGGGTTTGTTGTGGCAACTCACCGATGGATTTCCCATCGAAGCAAAGCTTGTTCTCAATATTGATAGTCTTGTAGCACTGGTGTCCGTTCCTCGGGTCGCCCATGTACAGATCCTTGCACTTGACGCACTGGTGTCGCCAGCACTCCTGCGCAGAGTTCTTACTGTTGCCACTAGTTTGACAAGAGATGTCGCTCTCCGTATTGTTGCCGCAGTTGCACTTTTCACCGGTTACTGGGTCGCAGGTGTCGCCGTGGCCGTGGCACTCGCATCTGACGAGAGTTAAACAGACTATTAATATATACTGATATAACTACTTTCATCGAGATACGATAGAATAGTAGCATAACGGCTTCGAAAAAATAATTAGTTAGCTACATAACGGTGGTCGCCCAGCAGTTACACCGTCAGGAAGAGATACCTAGAAAAAGCTATTTAGCTATGTAGATCATATAGATTTATTTTTATAAACAACATTGCATAATTAATTAAGACATAATTTCGTATTTCACATACACAAGTTAATCGTATGGACGTGCATCACAGACATATTAAACTTTCATCAACTTTCATCAAAGCACGTTTGTTCGAGCCAGTTTTTAAAAGCTATACATAAAATGTATCATATTCATTATATAGTACGTTATGTACACTCACGGTCGACATACGTCTCTGAAGTCCTCCGAGCCCCTGAAGTATCCATCCATGCACTTCTCACAGCGCGGCCCTTCCGTGCTATTGCCACATCGGACGCATCTAGCTTTCGTCGCAGCTCCGAAGTAATCGTCCACTTCAGGCGGTATGGCGGCGCTGGTTGAAGCGTCCACGTCGCTTGTACAGATTGATGTATGACCATGACAGTATACTGAACATGGCACGCACTGTACGTTGTTGGTTGGATCGCCCACGAAGTTTGGCTTGCACTTCTCGCATTGATTACCCTAAAATAAGAGGAAGTAGGGGTAAGAAATGTATCAGGCAGACTTCCTAATATCTAACCAGTATAAATATTATTCTCACCATGGTGTTATTGAAACACTCAATACACTGATCCAATTTATCAGGGCCTTCGCAATGGGAATGTCCGTTACACTGGCATTGTATCGTACAGTTGGCACCAACATATCTGAAATAAGCAAAATAATATATATCAAGTGAGACAAAGATTTATAGACTTAGGTATATTACTTAGAATCGACACAGCTAGTAGTCTATGTCATACTATGTCCAATAGTGGTCATTTAATCTAGTTTTTCAAATTAATTACTGCATAACATGAGTGAATAACATATTAGTATATTATTTTTTCAATACAATAATAGTGCGCTTTTCGTCTTGAAAGATATTTACTGAGACTAGCTGTTGGACTTACGATTTATCACATTTTATAAAAAAATTATCCCATTCTCAACACAAAACATTCACAAATAAATTGCAGGAAAAAAACAATGCAAGACTTCATTTCAATGCAAGACTTGACGACCTCGTTAGCGTAAAGGTTACCATGCCGATCTGCTAATCAGAATTCCGGGTTCGATTCCCGGCCCGGTCAACATCTTTGTGCTTAACTAAATTTGTTGGCTGTGGGTCTGGGTGTTAAATATGTATTTATATAATATGTATGTATGTATATGTAGTATATCAGTTGTGTTACCAACCATAATACGAGCTAGAAATGGTTCAGTATGGGGCTAACCAGCCGTGTGTGAATGTGTCCTAATATTTATTTATAATATTTATTATTTATTTGACGTAAAACATTCACAGGCAACAAAACAAAGACCAAATTCAAGTCCCAAAAAAGGTAATTACCCAAACTCGCAGCGGCAGACGTCGGGCTGCACGCAGTGTCCGCGCACGCAGCCCTGCGAGCAGACGGCCGCGCAGCCGCCGCCCGGCGCGCGCTTGTGGCCCGCGCCGCACAGACACACGTAGCCCTCCGCTAGGTCGCGACATACCTGGACACCAAGCAACAACACACCATTGGTTCATCAGTTCAGTAGCTATGAGGCCTTTTTTTACAGCCATATATTTTTCTATATTTATATGTTCGCGTAAACGCATGTTATTTGCAGAAAACACCGAATAGTGAGCACAAATCAGGGATCAGAATACTAGAGAGGATTGCTGATTTACATACAATAAAGTGGCGCAGAAGTTTGCCATAATTACCAATGAAATCTAGATGGCGCTGCAAATCGAGCGTGCAGCCTAGCTCCGCAAAAAATCCGCAACGCGCTGCAGTTACATAGTGATATGACGATACAAATACAAATCATTTATTGATAACACCAAATTTACAAGTCAAAATAGTATATATAGATAGTAGATTGCGTGACCCGAGTGAACTGGATGAATAGTATAATAATACGCGTGTATCAAATGATACACGTAGCGCCATATATTCGTACTTTCTTGAAACGTCTTCAACTTTACCTTTAAATTTACTTGAAACCTTTTGTTGAAAATCGTACTATAGAACTTAAACGTGGAACGATTTTTATATATACGTAGAACCATTTTCATCAAGAGGTTGAGCGTCTATATATTTATTAGACTATGGCAAAAATGGTACTGGGAAGCTGAAAGCTTTAGTAATAAGTATGTTGAAAACGTGTAAACATTACATACCTCTGATTCCGCCTTGCATTGGTGATGATTATTCTCGCACTCGTTCTCAGGCGGGCAGCGCGTGTAATGCCACGAGAACGTGTCGTTAGTCCCATTAGTCTGATGGACGGCGTCATACACTGCTGCGCAAGTCGTTCTAGACGCGTAATCTAGCGGCGTGTCTATTGAACCTTCTGTACAAACTCCTTCCCCGTTGGCACCTTCTATAGCACACCATCCGCAGTGTGAGTGGTGCAAGCATTCAGAACACTGTTCAAAAGTACCGCAAGGCGCAGGGCATTTGTTCTTATCTGCCTTGGTCAGGACTAGTCCACACACTCCCCCAGCGCAGTAAACTGGTTGGTACGCCGGAGATATGCATTTTCCTAGATAAGTCGCCCAGTGGCATTCGGAAAATCCTCCTTCAGCGCCTTCCGAGCTCAAACACGATGCGCAGTCCTCGTAAAGGTGACATCGACTCGGACATTCTTCCTTGGTTGTGGGCCGGAGACTAGTTCGCCCGGGCTCTTCTATCTGAGCACAAGTCCAGTTGAACTGTTCGATGATTGGATCTTCAGATATTCTCGTTAACTGTCCTGAAAAGTTACACGAACAATGAAAGTTTCAAGATGTTTTTTTTTTATATGACTCAGGAAAGAAAAAGATAACTTTATAGAACCCCATAGCTTCCGGAATAGTTTAATCAACTGTATCAGGGAACATCATAGTTTCATGATTAACTCTATGATTTTATTTTTTTATAATCCAAGCTAAAATTAGGCTTTGTAATCATCTCTTGTAATGGTTCTAATTGCCTTCTTTATAAAAACCATCCGTCCATCTCGGTTCCTTGTCCAACCATCTCGGTTTCGTAAGGGGAACTCTCCTTATAATGTATATATCAGCTTAAATGTGAGGGAATATTTAAAATTCGTCAAGTATTATTTCTGCCTTTAATTCACAAAACGGTATGTTTACTGCAACAAATTTTAGGTTTATCAAGCAAGGTTACGTTACCTCCTTGTTTACCTTACTAACATACAAATGATATTTTTAATTATAAAATTAGTGTAGATGTAAGTGATTAGGTAATTTACCTTCCCTGCTGGCTAGCCTAGTCCACGTGCACTGGTTGGAGACGCATTTCTCGCAGTCAGAAGCGACGCACCTCAGTTCCGGACACTGGCCAACGTCGCTAATGTACGTAGTTCCCGCGTTACACTTCATACTGTGGCAAGATTCGTCGGTCGGCACACATTCGCCTGTAAAAGTACTTATATTAATAAAAAAATCTGATTAAATAAATATCGCATAATTTTCACAAGCAATTTAATTTCTAATATGGGAATTGTGCTTTTCAGAATAATTGATAAACTGACAATGAAACAAACATAAGCTACTTTAAAATTTAGATAATAATAGTAGTTAAAAAAAACTAAATAACACGCTTATCTGGCCGCTTTAAGTGGGTCAAAATCGCGCCCAAAGAAGTCGGTTACAAACAAACATACGAACAAAAATACAAAAAAAAAAAAATTATCAAATTTGTGTATTGTCATCAGTCTGTACCTCGCCAGGGCTGCCTAAGCTCTTTTCTAATACATTAAATGCAATTCCTAGAACTAACGTCTATTTATCCAGTTATAGGAATAAATCTATTAATATAGGAAATATAGTTATGGCAGTGTAACGTCTAGCAGAAGATAGGACCTCGTCATGTATGTAGAACTCAAGCTCTTTAAAGGTTCTAGAAAATACAGACTCGTAAACTGATCTAGCAAGAGAACAACAGAACTAAATAGCCTAACATAGGAAAATCCTAAAAGGGAGATTAGTGACATAAAAAACAAACTTGAAAATTAACTATTTACATTTATTTACTGAATTCATTACAACACATTCATAAATAACATAATGATGATAAAGTAACACTGAACAACCGAAGCAGCTCGCAGGACATGTGAAACATCTTCTTGCTAAATAAATCAAAGGAAGGTTAAACCCTATTTAACAAATACTAGGTTTCATAGTGCTTGATTCCTGACCATCAATATTCTTATTGATAATCGGGAAGAACGGAGCCCCACGCACGCTCCCGTTCCGTGAAAGTCATCCAGGGTGGTTATTTCCCCGTCAAGCACTATTTGCTTGACCTTCATTGTTGGAGGGCATAATTACGCACTTTTATGCTATCATCATTCAAGTCGAGTCATCGAAACGACAGATCATCTTACAATACAAATTGTCTGATATTATAAATCTGGCAAGCACCTTGTATACCAACTTAAAGATTCAAGTCTGTTATTCCACCTTGTATACAAATTTAGTTTTAAGCCTAATACTCCTTCATACACTCGCCCTAAGCAAATTAACTCGTTGGTTAATATTAATTAATCTAAACAAAGGGACAAGAGGGCATCCTATATTCTGTCAGTTTGTTCAGTTTCCTATAGAATAGTCCATTACCTACTAGAACAATCACCTGCTTACAAACTGATACTTTCTTTCAATTCTCTTTCTTTTATTTGATATAATCCAAGTAGTGGCAAGGATTTTAGCCCTTAAATTATACCAAACATTGCATCCATCGCCACAGTTTACCTTTGGATCCTAAAGGACTCTTATGTTCGAGACCTAAAGGTCCCCCGTCAATTCCAGGTTTCCCTATCCTAACTATCCTAATTTTCTAAGTACTATAACGAATCTATCCTATTATTTGAAACTTTAAACTAGTCTGTCTGAAACTATCGGCCCTAGACTAATCCTAACCCAATTAAACACGATGCTCTAATCTCAGTATGTTCAAAGAAGGAAGAAGAGATGATAAATGAGATTGATATATTCTCCTGGGTCGGCAGAACATATAAATGAAATATTCTCCTGGGTCGGCAGAATATGTAGATGAAATATTCTCCTTGGGAGGTAGAATATAGATGAAATATTCTCCGTTAATGGCAGAATATAGGGATGAAATATTCTCCTTTGGAGGTAGAATATGGAAGTCGAACGTGATTATATATTCTCCTTTGGGGGTAGAATATATATAATAGAGAAGTCTCGCTCTCTTACTTATACTCAGATTAGAGTCATTAATTGAAATAAATCAACATTATACTTTGTCTCATTAATATAACTTGGCACAATATTTAAGTGCATAATCTTGCATATAATGGTTCTTTTATATCTCAGGAAAGTAAAGCAGTAGACATGTTTATGTCCAAGAATAAAGTATGACTATACTTTTGAGTAGCTTGGTCGCTATAAAGTTGGTTTAAATAATCTCATGAAATAGTAGCCATAATAGCATCATCAATAAGATTTATTGTCTTTTCAAGTTTAGTTCTTCCTTTTAAAAGAAACAGTTTTCTTGTTGTAAAATATAATTCCACAAATCGATACAATAATTATAGCTCCGTAAAAGTAAAGTAAAAGGCTTGCACAAATCAATCTGGTGTATATTTAATATTATATGATCTTAAGTTTTACATTCTTATTTCGGCGTCTAGTAAATTAATCTCTTACCTCCCTTCTCTCCTGAGAATTACGTGAATGGTACAATCTCACCCAGATCCAGTTGTGACTCAGTCCAAGAGAATTACGCTCAGAAACCTGGAACCTGGATCCCGGAACCGCTGGAACCTGGAACCTGGAACCGCTGCACATTGGTACTTTATTTCCTCACTATTTGAACATCACGTTTTCTTTTACTAAAACAGAAAGACACAATTTATAAAATATTTTTCACAATTTTCCATCTTTTCACTTCAAAATCCCAAACGTCAATCCCCGATATTCAAATGACAATCTCTCTTTTCCCAAATTCAAATATTTTTAATTTCTTTTTAATTCCTCAGAATAAAGTATGAAACTTCAAATGAGTTTGCACTCGCGCGAAAGGAGATTTATATCTATTATTTCTAGTTCCAGATAATATTAATGATTTAATAACTGTAAGCCATTTCTGGCCAGTTACAGCCGACCCCTGGTAAAATTCTGAAGGTTTATTCCTTTAGACTGAAAGAATTTTAGCACAAATTAAAAGATGAAATTTCAAAACAGTAACAATCGCGCGAGAGCAGATTTATACCTATTATTTCTTTCTCCAAGATATTATTAATGAATAAAGAAAAAAGAAGAAACTGTAAGCCATTCCTGGCCAGTTACAGCCGACCCCTGGTAAAATTCTGAAGGTTCATTACTTTAAACTGAAAGAATTTTAGCACAAATTAATATTTTAAACTTTCTTAAAATAGATTAATTTACTCTTTCATAAACGACCCCAGGACAATAAGAACTCTCAAACATATAGCCGACCCCTAGTAAAAACTGAAGGTTTATTACTTTAGACTGAAAGAATTTAAGCACAAACTAATATATTAAACTTCTTTAAAATGGATTAATTTACTCTTTCATAAATCGACCCCAGGACAATAAAGCTCTCATATACCGACCCCTGGAAAAAATATTTAAAGTTTTCTTGAAAACTGAAAAGATTTTTCCATCAACTGGAAAAGAAAATATATATTAAACATCTAACTACTGAAATAAAAAAAAAAGACAAAATACCACAGATACCTTATTGTTTACCATTAAATACCAAAACATACCACCATACCACCAAACCTTACCTCCTCATAATGCCATAAATTATTAAATGGAACAAAAGTCCTAATTTCCAAATCCTCTTTAGTCTCCCATGTTAGAATTTCTACATTCAAATGTAAAAGTTGTATGGATTTAACCAAATAGCAAATGTTATCATATGGACCAGTGTCAAGCATCAGACATTAAATACTAATTGGTTAATAGAGTTTCCCAAGCCACGGCAATACTTTTGATTGAAACGAAGTGGGTTGTGAGGCCACTCAGTCCTAATGACAAATATCAAGCAGACCGCTACCAAACCTTGGTTTGGACGATACACCTGATACCCGCTTAACCCAAAAATAGAAACCTTAAAACGGCAGACAAAACCTTAATAACAAATGTAGAATAAACATCTCCACTCTAGACTTAATTCACATATGACAACAATTTACGATTCGGAGCATGTGACGTGTGCTTAGTCCTTGCCTCTCGGCTCCTGTATAGTGTAAAGCTTCAATGCAATCGACAAATATCGATGACTCAGTTGAAACCTAGCACCAAATTCTCCGACACTGAAGCTTTTTATTGTAGAGTATGTAAAATGCCAAAATTCGAAAATGAGAGACCGTTCCCCTACCAGAAAATCTGCTAAATTACGAAACCCTTCATGCTTTGAACTTAATATCTAACTATTTAATTACAAAACGTTCATACAGCCTTGCACTTTCAGTCCCTCAACTAGCGCAGACAGATACAGGCTTTCACGCTCATTCCATAAATCAGCAAATTCACTATTGATAGGAGAACTTTCGAGGCGGTTACCCCCTTTATGACATTACAAGTACACAGTTACCAAACCAAACAAATTACCAAGAAGAAGATGCCTTATACCTTGATGACGTTACCAATAGCAAAACCTTACCACACCTTTACCCAAAGCAAAAATAATACCTTCAAAAATTTTCTATTGACGAAGAAAGGGAAACTACATCACATCACAATCGAAATAACAATAGTAAACAGAGTTTAAGATAATAAAAATTATAGAATAAAATATTTTTTTTAAATATACCCTTCCATAATATTTGTGTATTTACTAAATACACATTACTTCCTATATAAATACGGAGAATTTCAAAATTATAACTTGTTTTATCTGTGAAAATTAAAGATATTTGAATTCAAAAGTAAATAGTTATAGAAATTAACATCTCAAATTATGAAACAGAACACAATCCTTTAATCTACGCTTAACCGCAACATTCTTAATATACATATTACGCACTAAATACAGCAATTATAACTGACACATAATACCCAAGCTTTTATTAATCGAATTGTATTTAAAATAATCATTTTAATTTACGTTGAATGAAAAAAAAAAAAAACTAAATTACGCATGGTGTTCTAAGTGTGAGATTTATTTTTCGCAAAATGCTCGTAAAATTATAACTATTAAAAAAAAATACATACAGTAGAATATATAGCCTCCTCCTTTCTTGAAGTCGGTTAAAAAGAACTGACATTAAAAGAAAATTTGTGGTTAATATGTTTCACAAAACTTTCCTTAGGTGAACGAAATCTTATGAAAGACAATAAATCTTACTTTAATAACATCAAATGATTTATCATATTTTAAAATTAGCACACGATTTGAAATGTAAATATATATCGGTCAACCGGATCTACTTTACTCAGAAGTCGACCCCATTCTAAAATTCCTTTACCTACTTTATAGTATCAAAATAAAATATTTATATACGCCTTAGCTCCACCAAATAAATTAATTTTCACCTATACTGCGTCAAATAATACGAAATCGTGTAATATACCACAGCGTTTGTGTACACAAAAGGTATAAAAAAAAAACTGACATCCACAATCCAAGTTATATTAATTTTGATGGATCTTAAACTACTGAAGCAGTCTTTATACACTTATGCTTCTTTGAAATTTTTACTGGCCGTTCGAAGGGTAATAAATTAATTTTATTGTCAACTATGTTTCACTTGAATAAACTTCCCGTTTCGACTCGACCCCAGAGTGTAAATAACTAAAATAAACTCTTAATATTACAACAAACCACACTAACAAAATCTATTCTAGATACAATATTGTTTGCGACCCCAATCCCTACCGGAACAATTACTATTTAATCATCCTTATTTCTACTAAATAAATCTATTCAATAGTTTTGGTAAATGAAAATCTTTATCTTAATGTGACAAAACCTTTTTGTTTTAAACGAAACCCTATTACTAAGACCCCGCTGACTGTCTGTCTCCAGGCTATATCTCAAAAACCGTAATGGATAGAAATCTGAAACTTTCACAAGGTATGTATTTCTCTTGCCACTATAATAACAATAAGCTATATAACATGTAGACACATAACATTTTCACAGAATGTATAAATGTACATTACCTTTCAAATCTAATTATCAAAAATTAAATAAAATAACTATTGAGAGGGCCTCCCATACAAAAATGGTACGGAACCCCACAAGAGTGAGCCCAACTCGCACTTGGCCAATTTTTCTTTACTAATTTAATTGACTGAATAGGTTATTTATTATAATTACCAATATACTAACGACTCCAATCTAACATTGTGTACAAGAAACGTGACAAAGAGTTTGGTCTCTTCCTTCAGCGTCAAGTCCAGGCCTCGCACTTATAGAGTAAGATCAGCCTGACTACTGTCCTGTAAATTCTTGGTGCGACGGCTCAGCAGCTTAGAAGAAAGCACTGTGTGGAGGCCTGCACTGCAACGGGGGGTGTTCTGAGTTCAGATCTCGATCTCTTCCTCCCTGTCGTTGTCATCAGTTACAGTGCATCCGAGGTACCGGAACTTAGCCACACCTTTGAACGTTGTATTTTCAACAACGAGATCATCTCGTCTTCGTAGTGTATCTTTGTAACGACGTATCAAAAGATATTCCGCCTTCTTGTGACTAACTTTAAGTCCAATCCTCGCGGCTTCTTCCTGTAGGCAACTAATCGCATTAACTACGTTTACCTTCCTCTCACAAAGAAGACCAAGGTCATCGGCATATCCTATCACTTTATGCTATCCATTAACCTGCACTCCTCCGATGGGCGTTTGCACCTTTCTATTAACATGCTCGAGTATCAGGTTAAACAGTATTGGCGACAGAGCGTTCCCTTGCTTCAAGCCGGTCACCACATCGAACTCCTCGGAGAGTGAATTTCCCACATGCACCGTCATCCTGCTTCTACTCGTAGTAACCTCCAATATTCGCACTAGCTTACCGGTAATCTGGAAGCTGCGCAGGGTACTACATAAAATTATAAATTACCTAAATAAATGAAATTGCACACAATATAAATTAAAACCAACTATAAAAAAAATAACCTAAAAAACAATCACAATCTTAGAATAAGGAAAATTGCAACCACATAATAAAAATAATAATAAAAATTAAGATGCGTATGTACCTACCTACTTTACTTTCCTGATAATTTAAATGTCTAGAAATATTACTAAATTCGAATAAAAATAGAATGTTGATTCTTAATATTAATAAATCCTATATAATCTGTATTATCTAAACCTCTCCTTTTCCACGGCAACAAATTATGCTAGATTATTCTAGCATTTTACAGAACATTAAGTTCAAAATTAGTCACGGCACCAAATTATGTACCTCGCCAGGGCTGCCTAAGCTCTTTTCTAATACATTAAATGCAATTCCTAGAACTAACGTCTATTTATCCAGTTATAGGAATAAATCTATTAATATAGGAAATATAGTTATGGCAGTGTAACGTCTAGCAGAAGATAGGACCTCGTCATGTATGTAGAACTCAAGCTCTTTAAAGGTTCTAGAAAATACAGACTCGTAAACTGATCTAGCAAGAGAACAACAGAACTAAATAGCCTAACATAGGAAAATCCTAAAAGGGAGATTAGTGACATAAAAAACAAACTTGAAAATTAACTATTTACATTTATTTACTGAATTCATTACAACACATTCATAAATAACATAATGATGATAAAGTAACACTGAACAACCGAAGCAGCTCGCAGGACATGTGAAACATCTTCTTGCTAAATAAATCAAAGGAAGGTTAAACCCTATTTAACAAATACTAGGTTTCATAGTGCTTGATTCCTGACCATCAATATTCTTATTGATAATCGGGAAGAACGGAGCCCCACGCACGCTCCCGTTCCGTGAAAGTCATCCAGGGTGGTTATTTCCCCGTCAAGCACTATTTGCTTGACCTTCATTGTTGGAGGGCATAATTACGCACTTTTATGCTATCATCATTCAAGTCGAGTCATCGAAACGACAGATCATCTTACAATACAAATTGTCTGATATTATAAATCTGGCAAGCACCTTGTATACCAACTTAAAGATTCAAGTCTGTTATTCCACCTTGTATACAAATTTAGATTTAAGCCTAATACTCCTTCATACACTCGCCCTAAGCAAATTAACTCGTTGGTTAATATTAATTAATCTAAACAAAGGGACAAGAGGGCATCCTATATTCTGTCAGTTTGTTCAGTTTCCTATAGAATAGTCCATTACCTACTAGAACAATCACCTGCTTACAAACTGATACTTTCTTTCAATTCTCTTTCTTTTATTTGATATAATCCAAGTAGTGGCAAGGATTTTAGCCCTTAAATTATACCAAACATTGCATCCATCGCCACAGTTTACCTTTGGATCCTAAAGGACTCTTATGTTCGAGACCTAAAGGTCCCCCGTCAATTCCAGGTTTCCCTATCCTAACTATCCTAATTTTCTAAGTACTATAACGAATCTATCCTATTATTTGAAACTTTAAACTAGTCTGTCTGAAACTATCGGCCCTAGACTAATCCTAACCCAATTAAACACGATGCTCTAATCTCAGTATGTTCAAAGAAGGAAGAAGAGATGATAAATGAGATTGATATATTCTCCTGGGTCGGCAGAACATATAAATGAAATATTCTCCTGGGTCGGCAGAATATGTAGATGAAATATTCTCCTTGGGAGGTAGAATATAGATGAAATATTCTCCGTTAATGGCAGAATATAGGGATGAAATATTCTCCTTTGGAGGTAGAATATGGAAGTCGAACGTGATTATATATTCTCCTTTGGGGGTAGAATATATATAATAGAGAAGTCTCGCTCTCTTACTTATACTCAGATTAGAGTCATTAATTGAAATAAATCAACATTATACTTTGTCTCATTAATATAACTTGGCACAATATTTAAGTGCATAATCTTGCATATAATGGTTCTTTTATATCTCAGGAAAGTAAAGCAGTAGACATGTTTATGTCCAAGAATAAAGTATGACTATACTTTTGAGTAGCTTGGTCGCTATAAAGTTGGTTTAAATAATCTCATGAAATAGTAGCCATAATAGCATCATCAATAAGATTTATTGTCTTTTCAAGTTTAGTTCTTCCTTTTAAAAGAAACAGTTTTCTTGTTGTAAAATATAATTCCACAAATCGATACAATAATTATAGCTCCGTAAAAGTAAAGTAAAAGGCTTGCACAAATCAATCTGGTGTATATTTAATATTATATGATCTTAAGTTTTACATTCTTATTTCGGCGTCTAGTAAATTAATCTCTTACCTCCCTTCTCTCCTGAGAATTACGTGAATGGTACAATCTCACCCAGATCCAGTTGTGACTCAGTCCAAGAGAATTACGCTCAGAAACCTGGAACCTGGATCCCGGAACCGCTGGAACCTGGAACCTGGAACCGCTGCACATTGGTACTTTATTTCCTCACTATTTGAACATCACGTTTTCTTTTACTAAAACAGAAAGACACAATTTATAAAATATTTTTCACAATTTTCCATCTTTTCACTTCAAAATCCCAAACGTCAATCCCCGATATTCAAATGACAATCTCTCTTTTCCCAAATTCAAATATTTTTAATTTCTTTTTAATTCCTCAGAATAAAGTATGAAACTTCAAATGAGTTTGCACTCGCGCGAAAGGAGATTTATATCTATTATTTCTAGTTCCAGATAATATTAATGATTTAATAACTGTAAGCCATTTCTGGCCAGTTAC
Source organism: Mellilla xanthometata (assembly GCA_035578125.1). Lineage (NCBI taxonomy): Eukaryota > Metazoa > Arthropoda > Insecta > Lepidoptera > Geometridae > Mellilla > Mellilla xanthometata. The sequence goes on along the minus strand of JAPUBQ010000041.1, from coordinate 274,381 downwards.
AAGTCCTCAATAAATCTACAAAGTTTCAACGAAATCTGGCCGTTTAAAGTGGGTCAAAATCGCGCCCAAAGAAGTCGGTTACAAACATACAGGTGAAGCTAATATAAAGCGTGTAAAAATCTTTACTCAGTAATTGATCAAGTCTTTAACTTTGAAAGTATACTGACCTACAGCCGCAGCGCAGGACTCGCACCACCTACAGGCCGGCTTCTCCTCCGGGTAGAGCGGCCACGCAGCGAGACACGACGAGCAAGTCGTGAAGTTTTCACAGGCTCTCCTCGCTACCAACTCTGCATCACACGCCGACCCAGAGTTCGTCGACACTCTATCGCTTCCCTCACATCCTGGCTTACCCACCGAGTAGCATTTAGTATAGTTGCCAGTACTGCAAAAACTGCAGCCCATATGGCTTCGGCATTCGAGCTTGCTAGAACTCCACATATAACATAAGTCTTCAGGTAAGGAGATGCGAGTGACTTGACAGTGTGCGCTGCCCGTCCATCCTCCGATGATGTAAATGTAGCCATCGTTTTCGTTCTCCATGTCGATTGCCATAGCGTGAGCTATTGTAGGCGGCGGCGGGTGTCCTACCATGCTGACACCTGAAAACAAACATAAATATTAAGTATGTATCACATTCAAGCTTTTTGATGTACTTTGATCATAAATGCGACAGTTTGTATGTGAATAAGTGTGTATGTTTGTTACTTCTTTACGCTCAAACGACTGGATCGATTTTTATGAAATTTGGTGTGAAGATAGGTTAGACCTTGGATTAACACATAGGCTACTGTTTATCCCGGATAAACGCGGATAACACAATGGGCGCAGCTAGTAATTATATATTATGCGGTATATTTACCTTTAGCGAGCCTGACCCACTGGTTGCAGCTGTAAACGTACGCAATCAGCGTGTCTGATCGTTGATCGGGATCCGTCCGTCCTCCAAACACGATCATGTAATCATTTGTAGTGACGGCTGAATGTAAATACGTAGCTTGAGGTAGATTGTCCAACAGGTGGTTTAGGTTCGGGAAAGTCGGTAGCTCACTCCATTTCTTAGTAGGGTAGTGGAATGCGAATAGCTTGTTCGATAGTGATGTACCGTTATAGGAGTAAAGTACGCCTCCATAGATGTATAAGCTCTGTGAAGGGGCATGATAAACTGTACTGTGGCCGATTATCCCAGCAGGGACTGCGCCTTCACAGTTCAATTTTATCCATTTCTCATTGTCAAGGTCGAACTCCCAAGTATCCGGCATGAAACCGCCTTCCAGTGAAAACCCTCCAATCAATACCAAACTTTCGTAATCCTGATATTTCTGCAAAGTCAACGTGTGCCCAGCTAAAGGAGGCGGGTGGATATCCTTGTTCTTTATATTGCCCCATCTTTGGTCCTTAAGACTAAATTGCCAAAAGTCGCCCAAGGTTTTATTTTGACCAGTCTTCTCTTGTAAACTTAGACCGCCGAATATGTAAATGTTTTGTTTGGAATGGTATATTTCAGCCGCATGAAAGTATCGACCTTCTGGCATTTTAGCATCAGGCGTCGCTTCTACTGTTACTTGCATCCATGTATTGTTTTTCGTGTCGAAGAAACGTATATCGTTCAAGGGGCCGTGAGATAGAGAATAACCACCGAACATCCAAAGACCCCGCCTGTCCGCGATCAACGTGTGTCCAAATCTGGGAAGAGTCTTTCTCAGATGATCCAGTCCATCGGAAAGATATTCAGAATTGAATAGTTCAGTAAACACCAGTTGCGTTTTGTCAAGTCTGATGGAGCAGTCGTCGCCCCCGAAGCCCTCGTTACAGAGACAGCGGCCGTAGCTATTATCACAGACGCCGGCGTCCATCGCCTTGCTACAGTTGTTCCTGCATATTTCCGTGTCACATTGAGGTCCTCCGTACCCGTCCTGACACACGCAGTGCCTGTTCTTGCAGACGCGCGGCCACGAGCAGTAGCCGTCGCAGGCGAGCACCTTGTATACGCCTTCGAAGCCCTGTTCGGGCTGGCCCTGCTTGTAGTGCACGGTGAGGTTCCCGCTGCGGGCTTCCACCACACCCGATGAGGCCCCGTTACAAAACACGCCGAGCAGCTGGCTCTGCTGGTTGTTGAGTAGGTCGGGAACGCCGCCGAGACCGTCGTAAACGTAGACTGCGTTCTCGTCGCAAGGCACGTCGAACGTGGAAGAGTTGATCGTAAACTGTATGATGGCGTCCTTGATTTCGTCTGCGGAGATGATCCAGAGACACTCTTTGGAGGGCCCCACGCCTTCGAGGTCAGGGTCGGTCTTGTAGGAGCCGATACCCTCGGTGCGCGCCGCGTGCAGCATGCCACGCGGCTCGCAGCGGTAGTAGCACTTGCCGCCATGGCGCGGGTCGCCGTAGAACTCGGGCCGGCAGCGCTCGCAGTTTCGGCCCTCCGTATTGTCCTTGCAGAGGCACTCGCCGGTGGCGACGTCGCACACACCGCGCGCCTCGTCGCCGTGCTCGTTGCAGTCGCAGCGCCGGCAGCCCTGGCCGGCGGTGGCGTTACCGTGACTACCAGGCTTGCAGCGCTCGCAGAACTCGCCCTCGGTCCAGTCGTGACACTCGTCGCAGCGGCCCACTCCGCCGCGGCACGTCGAGTGCTCGTGGCAGCCGCAGTCGATGGAACAGTCGGCGCCAGTCCAGCCGAGATCGCAGTTGCACATGTACTGCGGCGCGCCCAGGCAGTACCCGTGGATGCAGCTGTTGAAACAGGTGCGCATGCAGCTCTTTTTGCCGTCACCGATGTAGCCCTGCTTGCACTTGCACGTGTACGAGCCGTGCGTGTTGTTGCACTCGGCGTGCTCGTGGCAGTCGTCGAGCCCGAGCCCGCACTCGTCCACGTCGGGGCACTGTGCGTACGCCCAGCCGGCGTCTGCTGGCGCCGCCTCCACCAGCGCGGCGCAGTCGGCGTGCGCGCGCGTGAAGTCTCCCTCGGTGCACGCGCCGCGGATGGGGTTGGCGCGCGAGTGGCACCAGCCGCAGCCCATGCTGCGCAGGCAGGCACCGCACGTGGCGTGCCGCGAGCACGCCTTGCACTGGCCACCGCGTCGCGCCTCCTCGGGCACCGCGATGGCGGTGCCGGCCGCAGCAGGCGCCGAGGCACGGTCGAGCCACTCGCGGCACATGCCGAACTGGTACTCGCTGGTGTAGACGCTAAAGCTGAAGCACTGGCGCGTGGCCTCGCACCACACGCAGCGGCCGCGCTCGTCTAGGCAGTGCTCACAGTCGAGGCGCGTGCGGCAGGGCGCGGGGCACTCGGCGGCGTCGAGCACGGCGCGCGCGGCGCGGCCCCGGCGCGCGCACCGCGCCTCGTCCGCCCACCACTCGCAGTGCGCGCCGGCCACGCAACGCTCGCAGCTGATGTAGTTGGAGCAGTTGGGACAGGCAGCAGGCTGCAGCGTGAGGTAACGCCACTCGCCCGAAGCGGCACACACGAGGCGCTCGTCTGCCGCGCGAGCTTCGCACCTCCCAGTCACCTCGCACCACCCGCACTGCGCGTCCGCCAGGCACAGCAAACAGTTATCGTACTCGCCGCACCCGCCCGCAGAGTACGGCTCCAAGAACTCGAATGTGAACACCTGCAAACAAATGTATTATTTAAAGTTTAAATTACAAGTTTGTCGATTCATCAAAAGAATACAAATTAATGTGTATCGTTTACCTTGGCAGTCTCCTGCGACTTGTTATGCAGCAGCTCCATTTTCCCGTGATGATGCGAGGGATAGAGGCCCGCGTGCAGCGAGTCGTTTGCGTGCATATCCACCGAGAGGCGGCCTGGGAGCAGCGCGGGCCAGTCGACGGGGGAACATGCCGACGTCTGTGCAGTCAAATTAGCTACAACGCCGCTTTCACCCAACGAAAGGGAAATATTCGAGTAGCCAGCGCAGATATGTAACGTTTCTCCGGTGCCGTTCCATTGCTGTGGTATATGCAGCCAACCACGGAGACGCGCTTCACTCGGCCCGTTGAAGATGTTATTGCTCCCACCGCCTGTTCCCCAGTCTACAGTAGTGGCATTGACCACTGACACCCCGTCCGGGTGGTTCCAGTCAGCCGGTTGCTGGTAGCGTATAAAGGTGAGACCGGGTCGTTTGTCTAGCGTTTTGCATTGTTCTGGGCTCGTCACTTCAGTTCCGATGGCACCCCACCAACCGGGTATTTCTGAAGGTGTATCTTCACCGCAAACGCCGCCGTAGCTATCTGGAGTTAAAATATAATTAAGAAGTTGTTTCTTTTAATTTCATTTCTAAGCAACAGTTTTAGGAATAGATGCTTACCATCTTTAAAATGGCATCTTGCGTTTTGTACGCACCAGTTACACTGATGCAATCCCAGTTTCGAACTTATGGACGGCAAAGGAGATCTTGTGCTGTTTATATTATCCAGCGACGGTCCATGAATGAGGCAAGAGTGGCAGTCACCGAGCGCTGGACAGATGCCCCCGCATCGGATGGATTGGAGGTTGGTTGTGCAGTTGGATCCTATTGTTCTGCCATAGCATATCTGAAATCAATACAGAAAAAAAAGGTTCAAACCATCAAAGTTCAGGTATATTCCAATAAACAAAATAGGTTTGATGTTGTGCATAAAATAAAGTACATCTCAATCAATTCATATTCGACAGAATTCAGAGTCAACACTACAGTCGAAGGGAAACTATTTCTGTACAAATCTTCTTTTCTATTAATATCAGGTATATTCCAACAAACATAATATGTTTGACAATGTGCATAAAATAAAGAACATCTCAATCAATTCATTCGACCGCATTCAGAGTCAACATTACAGTCGAAGAGAAACTATTTCTGTACAAATCTTCTTTTTAATTAGGTAATAGGATCAAAAGTAGTACACACATCATCAGCAGAGCACCATCCACACTCAGGATCGGCCAAGCACTCCGGCTGAGTGGAGTGTCTCTGGCAGGCTGACTCCGGGTGGTTGTTCGCTATGCCTGCTTGCCAACTTGGTATTACATACGCTAGAAGGTCACCTGGAAAGTTACAAAAGTATGTCAGGGTTGGAGAGCTAGTATTGACTGACGCAATGACAGTGGAACAGGTATGCCAGCGACCCAAGACCGTGCTCCGCTATTTTAACCCTTAAATGGACGATTTTTGTTTCACGTTTAAAAAAATATATTTGTATAATTGACATGTATGTACTGTCTAGGAAAAATGAGTAAAAAAATCTAGACATTAATTTACTATACTTTTTTTGCAATAATGTGAGTTTTGTTTATAGACAACATTGCGCAAAATAAAATAAAAATTATATGAAGGTCAATTTTATGTGTGATTTTTAGTATGTTGTTTAAAAACAACGTTGTCCATTTAAGGGTTAAGGAGCTTGGATGGCTTGGGTAGAGGCTGGTAGGGGGAAATGCACAATATGCCTCTTGCAGGTTGTCAGTGCAGGTCTGATCGCCTCCATCATAGAATAAGATAAGCTAGTATTCTGAATTTTATTTATATAACAAATACAGATTATTAGTTATGACAGCTTTTATTTTATTATTAACGGATAACGGTTGTTTGAACATTAATACTTTAAAGACCCCTAGATTGAATTTTTCGGTAAACAAACACTAAAAAATAACGGTCTTAGCTTAGTGTTAATAACCATTGAAATATAACCGCTAAAAATTACAATATCGTCCTTATATTTATTTAATCACGAAGATCTGCCTAATATACAGAAAATCTATAACTTAATAAACGCATTCCAAAAAAAATTCAAAAACCACATTCGACCATATTTTTAATATGTTATATTATTTACCTGTATAGTACTTATTCAAATGTATTTTTTCCGACCGCATAACACTTACTATGTATTATCACGAGACTAATTTCTTATCTTTTCGTCCTCTAGAGTGTCATATTTCTATGGAAACAACATTCAACTAATGCAATCGCCCGATTATTTAAATAAATAATTAATACCATTGACATTTCCATGATATCCTCCAGCAATAAGCAGAGTAGATGGTGGTTTTAGTGCTGCCGCATGCGCGAAAACTCCCTGCTTTTTGGGGTAATATTTGCGAGATTTCCCCAAAACGTCTAGCGGTATCCACGAATGGCATCCCAGATGGTAAATATACATTTGATAGTCGTAGCAGATTTCTTCTTTGTTATGGCGATGGGAGTAACCACCGAACACAACCAAGTAATTTCCTGCGAAATAAAGAAAAAATGTATTAACTTCTAAATATCGACATAAATAGTAATAATGAGTTTAAAAGTAGTATTTTTCAATTTATTATAGACATAATGCATGTATATAATAAATTGACATGCTAATTATTAACGATTATTCTTTGTTCGTTTAAGCGTGTTAATAGATTCGTCACATATAGATGTGTAAATAGATCTGATGAGACTCGACAAAAAGTAATTTCATTAATGGTGATTCACAAAGCCAAGATTTTTACGCCAGTGCAACGTTTACTCGCGGTCCATCCAAAACACATTCCATATTAATTTTTACTCTCACGTATAAACAGGAATACAAGGATAATTGGGAGATAAGAATTTTGATCCCATGAAAAATATAGATCTATATACCTATAATAGTTGATGTGTGGAATGCTCTCTCCCTCGGCACATAGGACTCCCGCAGATGCGCTCGAGGATAGTGTATTTCGCTCCAATGTTTGTAGTCTAGATCGAAGGCAAACATTCTGTCTGATAGCTTAGAAAACCTGCAAAAAAAAAACAATTAAACTAAATTTCACTAAACTGTAAAAATATTTGTGTACAGTACCTACCATATTACGACTACTAACTTAGGAAAGTTTTAAACCACTAAAAGGTCATACGCAATATTATACGCAAAATTGTATATCATAATAGGGAATATGCATGTTTTTATATAGATTTAATTCACTCCTTAAATCCTTATATGGCACAATACATAAAATGGTAAGATAGTGTCAAATATTATCCAAATGATATTTTATAACTTACATAACTATAATAAATAAAAATACTATAACTAGTTTAAATTTTACATTACGATAGTCGGTAGTGCCTATAGAAAATCTTCGGATATTTTGAAACTCTGGCTCCATATGTACTATTATGGCTTACATTAGAAAAAAAAACAATTTAAAGTTCATATCCTCCTCGCACTCCTACTAGCACTCAAAAACAGCTGTACAAGCGAAAGGACATGAATTTATAAATGTTTTTTTTTTTGACGCGAGTTTTGTGATGATTGATTATTTTGCACTTTCTTGAAGATTGAAGACGATGAATCGACCAGAATTTCTTAGTTTCAAAAATATGCAGCCCATGATAGTATAGATATTATTGAACTGAGAATATGTGATAGATGACACATGTGACATTTTCTAGGTATAAACAAGAACATTAGGAACATCGTAATTTTGACGTCACTAGTTACAATGACTGATCGTTAGCCTAATAGTAAGTCATAGTAATATGAACTACTCTAACATTTATTTCACTTAATATCGATAGTATTGAGTCACACGTGTTTCCCCAAGTAAGCGTTTAAATAGTTTTAGCATTACGGCGCCGCCGAGTTGTCAGTACAATATGTTCGACAAGCACACTATACACAAGTGTAGTTAGCGCAAAACAAAAAAAAATCTCAACTAAAAACGCTTTTATATGTTCTGTAATAAAAATATGAATGATAAAAATAGTGGTAGTGATGGGGGCCATTAATTACGTGAATATTATTAAATGTAATATTTTTTCAGTCCTCTCGGTGAGATTTGGATTGGGAGAAATCCCAATACTCTCCACTAATCTCGCGCGAGACTCTTCAACATTTATGTTTAAAATCACAATTAATTGATACAGTTGTTACGAACGAGCGCTACTTTGATTCTCTGCGAGGTTCGGACGAATACGACAAAAAAATTAAATCGAATTAGACAATATTTTATTTAACAAATAATTTATCACACAATTTTCCACTTTTCTGATAGAGAAAAATACGAGACTATCGCTCCCCACGTGATATTTGAAAGATTTAGCTCGATCTTTTCCCCCATAGAACACGTCACATACTTAATTTATTTATTCCTTTATTCCAGGCAACTAGAGACCCAATAGAATACACATATATATGGCGAATTTGGGGCGGCGGGACCCGCGGGCCGGGGAATACCTTGTGCAACACATTTCCCTTGCAATCCAAAGAGGCAATGCGGCAAGCCTGATGGGCACGTTTGGGCGGGTGGCTTAATTTATGAAATTATTAAAAATGTGTGTAATATTAATAAATTAATTATATTATATTTTTAATGTGATTTTAATAAGTTAGGTTTTAAATTTTTAATATAAGTATAGTTTTAAATTTAAATACCTGGTTGACCGAGCTTTGCTCGTATTTTTTTTATATGACATTTTCTAAAAATGATTCCTAAATTTCATATATACTAAATTTCATGAAAATCGTTGGAGCCGATTCCGAGATTCCAATTATATATATACAAAAATTTGCTCATTTAAAGATATAAGATATAGTTTTATACCATGATAAATATTCATATTATAATGAAATACACATATAAATATAAAACAATAAGTATAAACTAATACACAATGGACGCCCCCGTACCTATATACATATTATATATGTTGTAACAAACCTGGCAACACTGGCCACGACGCCTCCATATATGAGTATAGAGTTAGAGTGCGCGTGGTAGACCGCAGTGTGAGCGACCACTCGTACGTCCAGCTCCTTACCTCCTCTCACTTGCACCCTCTCCCACGACTCCGTGTTGGGCTCTGTTAGTTTTATCTTGAACATACTGGAAATAAGAGAAAATCATATCATCATATCATCAATCATTTTGTATTCATTTATTTGTTGGTAATTTTGAAAATATATGACATTTTTTTTTTACTTTATTTACAAGTAACAAGGACTCATACATGTTAGAGAAAATATACCTATATAATGTCAAAACTATACAATTATAAAATGTAAAAAAAATGCGAATTAAAATATAAAATTTACAAATTAAATAATAATTAAACATAATATCGCATTTAATTTACAAAATACATTACATTTTATTTTATTTATTTAAACTTTGGTTGTTGCTGTTATACCTGGACATTGAATATAGTCCAAAAAAAATATTTTTATGTAAAAATTTCAATTGTCTAGCTATCATAACTCATGCGAAAACCTGGTGAGAGACAGGTAATTATAGTACAGGGTACACTTCGGATACCGGAATTCTAATATGGAACTCTAAAAAAGCTTCAGCAGTTTCATATTGTTTTAACCATAATTCACGAGTATGTAAAAATATAAAATAACGACAAAGGAAAGCCTTTCTTTTTTTTTTCTACATCATCAGTCTGTTTTAATCCACTATTGGGCATAAGTACTCTCCTGATTCGAGCGTAAAGTTCGGCCCACTACTGTTATACATATTTTTAGGGTTCCGTTCCTAAAAGGTAAAAAAACGGGCCCCTTTCAATAAGTTAACAATAAAATCACTAAATAAATGTACGTTTCAAAGTCCGCTTAAGAACATCCTAACGTGGGGGAAATAGATAAGAAAATTAGTAATTAGTTCTAAAAACCTAACTTACTAAAGAACAATTATGCAAATAACGTTTGCCTCAGTTTAAATGATTGAAATTGGCAATAGTTTTTTTGTTCTTTTTATTGTTTAAGTAACGACGATGAATTTAAATGTGTGGTTCGATGTATTTTTTACAAAATGAGAGCCTTATGCAAATTTTGTTGTGGCATTGAACCCTAAGTTTACTCATATCGCTCAAAGTCAACAAATAAGCGTGCCTGGTTTGCCTTCGTAAAAAGTTATTTTGATAGATTGAGAATGAACATGCTTTAGCGAAAAAGAGTTGCATGTCGAGCATGTCCAAAGCCTAAGAGATTTATTTTTTCTATAATGGTATATTGCATACAAAATACTAAAGAAAACAATTCTATTACAAACAACAATGATTTCAATAACTATAAATAGTTAAAGGAAGATTACCTTGACGAGAAATCCCCTTCAACAGTGCTGCCACCAAACAAATACAGCTCGTCCCGCACCGCCGTCAGCGTATGTCTTGTCAGTCCAGGCGGAGTGAACGTAGAATTCACTGCCCTTAGCGTCCAGAGGTTCGCGACAGCATCGTACAACCAGAGCTCAGAGGATAAGCTGCCGTCAGATAACTTTCCTCCATACAAAACAAAGCCGGCCCCATACGCGCAAGCCGCGTGCCCATACCTAGGCTCCGGCTTACTACCGTTCGATTTCATAGCGCCGCTCAAAAACTCGGGCTGCTCAGTAAAATGCAGGTAACTCTCAGAATATGGAGTAGATGAATGAGTATACATTAGCGGTAAAGGAGTCTTGTCATTATTCGAGAATGAAGATAGAACTAAATTAAAAAACGAACTCCTGTTCCCGATTTGCCAACTCCCGTCGTTGTTTCCCTGGAAATTAAAATGCATGCGTCTAGTAGTGTAGACATGAAAATTTTAAGAAAAAACTATTTCCTATTTTAAGCTGATAAAATCATTGTTATTATATTGAGATTAGAGGCACCGTGATTTTGAAGCAAGTCATTGTACCCTATTGACTCAGGCATTACTTTGCGGAAATCCATTGTAAATAGAAGACAAAATTAAATATTTAGTGTATTTCCGCTGTGATCTGACACCCGAATTAAGATAAGCAATGGAAAAATTAAAATATTTTAAAAATTTAGGTGTGTTCCTCCGACCGACCACCACACCTCTAAATTTTTTAATTTTGTCTTCTATTTGCTAGTCATTGTGCGATAAACACCTTCAATCTATCTATGTATTTATAGTCTCGTTGTAAGGATCATGTTACTTTAATTTTAGAAAACATAGTTTTTCATTTTTTAACACCGTGGTATTGTTTATTTCTGTGCCGCAGAGCGTGACTAATCAACTGATAAAACGTCTAATAAGCCGTGACTAGGAAAAGCAATTAGTGATCGTTACAATTCATTCAGATTAATTTAAAAGTGTAATTAATTGAATTGGATTGCGAACAAACGCAGTGCCTCTGACTCTGCTTAATCTGAACCAAGGTGACTGTGAGAAAAAATAGACTTTAATTATAGGTAGGTATTGCTCACCTTGGTAAAAAGAGACAATACTGTTTCGTCATTTTCTTGAAGAGTTGGATATCTCCGCAGAACTTTTCCGTTCTCATCATACCACTGACTAGTTGAGAACCTGCAATACAACAACAGACAGAATAAATATTTATAGACTCTTTTCTCTTTTTCCCTGTATGGTAGGGTAGTCACAGCAAATGTTCATCTTCCAGTCCCTTATATCAACTGTCAATTCTTCACTCACCCGTTCCTCTCTCATATCTTCACCTTTTCCCGTTTTACTATAAATTTTTTTTTATTACCTGGTTTAAGCACTTGTTAATTCGAGATATGAGTTAGTACGATGCTACGTAGGTATGTCTATTGGTATTTATTATTTTCATGATAATATGTCACATTTACCTATGTATATTTCTATATACATATTTTGTTGTCTAAGACACCTGATAATAGTATTGACATAGTAAGTTATTGTTTAACTTTATCTCCACACTTGTACTTGTCCGTAGAAGGCTATGGTTAACCACCATAACCAACTAATATTAAAATGAACAAACGTTTATGCGTGTGTGTGTATGCTTGTTACTCTTTTACGCTTAAATGGCCGTACCGATTATGATGATATATAATATAGTCATGGTTTAGACCCTATATTAAGATATAGACTTCCATTTTTCCCGGGTTCCGCGAGTAACATTGCGATTTGCAGTTAGGGAACATATATTCAGAATGTTTTGATTCCAATTGTAATGTTTGTTTAATTCTAGGTATTGTGTTATGCCAATTATACTAATGTAATTATTAGCTCGTGATTTTATAATAAGCATTGAAACTCACACGTTTAACTAGGTAGGTATGATAATTTATCAAAGAATAATTACCATAGGTAAAAACAGTATTAACACTGATAGCAAAAAGTGCAATAAAAAATTGAAAACATAGATCATATTTATTGTCTCATCATCATTGGCCTTTTGCATCTACGAGTAATGTAGCGTCCAAATGATTATTATACCTTCATTGTATTATATACTGAAGATTAATCCATTTAAGAGTTTATTTTCTGCCAAGAAACTAAAATCTTTTATTCCCTAAAATACCTTATAAATAACTGTTACAGGAGATGATCTGTTACATTGTCTCCCATGTAAGCTTGTAAATTAACTTGTGTTAAGAATTTAAATTGAAAATTTACTATGTATTCACATAGTTGGAGATACACAAATTAACTGGTTATTCTGACGTATAAATAACCAAATTTATAAAAAAGGTTTTTTATATGTGTATGGTAAAGGATGTAAAAAATAATAAAGAGTTAACCCTATCTTATCTTACCAATAATTATTCTAACATTACTCACACTTAAATAACACTTACCTATAAACCTCTAATAATCCTAAAACCTTATTCAGATCATATCCTCCGAACACATAGAGTGAGTCTGTGTGGTTAACATACACGGCTGAGTGCGCCGCACGCTTCGACATGCCACTTTCCGTGTGAGAGAGCCAATGCCAACTATTGCCGTCTTTGTCATACTTTTTTAATGAGCAGGATTCTCCGGAAAATCTGAAAGAGAATATTTCTTTAAATTCAAAGTTACTTCAAAAGGAGATCTCATTCTATCTTGGTTATAAGATGATGTTTAGACAAACAAGACAGAAGTGTGTAAGTTGCATAAATAATGCGTTTGTATTAATCCTATGCAGTAATCATGTTAGGTACTATGCCACCATATGTATAATTATGTAGATGTTATAAAATCGATTTACCGCTGCACTTGGTGATTAGCACTGCAGTGCGTTAATCACCAAAAAATCCCTCTAATATTACAAAGGCGAAACTTTGTTTGAAATGCATTTTGGTATAGACATGACAGACATTGGATCGAAATATAATAGTCTCTGTCGATTTATTCAACAAAAAATATTGCTATATGTTATAACTAAATAATATGTATATCTTCGAAATATCTTTTACTATGTTCAGCCACTGCCATTTTTAGCCCAGTGTTTTAAAATGAGTTAAATAAGAGACTTGACTTGCAGATATTTATTCCATGAGTAATCAACCTTTTTATGTCATAAAAAATAACAAAATGATTGTTCCTATAAAATTATGCTTATTATTTTGTAGAATTATTAAATTCGCCTACAAGTATTTATACACTTTGTCTGAATATAAAATTATAAAAAAGAATAAAGTTGTAAGAAGTACTCGAAATAAAATCTGACCTCAGTTAGCCTTGAGGACGAAACTTGGCGAAACAAGTTCTTTACACTGAGTAAAAAAAGGTATTTTAAATTATTTCACTGTTTTGTTAATGAGATAAATACGTTTATTTAAAACTAGCTCTGCAACTTAGTAAGTTAATAGAATTGATAGTAGAGCCATTTGTGTATACAACTGACTAGAATAGAACATACAAGGCCAAGAGCAAGACAGCCTCGCAATTGGAGGGTTCTGAACCATTATTTTTTAAAAATTACAATAAAAACATGTGTTGTATAGGGAAGGCCTCCTTTAACATTTTAATTTTGAAATTTATTTATAACTGAATAATCTGTGAAAATTCTGTTAGCGTTTTATTAATATTGAACATAAACATATGAATAACACACGTTAATTTTACGGGGAGCCAAATTAATATACTCATATTTTAGACAATGCAGTCTTAGTAATAGGGTCCTGGTGGTACCACTGCCTGCACTTTTTACTTTTAGCTTTTTTTTACATACTGTACATAAACTAAATATGCTAAGTCTACGGTTATTACAAGCTTTCATATTACACCACTCCACAGAGCACAGCAATGCACATTACACAGTGATATTTTTAAATGGCTAATTCGAATACCCCAAACCAAAGTAAAAAAAGATGATAAAACATTATTAAGAAGGATGTTGATCACAGAACAGTATAATGTAACCTCTACTTAACCTAACGATGCAAATTGTATGGGCAAACATTTGCATGTTTATTCTGTGGTGTGATTATATTGTATTTGTAATGCTAGGCACATTATCTATATCCATCTGAAATAAATGGTACCTGTACAAATAAGTGCAATGACACAAAATATATTATGATAAAAAAGCAAGACATTCCAAGGCTTATTGTTCGGAATTGATCTGGTGGAGTCCTATGAGTGACAATGGTTACCACATACCTTTGTATATTCTAAGAGAAGTTACTATTTAGTTTAAATCACAAACCAATTAGTATGTTAACTGTTGCCTGTTTTATTTAATCAAATGTGTTTTTATTGAAATAACAGTAAGTAACAGGACTATGAACACCATTACTGTATTTTGGGCTAAAATTAGATAATACTAAGGGGTAGGTTTATTTGCTACTGGATCTTACTCTATGCAAGATTCAATTGGAATTGAGAGATATTTATCAAGTATTTGATCCATCATCTCCACCCATGTGCAAAGTGGTGACCTCAAACAACCAAACCAGCTAAGAGGCTCATCTCCTTTTTTGTTTTTAACGTGAGGAAATGGATTTACGCGTACCCACCACACCAGAAGAGGTGGGTGGGGTATGTCGGGCTCGATGTCAGAAGGGCATCACTACCGACTAAAACCCCACGATGGCCTCCTCACCGGAAAGGGCGGGGTGAGGTTCCGCTTCTCGCATAAACCTACCACCCCGCCCACCTCGGCTAGCCTGAGAGACTCCTCCTTAGGGGATGACTTCCCTTGCAGTGCATGTAGTGCACCGCAACCACCTCGGGGACCGTGAGTGCAATGGACACCGGACAACCCCAGTCCGACGTCCTAGGTCTACCGTGACGGGTCAGGTCTGTGGCCCCGTCACATGCCACTACGGCCGCAGAGAATAGGGAAAGTGGTAGTTGCTGGTTACCACTCCCTTCTCCTTGCGGCCCCACCGCGTCCGCCATTAACGGTGGCGACCCCGTCGAGGCCGCGGCAGGTAGGAAGAGCGGCGCACCGTAATACCGACACTTCTGTCCTGCCGCGGCCCCACACCTTCAGCTGCGGTGCCTCCCAAACCACACCGCAGCCCGCCTCAGTTGCGGAACCCACCGAAACGAGGTTCCGCAACCTACTGGTACTCCTCCACCTAGAACTTGCGTACTGGGAATACAAGTCTAGGGAGTGGCCTGCCTCAGGGACCCTCTTTGCTTCACCGTGGGTGACCAGGCCACGGTTACTGAGCCCCTCCGCCTCGACAATGCGGGGCCCCACGGGGGGGGAATAGGCTCATCTCCTATTCTTACATTGAGAAGGCAAAGCTTCAGAGCTTAGAGCTGTGCGGAGTGTGGTTGTTAAACAGTCAGTGTTTATTGGATACAATGGATTTTGGAGAGCATGCAATGGAAATACCTAATTCAGTTCTCTTTTGTTTTAATACCTAAGCAAGTAGGAAAGCAATACTGGAACAAAGTTAAACAAAGAAAAAATATTTGTACAAAGTGCTTCAGGCCATTTTCATTGTGAGGATGTTAAAGCTTTTGAAGTCTCTTTTTAACCTTTGAATGTTGTTTAAATAAGTGTTTTCTATGAGAGAACTACAATATAGAACTACAATATATACAATACAGCATAGCTTTTTAATAGTCAGATAATAAAGCAATGACAAAAAAAACCGAAGATTGTTTCGTCTTTTGTTAGTAGACTGTTAAATTATAAAGTTAATGTACATACCCTTTCTTACACTGACATCTGTCTCCCTTGCACTCTCCATTGCCCGAGCATCCATTAGGGCACAGCTCTACACTGCAGTCAGATCCTCCCCATTTTCCGGTGCAAAAACACCGGTTTGTCATGCATAGCCCTCTTCCTGTGCAGTTGTTTGGACAGTTGTGTATAGCATATGCTGCTCTAAATCCATCCAGCACATAATTTGTGTCACTGTATAGTAGAATTAACATCTGCAAATAAATATGGATTTGTTCGTATTTATATCTTGAACTTCACTATTTAGTTAAGCAGAAGGAAATTATAGTAACTAATTTTATAATAATAAATGCTGAATCTGACAGTCACAAAATAGCAAACACTTTAATATGGACTTGATATAACTACATATATCAGTGTCAAAATCTATTTTTTCAATAGTTTCTTCTAGAAATTCTTTGACTTAGTATAAACAAAAGAAAACAATTTGCAAGCAGTATTTACTAATATTTGTGCAAAAATCCACAATGCCATTAAATAGCTTTGTCATGAAAATTAATATTGACTCTAACTTGCCTTGGTTAAAATTGCCTTTCAAATTACTAAAAGGACAAGTTGTATTGGTAGTTTCTAACAAAAGCATTGATAAACTCAAGGAGATATAATATGCTTCTGTTATTAATCTTTTTTTATGATACATCATATTACAATAGTAAATTAATTTCACCACAAATTGACAGTAAGTTAGTCATAATAAGTAAAAATAAAATAGTACTACAATAACTTACAAATCCACTAGAAGCAGTGACATTCTGTGGTTCTGTTCTTCCGCTGAAGCTGCCCAGAAGTGGGGCATCAAATGAGTCCCCGTCATACACAAAAACATAGTCATAAGAACATTCAGTCCCCATACGAGTAAAACTCAGTGTGATATACTGACTTTTATTAGCTGCCTTGATAAGCCATTCACAATGGGAGTCCTGAAATAAAAAAAGAATTTTAGACCTAGAATTGTTGTTTTGTGATGGCATTGTTAATGTGATGGATGTAGTTGTACTTGGATGGATGTGTACCTGTGTGTAGTTGGAGTTACTGGGTCCATCGGTGATGATGCCGCTAGGTTCAGTGAACACTCGGCGCGTCTTGTCGCAGGGCGCCGTCAGGGCTGCGCACAGCACAGCCAAGTAAGCCCAGCTGACGAACACTAAACCAGCACCTTTCTCCCGAATGCGTCGGTAATACATGCCTCTTCCGGATCGTTGTAAAACATAAGTCAAATATCAAAGCCATATAATCTTGAATAACAGACTAATTTCACTAAAATGTAAAATAAACAACACTCATGTAAGTTAATAGGTGACATCTACTTCAAGGCTAACCACTTTATAGGAATAATACCACGTTGATTTATTGAGCTTGGACATTGATAATAAAAAGAAGCAGATTCCTCGCGTAGTTTTGAGCTTAATATTTTAGATGTAGGCTCGGTTATACTTTCTAACGAGTTTTTTTTCTTACAAACAAACAAATTCACAGATCCATCACAGTATTTTGACATTTGACGACTAAAATTTTTTGGTAGAATTTGGATGTGGTCACAGACAATCTTGATTTTTTATAACAAATGCTGCCCTAACATAACTTTTGAATTCTACTATTTTATTTAGTGTATTAGACAAAAACAATATTTTGACTATATCTCTTAACATGGAATCCTATTTAGATTCCCATTTTAATATCACTTTCACTGTTTTAAAGTTTAATTTTATTATAATGAACACACTTTTTTTGTAAGTAATGCCCATTTAATAATACATATTTTGAAAAACTATTACTTGCATTGGTAGATGCGACTTGCAACACTTAAACCATAGCCAAATCACAAAATGTTGGCGGGAAAATTGCGGTACAAAATGTGCGGGAATCAAAAATAAGGTGGGCCCTTACTTAATTCAATATGGGTAGTAATAAAAGCTCCGACAAAAAAAGAAGAATTGTCCTTACTCAAAATATTAAATCTACTGCCTAAAATACTAACTTACCGACTACTTTTGTCCGAATAAAAATGATGAAACGATCGAATGAGATACTGAAATCTTCGAAAAATAAACATAACTGTTTATTGCGATAATACTTTTCTACCATCATAAATTACGTTCTACTGAAAACTATGCTTTGTAATTTTTATCTTTAAATGCCGACTATTAATTCATAAATTACCTTTCATATTTCATAGACTGTGGTGCTATTTTAACTGTAACATTATACTAAAAATATTATTCTGAGTGGTTATACAGAAACTTATAAAAAATATAAAAATGTACTTGTAACAATAACTTTTACTTGTATCATATATCATGAATTTTACTTACCACGGGTATGCTTCGATATCCGTACCTATTTCAGGCGTTAAGAAGTTACAAGAAGTAACATCACACAGAAAATGCTATTCTACTAACCTAACCTAACTAACCTAACTAACCTAACTAACCTAACTAACCTAACTAACCTAACTAACCTAACTAACCTAACTAACCTAACTAACCTAACTAACCTAACTAACCTAACTAACCTAACTAACCTAACTAACCTAACTAACCTAACTAACCTAACTAACCTAACTAACCTAACTAACCTAAATAACCTAACTAACCTAACTAACCTAACTAACCTAACTAACCTTACTAACCTAACTAACCTAACTAACCTAACTAACCTAACTAACCTAACTAACCTAACTAACCTAACTAACCTAACTAACCTAACTAACCTAACTAACCTAATTAACCTAACTAACCTAACTAACCTAACTAACCTAACTAACCTAACTAACCTAACTAACCTAACTAACCTAACTAACCTAACTAACCTAACTAACCTAACTAACCTAACTAACCTAAAGAAACAATTTGACTCAGTCCAGAGGGGGTTTATTCAAAAGATAGTCAAATCATATAGGACGTCTCACTAAATTCAGCGCTTCTTTTATCTGGAATGCTTCCTCTTGATATAAGATTAAAAGAAGCAGCCTCTCTTTTTGAAATAAAGAGAGGTTATTCAAAAAGATACATAGAAGACCGCGAGATCGAACTACCGAAACTATATACGGATAAACCGCACCCCGCACAGCAGTTGGCAGTGAGATTCGAATGCCTCGGTGATGGAGTGGACCTCGAGGAGCATCATGAGGATGAGCTCAATATATACACAGACGGTAGCCGCATAGAATAAAAAGTCGGCGCAGCTTTGTCAATCCGCGAAGGTCGCAAAGAGATCAGCACTCGCAAGTTGAAACTTGCTGAGTGCTGCTCAGTTTACTAATCAGAGCTACTAGCGTTAGCAGAAGCAGTTGACAAAGCCAAAAACAGCGCCAAACCCGTCTGCAACATATATTGTGACTCGAGGTCCGCTCTCGAAACGGTGGCTAATCTCTCATCTCTCCACCCTCTCGCACTCAGAATAAGATCGAGTATAAGGGAGCTGACAGAAAAGTCCAAAATACTGAGGCTATTTTGGGTCAAAGCTCACGTGGGGGTGGAGGGCAATGAGAGGGCTGACGAGTTGGCAAAAGCTGCAGCCCTCCATTTAAAAGTAAAACCGCATTACGACAAATGCCCCGTTTCATTCATCAAGAGACGAATACGGTTGGAGTCACTTGATGAATGGAACGGGCGCTACCAGAGAGAAAAACAGGGCAAGGTGACAAAATTGTTTTTTCCCAACGCAATAACGGCGTACAGCATTATAAAGAGCATAGACCTGGACAACATAACAGTACAGCTGCTGACGGGACACGGTGGGTTCTCCGAGTACTTACACCGTTTTAAGTGCAAGGAGAGCCCAGCGTGTCCCTGTGACCCAAATATAAATGAGACTGTCGCACACATTATATGTGAGTGCCCAATTTATGGTTTGCAAAGGTTCGATATCGAAAATGAAATAGAATTTAATGTAACTGTAGATAACCTTAGTAATATAAAGATAAAAAAAGAAGCTAGATATAGGTTTATAGAATATTGTAAAGGAATAATAAGAATTGTAGGATTAAGAAATGGTAGTAAAAATCTGGGAGCACTACCCGCCATGGTAAACCTGGCGGACTAAGTGCCCCACTGCAAGAAACATAGATAGTAAATAAACTTAGATCTAATAAATAAAAATCAGATAGCATAGTAGTAGTTTAAATAAGCATGAATGGCGAAGGACGCAAGAAAGATAAGGAATGATGAATGAAAGTACGAGCAGTAGCAAAAGCGAGAACTGGTATGAAAGAGGTGTATAGCATTAGAATAGGCTCCGAAAAACACGATATCGGAGGTAGGTGTTAAAAAAAAACCTAACCTAACCTAACTAACCTAACTAACCTAACTAACCTAACTAACCTAACTAACCTAACTAACCTAACTAACCTAACTAACCTAACTAACCTAACTAACCTAACTAACCTAACTAACCTAACTAACCTAACTAACCTAACTAACCTAACTAACCTAACTAACCTAACTAACCTAACTAACCTAACTAACCTAACTAACCTAACTAACCTAACTAACCTAACTAACCTAACTAACCTAACTAACCTAACTAACCTAACTAACCTAACTAACCTAACTAACCTAACTAACCTAACTAACCTAACTAACCTAACTAACCTAACTAACCTAACTAACCTAACTAACCTAACTAACCTAACTAACCTAACTAACCTAACTAACCTAACTAACCTAACTAACCTAACTAACCTAACTAACCTAACTAACCTAACTAACCTAACTAACCTAACTAACCTAACTAACCTAACTAACCTAACTACCCTAACTAACCTAACTAACCTAACTAACCTAACTAACCTAACTAACCTAACTAACCTAACTAACCTAACTAACCTAACTAACCTAACTAACCTAACTAACCTAACTAACCTAACTAACCTAACTAACCTAACTAACCTAACTAACCTAACTAACCTAACTAACCTAACTAGCCTAACTAGCCTAACTAGCCTAACTAGCCTAACTAGCCTAACTAGCCTAACTAGCCTAACTAACCTAACTAACCTAACTAACCTAACTAACCTAACTAACCTAACTAACCTAACTAACCTAACTAACCTAACTAACCTAACTAACCTAACTAACCTAACTAACCTAACTAACCTAACTAACCTAACTAACCTAACTAACCTAACTAACCTAACTAACCTAACTAACCTAACTAACCTAACTAACCTAACTAACCTAACTAACCTAACTAACCTAACTAACCTAACTAACCTAACTAACCTAACTAACCTAACTAACCTAACTAACCTAACTAACCTAACTAACCTAACTAACCTAACTAACCTAACTAACCTAACTAACCTAACTAACCTAACTAACCTAACTAACCTAACTAACCTAACTAACCTAACTAACCTAACTAACCTAACTAACCTAACTAACCTAACTAACCTAACTAACCTAACTAACCTAACTAACCTAACTAACCTAACTAACCTAACTAACCTAACTAACCTAACTAACCTAACTAACCTTTTTTTTTTTTTTTTTTTTTTTTTAGTGGGGAAATCCGGAACGGACACCCGCACATCGTCGGGCGGTGTGCGGGTAGTGTCGGGCTCCAACCGACTAAAACCCCACTGTGTGCGCTTCCGTACGCTTTGTGTCCTGATTGTGGGAACGGTTTCTCACTCTACCACAACCACGACGGCGCTAATCTTTCGCGACCCTTTCCGTAAGATTGCATAGAGTTGGAGATACTCTACTCGGCACCTGCATGGATATGGGACAAAAACAACTTTTTTTTTTTTTTTTTTTTTTTTATAAAGAAATAGCAAACATGAGTCTGCTGTCTGCTCAAGAACCCTGCTATGGAGGTCGAAGAAGGGCTTGGTATAGCCTCCTTTGTCGTCCTGGTCTCCTGCGCCGGATAGCTATATTGGAGGCAATTTCGCGCTCGCGTTCGGCCGTCTCTTTCCGGGACATGACTTGTTCGCAGAAAGAGACAACCGCCTCCCAGGATGTCTCTGATTCCAACATGGACTTTACCACTGCCGGGAGGGACACATCCGACCCTACTGAAGCGACCATTTCGCTACGTTCATTTGCCCATGCTGGGCACTCCATTAGCGTATGTTGTGCAGTGTCTTCGACACAACTACAGTGGTGGCACACGGTCGTTGGTTCCCTTCTGGCTATGCGGCACAAGTACTTACCAAAGCAACCATGTCCGGTGAGTATCTGCACTAGCCTGAAGGTAAGCGATCCGTGTGACCTGTCTATCCAGTTTTCAAGGACTGGTAAGACTGCCCCAATGGTCCAGCTACCATACACTGTATGTGCTAGTCTATCCTTCCAGTCTCTAATGAGAGCAAGTCGAGCATTTGCCTTCCACGCATTTATTTCTTGCGGTGCAGGGATATCACCACAGAGATGATAAGTGACACGCCATGTATACATGTCTGCATGAATCCTCGCTTCCAAGTCCCAAGGCAATGAACCAGCCAGTAAACACGCGGCCTCATAAGAGGTGGTCCGATATCCACGTATGGCTCTGATCGCTAAGAGCCTCTGAGGGCGCCTC
This sequence comes from Mellilla xanthometata, assembly GCA_035578125.1. Classification (NCBI taxonomy): domain Eukaryota; kingdom Metazoa; phylum Arthropoda; class Insecta; order Lepidoptera; family Geometridae; genus Mellilla; species Mellilla xanthometata. The sequence continues at coordinate 252,009 of JAPUBQ010000041.1, read as the reverse complement.
AGTAGCGGTATCGTGTGGCGATCAAGAGCCCGGGCCCAGATAGGAGCGCCATACAAAGCCATTGATCGGATCACACCCAAATAGAGGCGACGGCATTCATTTCTTGGTCCTCCAAGATTTGGCAAAAGACGTTTGAGAGCTCCTGCTGCACTCATTAATCGAGGATTCAAGCGGGCAAAATGCTCGCGGAAGTTCCACTTTCCATCGAGATGAAGTCCTAAATATTTAATTGAAGTCTCCATCTCGAGGCGTACATCACCTACAAGTATAGATGAACCCCTTGGAGGCGCTCGACGAGGACCGTGGAACATCAGTACTTCAGATTTGTTTAGGGCCACCCGAAGACCTAACTGCCCAATTCTCCCTACCACGTTTTCCGTAGCGTTTGTAGCTAATTGAGCAGCTTCACTAAAAGTGCTGCCCCAGGCTGTCACTAACGTATCATCTGCATAGCAGGTTAGGTGGGCGCCTGGTCCAGGACTTTCCCTTAACACCCAGTCGTATCCGATGTTCCACAGGAGCGGCCCGAGGGCCGACCCCTGCGGGACACCACGGAACATTTCTTTTCGCACAAGGTCTCCATCCTTATCAGTGTACGAGATAAACCTTTCTGAGAGATACGCATTAACAATGCGATAAAGATAAGACGGCACTTCGTGGTACTTCAGCGCTTCCTTAATGCAGATCCAAGGTAGTGAGTTAAATGCATTGGCAATGTCAAGGGACACTGCAACCATAACCCCACCTTGGGCTGTCACTTCATCCGATAAGGCTTTGACTCGTCCGATTGCGTCAATTGTAGACCGGCCTAAGCGAAAACCAAATTGGTTATCGGACAAGTTTGGTCCCACTATCTCGAGATGTCGGGCAAGACGTCCAGCTATCACGCGTTCAAATATTTTGTCTGCCTCATTCAGCAAAACAATGGGGCGGTATGCTGAAGGAGAATCTTCCGGGCGCCCACCCTTCTTTAAAAGAACCAGCTTTCCTGTCTTCCATTGTTTTGGGAACTGTCCTCTTTCCAGACAAGTGTCTAAAAGCTTGCGGAAACGAATTCCAAGGACATCAAGAGCAGATACCCAAATGCGTCCCGGTATACCATCCGGTCCCGGTGCTTTAGATTTACCTTTGAGCTTTAACATGGCATATGCCAATTCGCCATCGGAGACGGGTGGTATATTCTCAGACTCGGCGTGAACCTCCTCTTGGTAAGATCCCATAACAGGCGGAGTAAGGTTTATGTCATTGGGAAATAAACCCGTTACGACCTCCTCCAAAAGCTGGGGTTCTAATGTCTCAGTTAATGGAGGTGCCCATGGACGGATCTTCCCTCTGACTTGTCTATATGGGCGTCCCCAGGGATCTCTATTGAGCGTTACTAACTGTTCCGCATGTGCTCGACTTTTAGATTCTTTAATAAGTTTGTGCAGTTCTCGCGCTCGTTCTCGATATGCATTATACAGTTCAGCCTCAACTATCTCGTTCCTGGTCTGACGGCGTCGGTGCCGAGTATACCGGCGTCTTGCTTCTATGCAACTTCTGCGCAAAGAAGCAATTTCTTGAGACCACCAGTACATATTTCGTTTTGGGGGAAGTGGTTTGATCCTCTTCATACACGCATCACAGATTTGTGACATGGATTCTCTGAACCACTCCACTTCCTCATCAACATCTACCTCATCTGTTTGAGTCAGCCAGGCTTTAACAATAGCAGCTTCTACTAGTGCCTCTCTGTCCATAGTTTTCAGTTTCCAACGTGGAAATTTGATAGGACGCCGGCGCTGATGATTGTTGTTGTCCATAGATGTAACCAAGTCAAATCGAATATATCTATGATCTGACAAAGTTTCAACGTCTTCAAGAACCCGCCATCCGCTCAGCCTATTTGTGAGAGACGGGGAAGCCAGAGTTATATCTACAATAGATTCCCCGTTCCAACGTACGCAAGTGGCTACTGAACCGCGGTTGAGGATTAGTAGGTCCGTAGTTGTTGCCCATTCCTGCAGAGCATCACCCCGTGCGTCAGTTGCAGGATTTCCCCACTCGACCGATTTGGCATTAAAATCTCCTGCAACAATCACCGGGTGGGGCAGATTTTGCCTTATAAGAGACCCCAACCCATGGAGAAAAGATTGAAACTCGGAAAGGTTTCGAATGTTTGGCGAGTAATAAACTCCGATAAGGACTATATTCCGCCATCGGACGGCCACATATCCTTTGCCTCTTGCTATAACTGATATTGGCGGCGTATTTGTCGATACAGTGTATACGACTGCCACCAAACCATCCAGGTCATCAATCCAATTGTCTCTAGCAGGTATGAAGTATGGCTCGGCGACTATCGCAATCTCAATTGACATTTCGGCCATACTTTGCAGCAGGAGATCTTGCGCACTAGCACAATGATTAATGTTCACTTGAAGAACGCTATAAGCCATATTTATACGGGATCAGTGCTCATAAGCTCCTCTTCCCGCTGTTGCAAGGGGGGTCTGGCCGTAAAAGCAGGGGTTGCCTTGATACCTTTTGTAAATTTAAGTGGAGAACATGCCTTACTTCCCATTCTGTGATCAGCCTTTTTATTAGCTGTTGCACAAACTGGACAAGATGGCTTTTCTTGGCAAGCAGCTGCTTTATGGCCAAGTTCGCCACAACGGTAACAGACTTGACTGCGGTCTTCCTCAGATGTACATTGAGCTCGTACGTGTCCTATATGGAGACAGCGATAACATTGTAACGGCCTAGGTTCTATGAGTTTGACTCGCGCTGACACCCACCCTACTAGTAGACGACCTTCCTCTTCTATCTTTTTCGCGGCTGTAACTGGACAGCGTGCCCATGCAATTCCTGTGCCATGAGAGCCTTGACGGATAGTTCCAACTTTGATGAAATCTATGGAACATTCCCCTCTTTGGGCGATAGCTACCTTTAGTTCTTCGGAAGACACTGAGTCATCAAGACCTGAAATACGCATTTCTGCGCATTTCATCGGCCTTGATACTCTGACTAGTGTCACGTCAACATTATCGCGGATTTTTTGAGCTAGAGCATCTGCCTTCTGATCGCTATCAGTACCATTTATTTCTAACTTGCGAGCTCCAGTAGCGGCTCGTTTACATTGTAAACCTGTACCCACTATTCCACAACTAGGGAGGTCGATTTTTTTCCGCAGTTCTCTCATCACCTGCTCATATGTCATTCCTTTTGCTTCTGCTTCTGGTTGCAGCGTAAGTACTATTGCAGCTGACCGAGGGGTACGCAGTGTTACTCGTTTTCTAGCTACTTTCCTGTTAGAGGTACTTGAGTCTTTTATTTGAGGTTTTGTCAGATTTCTACCTCTCTTTCCAACCGTTGTCCAACCATCCTCCATAGTGTCAGAATCAGTCGCAAGTGACTTGCTAGTAGCCGCTTGCTGATGATTACCAGTTGCCTTGGTATTTGAATCAGTTAACACTCGAATATCCTTTGTAGACCTAGCCTCTTTACCTTTAATAGGGATTCCTGTGGTGGCTTTTCCTTTCTTATGCTTAGACTTTTTTTGTAGGTTTGGCATTTTATTTATCCCTGAGTTATTTTCTTTATTTACCTTCTGTGGGTTTGATAGTCCAGACTGTATATGCTGAGTGCTGGAAGACAGAGATGCCGCCCGTCTATGATCAGCAGCAAGAGGCGGCCGTATGCGTGTTTCTGGCAAAAGACGGTCCTCTATGGACTCAAAACGCGCATTTATCATACCTCCGACCTGCATCATTATACAGCGTGTCACTTCTTCCAATGTGTCATGGTCACCTGTAGGTTCAGATATCTGGCCTTTTGTTCTTTTTGAAGAGCCAGCTAGGTGCGAATTTAAAGGCAGAGAACCAGCACGTAGTTGTGCTAACTCTTTTTTCATATGCGCCACCTCTTTTCGTAGCTCTACGACTTCGCCAGTCAGACGGGTATTCGCAGCCTCTAATTTAGCTGTTTCTTCGGAAGATGTTCTCTTAGATAGGACATCGACAATTGATATAATCGACGTTACTGCATCTTTTAACCGCTTTTGAAAGGTGCCCTTTAAATTTCCTGATTTTGCAGCAACATCTGTGATGATCTTACAGTCATCACGAGCTTGCGAGGCCAGTTGCTGTATAACGCGAGGATCATCGTTGATGTCATCATTAGATCTGAGGCTTAAAGATCTTCGCTTTTCGTTTATGACTTGCTCACCTTCTTCAAGTTCTCGCTCTAGTTGCTCACTTTGAGCTTTGATGACTTCCTTCCTCCATTTGTTGACCTTAACGTTAACTCTACTCCTTAATATGGGTGACTTAGTCACAAGAGGTAGATCCTCTGAGTCGCTTCCAAATGATCCATCATTTAAGCGCTGCCGCTTACCTTCGCTCTCTCGAAATCGTAATCTCGATGAGGACTCAAATGAGCTAACTGATATCTGACTCGCATTTGAGTCCGCATCAGACCCTTGATCGTGAGTGAATTTTCTTCTGGTCTTTTGTCTTCCTTTGGGATCTAGCATCACATGTAGAGGAGTCTCTTTACTTTTCCCTAGCTTTATTTCTTCTACCTGTTCTTTGTTTTGGTTTTCTTCTTCTTGCATTTCATCGCTTTTGTTTTCTTTATCTGCAATTTTATTTTCTTTTTGGCATTGGTTGCCCACCCCAAAGTACGAAGGGCGGCTCTCGTCCTTAGACGAGAGGCAGGATTTCCCGGAAACCGATGTACCTGCTTGGGGACTCTCTTCACTAATGCCGGTATTCATTTTTGTGATTGGCTCAAGTAACGGGTAGAGCATTCCCGAGGGGTCTAATGGCCAGACTTCCCGTTGACCATGCCCGATCTTGTAAACTCGGAGTCACGCCGCAAAACTACGTGGCTTCGAGCTCACATCCCGAACATTCTCTTCAGCGACCCCTGAACCTTTTGATTTGGTGTTCTGTCCAGGGCGACTGCCCGCACGTATCCTCTCTCAAACGGTCTTTCGAAAAATCCAGTTAGAGAGGTAGACACTCACAAACAGTCGCCACTGACAGATATTTGGTTTTGAAGGATCCTGTGTAGGATCTCTGCCTGACTGTTGTTCTAAGAACAATGCTTTGGCTCATCTTATGCACCCTCTGTTGATCAAAGGGGATAATCAAGCCTCCTTCTGACGCTCCTGGCAACTCACGCTGAATTGTGACTTCACTTGTTGCCAGGTTTAACTCCCCGGCCATCACAGGCACCAGCCATCACTATCCCGCAAGGGAGAGGTGATGGTTCCCTACAGCCAGCGGCTGCTGGACTGAGCCCTACACCAATCCTCTCAAAGGAGAGGTATAGGCGAGGGCTCCCCCTCCTGTCTATCGCACGAAATAGGCTCAATTCCCCGGGTCACTCTTAGCAACGGTCGAGCAATGTAAAGTAAAAACTACACATTGCTCGCCCGTTGAGCCCCCCCACCACGACAAGGTGGTGACCCCACGGAGGGGAACCTAACTAACCTAACCTAACCTAACTAACCTAACTAACCTAACTAACATAACTAACCTAACTAACCTAACTAACCTAACTAACCTAACTAACCTAACTAACCTAACTAACCTAACTAACCTAACTAACCTTAAGAAATGGTAGTAAAAATCTGGGAGCACTACCCGCCATGGTAAACCTGGCGGACTAAGTGCCCCACTGCAAGAAACATAGATAGTAAATAAACTTAGATCTAATAAATAAAAATCAGATAGCATAGTAGTAGTTTAAATAAGCATGAATGGCGAAGGACGCAAGAAAGATAAGGAATGATGAATGAAAGTACGAGCAGTTGCAAAAGCGAGAACTGGTATGAAAGAGGTGTATAGCATTAGAATAGGCTCCGAAAAACATGATATCGGAGGTAGGTGTTAAAAAAAAAAACCTAACCTAACTAACCTAACTAACCTAACAAACCTAACAAACCTAACTAACCTAACAAACCTAACTAACCTAACTAACCTAACTAACCTAACTAACCTAACTAACCTAACTAACCTAACTAACCTAACTAACCTAACTAACCTAACTAACCTAACTAACCTAACTAACCTAACTAACCTAACTAACCTTAAGAAATGGTAGTAAAAATCTGGGAGCACTACCCGCCATGGTAAACCTGGCGGACTAAGTGCCCCACTGCAAGAAACATAGATAGTAAATAAACTTAGATCTAATAAATAAAAATCAGATAGCATAGTAGTAGTTTAAATAAGCATGAATGGCGAAGGACGTAAGAAAGATAAGGAATGATGAATGAAAGTACGAGCAGTAGCAAAAGCGAGAACTGGTATGAAAGAGGTGTATAGCATTAGAATAGGCTCCGAAAAACACGATATCGGAGGTAGGTATTAAAAAAAAAAAAAAACTAACCTAACTAACCTGAGCTAGTACATATAACATCATTGATCAAAAATGGGACCACAATGAAAGCACCAGCTTTCAAATAAAAACACAAAATAAAATACTATCTAACTGAGAACCTCTTTTTTTAAGTCAGTTGAAAATCCAACTAGGCCTAGTTTAACTCTTCATCACCCGTAAAACTAAATTTCTACTTAGTACCTAAAAGGTAAAACCGGGACCATATTACTAAGCCTCCGCTGTTTGTATGCCTTTTTGTCTCCAGGCTGTATCACAGAAACTGTGATAGCTATTTCACAAGTTATGTATTTCCGTTTAAAAATATAAAGTTTTTTTTTTTCAAGTTTTATTGCTATATATCAATAACAGTTGTTATGTAACTACCTGTTGGTAGACACTTAACACTTTCACAGAATATAATAGATTCATATTACCTTCCGAAAAAAATAATTAAAAAAAATTTTTGGGCTCCCATATAACAAACAAAATTTTTAAGCAATTTTTTACTCGAATCCTACATTTGGTAGACGTTCTACACATTTACAGAATATTTAATCATCAACTCTAAAAATAAATTATAAAATTAAAATAATATACAACAAACGTGTTTTTTTTGGCTTTTTTTAAGAAAATGGTACGGAACCTTTCGTGGGCGGGCCCAACTCGTACTTGACCAATTTTTTACATTGTATTATTTTTATACTAGCAGATCGTCCCGGCTTCGCACGGGCTATAAAATTATCTAAGTTGCATAAAGAAACAAAATATGTTACTCAGGGATAGTAGCTCCCAAACGGTGAAATAATTTTTCAAATCGGTCCAGAGATTCGGAGTCTATCAAATCAAATCAAATCAAATCATTTATTACTTGCAAAATAGGTACAATTGTGGTGTCATAAATAAGTTAGCTCTCTATTTTAACCGTCAGGTATGCAAGATATAATGTTAGTTCTAAAATACAAAAATAAATTTCTCTTTGCGTCTAAAATCTATTTATAAAATCTATTTGCGTCAAACAAAAAATGAAACTTTTCCTTTTTGTAATATTACATAGAGGTATAGACATTTCACTTTCCAAGTCATCTTTTACCTCATTAGCACGAAACATATTTCATGGAGGTGGAAATTAATAAATCAGGAGAGCACGTGAGGCGCACCGAGAGGGCTGTTGAAGTTTTTTCACGCGGAATGAAGTGATAACCGCTAATGACTTGAAACTGCGCACTCATCGCCACAAACACCGTCAGGACTCAATTTAAATTAAAGGTTAAAATAAAATGTTCATCATCATTATCAGCCTGTAGTCGTCCACTGCTGAGCATAGGCCTCTCTTCATATACGCCAGTCATCCCGGTTTTGCGCTGTTCTCATTCATGTCTTGCCTGTGATGAATACCACGAAAAAGTGGCAAATTTGCTGAAATGTATATATATACGGTTCAAAACTACTGCGAGAATGTACAATGGGAGAAATAGGTTTATTTTATTATATTTTCATTATTATTTTTTTCAATGTGTTTGTTATGTTTTATTTGTTTTATATAATTTTTCTCTGAATTTGTTCTTTATTTTTCTTTGTATATAATTGTAAATAGTTTACTTAATCTTAATGTAGTGTTTAAGCCTAGTCATAATAATAGTTCTTAGCATTGTAATTTATTTTATTAATAATTTTATATAATTAAATTTCTAATAGTCTAAGTGATACATTTGGTTTAGCTGTAAGTGTCATTTATATAAATAAACGGAATTTGAATTTGAATTTGAAAATTTGAATAAATAGAAAATAATTGGCCAAGTAATTGTTATTTAAAGATGTTTCGGTACATACGATATTCCAAGAAATCGTGCGCGTTATGTCTACTGTTCGGAAAACTACATACGTACTAGCCAATAATTGGTGTTGCATGTTGTTAATATCAATATCCTATCTTCTAACTAAAACAACAGGTACATATCTATGATGTGTGAAATCTTTCGTTACTAGAGCTCAGAGTGCCGAGTGCGGAGCGAGAACTTGACGCCGCCGTAATGCGAGAATCCTTGAATGCGATTGGCTGCCAAAGTCACGTGGGTTCTTGCGGCAGCCAATCATCGCGTTACAACGCTGCTGAGTTATCGATACAATGGGTCTGACAAAGTTCGCTTTCGGCACTCAGATACTTAGATATATGGATACAGCTAGGTCCATTTTTAATGCGCCTAAAAGCAATCAAGAAGGCTACACAAATTGTCCATAAAAATCTGTGACGTAAATCATCAAGGCCCTCGTAATTTCCGCGGCACCCGAGTCTTGTGAGTGAGTGACCGCGCGTGCCGGCCCATTCTAAACGCACGTTTACTATGCAAATTAACTGACCTCCACCGCCAGTTTTTTAGAACATTTTTGAACAACAAACATTGGTATTGTTTGCTTTTTCGCGGTTACAGTCACGTGAACGAGTACGAGTAGATAGGTTATGTTTTTTTTTAATGATGAACAGGCTCACGTTTAAACTCAGCTTTACTGGGGTCTAAGATGTAACACGCTTGCCTAGAAGGAACCTATTAACTCTAGATTTGAAGACTCCCAAATTGGACTTCTCATGAAGAGAGTTCCAAAGCTTCGCAGTTCTCGCAATGAAGGTAATGACGGATGAATGTAAGTTGATCTACAAATATCTAACGAAAAATGTCTATTGTTTCGTCTACATTTAGTAACAGAAATTCGAATATGGCGTTACTATGTACATGTAAGACGAGCAGTCTATCCCTGAGAAAAAATAAGCTGAAACTACATTGGTCAAGGAACCGATGTCTGATTTGAGTTAATAAGGAAGACAAGACCGCTCATATAACAGGACGGTTGTCATTATCGAACGATATAAAGTATGGCCTCAATTTGAAGCTTCTAAAATGTCGCCCTTTTCCGCAGTGCTAACCGCAAGCAACTCATAAGCGTGCGTAGCTGACATGAGCAGGAGCAGCGATTGCGGCGGCGTTACTTTCATGTGAGGACATTTGGCCGTGCCCCGGGGAGCCCGCGCCATCATCATACAAATGGCACATTAGCGGACCGCCTCGCGCCGGACGCACCTTATCTGCCTCTCAAACTCTCAACTATATTTGTTCTGCACCGGATTACCAGAGATTTACCACGGTCACCGACCGTTAACAGCCGATTAAACGTCCTCTGCAAAGAGAGGTTAAATTTAATACTACGGCTTGACCCATTTGAATTTTAAAACATCTGTTCGGTCGGTATAAAATTTTCATAAGTGTAGTCCGGTACGTGTTTTCTGAATTTTGGACGGCACTAAGTATTAGCTGTTACTAATCTTTGCATTTCAGTTAAAATAACATGGTCGACATCACAATCTAAATGTTAACTACTTTAAATAAAACTGTTTGAGAGCAAATTATTAATTTGACGTTATCAATACTGAACCGCGTTGAAGCTGAAATGCGTTAAAATTAATTGTTTTTCGTCAGACTGTATGTCTGAAAGCGACCATTTATTACTTTCAGAAGTTAACATTTTTAACCCCCGACGCAAAAACGAAAGAGTGTTATAAGTTAGAGGTGTGTGTGAGTGTAAGAGTGAGGGTGTAGGGTGTATGTCTGTCTGTGGCATCGTGGTTTACAAACGGATGAACCAATTTCGATTAAAATTTTTTTGTTTGAAAAGTGTGATAGTCGAGTTTTTTTAGGCATATTTGAAGAAAATTAATCTAAGGTGAAATATAAGACGCCACAAAATGGCGGATAATATATTTTTTTCACAACAATCTCAATATGGATATCAAATCAAAGGACTTGATTGGTATAATACATACGTTGTGATAAATTTAGATCTAAGATGGCCGCCACCGCAAAACGTTAAGTCAGGTGTTTTCAATTTTTTTTATTTACATTTGTAAAATTTTGAAACGAGTTTTTTTTTTCTATTTTGTTTTCGTATATTAAAAGGAATTTTAACACGCATGGCAATTTCTAAAAGGTATGGAAACAAGTATGAATAGAAATCAAAATAAGGAGGCACACGCATACAACGCCTCCGGAACAGCTAGTATGTTAAATATACTGTTAGCAAGTATAACCAAAAATAAATTCTAGTAGTCCTAAATAGTTAGACTAGCGAACAGCGATTTCAATAAAGAGCCATTAATAACTACCCCATTTTAAGTTTTATTGTTGACATTAGAATTAAACAATTTGTCCATATGACCCCAGCGTTTTTGCAAGGCGCCGTAGTTCAATAGTGCAGTACAATACAGCGAGCGATAAGGCAGCTCCGATGCCGTAAATCAGGGCTGTCGATGCGGGGCCGCCCCATTGCAACTCGTGGCTTGATTTGTCGCGTCCATCGTATACCAATGTTACTGGAATAGTGTTGTACATCCAATAATCATAATGGACTTGTTATCGATGAAACTATTTTGTAAATATCAATGCTCTTGCTAAGTAAAAAATAGCCTTCATTTGCCTTCCCTTAACTTAAACAGACAAAAACAAAACAGACTACAGCTTATATCCATTAACTAGCTGACCCGGCAAACGTTGTTTTTTGGCCTTATCACTTAGGTGTATGGAAAAAAAATAGTAGCCGATTCTCAGACCTACTGAATACGCATATAAAATTTGGTGAAAACCGGTCAAGCCGTTTCGGAGGAGTACGGTAGCTAATATTATGACATGGAAATTTTATATATTAGAAGATAGAAGACAAGATAAGAATAAGATTATAAACATTGTAGGTGTGCCGTAAATTACAAGTATTATACGTTACGGTGTCCAAAGATTTTCATATTACAAAATCACAACTATTTCTTAGCATTACCACTTATAATGCATATAAAAATATAAATAGTGAAAAGTTAATTTCCACATATTTTTACCCGTAAGTACGAGCAAGTTTTATTAGCTCGTTCCAAATGTTCGTTTTTAACCGATTTTTATAGCGCAGATAAAGGATAGTTGATAAGTTCCGTAAAAGTCGAATTATTATGATTTGTTTTGCGATTACTACTCTTGATTTTGATTCCCTCCCTAGCAGCACCAATAAAGCGTTCAGCAAACTTATCCCTATTCCGTATACGGTCAAGAATATCTTAACTATTGTGGCCTGCTTGCATAATCACTACCGATTGATCGAATAAAATAGTTGTAGCTATTTGGCGGGCGGTTTCTCCGATTTCTTATTATTCCTACAAGACTGAATTTATTGACTTTACTTAGTAAATTAGTATTGCTACATGCATGATGCTTATTAATATTTCAGAAAGTTAGATATATAGTGCCTAGCATTTTTTACAAATACTTAAGTAGTTTGGCTTTTTAATGGGATAATGCTGCCATACATATATTATTGGGAACTCTATCACTTAGTGATAGCTTTGACGGTGTGCTTATCCCAATTTAAATTCAATCAACCATTTATTTACATAAATATACATAATTCTATGACTATTATGCAAATGTGAGTGCAGCCTATTAAAGAATGGGTTCATTTTACTTTTTTTTTGTCTTAGAGTATTACATATTATGTAAATAACCTTTATTAATAGTTACAGCTATAGTTATCTGATAAAAATACGCCATAAGACATCGCAACAAAAAGTAAACACAATCGAGCACTGACCCTTACTTGACATTACGGTGTTAACTGCGACCTAATTTCAGATTAATACGCTTAGACGGAAACCTCACTAAGTTGGTTCAAACGGCACGCGGAAAAGTGACACCTCATTGAGGAGAATGCTAAATTATCATCATGCAATTCCCATGTTGACATATTGTACACCATTATGATGTAATGAATATCCGGTAGGAAATAATAGATTACACGTAGCTTTTTTTTTAAGTTTTCAAGTCATCACTTAACATCATTTTATTCTTAGATAAAAAAAAGGTTCATTTACTGTTATACTATTATAGATGCCATTTAATTCGTATGTATTTATTTACATCTAAATATATATATATGTATTAAATTTATAAGTTGATGTTAAAACTTTGATATTATATATGGCCCTGATGAATTTCAATATGGATAACACGATCAACAAACTAGTTAAAAATTTCAAATTGGGTATTCAAATATCAGATATTTTAGCTTCTACATTAATAAAATAAAATAATTAATACTTGAAGTGCCTAATTGTTTCATTTTTCTGCAAGTGTTTATAGTTCTTCTGTAACATTGCAATAATTCGATTCTTATGTTTATTTGATTTGATACGAGTTTCCGTATTAGGCAAGTTTGTCGACTAAATAGATTTATCGGTTTCCGCCCCGTTCATTATCCGTATTGAGAGGCAAGCCGACTGACTTCGGCATAAATCTGAATGAAACGCAGTAAATAGCTACCCGACTTGCAAACTTTTGCTAAACTTTGGCTGGGGTTCGAAAAAGTTTGTAGAGGTCAACTTATCTAACAAATGTTATGTTTGTCTGTGTTCAACATGAAGCGATCTTACGAGTCTTAATATTATTGACAAACATACTCGATACGTAAACAAACATATAAGAGGCTGAAAATTTTCTTCAGACTGAATATAAATACATACATACCTCTCTGGCGCTTTTCAGAAAATTCACAGCCATAATCTTCTTCTTCTTCTTCTTTACCTTATCCCACATCATGTGGGGTCGGTACAGTGTACGCTTCTTCCATACATCTCTGCCATAATAAATATCCTAATTTTATTTACCCCGAACGGAACGTACCTCAATATTAGCTAACGAATTCGACCACTGTCAATAGCCCACCCCAAATAAGGAGAAATATAGCGGAAACCATAACCCGTCCTGCACGCAATTCTCTTAGTCCCGCTTCCTAAATATTCAGTTTTCCCTTTGTGTTGGCATTTTTTCATGTAGTTAAGAAAAACAAGAGCGCCATAACTCTCGTGCCGGTTGATCAGATAGCTTCGTAATGGCTGTAATGTATCCTGGTCAGCGGCCCGCATGCAAATAAATCTGCGGCCCAATGCAATGATGTGTGGAAAATGGGACTCACCCCTTGCCCACACGCTGCAACCGGTGTGCCCTTGCCCCAATGCCTTTACAGTTACTACAATAAAATAATCTGTCGTATGCCGAGAAAATTGATTCCTGCCAGTCTTATAAAATAAATATAAAATCTACACCCGTCATAGAAATAATGTTTATTTGCACCCTTGCTCAGAAGTTCTGAAATTTATTTTATAGCCGAAATAAAATGTTGAATTTTAATTGAAAATTAAAGAGGCACATTTTAAAAATGACTTTAGATTTATTTTACTATGAATGTAACTTAGGTTTTATCTATTGTTGTACTTAAAGGTAAGCACTAACTAATATTTGGTAGAATATGTCGGACTTATAACGGTACTAGTAATTTTTGATCTGAGATAGATTCCCGCTACGGAGAAAGTTATAGGGTACCTTACAGCTAAGTAAGGATTGTTTCGGGGTACCTGTCGTTGTTTTATCTGGGAAGTGGGCAGCGATAAAAGTCAGGGCAAATGGTAGTCAATAAAATAAATAGTGATGGCAGGGTGTTCTGTAAATAAGTCGGTGCCGGCTCGGGGCGACGATCGCCTTTTTTATTGGCGCCTCGATTGCTCTCGAAGTCTCGAAACAACGGGCGGAGCGGCGGGCGGCGCATATTGCATTGTCTCGCTGACTCGCCAGATTATACTTCCAGATTAGAAAATAGAAATTTCACGCTACGTGCGACGTTGTGTGTACAAGATATTCCATACAACAATCTTGTTTGAAAATTTTATCTTGGCGCTCTTACATATATTCTCAGATCGTTTTTCTTTCCATTCTTTTTTCTATGACTGCCAGTAAGTAGATAAAAATATCTATTTTAACCACTCCAAGTCAGTCCCAATAAAGAAGTGTATTAAGACTGGATAATAAAGTATTCCACACGTATCGCGGTCGGTCGCGACTCGTTCCCAGATAGATGTATTAATTTGTAAGAATTTGTCGTGGGACCCTCGCCCCTCACTGAGAATTCCAATCACGCACTACAAGCTCCGTAATTGTACCTAATAATTTCTTTAAATAGTTTCACTATCCCGACACCCACCGTTCAATATAGTGGCTATTGAGAAAGAGGGAAATATTTATCGACTGTAAAAAAAAGAAAAAGCGCACTGTACTTTACGACGCACATCATCTGTAAAGAATAATAAAAGAAGGGCAGTTTCGTTAAGTTTTATGACGTCCAAGTAAATGACCTTTGGCTCTGGGTTTTTATTCTTTTTATTTATATTGGTTGGTGTTATTAGCGTCAGTGTCATCGCGCTGCCGCGGGCGGGCCGGTGAGCGAGGGTCAGCCTCCCGCGGGGCTCGTCAGCACACGACAAACCTAATCCAATCACGGGTAATCGTGAGTGCACACGCCTTCTACACACCGAGACACTCGACACGCATGAAGAGTCTTGCACATCTTCAAGTAAACAAATTGGGAACAAAAAATGTCCAATACCTACTAGATATTATTTTGTAGGAAGGATGGACTTTTACTATATTACTGTAAATCATCTAACAGCGCAAACGTCTTTAATAGCCACATAATTCGAGAATTCAAGAGTTGCGTATTTATGAAAATATCAAACCAAACGACCACAACATTTTTTGCGATCTACTAAAAGAGACTGATAACGCGAGCGCTACACCCGTAGACAGTCTACGCCCGTAGCGGCGTCATAGAAGAGCTTTCAGTTAATTTAACTAAGCACCTTACCGCTATCTGTTTTGCGCTCGCGCCGGGGATTATGCTAATGGTGACTTGTAATTCTCTTATCGCTCTTTGTCTATGGCTACAATACAGATTTAAAGTATTCAAACAATTAAATTAATATATTGTTGAATGTACAAATGGAAAGGTAGTACAAGTTTAGGGGCTGTAGATTTTTTCGCTTTATTGGGCTATTTAAACTATATATGACACACAACTAATCAATATAAAAAATAAATACCTTAAATCAAATAACTTTTTCAGAGAAAAACTCACTGGGCAGCCTCCAGAAGGTTGACAAAGTGGCAACCATAAGCGAGAACTTACAACGCCTACGGCCAATTAGTCACGGGACAAATAGCAAGCCAGCGGGGAATCGTGAGGTGTATTAAAGCCATTATTATAGAAAGAACTGGAAGTCAAAGGTAGCTAGGGGACGTTTTGACCAGCGATAACTCACAGCAGTAACTCCCGCTTATTCTGTATCACTGACCGACCGATAGCGGCGAATCAATGACTTTGGTATGATACATGGGGCTAGCCACCGTTTATAGTTTTATCTCTGGAGCAAATTAATACCCGGAAATTCCTGTGCCATTAATTTTTATGGCTGATTTTATTTAGAACAAATAGTTATAGGCAGATTTGTAAGTTAGATAACATTCGTTTAGTATTATTTTACTTTATTCTGATTTATAAAATTAATCCTAACAATTAGAATTATCTACTTAAAAAATGGAAGATAGCAAGTGTTTTTAAATTTATGACTTTTACTAAGTTGGATCTAGTTTCCGTTTTGGTAGAATTCTATACATAGACAAACGATATAAGTCAATCTCATAGGCTCTTCTAAACATTTTAACCAAATAAATAATTTGTTTACTTAAATATACGAAACGTAATAAGTAATTTTGGTAATTTTGCGCATTAGAAAATAAATATACTGATCCTGATGGTACACAATAGAATTTCTACTTTTAGTTTTCCACTGGGCAGGTGTCAACAGCATGGCTGTCAATTTTCATCTGAGTCTCGCTAAGGGTCTCCCTGTCAGTGCGCGTCCGTGTTCTAGGGTAGCCTGTTACTCCTGCCTGATAAAGGCGCCAGTACATTACACTGATTCACACGCTGCGTTTTTCGTGTTGGTAGGTATGTGATACGCTAAAAACGCATTCACAATTCTAATGTTAATTGTGAATGCGTTTTAGCGAAGAGTAGTTCTAGCATTGGCAAGAGAGTTACGGAAAATACATACATAACTCAAAAAATACAAACGTAGTACTTAAATAAAAGAAAGTTACCAAAAATTTGTTACACTTTCACTCTCTAACTACTCCTTTTTTATAATAATATTTTTTTTATATTCAAAATAATTGTTACATTTTTATACAAAATTTATGGGCTAAGAAATAAATAAATAATAATTATTTTAGTGTTAGTCTTAGCTAAATTTAGCATGTTTGGAGGGTCTAGCTTTCTCCGTTAGGATTCCCTGAGTTTGAGAAAGCTAGTTTCTCATCTGTAGTGCAGTAATAATGGCTAGTTAGAAAATAATACCGCAATTTGTATTTAAACGGAATGGGTGTCAGTCTTGAAATTTGATTTATAAGTAATACATTTTGGTGCAATATTTTTCTGTATTTTATTTTTTCATGTAAGTATAAAATATGGTACACATTTATGTAGTCGTGCTGTTTTTTTGCTAACATTTAATAAAAGGAATAGGAAAGTAAGAAAGTTAGGTTAGCTTTGAAGTTGAGCTTCCGAAGGATTTGTAATATGCCAGTTCCGTATTCCCGAACGTGCCGCACCGCCGCCGGTAAACACGTGGGTAGATAACAATCTATTTGGATTGCCTCTATATTTCATTTTCCTCGTATACCCCGCTAACTAGATAGAACGCGTCACACGAACAGAAAATACGGGCTCGTTTCTTTTCAAATTCGGATTGATACTGCGCGATTGATGATGGCAAGAGTTACCCCATATCGTGGAATTAAGTAGGCAAATATTTTACCATGTTTCTCTTTGCCACTTTTGAGAGTAACATTATTTGCATCGTTCAAAAGAATTAAGGTTGCGTAGAGGTGGTTAAGAGCTTTTGCTATGACATTTTTATCAGTGTTTTACTAAAAGCAATAAGTCAGTACGAAATTTGTATGTTCTTATTATATATATTTTTTGGTAAATTGTCTTACATCTATAACCACCCAAGTTCCTAAAGTTACTTTATTTTTCTACCATTTCTGTCACTGGTAGGTGAGAAGTGAGTGTACGGTTAGTTAGGCTGTGTTTACACTGCGGGACATCCTCTGGTCAGCTGATGAGCTCTGCAAATAGGACACACCCCTATATTGGTATTGTAACGCAATCACAGTTGTGGGACAAAGCACGGGATTGGAATAATAAGAGAACTTTTCTTTGCGTTGTCAGAGCTTTTAGTAACTACACATAGCTATACATATTTAGTAGCGGTAGGTCTCTTGCGGAGGCAATTATTCTACTGCCAACCAGTAGTACGTAAACACTACTGTTTAACAAGTATAGTAAGTACAATCGGAGGCCGAGTTTTGTATTCCAATGCCAAACTCGAGGTGCCACTGTAATTAGAATAAACTAGAGCGATGCTTACCATCTGGCTAATGACTAACTCATCTTGTTATCAGCATAAAATATATTCATGTAGGAAAATATACATTTAGTTTTAACAGATTTTTAATAAAATGAAGTAACCATTTTGACGCAGTTGAGAGCATCTCTTGAGAACTATATAATGAGACTTCAAGCGGCGTTTACCAGCGCATCTCCTAAAAAACGGGCTTCAGTCGATGCTCTCACTGTACTAAAGGGGTTTTATTATTTTTAAAGTACGCGCTCGTTTGCACGCGAATGGGCCACTTAACCACGGAGACAAGCTTCCGATCTAGCTAGTAGGTAGCTTTACCCATACTAAGTGCATTAGCTATCTTTATGTGACGGATAATAGTACCGCCACGCTTTTTACATGTTTTTCTGAAACAGTCATAAAGTTACCCGGCTATTCCAGTTGTAGAGACAAATATACGGCACTCAATAAAAGTATAATAGGTTTGTCACAACAGGAATGGTTTGAGAGGTTAATAAAATCGACACGGGGGTTTACGAGTGGGGATTATTCGCGAATGGCCAATGGGCATAGTGTTGAAGATTCGAAGCTCTTCAATATGTAGCGAAGGTAGTGAAAGACGTGACAAGGATTTGATATGACTTATTTTGTAGCACCTCGCTGTTCTTAGTTCCTTTGTTACTTACAGTTCAGGGAAAAGGAAAAAATATATCTATTACTTAGTCTCAAAATCATTAAAACCTAATCACAGTAGAACATGATTGTAGATAATTGACTACTGTTACTCATAACAATAAGTATTATGGTTTAATTTATATTTATCAACCGTTAAAATGCGACTTCGCAGCGGAATCACTAATTTGCCACCCCTCGGTTGTGGTTTGCGGCGGTACTGCGAGCTACAAACGCATTTTGATTCTTATTCATAGAGCGGGGGTCGCGACCGCGGCCTAACGATTTGATAATGTATTCACTTGATAATGCGGAAGGTGGTACTTCGCAAGTGCCGCATTAAAAAACCAATTACACCGTAGCTAAATCGCGCCGCCGCTCTCGCCTATTTGTCAGACTCCCGAGGGATGAAGAGTATATTTTAAATTTAATTTTACGCAATTTAAAAATTTGGGGGACAGTCAATCGTTATTTTTTATTGGCTGCCTTTGCAAAGTTTATTATAATAGGACTTTTTCAGCTTTGATTACTCCAAAAAGGGTTCTAAATACTTTAAAAAAACATGAAACGACGTATTTATGAAAAACATCTAAATGTTGTGATAGTTTTCACAACTTACTAACCATACATGTATTATATTTAATATCTACGCCACTTTATACAAGTGTTCACTTTATGAGTACGTATTTTATAGTCAGATTTAACGGCTCTCTTGGGATAAATTCTTGTTCCCCCAAGCAGAATGCGATCCCTGTTTCAGCATTCACTTAATTACTGCTAATTATGTTATACTAGCTGCGCCGTTTAGTTTCACTCGTCTAGTATATTATGCTGCCGATCATTATTATAATATGAACAAAAAATACAACTCGTGACTTCAAAGTAATATGTAGCAAAATATACGCTAAACAATTTATTTTGTTTACCTTTTTTTTCTACTTTGGCCGCCTAGAAAATGCACGACCGGCATTTAGCCACCCAAATACTCTTAATATTTATTTTTTATTTTAATACATATCTAGTGAAAGTTTCAGCTTTCTAGCTATTACGGTTTCTGAGATATAGCCTGGGAGACAGACAGCGGAGTCTTAGTAATAGGGTCCCGATTTTACCTTTTAGGTCCGTACCTAGCCCGTTAGGGTTTCATAGCCCTAAAAAGAAGTACCTATATCGATTTGTTCATTCTTATCTATTGACTTTTTGTAAAGAAGACAGAGGAAGGCGTTCCAGTAACAAACAGCCGCCCTAATACAATAACGGCCGGAACAAACTGCGCTATAAAATATCACCAAGAAATAAATCAGTTTTGCCGTGATGCGCCCCAGCGTATCTACCTCTGTTACTATCGACGATTTATGATCACATGGTATTATGCTGCAGATAAAATAATAATTGACTGGACATTTTAATGTCGTATTTTACCGGTTCCGTTAATATATGTATATAAATATTTACCTATACCTATTACTAAACCTAGTACCAAACTTAGTTTAACAGATTTTCCTAGCCGTCCAAAGAGGCCATGCGAGTTCAATGGGCATGTTTGGGCGGGAAGTTTAATTTTGACTACATACTCTTATTGAATTCAATTACTTTTATCAATGAGGTACAAAACTATATAATATTCTCCTTGGTTCCTACTCCATAAGTACAAAGTTCGTAGACTTGCTACCCATTACAAAAATATAGAACGCCTACGAATCGTAGCAAGGCAAAAGAGTGATTGCTTCGCAGTGCTACGGTTTGAAAAAATCTCATACATAAATGTAGTTGTAACGTTATTGTGAGCGTCACGTATTCAAGGCAACAAGCGTGAAACAACGACACGTCTCACCTCAGCTAACGGCTCCACCTCCCCCAGCACTGATTGAGCCGCGACAAGTTAAACCATTTGAAACAATTTAATAGAGATCAAAAATTCAGTACCCCACGGACGCCCACACTAACTTTTGAAGTTTTTCCCTCGCTAAAGGGATTATCGGTGAGCTGTAGCTTAGGGGGATATTTTTATAGATTTTGTGGAATTTCTTTCATATTTAGCTAATAGCTTTTGCTTGGGAACTTGGAAAAATAAACTAACGTGTGTAATTACCCGAAAACCCTGTTAATTATATTCTTGATAACTATTTTATATTCAATAATATAATAAATACAATAATTTAAAATACATGAACATGAAATGTAGTAGTGAATAACCACAAAAATATACAAGAAATGTAATGAATGAAAATATTGTAATGCACACAAACATTATTCGTAAGATGTTCTTCCATCTACAATGGATTTCCGCAAAGTAAGTCTATAGTTCGTATTATTTTGTGTACATAGTTTTATTGCACCTTCATGATACAAATTATAAAACATAGCGATTTCATGAAATAAAAGTACTTGTTTAGGCGGAGCAAAAATATTGCAAAGAAAAATAAAAATATTATTCTGTTGCAAAAAAGTTTCCGTATTACAAAGCTTAGTGCTCATACGTTTCATTTATCGAAGAAATAACGTGGGCTTTAGGATATTATAGTCCCTGATCGAGTTCACGTATCTACTTCACTTCTTCGCTGGAAGGCTATCAACGTAAATATCTGCAGATTTCCACCCGTTGTCAACCATATGGTACCAAAACGCGCGTCGTTTTTGGAAATAGCGGTTTACGCGAATGGAGAGTAGATCTAAAATTGTTCGATAAAGATTGTTGTAGGACTGTGTCGTAGTAAGTCAGTTGTCGATATGCGATTGCGTTATGATAGGATCAGGGTTCACCGGAGCGTGGCCCGTACAGAGAGGCGCTCCGAGCACGTCTTTCTATGACGCTAATGTCATTTTAAACGCGGCGAACTCTTTGTACCCTTGCAATTTATATTTATAGTGATTGATTCTGACGTAACCTATATCAGAATAAAGGGAAAAAACTCAGAGAAGTTATTTTCCTTGCAGTTTATGATTCACATTATTAGCCTCTTGAATTAGACATGTATAGTTTATTTTTAATTTAAGATATCTGGAGTAGTATACGCTATCCGGTGACGGAACTCGTCAGGCACGTTACTCTGAGAAGTCGAGGATTATTGCTCAGTATAATGGAGCAGAACGGTTTCCCCAATCGGTTCATCCGATAAGCACAGTCGACCGGAACGTGCTCCCCTATCGCATCAATCGCATAGCGATTGACAAAAAGTTACAGCATATCAATAATAAATATAACGATTACGTTATTTTTTTTCTAAACTGCTTACTTGTTCTGCAGTCCATCTAAATATATATAAATCTCGTGTCACAATGTTTGTCCTCAATGGACTCCTAAACCAATAAACAGATTATAATAAAATTCGCACACCATGTGTGCAGTTCGATCCAACTTGAGAGATAGGATAGTTTAAATCTCAAATTATAGTCGCAATTTTAACTTATTGCTAATTACTGTCTGTTATTAATTGACAGTCACAATTATCTGTTAACTCCAAATGATTCTAACAGATGTCGATACCTTTCGACTGGGTTGAGTAAGTAATCAATAGATGTCGCTGCTATGGTAAATCTACGAACGTGTCATAATAAGTTACACTATCTATTTTTCATACCCTTATGTGAGGCAAAACAACGTTTGCCGGGTCACCTAGTACCTAAATATATAAAATATACATAACCTCAGCATCATCTCAGACACAAACACAGTCAGATGGATATTTTTTATAATTTAGCTAAGTATTCAGATAATATAAATGAAATAAGAGAATTTTTAGGTGATGAAACTCCAATAAGGTACATCCTATCATCGGAATTGAAGTACTTAGGTACTTAATACAAATTACTTGTAAGTACAGAAAACAATACTGTGAATCGTTTTGTTTGGTCACTGTCGAAGGTGGGTCTCATGTTGCAATGCACGAGTCAGCATTTTGAGCCAGTTTCCTGTTGCACTGTGGCATTTGCCCGGTATCCTGTATCAGTATCCAACATACGAAATGATGAAATGTTTATTTTAATAATACAATTATTGAAGTACTTACTTAGGTAGATCTGTTTAATGTGTATCAAATTTTGACCACAAGCTATATTTGTTTCTCTAAAATTATAAATCCAATACAAACGGTTACCGTCTCGACCAATTCAAAACCAACGAAGTAAAATAATCCGCAGATTAATTTTCTAGAACTACTCCTTGCCGATTCAATTTCAAAAAGTCTTTCAAAGGCCTTTGGACGTTTCTAATAACTCTCTTTGATGAATATGAAGCTTTTCATCATTTTCAATTTAGAATTAAAGCTATGATTTGAAATAAGTTGAGGATGTGAGCGTAAAGGTAAAGACGTACAATATTGTGGTCCGGGATAATATTTTTATAGAACAACACAATCCTGACTAATCGGATCTGGCCAAATAGCCGGTCATTTGGCGGAACGATCTGCTCGGAGAAAGTCCGGTGACTATCTAAAGTACTGAGATAATAGGTGCAGGGGCAAGTCAGGAGGGGTAGTAAGGAATAATGTAAGTGTCCAGGGCGACATTTGCGCCGAACTGCCGACGACCTCGCCTCTTACTTATGCGGTTTTTAATATTTTTATTGCTATGGCCGTGGTCACGTCTGAACGGGTCCGTCACGATATTGCGAAAATTTTTGTTCGAAAAACGTAAGATCGACTGAACGTTAGTTCGAATTAACTTTGGTGCGAAACAACTTTATATCGAAAATCGCTGCTGCGAATGAACGTTAGTTCGAATTTACTTTTGTGCGAAATAACTTAATACACAAAGCTAGCGTAAGAACCATAAAATTATCTTCTTAATCTTTCCCAACGCCATTTTGATTTTCATTAAGCGCTTAATCCTGAATTTTTCACCCATATTTATACTGAAATAAATATTAGGATATAATAGTAAATTGCGTAACATAACTACGATATAACTATAATAACGATAATAGAAGCAGTTTTAGACTCATGACCACTAACAGATATTATCTTATAAGAAGAAGAAACGGTTTGAAACACTTTACCACTTTATTATAATTCGAAATAAAAATCTTGTCCACAGCTTCCATATTCGTCAAGTGGTTCGGCCTTATAATTCCTCCACACTGAGGTAAAGGTTGCGGGAAACGTGTAAAAAACAGCTGCGGCTCGACACCCTCGTGGTCACCGTTATTGTCCTCGCCGACCGCCGTAAAAATACCCATAAAGTCCATAAACCATGGACGTCGCGCCTTGTCCTGATACATATCGCCGTACTTATTGAAACTGCCCATATCCGATGTGAAATGAATTATTTTAATGTTTTCCTGAATTATTAACTTTTTATTGCTTTTTGTAGTTGGTTTGGTAGCACATTGTAAATCATATGAGATTCAACTGCACACTGTTTTACTAAAAATTCACCTAAAATATATATACAGCATTTTACAAATATGCATGATTGCATTTTTTGTACTAGCTAGTGCACTATAGCAATTTTCTTCGTCTCTATCATAGCCATATTAATATTTATATATGTTGTGTTTTCTGGTGTACTCGTAATTTATTTTTTATGAATAGTTTTAATAAAGTGTTTATCTATCTATCTATTTTTAAGAGCGACATGAAAATCTCGGCGATCTTATGAGCTTTATGTAAACCGATTTTACCTTGGTATTCTGTACGGTCATGCTTTCAATCTGTCAATACTTTCCCGGAAAAACTTACATATAAGTTCTCGTGCACCACTGCGCATAATATATGAGCTGAAATAAAATCTGTCAGTGACCATTTATAGCGAAGGAGTCCTGTTATTAAAATGTAGCGCAGGGCCGGGCGGGCGGGCGTCGCGGAGCCGGCTGCGACCGCGACACCATCTGATTTATGCCCGGACCAGCAGTATTTTATTCGACGGGCGCCTCAAGAAAACTATAAGTTTCCGTTCGGCAGGACCAGGGGAGTAGCCCACTAAATATTGTCTCCGCTCGCTGCATCGATACAAACAGATATCTGTATTTATTGCTCCCCGTTGCTAGATAATTTCGTAATGGATTGGGATCATTAGATTCCTATTGCAAACAAATGTGTTTCGTATTCAAACTTGATTTAATATGGCTTTTAACGATATTGGTTTTATTTTTCACCTACAGGTTTCTGGGACGCGGAGAGCGGTATGCGAAATGAAGGCAATTTGTTCGTCAGACACAGCGGCGGCGCAGCACCCTTCCAACACCCTTTCTGTAACGCTATGAATTTTAAGATAACTTTTATAAGCGTACACTACCTGATATTATCCCTAATATATCTCAGAGCATTAAATTGTGTCACTTCAAAGATCAGCATTACCAGTATGTTGTCAAAGTTTATGAGGCAGATGAAAGTTTTAATTTGTGAAAGGCAAATGTGATTGTAAGCTTTTGATAAAGAAATTATATGTATTACTTAACTAAAACCTTAGGTCCTTAAATAATTTATAGTGGCTATTTTATTATAATTTAATTTGATCTTAAATTCTAAATACGTCTTATTTCGAGTATATTATTGTAAATTAATCTATAAACTATTTATGTACATAAACTATTTAAGTCACTGGAAGGCACTAGCCTCCACGGCACTGGCGCGAATGCGTCCAGTTTGAGGGTTAGTGAATAAGTTTAAATGTACAATTAAACGAATAAATATTTTTGAATTTACTGAATTTTTAAATTTTAATTATCAGTTACTAATTAAATGTCGAGTTACTAATTCTCGATGTAAATTCAAACTAAAAATATTTTTAATGTAAAGAGCAAAGGCAGCATCAGATTGATGTTCCCTACTAACAGTAACAAATCGGTACATCTCTCTGGACGCTAATGAGTCGTCAGTGTCATGGGTTCACGCCCCCACGACCCTCGCTCTATCAACTGAGAACTGACTCTTGACAGAACCAACTTATAGTCGTTAATTTACCTAATTACCTGATAGAAATGAAGAATGATTCGTAAGTACGCATAAAGATACTGAACAGAAAATCCTTTGATTATACAGTTACTTGAATATAGTAGGTACACCTGTCATATAATCCAAGCGTTAATGAAAGTTATTAAGAACTTTATTTAGTTGGAATACTATAATAATTTACTATTTCTAATATTGTATCAGCTTTTAGGCTTAAGGTTAAAAATGTAAGTCACTCAAAGGCCTCAGACATGATGTACTGATTTGTGTGCTGAGATACAAGCCGAGGCGCAAAATAGAACATGCCGTTCTATCCGACCCACAGAAGCACCCAGACGTGAATTCCATATTGTCTTTTGGTCCGCTGGTCACGCATCCAATAACTGGCAGTATTTGCCATTCGTTTAAGATCACCTTTGACGAGCTAAAGAATCTTCAACTACATTTTACTTAATATACTGATCATGCACTGAATAGACAAAAAAACCTACATCGTAATTCATAGATCAATTAATTGAAAAAAAATAGGATAACTGAACTACTAAGACAACTAATATGGTGGGTACAAGACTAAATTATTTAAAAGTTTACGCTTAGCTACTTATCTAAAAGTCATCAACCGATGAATGAATGTCAAGTAGGTACTTAGCTAAACCCTATTACGTGATTGGATTAGCCGACATAGGGTGCGAGCTCGACTGCTTAATACTTTACAAGCTTATCGTTACGTGAGCGGTCAATCATACACTATCTAGAACGATGTAACTGTTTTTTCATCGCTTATACTATGAAAGTAAGTCTGAAGTTGCCTGAGGAGCGGGGTGAAAGTAATACATTGCATTCCTAGGGAGAATCGCTTTGCAACTGACAGCTGTCAAATCATTTAATAGTATGTACATGGGTAACAATGTACTATTAACTACGAGCAAAATATCGCGTCTGGTAACTCCCGTCTTATTGGTGATCCCGATATAAAATATGTAAAATCACCTAGTAGTATCATAGATCAATAAATATTATATTCTGATCCCTGGTAGTATACATAAAAAGTTTAGAAAACCCCCAACCAATCCTTTGTATATGCGGCCATCTTGCATTTTTCATATATGTATGTGTGTATTCTACTCTTAGAAAAAAAAAGAAATAGGTATCATTCCCTCATACATGGTTCTACTTGTCCTAATATGAATTCAGTCAGGACTAGTAGAAAATAATAAAATGCCACAATATCGAATGAAAGTGCTTGATTAGTAGAATACTTACTTAAGTGCCTTCACTTGATACCATAGACAAATAATATAATTCGGATCCCTCCTTGATCCCATATTTAGGTGGTTGGGAAACAACATGTAATGAGCCAATTGTGGCAATTGTGGCAATTGTGAAATATACATATTATGTCATCTGCCATTTTAGTTTGCGTCTATCTTAGACGCTATTTCACCAAACATAGCTAGGAACAACCCCTTAAAAATAATATCGGTTGCTCAGTTCGGGACCTTTAATGCTACAGACAGTCAAACACACAGGCACGTTAAACTAAAAAAAAAAACAATTATTTTTGGCGTCGTCTTCTTTTTTTCTTCGTATAATTTGATTCCACCATCTCCGTTCTACTACAGAACGAGCAGAGAGTCAGTGAAGAGACACCGATACGGAGTTGAACTATGATCGGTCTGCCGCGCGCGCAGCACGCGGCAGACGTTGTCACGTATAATCTTCGCCCGTAAAACCGACTTTACAGGCAACCATTTTTTAATGTTTATGACTTTTCAAGTGCGACAAATGATTTATCTTATCTTCTTTGACTTTTGCGATATAATAACAAAACCATTGCAGTAACACCCCCAAAAGTCAAAGTTTCGTACAAAACGCTTTGCGTCGACCTTTATTGTGAGGACTGTGAATCTTTGGAACTCACTACCTGAGTCTCTGTTTCCTGAGAGGTATTATCCGGGGGTCTTCAAAAGTAGAGTTAAAAGGTATCTTCGAGGTAAGCGTGCCACACCGCAGACTGCAGCGCAGTTTAACATCAGGCTAGCTGTAGTCAAACGCAAACCAATCAAGGATAAATAAATAAATATAAATATATAAGTGGTTCCAAGCTCTGTTGACGAGAGTTTTCTAGCAGCCCGAAGACCTCTGACTTGTCTTTACGACTGCTTGTTCTAGGACTAACAGCGTTGGGGGTTCAAAACATGTTTGCCGGGTCATAAAATACTAACAAAAAAAAACTTTCAATATGTCATTGTTTTTGTACGAGTAGGTAAGTTTTCCGGGTGAATGTCCGGAAGGCACACTTACCTACTTTGTGATGTGTTGCAATTTCCAAAACGCTGGCTTGCAATATTTTATGCATGCGTTTAAAATCACGTAGCGTTGTATGTACCCACATAAGTAGGTACTTATACTATTTTATTTTATTTATTTAATTAATATAAAAATACATATGCATACATACATATATTTTTTTTAGTTTACAAAATTTACGTATTTATTATGCTTTGTAAATATTATTGTTAAGTTATGTTTAAATTTATTTTTATCATTACTTCTAGTTTTGTCAATAAACGTTTGTATGCATACATATAAATTCACTTTACAAATAAAATGAATGTATGTGAGGTGAATGATTCTTGCGGGTTTGTTAACGTAAAAAAAAATCTTTACATTTTCAACACACATGTCGTTTGTGTCTTTTCAAATGAGAAGAAATACTCAAATATGTAAAAGGTACATAATACTCGTTTTACAAAAAATTCACATATAAAAATGTAATCGGCTAATAGGCAGATGATTTCTCCCTTGCAACATGGTAGTATGTTCAATCGAACCCCGCTGCGGATCATTAGAGAGCGATTGTTTTGAGTTTTCCGACGGCATTTAGCCTTCGAGCCTGCTGAGCGATTATAGAAACCCCTGTCTGACCACACGTTGATTGAATGCTTGTTTCACGATCTATTGTAGTTGGAATTGAATTAAATGATTTGTTTTATAATGAAATATACTTACTTAGAATATACTCGCTATACTTACTATATACTCACTTATATACTTACTTAGAATTTTAGCATGGATGTGGTATTGTTTTGAGGCTCTTGCTTTAAACAATTTCTTGTTAAGAACACAAGTAGCCCACTATAGGTTCCCACTGCTGAGACTCGGAGCCTTCTCTCACGAGGAGAGAGATATAGGCCATAATCCACCACGCTGTCCAAGTGCGGGTTTACGTGCCTTTGCGGTAGATACGATGGAACCGTCCTGCAGCTATACGGAGAACTCGCCAAGCGGCTGGTGAAGGTTAAGGGTGTCCAAAATGCTGGTTTTTATTTCGGTCAGAAACTAAGCATTGCCATCCAACGTGGCAATGCTGCTAGTATTTTTGGCAACTTTTCTTTTATAGGTTAAAGTTTAGTTCAGTTATAATTAGTAATGTTTTTAACTCAACAACGGTAAATAATATTAAAACTCAAACCTACACCAGACATAACATTTGATAAATCATACCTACATTGTAAAGCGGGGAAGGATTCCAATGGTGTCAATGTTATGAAATCAGCCTTGAGAGCTGCAACCTGATCTGACGACATTGTTGCGCGAACAAGATCCTCAGGTGAGCCGTGAGACGATTGCTCATTGTGCAGCAAATACCTATCGGAAATAAATAATTATGAAATGTGTAGGATTACTTAAAATACAAGTGTACTTGTAATAAAAATTTCAATAATTGACCAAGTGCGGGTTGGGCTACGATATAGCCTGGTGACAGACAGACAGACGAACAGCGGAGGCATATCAATAGGGTCCCATATTTACCTTGTAGGTACGGAACCCTAAAAACTAATTCGGTGTGATTACGATCATAATATTCAGGTTTCAAATGTATCATTGTTAGTAGTAATCTACTTGTCAAGCCTTTTCATTATTTTATAATTTGGTAAATGAACTCGTATGTCATATCTATCTAATATATAAAATTTCCACCTCACAATGTTAGTTACCATATTTCTCCGAAACGGCTTGACCGATTTTTACCAAATTTTATATGCGTAATCAGTAGGTCTGAGAATCGGCTACTATCTATTTTCCATACCCATAAGTGGTTAAAATATTTTATATATTATTTAATCAATAGAAATAATTTATAAGGCAAAACAACGTTTGCCAGGTTGTCTAAAAATTGTATATTAATATGTTCTATTTGTGAGGGTTTTATTATATATACTACATTATAGTGTCTATAACAATGTTGAGAACCCACTGATATTTTTACCAAGTAAAATTGGTTTCAAATATCTTTACATCCTGTTAGTCGAGCTCTACTGGGAACTGTGACGATAAGCCTGTTTGAATCAAAATATAACCATATTATATTGTTAAACATTTTACCTAGCCAAGTCCGCTAACCGATGACCGAAAAATCTTTAAATAATCGTCCTTTCATGATAGTTCTTTCATTCACAAGGTCTAATTTACTATTCACTTTTATTTAAATATAATTGCTAAATTTGTCAAACTGTATAACACCTCCAAATCATTAATAATAAATAACATTTAAGAAATCCTTTAGGCGTTAAACTTTGTCCAGAATTAAAGACTTTAAGATCTTGAACGCATAGCTATTGAAATGTCATAACGATTTTTCTGATGTATATTTAGGAGACTTGTCATATTTTGTACATTACTTAGTAGGTACATATTTTATCAATGAAATTGGATATAGGTAGATACTAAATAAGTAAGCAATGTGTTAAACCCCAAATGCATATAGGTACCTAATTATCAGTATCCGTTCCGTCACAGGTAAGATTTATTTATATATATTTTTTTACACGGCTGGCTAGCCATAAACTAAACCATTTCAAGTTTGTATTATGGTTGCTAACAGGACTGATATACATACATAAATACTTTATATCGATACATATTCATATAGTAGTTCATATAGTACTTATATAGTTCAACTGTAAAACCCAGTCCGTGGCATTAAATATTTATTAAAAAATATATATATTAAACACACATACCAACAGCCAATAAATATATTTCATCACTAAGTTCGACGTGCCGTTAAACGAACCCGGGACCCTCCGGTTGACAGTCCGGTATAGTAACTATTACGCCAACGAGGTCGTCAAAAGCTGTGTACCTATGTTTGTAAAATTATAAAGTGTTTCTTGATACACTTCATAACTATGTTAGCACCAATAACAATATTTGATTAGTATTGAACAAGGAGGTATTGTATGGCAATGTTTGAAACAACGAGTATTTAAGAGTATGTTTCGGAATCAGCTCTTGAGTATTCAAACTTCAATAAGAACCGCCGCTAGTTATGGTTTGTTTTGATATTCTATTTAAGGTGACACTTGTATACTCGAAACACTTGTCAGTAAGTACTTAGCCTAATACATATTAGTGAAATAGGTATAGTATTACTATTTCGGTGAGTATACGTTGGCGGCATGGCATCGGCGTAACAAAGATCTAACGACGCCAGTTGGTAAACTTGACGCTACACTTCAATAAAACCATTAAGAAAATAATAAGTACCTTTTAATCTTAACTTATGTTCATAAACTAACTAGCTGACCCTGCATACGTTGTTTTGCCTTAAGTAAAATTTAAGGATGAACAACCCTTAACACTTAGGGGTATGAAAAAATAGATAGTAGCCGATTCTCAAACCTTCTGAATACGCATATAAAATTTGGTAAAAATTGGTCAAGCCGTTTCGTAAGAGTACTGTAACTAACATTGTGACATGGAAATTTTATATATTAGAAGAAGATTTACTAATTACTTTTCCTCACCAAAGGTTTAAATATTTTTTTGTGAAACTGTCTGCAGTCTGAAAAACTTTCATATTTTTTGCAAGTTTTTTCCGCTTGTAAAAATGTGTTAGTTGTTTTCCTTCCATTGTTAAAAGAATGTGAACAGACATATAACCGCAAGTGGGAGCTGTAGGTGGAACAGGAGGTTGACAGGTGGACGGTAACAGCATGAGTGCCGGTTCGTTTGTCGACAATCAAGTTTGCGGCGGCACCCGCGGCGCCGCGCCCGCCGTCCCACGCTCCGTCGCGTCGGGCTTCCATGCTGGGGTATACAACTAAGGAGAAAGCAAAGAATTTTGCCATTTATCCATAGTAAAATATTTTGGAAGACAATTGTGTGATTGCGAATTAAATACAAAATAACTTGAAAGTCTTTTTTTTTCACTTTTTCATTTCCTTTATTCACTCAAGATAATATAATATTCTTTATTGACTTAGCATAATTTACAAATATTATAAATAAATATATTTTACAGGACTTAAGAATATTTACAAAGCTTAGAAAAGACGAAAATTTAGTAAAATAAAAAAAAATGAAAGTCTTTGAAATTATAATGCAACAAGCAACATATTATCGTAAACGGAGATTTAGTATGATTTACGAGTAGTATGGGGCTAACCAGCCGCGTGTGGAATGTGACCTAATATTTATTTATTTATTTTATATGGTATCCAAACTAAGCCTTTCTTTACTTGACTTAACGAAGTTAACCAAAAGATTTTGTTTATAAAAATTTCGTTTGTAAGAAATAAAATTTCATCTAATTTATTATTTTAAAATAAACTTGTAAATCTATTTCCATACTTTCAAACACCATGAAAAAGCAGTGTCTTTGATGCGACTCCCGCGACGCGTTAAACAAGACTCGAAAAACGCGGGGCGTCGCCACCAGCTCGAGGGTGGCATAATTCACTTAAATCATGCTTAAATCGCGTCTCAACTACGCACGTATTCAAAGAGCTTCCCTCTGACACCCCTCCAAATAATACCTGCTTAACTTTACAATCCTCTCACGAAATTACCAACCTCAGCAATAATTTAATTAGACAACGCAACATAAACGGTTTCAGTAACCTTCCACTACATTGAAAAAAGGTTGAATCTAAACAGAGAGAAACAATCAGAAAAGCAATTCAACGCAACAATGAAATCGCAGGAGACTTTCATAAGAATGAGCTTGATCCAAAAATCCGGCAAATAAAATTCCAATAACTGGAGAAGCGGAATGACATATTCGGTTTGCTCAAATCCTTAAAACGTCATCCAGATATCCATTACATGTCTATTAAATCTTACGACATATATTTGCGGGGATCAGCAGAGTTCCCCTCGCAAACAGCGCGCCGATTACGGGCTCGGCCGACTGGAGTAAACGAATATAAAACACATGCGGGAAGACGAATGCAAAATGTACTCGTCAAGATTTTGCATAAGCAAACAGTGGAATCACCCCTTTAGCGGTAACCGGGCAGCCGCCGACAGGCGTCAATATTTGGGGATGATTGGAAATCATGAATGTGCAATTTATTGTGGTGACGGTACGTACGTATAATCTCTTAGTTTTCCAGTGACTCTTATAAAAAGTCATCACGTCACTGTTTGTGTGATAAAGATCTTAAATTCTCTCAGTAAATAAGAGTAACTTTGCTTCAAAGCGCAAAACAATGTTATGGCTATGACTTCTTCCAAGAACCATATCTATTAATTAAATGTACAATGTATAAATAGGAAGAATGGCTAGGTACAGAATAACATAAATGTTATTCTCATTCACTGCCCACGTACCAGTCGAAGTGAAAGTGTGCTGATGCTGCATTCGGTTTATTTACGTCTAGCAGGCCATTTCCTTGAACCCGTGATAAGATAGCCAGTTCCTGACACTAGTTCTATAGAAAGTATTGACACATTATCTTCGGATCAAATGTCTTTTCGAACTGTATGAGAGTCATTTAAATACATATGCTACATTTTGAGACTCACAAAACGTTCACACACTCAAATTTCATGTGGCACTCGTTTTACCTAAATTTTTTTTTATTTAAAGTTAAATTAATGAAATTTTCATTTTTTTTTTAAGTTAAATTATGTGTATAATATACAAATAAAAACTATATTTCATAATGATTTGAACACGCGACGTTGACTTATTTTCATTTTTTAACTTTTTTTGTAGGTCTCAAACTTTTGACCGGCAGTGTAGTTTAAACAGTTACCAATATAACGGTCACAACCATTACCATAAACCTGTCTTGTGTAATACTTAGCTACTCACTGTTTGTGATTGTATTTTCAGGCTCCAGAGTGCCTACCGATGTCAAACTTGCAGGAGTCGATAGAAGTCTTTCCAGACGTGACAGTGTCAACAACGCCACGTGGATTGGAACCGGCAAAACCTGACCTACAAAGCTAATTTGAAGGACATCGAGAAAAGGAGAGTGACCTGACGTAGCAGCATCTAAAGTGATGAGTCGCGCGTGTCCGGCCAGCGCGCCAGGGCGGGCGGCTGCCGCCCAGCTCAAGTAACGACCTATCGATTGGCAATAGTGCCTAGTTAGCAATCCGCGCCCGCCCGCCCTCGCGCCGCGCCGCCCCCGCCCTCGCCCGCCGTTCTCATCTAGATCTCCACACAAATTGGAAGCTTTCTAATTTATTCATGAAGTTTCTATTTACATTTAGACTGTGGATGGTTGAGCTTGGATATGATACGTAATGAATTACTTAGTTTATTATGCTTAGACAAGATGACTATCTAGATTTTTAAAGCTTTTCTCTCGTTTCTTAACTTTAACTGAATTATTCTTTATAAGGCAATTTGTTATATCAGTACATTATAACTTTTAAGCTACTTTAAACTAAACTTCTCCGGGATGTCTAAGTTTAAATTACTTTAAACAGTAGACCTCGTGAAAAAATTTTCATAGAACACAAAGTCTGTAATTGTCGAAATGTTGTGGCCTGAAAACGACTTGATGACTATATCAAGTTTTGTCGAGATTAGTTTAAATTTATATACTTACAGATAGGTAGATGAAAGCAAAATTATCGGTCAATTAAGCGTATGTACTTGCAGATACATATCTGATGTAAGTTGGCAAAGTTATGTCTGGCTTTGATATGTACAAAAAGCAACACAAACAAATATATTCTGTTTCGCGTGAATTTTTCCTTCCATTAGCTATACTACTAATATTATAAATGCGAAAGTTTGTGTGTATCTTTGTAACTTCTTCGCGCTCAAACGACAGAACCGATTTTGATGAAATTTGGGGTAAAGATATAGATTAGACCTTGGATTAATGAATTGCCTACTTTTAATCCACAAAACAAGTGTGGTTCCTTCCATTTTGGGGATCATGGTTCCATTGTGGGATACACAAATTACTTTAAAATCTATGTTACTCCTTCACGCTCCAACGGCAGGACCGATTTTTGATGAGATTTACTATGAAGATAAACTTTTATTAAAATGAAACCTTGGAATAACAAAAAGACTACTTTTATCCTGGATTAACTTCGGGCCCTTCGAGCTTGGCCACTTAGCTCATACGGAGAAGAAGAAGATCCCGGATTAAGTTCTTTTATTCCTGATTAACGCGGGTAGCACCGCGGGCGCAGCTAGTTATAAAATAAATTGACTACTAGATAATTGTATCTAGCAGCCAAGTCCATGATTTTTATATTATTTTTACTCCAGGCAGGTCATCTACGTCCGGCACTATGCCGTCGGGATCAGACACAACCTATGTTAAGCCAGTACATATTGGATTTTTGGAATGTAAAGGATATTTCACAAAATAAACTCTTATAAAATCAACAATGAACAATATTGAAATTATAAGTTCTAACAATTCTAGATAAAATCATTATCTACAAAAAAAGTAAGATTTGTTTCAATATTTTAGATTCTTAACACTGAATTAAAGATAATAAAACTGAAATAACCGTAGCCTATTTGCGCAGGATTTTATAGAATTTTTCAAATAATGCATATTTCAATAAATCAATTTCATACAATACATCATGTGCAAATTTAAAATTTACTTCTAGATACAGAATAATTGGGGATCAAATAGTTTATCAAATAACTGACCAAGCGAGAGCCAGACTCGCGCATGAAGGGTTCAGTAACATTTTCTCCAAAACGACAACAAATCGCCCCCTTGAATAATTATTTTATTCAGCTTTATCATTTGTCCCTACGGTGGCCACAGAAATTTTCATCAGTGAACATTTCCACTGTCTAGCTATCACAGTTCATGACCAGAGAGAGATGAGATTCAGATAAACAAGATAAACCTATATTTTATTGATAATTATTCAATTTTAAGTCAAAAATAAAAAAATACAATATGTAATACAATCAATTTGTAAAAAATTACAATATGTAATGATGTCAATATTAATAAAATAATAATAATATTAAACAATATTAATTTTGTCACGACACACAATATTAATTTTTTTTTTGGATATTAAAAAAATCGTCCACAGAATAGAACGTTCTCTGAACGAGCCAGTTCTTGAGCTTATTTTTGTTTTATTTTTGTTTAACAGTCTGTGGAAAAACGGATGGACAGCGAAGTCTTAATAATAGGGTTAAAAATAGGGTCTTGTTGGTACCCTAAATAGAGACTTGACCTCCTGATGAAGGAAAGATTGTTAAAGTAGGAAAAGGTTAGTACTTTTTAAAGTCTACTTTTATTACAAAAGTCCTGATCGAATATAAAGTGTGTTTGGAGTCAGCGTCTGTCTGCGACCCTGCAGCGGCAGCAGTTAACTCCAGCCAAGTAAGCTCGCATCAGCGCTACGTCACCATTCCCACGATCAACTGTTGCTCGTGCATCTACCTTATGTTTAGACAGGCTTTTTCTTTGTTTACTCATTAAAAGTAACCTATAAAAGGAACAATTAATAAACTGCGTTCGTCACATATTTTTAACTGGCTTTAAAAAGGTAGAGTTTTCAAGACAATCCAGGCCTTTGACTTAACTTTTTGTACAAAAACTAACATTTGGGACTCAAGATTTATTTTCTTACCTACTTTCTAATAGAAAAAAACTACTGGAACAAAGAAATAATATTAACCTATCTAAACTAGTGCTCGGTTTTTTTTAGATCGATAATTTTGTTTTCTCACATACACATTTTACCTGAAGCCAAATTTCCTTCATATCCCCGTAGAATATTCTAGAACAGTAGCAACGAACACCTGTTCAGAAGGGAGGCAGCGGGGCGAGGACCGCTGAGTCGCTGCTGCCTCAGCAGAATCCGCGGGTCGATACTCTAGTACGGCTCGAGCCTACGCTCTTTGTTTGTGATGGAGCTGGCAGATTCATTTTTAGACGCAATTTTTCTAATAATATCTACATCATATTAGAATGGCTTTCATTAGATAGCTAAAATGGTTAACCACATTTAAAACAAAAAAAAAAATGGAAATTAACCTTTTGTATTTTGACTCAATAACTTTTTTGGTAATTTTTAATCCAGCTTTTAAGATTGCTAATTTTAGAATGACTTCCGTTAGAGAGCTAATGGTTAACCACATTTAAAACAAAAAAATGGAAATTAACCTTTTGTATTTTCACTTAATAACATTTTGGTAATTTTTAATCCAGCTTTTAAGATTATAAAGCAAGAATAATGAAAAAAAAACATGTTCAATTGATTATGCCATACCATTCTCATATTTACCCGACGGTGGTTATTTAAAACAATGCTATCAGTTTAATGCAGCGCAGTGGTGTTAAATTTCTTAAACTTTTTGCTTTTTGTGCAAAAGTGACATACAATTTGATACTAGTTTGATAATTTAATACCTATGTATGTAGACTATGTACCAAGTATATCACATAGAGTGTTACAAATATTAGAAGCATATTTCTAGAATTTAAACGCTTTTTATTTTTTGTTTTCTCTTATTTATTTAATTACATATTACGGTTAACAGCAATTTCAATTATTAATCAATCTCTTAACCATGTCTTAAATAAAGAATCTTATACATAAGTGAACATATTATCACTTTTCTCTTTTGAGGTCCCAAAGAACAAATTAAACTTTCACATTATCAGAAGAAAAACACTTGGAATTATTGGTACTCGTAGATATGTACATTATATGACATACATTTATTGCTGAAGCGACAGTTCTTTATACACAACTACGACGTCAATAGTGATCCCAATAACATAGGTTTTGTGGAATAAAGGCACGTGTATTAGCATGCACTAATCATTATATTATTTGTTTCTTTTTCTTATTTGTTGTCGCCGACTTTTTTGATCGCTGCCTTAAAGTCAGTGAGGTTACGTAGTTTAAAGGGAACAGGGATTCCAGCAAAGAGTAACGCAACTAGAAAAAGAGTAATTATTTCCCTATTGTTCTGAATATTGTAGATATTTAGCAATATTTTTATGAGGCCTGAGATGACTATAAGAATAAAATCAATCGTCCTTAAAAACCTTTTCCAATGTATATATTTAAGGTTATTTCAAGGTTCACAAAACATATACAAAACATCTTTACCTGCACAGCGGTACTACCAACCTATTCATCATCATCATCAGCCTATGTTCGTCCACTGCTGGACATAGGCCTCTCCCAAGGCACGCCACTTGGCCCTGTACCAACCTGTTACAAGATATTAATTAGATCGTAAATGCCGAATTTTCTCTATCATCTACCAAAAATAACGTATTTCCTCCAGCCTCCAGCCTATTTTTACAAGTGTTTGTAAACAAAGGGAACTGAAAACCGCAGAATTTCCAGAAAGAAATTCACCTGAGTGTTGAGAAAATGGAAAGTTCAGTGACGTCAGAGCGACCTTGCCTCTAGAAAAATGTGCCGCGTCGTCGTCGGTGCGGTGGCGCTGGCTCATCACTCCGGGAGCTTACATTCATCAACACAACATGCAGGGACAGAGGGGATCCTTTTATTTTATTTTTATTTTTAAAAATGATTTGTATTGAATTGTACTAGGCCATTCAGCTAAGGTGTCATTTTGATATTAGGCCGTTTTGCTACTAGGTCATGTTGCTAGTAGGACGTTATGCTAATATGTCGTTTTGCTTTTAGGACGATGCTGCTAATAGGGCGTGCTGCTTAAATGTCCTTTCGATACGAACCCGAACAAACAGCTTTCCTATTATCCTACTTATATAATAAATGCGAAAGTTTATGTACGTGTATGTTTGTTACTTCAACACACTCAAACAGTTGAACCGAATTTCATGAAATTTGGTGTGAAGGTAGCTTAGACCCTGGATTAACACATAGGGTACTTTTTATCCTGGATTAACGAGACTAAGTCTGTGGGGCGCAGCTAGTGTCAAATAAAGTTAAGGAGATGAGACTAAAAATACTTAGCCTAAACTAAAACATAAAATATATTGAAATTTACCCCCAAAATTACTAAGCCTTAATTATAAATAGAAACCAAAGTCAAAGCCATGTAATTTATTATCTTTTAGGAAAAGCTTTGATAATGATAATGTTATATTTAGTACATACTATATTATTTATTGAAATTAAAAATAGTACAAATTCTAGACTTTCTTTACTTCTTTCACATGAAAATGCAAGTTTTTTTTTTGTAACAGTTATCTTCACTATCTTGTATGTATTTCTTTCATCTTAACCTACTACGAATGATGGATAATTATGTATTTGATTGGATTGCATGTACCAACGATTGTGTTCCCTCATAATTTCTAAACTCCAAACCATGAATTGACCAGTGAATTCCTTAATTTTTTCAGTCTTCTTTAATTTTTTTTGACATAATACTTACAGTGTTCACATCACACGTAACATTATGCGTTATTGCTGATATATACCGTATATCAGCCGGAGGCAAACGTACCGAACGAAGCAACAATTCTTCAGAATTCTTTGAATAAAATCTTATGACATCTCGCACACTTGCCTGCATTGAATTGACAACCCCGTTGGCATAATGGTTGCCATGCGGGATTGCCAACCAGAGGGTCCAGGATTTGACTCTCGGCACGGCCAACATCTTTTTATATGTCGATCTGACGGCTGTATTTATTTATTTATATTTATAATGTGTCAGTTGTGTTAGCGCCCATGATACAAACTATGAAAGATTCAGTGTGGAGCTGACCGTGTCTGATTGTGTAAAAAATTTGCCGTCTGCTGTCTTGGCTTTGATTCGTTCGACGCCTTCGGCGCCGCCTAATGTGCAGACTAAAGATCGACGAATCTCATGTTCATGAACCCCATAGGTTAGTTTCCAAATTTATTATTTTATTTGAATTTTCGTATGTCTGTTCCCACGCATAGCATGGCCAGAATCTGATATGTAATATCATCAACAAGCAAAAAAACATCGGGACCCGGCTGTAAAACAAGAATATTACGATCACATACATAGCCATGGCTCTGAAAGAGATTCCCATAACGTACACAGAACTAGTATGTATTTACATAGGCGATTCATAAATCGCTGGTCAGAACTGCAGCCCAATGGCACAGCAGAAATAATTGTGCCATACATTATTATGATATACACGCTCAAAATGGGCCATTAGAGTGCCGGGCCGCAGTAACAATGGCCATAATTCTCCTCGACTTCATTAACAGGCCTCCATTTGCATGACAACGTCGACTTATGTACAGCTATAGCTCGTAATAAGCGACCGAGAGGACGGAGGTGGTTGTACGCTGAATGTTCTACTGGAGCGCTAACAACGCCAGATTTCATTCTGAAAACTTTACGACAAGCAAGTATAGACCGTATGCCAAAGGCTTAAACAGCAGATCCTCAATGTTAAGGAGTAAAGAGTATTATGGTGATGCTGTGAGCTAGGTAGGCGGTGCGATTTCGTCTCGCTCTATGGGCGTGGCTCCGATTGGTACGCCCCTCGTTTCGTGGCGCGCCGCTCTCGCGTAGCCCTTGCTACGGGGTCTACGATGGGTCTACGACGCCGCTACGAAACGTTGGTAAAAAATAAAAATACAATGGTTATTTATTTATTGTTCTATCCTTCTTTGTTTTTATCAGTGCTTAGATAAAATACTTGAAAATTTTAACCAATTAAATTCGAACACAGAAAATCTCCTTAGAATTTGGGTATTTTATGAGTCTGCTAAATTTCATATCGCTCGGCCAATAAATATTGTTTCAATATATTTCCCCCTTTTTTGTGAGAACCAACGACGGTGATTTTTGATTCAAAAATCGCCGACGACTATAAATATCTATTGAGTAGTACCTACCTGTATACCAAATTTTGTCAAGATTGGATCAAACATTGAACTTACAGACAGGTGATAGCAAAATTGGCCAGTTAATGAAGAGACTTCGCTCGCTTAGCTTGCTCGGTCAATAAGTATATCGACGACCTCGTTGGCGCAATGGTTACCATGCCAGACTGCCAACCAGAGGTTCCCAGGTTTGATCACCGGCACGGCCAACATCTTTGTGATGAACTAAATTCACAATTTTTTTTGGTGCCTGTCGGTCTGGGTGTTTAATATATATCGATATAAAGTGTTGTATTTATGTGTTGTATGTATATGTAGTATATCAGTTGTGTTAGTAACCATAATGGTTTAGTATGGTGCTAGCCAGCAGTGTGTGAATTGTGTCAAAAAAAGTAACCTATCTGCTAGCTTCATATTTAACCAACTTATCTTTAAAACCTTAGATACCCATACCATGCATTATTGTAGAATACGTCCATTCATATGTATCCCTTTACAAAATGTTAAAAGTATCTCATTCACAATTCACAGAAAACTTATCAAACAATATGACACTCGTAACATATCTACCTAACCATATATAAAGTATACATATATTGTGGCATGTGAACAGCAACTTTGTATGTTTCCTGTTTAATGTTTATAAGTTGAGAACACTGATTATTATTTTCAATAACTGGACCATGCACTTTGTCGTGATGTAATGTTTTAGATAAGAATTACTCGGACGCGTGGCAGATTACGTATCAGCTTAACCGTAGGTTAAATATAGGTGGATGTTTAAGCAGGCTAAAAGATAAATCTTAATATATATCGACGGTTAAAAGGCAAACTGCGTTAAGCGACAAATATTTGAGTTTTGAGTTATATACATATTTGGAATCAGCGATTTTTTCTGCGTCATCTGAACTCAGTTTTGTTCAATTCTGAGCACTTTTTTGTCGCTTGAGACCATTGCAAAAATTGGTCTATTTTTGGCTTGCATGGTTTAAAGCGACATGGAATTTGATCATTTTCGACACAAATGTATTTCAGCTGTTTTAATTTTTTCTTAATTTCATATACATTGGCACTTAAGCACACTGTTTGAAAACATGAAGTCGGGTAAGATAATTGACCTCGAATCAAAATAAACAGTGATGTCACTTGAAACATTTTTCTTTTCATTCAAATGAAAGCATCGTGTCGCTTAAACTGTTTCATTCAGAGTATGCTTTAGGGCTATTTGGGACTTAAGCTGGTTTGCCGTGATGTGATATCGATGTCAAGAGTCATTTGAGCCTGTTATGTAGTCATAATATTTTTCAATATTGGTCGTTTCAAACATAACATTAAATACATTTTAGAACTTAAAACATTTTTTAACATGTCGAAAAACGGAGCCTTGGAGGATAATCTTCTCGAAATCTACTTCGGCAGCGTAAATAGTGTCGGTTCATTCAAAGAAAATTTCTCGCGCACATGTACTAACCTCCAGCGTGTAGCGAGAAACGCCATCTGCACGGGCGCTTCAGTCAGCTGTAATACATCGATGGGGACGGTTGTGTGTACAAGTTTGCTTCGAAGTAAGTATTAAACACACCACACGGAAACAGTATGCTGCTATTCTACTCAAGAAAATATGCTGTGTATATTTTTTTTATGAAAGTAAAACAAGAAACGCATTTAGTTTTACATGGGGGGAAGCTGGAGGAAAAAGAGGTAGCAATGAAGTAGCCACAATTTTACAAAATATTGTTTATGTAGATTCACGTGGTACGATCAAATCCCTGATTTTATACTCAGATTGTCCGGGTCATGTCCGGGTCAAAACAAAAGCAAAATTATGCTCGCAGCTCTTCATAATGCACTCTTGCAATCACTGCATTTAGAGACTATACAGATGAACTATTTGCTCCCAGGGCATACTGAAATGACGGTAGATAGCATGCAAGCTACGATCAGAAATTCAATACGAAACAACATTATATGAGCGTTTTTTTTTATTTAACGTGAGGAAATGCTTTTACGCATGCCCACCACACCCGGGGAGGTGGGTGGGGTGTGTCGGGCTCGATGCCAGAAGAGCATCACTGCCGACTAAAACCTCACGATGGCCTCCTCACGGTGTGGCGGTGTGAGGTTCCAGTCCCCGCATTAACCCACCACCCCGCCCACCTCAGCTAGCCTGTGAGACACCTTCTCAGGGGATGACTCCCTTTGCACCGCAACCACCTCGGGGACCGTGAGTGCAATGGACGCCGGACAACCCCGGTCCGACGTTTTAGGTCCCCCGCAACGGGTCAGGTCTGTGGCCCCGTCACCTGCCACTACGGCCGCAGAGAATAGGGAGAGTGGTAGATAGTCACTTCCTTCTCCCTGCGGCCCCACCGCGTCCGCCATCGACCGGTGGCGACCTACTGGTGCCACTCCATCTAGAACTTGCATGGAAGAGTGAGTACAAGTCTAGGGAGTGGCCCGCCTCAGGGACCCTCTTCGTTTCACCGTGGGTGACCAGGCCAAGGTTACTGAGCGCCCCCGCCTTGACAATGCCGGGCTCCACGGGGGGATTATATGGGCGATTAGGATTATATGGTACAGTTTTCCAGGCCAGTCCATCCTTACCAAGTGGAGACGCTGACTCACTGTGATTTTAAAAATTATGAAGAAATGTCAGACAAGTATTTCATAGGAAATCTCATAAGAAAGATTAGCTAAATACGGGTAGCGTCATTTAAAAATCTCCGGGCATTATGACAATTAAAAACAGTATGAAGGATGACGCAAGAGCCGAGACAATCCCTATAGTTAGGCCGTAACCAATAAATGGAAAATATAAATCCATGTTGCCAATACTACCACTAAATACAACAAATTGAAAAAACTGTGTGACAATGGTGTGATTCCAAAAATATTCCAGTTGGAATACACCAATCTGCCTCACTGAATTGGAAAAGATAAACGAATATATAACTCAAATTTAAAACTAAAATATCATACCAGGTTAATTGAGGATATAGGATTAAAATAATTGTTTTTTTATATTAAGTGATTAATTAAAACATTCTGTTAAAATTATAACACTCATAAATGCTGTTTAAATGCTATCAGTCGTTAATTCAATTCTATTACAGGTTTATTTTTCTTATCGATTGGCATTTAGAATGAGGTTTTATCTGACAAGCTTACAAACATTATTGCATTTTAGCGAACTTAAGTCAATTTGGCTAGTATGTCGATTGTCGCGTGAGTCACTTTTCCTTTGTTGTTTTTAACTCTTTGATACACTCTTGCCAATTTGACTCGTTCTATTTTTGTAATTTTGTTGAGCTTAAAGCATTTTACTTCGATCTAAATATGAGGTCACCTGCACTTAAACATTTTTTGCTTTGAACTTATTTTAAATCCTGTGGCGGTTCAGTCAGTTATCCTTATTCCTAAATAATGCATTTGGGATTAAACGACACTTATTTTTCAAAATAATGCTCGTTAGACCACGAAACTTTTGCATTAGTAGCGTTTGACTAAATAATAAATACGTTTTTCATCATTCTTCAATCCACCCAGAAATTTCTTGATTATGATTTTTTTTCCGAAATAAAAAACTTTGAATGGCTCTCCTGTAAAGTTCGAAAATTGTCGCTTAACGCAGTTTGCCTTTTAACCGTCGATATAAATCTCGTGTCACAATGTTTGTCCTCAATGGACTCCTAAACCACTTAACCGATTTTAGTAAAATTCGCACACCATGTGCAGTTAGATCCAACTTGAGAGATAGAATAGTTTAAATCTCAAATTATAGTCGCAATTTTAATTTATTGCTAATTATTGTCTGTTATTATTTGACAGTCACAATTATCTGTTAACTCTAAATGATTC
Organism: Mellilla xanthometata; assembly: GCA_035578125.1. Classification (NCBI taxonomy): domain Eukaryota; kingdom Metazoa; phylum Arthropoda; class Insecta; order Lepidoptera; family Geometridae; genus Mellilla; species Mellilla xanthometata. Next base: position 207,834 of record JAPUBQ010000041.1, on the reverse strand, counting down.
TAGCAGATGTCGATACCTTTCGACTGGGTTGAGTTAGTAATCAATAGATGGCGCTGCTATGGTAAATCTACGAACGTGTCATAAAAGCTACACTATCTATTTTTCATACTCCTAAGTGAAGCAAAACAACGTTTGCCTAGTCAGCTAGTTATTTATATATTATCATACTATGCAATAAATAGGGTTCAATCTTCTAATATATAACATTTCTATGTCACAATGTTAGTTACCGTACTCCTCCGAAACGGCTTGACCGATTTTTACCAAATTTTATATGCGTATTCAGTAGGTCTGAGAATTGGCTACTACCTACTTCCATACCCCTAAGTGATAAGAGTTGTTCACTCTTATTATTTTTTTATTTATAGAAGTATTTTATAAGGCAAAACAACGTTTGCCGGGACAGCTAGTTTTCATATATTTCTTTAATTTTTTAATTTATTTATTTAATTTAATAATATTAAGGCTTTGAAGCTGAGCGACCATATCGCCTAGTAAATTACACAACAACAAAATAAAAAAAGATTAAATAGATTTAACAGCCTTCCTATTTTTTTTGTTTGCCCTGTTAGTGTTTGGGCTTGCTAATTTAAAATTACAAAATCTAGTCTCAAATAGTTCGTCGCAACGAATTTGACACTAATAAAATATAACAACAGAATACCTTGCAACTCGAGGATGCATTTAAAAGATTTTTACTAAAAATTATATGATGTGCGATGTTAGTAGGTAGTAATATATAAGTATATTTGACGACTGAATGATAAATATTGTTGTAATTTCGACTGCCACTTCGAGTATAGCTCCTGCACTACTTTGAGTATTGGTAATCACAGATTTTCAAACATCATCAGTTCCAACCAACCTGGTGGAATTAAAAGTAGTTTGTCCTTTATTTGAACTTTAATATGTATTACTTTTAATTAGGCGAAACAACGTATGTGGTTCACAGCTAGCAATTAATACAAATTATTTTTTACAATGAATTCATGTAAGTATAGCGTAAGGGGGAAACCTACATACATATATCCAGAATAGTGTTATATTTAAATATAATAACAATAAGTTAAAGTAAATTATATGAATTTGCAGAGATTCACTCAAATACTCGTAGATCTACTACTATTAAATAAATAATAAAAATATGTTAAATAGGTACATAACTACGCCTCAATAAAAGTAGTTACACTAAAATAGGCAATTATTTTACAAACATTATATGTAAGAATATATTTATTTGTTATTTAATTATAACACAAACATCACGATTGACTCCAATCGAGTCCAATGACTCGGTTTTGTGACTCTCGATTGAGCAACACATTAGTCGTCAATAAATGCTGATTGCAAGACTTGCAAAAATCCAGGTCGAGCGCTGAGGAAAAAATCACCTACAGAAACCTACACTTACTCTAACATGACAAGATGGTACCTGCGTCGAAATTAATTTAGATGGGGCTAATGAAAATACCTTTGCATTTGACATTCCCAACTCAGGAAATAATTCTGAAAGACGCTTACGAGTAAGGATCATAAAGATGTGTTATCGATATTTTAACGATCTATTTCTTCTTCTTATGGTGCCTCTCCAAATAATGAAGGTTTGCAATCAGCTCTGCATACTTTAATTAAAAGGTTAAGTTATTAACGATATATTAAAAAGTTTTAAATCATGCCGGTAGCTCCGCTAGCTACGGTAATCTGACGCGATCATCGAAACTAAGCAACGGTCGATGCGGACGGTGTTTGGATGGGTGATCATCCATTTTCATCCGTGGGTCCGGTGACACGTTAAATCGTAGGTTCCGGCTATGTTAGTCTTAGTACAAGTAGTCGTTAAGCCAAGAGACCTTTAGGTGGCTTGAAAACTCGACACTAGAGCTTGTCCACTTAGCTCATATGAGGGAGAAGAGGAAAAAACATAAAACTTCGCCTGAGTACTTTTGGTAAAGGTCAGCTAGGTACATACATATTTGTACTAATAACTTTTCTAGTTTGAGTAAAGTATGAAATAAGGACACACTCATAAATATTAGGACCCCCGTACCGTCACCGGCCGTCGGGTAACGTTCGAAAACAATATATATTTGTAAAAAATATGAGAGTTCAGTGAAAAAGAAATGATAAAACCTTCAATCATAGTACACATAAAATTGACGCCAAACCCATATCGAGAAAAAATAGAAACAGAATGCTGAGGCTGGCTTGACTCTTAATCAAGACACTGGAAACAGTAACACCTCGTTAGACTAGCGTAATGGTTACCCTACCGAACTGCCAACCAGAGGATCCCGCGTTCGATTCCCGGTACGGCAAACACATTTGTGATGAACTAAATTGGCTGTCTGGTTGTTAAATATATATCGGTATAAAGTATTTATGTAATGTATGTATGTATATGTAGTATATCAGTTGTGTTAGCAACCATAGTACAAACTAGGGTTAGTATGGGGCTAACCAGCCGTGTGCGAAATGTGCCCTAGTAAAAAAAAAAATAGCTAAAGATATGTTTGAGTAATGGCTCATAACTTGTTTAAACAGTGACCAGTGGTTACATTGATATCTTTAGCTATGTTAGGCCTGTCAGTGTTTTAAGTAACAGAGTTGGCCTGTTGTTTGTTAACAAAAGTAATTTACACATAATAAAATTATGTAGGATTCTATCAAATTATTGCCCAATTTTCTTGACCTATCATCATAGACACCTCACATACCATAGTTTCCATATATTGATACTAGATTATATAATGTAGATCACTTATAACTTTTATACATTCAGCAATAAACATTTTGTATTAGAATTTAGAAAATTATCAGATTCAGTTTGAAGAGTATACGACGATATTACAATCATTCTTATCTAACTCTGGGATAAAATAAAAAGAAAAATTGTTCTCATAGTTCGATTTCTTTTACACAATACTAGACTAATAATAATTTAGTCAAAGGCCAAAAAAAAACCAAACTATGAGAATATTTTTTCTTGTTCTTTTTTTAGGGCGCGTAATAAACTCTTACTCAAGGTGAAGCATGCTTAGTCTGAGAATACTGGGTCTCAAGGAGGTTACCGGAACACACCGTTAGGTGCATAGTGACAGATTTTCTACTTGTGGGTGGTTACTAGCCAGGTGATCATTAGAAAATGCTCTACCGCCTGGCTATGGTTTCCTCACGATGCATTCACATAATCTATGCTCTACGCATCTATAGCAAGACGTAGGCCGTACTTTATTTTTAAATCTATGTAAGTGTTGATGAATGTTCTAAAATTTTTTGATTCTTATTTTCAAGAGATTATGGGAACGAATGGTTTTTTTGCATAAAATTTACATCCGTTTTTAGCTACCTGTCTATTCTATTAAAATTGATTATCCAGTTAAAATAAAAACATGATTATATTGCTTAGATATATTTTATTAGGAAAACACAAATCTTCCTATTTTAAGTAGATATAACTATTTATTTACAAAATACTCGATTAATGTTGTTTTTGAGTCATTCAACTTACACATAAAATTTAGTTTAGTAATACATAGAGTTAACGGAGCTAATTATATCTTACGACACAACCATACATTTAACACGGTGCTTTACGGAACCTTTCCTATCGGAATCCTTGGCCGAATTGTTCCACCATCATAAAAACTATAAAACTGGAACCGATGATATCTTCAAACTTAACAAAAGGTCGCGAGGGTTCGCGGAGATGCGGTGCGGGCGGCGGCGGGCGCGCTCAGTAGCGCTGCCAGGCGCACGAGGCGGCGGGCCGCGGCGCCGCGCCCTGCCGTCACAGCTCCGAGAAGAACTCCGGCGAGGAGTGCGGCGTAGGCGGCGCGTGCTGCGGCACGGCGTGCTCGCGCCCCACCAGCGCCAGCCGCTGCTTGAGCACGTCGCGCTCGTGCGTCACGCGCGCCACCTGCAGCTGCAGCACGTGCAGCTCATCCTGCAGCGACCGGTTCGTCAGCTCCAGCTCCTGCCGCTGCTGCAGCCGCTTGCTGCGGCAGTTCTGCGCGTAGCCGCGATTTTTCAGAGTCCGCCGCTTCTGCTTGAGCCTCGTGACGTCCTCGCGAGGGAACCCGTGCAGCCGCTTGTTGAGCTCGCGCACGCTCAGCGTCATGAGCAGGTCGTCGCTGATGAGGTCATCGCCGCCGCACGATGAGGGCTGGTAGGACTGGTGCGGGCCACGCGGCGACATCGCCGAGCACGAGCTAGCGGGACGCAGCGCCGCCTGCTGCATGTGGTGCTCGTGCTCGCGCCAGTCGCGCCGGTCCCACTCCTCAAAGTTTCCACAGGGCACGGTGCGCATGTCGAGCGGCTCTCGCATGTGCGGCAACCACAGTACGTCGTCGACGAGCGCGGCGCGGCACGGGCTGCGGCCGGGCGGCGCGGGAGGCGTCTCGGGTGGTGTGCTGGGGTCTACGGCGATGGCCACGTGCGGCTGCGGGTAGGGCCCTGCGTCAGGCCAAGGCCTGCAGGCGCGCGCGCACGCGGGCGGCGTCTCCACCAGCTCGTGCCATCCGGCGCGCATCGGTGGCTCGCGCTTCACCAGGTGGTGGTCCTCGAGGTGATCGAGCTCAAAATTCTGCACGTACTCGTCGGCGAGATGGTCCTCGTCGGCGTCGTTGTGCGGCTGCGGAGGCAGGGTCTGCATGGCGCTCGCCTGGGAGCAGTCCGCGAGCGTGTGCTCCACCATGGGGCCGTGCGCGGGGCACGCCGGCCAAGATCCGACTGCCGCCGCGTTCCGACGCAGGGCGGCACGAGGCTCCGCCCTCGCTCGCTCGCGTGAACGAAGCCGCGCGCATGCACTGTGGGCTCTATGCTCACAGACATAAGCTTGCTAATATTTGGCTTCTAATAACAACACGATATAATCACAACATGACACACATTACGAAACAACAAGATACCTAAATATAATGCACTTAGTACCTACACTACAACGGCGAATAGGTAATGTACACACAACGCAACTACGCCACAATTATACAGATATTTAAAAAACTAGTGGAGTTTGTTTTCATAGCACATGCTACGAGCTTCGTAGCACCTCCAAAATGTAGAAGTTGGCGGCTCCACATGAGAAAAATCGAAAGATGTCGTACTCAGCTACTGATTGTAGGGTCTTTTAATCGTCACATACTGCACACTACACCGCATACTGCACCCACAGTAACACTATATACTCGTATATATAGTAAGAGGACTACGATTGCCAAATAATAGTTGCTTAGAGCTGTGTCTATTTTATAAGAAATTTTATTTTATTTTTAATAATTTTATGTAACACGCCTAGTAATTTATGAATGTAAGAGAATTGACATTTAATTAACCCTTATAATATTGCAATAAATTACATAATATTCCGACTGCGGTGGCCTCAGAACAAAGTGATTTCACGGTCCAAAACACGCGGGGCTGCTCAGTTATTATAATACCTACTTCGGGTTGGGGGTTAACTCTAACCCTTCTGCAGTTCATTATTTAGTTAACAAATAACTACAATGCCCTTGTTAACGGAATAATTATATGAAGAGCTAATCTAAGAACTTAGACACTGTTTTGGTGTGATACTTTAATTTAAAAAAAAAAATTGAAATATGAATAGTGTAGACTCATTTATTACTACGGTTCTATCTTTTTTTATTACTAAAAGCTCTATGGAAAAACAGGTGCATTGTTTTTATAGAATAGTATATAACTATAAAGATTTTGAATCAGGTAAACGACATATTATGAGATCTTGCAGCAATGTATATTATTATAATTAAAATATTAATCATATTAAACATATTTTTTTACACTCTTACTACTTTGAGATCAAGTGGCTAAGCTCTGGTGTAGAGCATTCCAGCCGCCCTAGATCCTGATTAAGATTTTTACTAATAGATTAAAAAAACTGTGGAACTTAGGCTGGATAGGGTTGAGGCGCGCGGGCGCTGTGATCCGTGGCCTGACGCAGCCGCCGCAGTTTGCCCACAGTCAACATTGTTACCGCGAGATGAGCAATCATGTAGCGCAGTATTTTAGCTTCATTTTTTTTCGGTTTCATTTTAGTCCGGTCAATTTAGACATTCGAAGTTACATAAATTCGCAACAAGCTGAATTTTGGTACAATTGTTCAAAACACCATTATAAACAATAGCTGAAAGTTCCCCATCATTCCCGTGTGTGGAATTTTTTTTATTTAAGGTCAAAGGTAAAACAAAATAGTTTTTCGCGATTTTCAGCAAATCGGTAAGTTTTATCAAAAAATATTTCACACAAAAATTGTAGATCATAATCTTATCTACAAAAAGTTATTTGATACTTTTTTTTCTACGAGCCACCGTTTTGAGGATATTACGATTCAAAAAGTTGCACATTTTACTTCCACCTGCGCCGGAAAATCTGCTGAACTCTTACTGTGCAACTTTTTATTTTTAGTTTTTGTTGTTAAAGAGGCACGAGAAATACATAACTAGTGAAAACTTCTGCTTTCTAATTGTCACGGTTTCGTTGTTTGATAGTTCGTTTCGTCTTACTCACACTCATAAGGTTTTGCAAGTGAGAGGACATGCACTTTTTAATGTTTTCTTTATTGACTCGAATCATAATAATTGCTGTCTTAGAAGTTTATTACTAATCCTTTATAATTAGGACATAAATTAATATCTATGTAAGTTGAAGTATCAAAGATTGCTTTAAAATATTTCTTAATTTTTTATTACTATTATCGATTCTATTTTTTTTTCTTTTCCGTCCTTTTAACCACACTATCTATAACTTAGAGTATAACAAAAAAGCTTTCTTCATCTTTTTCATCTTTAACTTTTTCCTTTTTCCATAACCTGGAGAAAACACATCATGTTTTCAGCTCCCGTTTTAGGGTTGCTCCAATAAACCCCATTGGAAATCCTCAGTAATGGGTATTTTTTGACATTCAAAATTTTTTCTCCAGAAATCCCCAATAAACAGGTGAATCAAAATGTTCGTAATGGGGATTTCTGAAAAAAAAGTAAAAAGTCCAATAATTCCCATCTCGTTTTAAGACATCCATCATCTAAACTACATTTTCGTACTATACAGAACAAACCAGTAAAATCTACGATACCGTTAGTCAATACATTGGACACACTCCGCGCGTACCCTTTTCCAGATATAATACGATTTCTGACCCCGCCACGTATCCACCAGTGGAGCTTTGTTAATTGTTCCACTGAAATGCGTACATCAATTATAACAAGACAAACAGAACAAGAAATACGTTTGAGCTTTCCATACAGTTTAGTAACTAATTTGAAACTTAACACTACAGTTCATCTAGACAAAACATCGTTTTACTCGTTATTTGGAACTTCAGGATCAGGATGTATAACATTTTAATGAGCTTACAACTTACGAGTAGGTATAACTGGTTGGCGGAATGGTTACCATGCCCGACTGCCAACCAGAAGCTTTCGGGTTCGATTCCCGGCACGGCTAACATCTTTGTGCTGAACCTAATTTGTTGGTTGTCGTTCTGGATGTTAAATATGTATCTAGACAAAGTATTTATAAAAAAAAAAACAAATCAAAATCTTTTCCCCCGTTCGCGAGTTACGATGCCCTAGAGACACACAAACAGACACGTCAAAATTATAACACCCCGCCGGTTTTGCGTCCGGGGTAAATAAGTTTATTTTTAAATATGTTTATAAAACCGCTCTCTTGAAGCAGATCTTAACTTCTATTCCTAATTATATGTAATCTACCTGTGAAACCGCGTTCAAATCCGTTGAGTAATTTCGTTTTTATAACAAACCAGACAGACAGACAAAAAGTCCAAAAAAAATATTTATATTTTTATTTCTGTTACTCTTTATAAAGCGTTTTCAATGTTTTGAAAAATATTGAATTGACACTTAATTTTTACTGTCTTATTATAAAAATTAATGTGACGTGAACGTTGTGATACATTACGCATTTATGAATAAATTATTTAAATGTCAACAAAAAAGGAAATAACAATATATTATTACTGATTTTTAACCGACTTCAAAAAAGGAGGAGGTTATATGTATATTCGACTGTATGTATTTTTTTTACACGCTTTATATTAGCTTCACCTGTATGTTTGTTTGTTTGTAACCGACTTCTTTGGGCGCGATTTTGACCCACTTTAAACGGCCAGATTTCGTTGAAACTTTGTAGATTTATTGAGGACCGATGACAATACACTAATAATTTGTTCAAATTATTACATTTTTTTGTATCTGATACTTAATGGCAAAGCTTGAGCGATTCTAAAAAACATCCACCTACGAAATTCAAAATCAGTGAACAAAACGTTTCCTCCCCGCGATTGCGGCAGACAATACAAACAGCGATAAGCGTAGTGGCGTCGAGGACAGCAGCTGGCGGCGAGACACGTCCGCACGTATCGGTGGCTCTTCATCAATTGATCCGCGCCGCGCTCTTGACTCCCGCGGTTAGGTCACGCGGCTGCGGGGATTCCTACTATTGGATGGTAGTGTGCATATTTTGTAGGTTGATGCATACACATACAGTAGAAATGAGTATATCAGAGGAAGTTTGAAAGTGACACCTACATATGCCAGAGAAAGTTAAGAGCGGAGGTTTATCTTGGAATGGGCATGTCATGCGAAGAGAGGAGAAGCATGTGACTATGAATATGAAGTATGATTGTACAAGGTAGTGGAAGTAGAGGACGACCTTAGAAGATGTGGATGAATTGTGTGAAAAAGGATATGAAAGAGAAAGGAGTGAATTTAGATATGACGGCTGACAGAAGAGAGTGTAAGCAAAAAACGGGCTGTGTCGACCTCACATAGCGGGAAAAGGTGAAGGCAAAGAAGAGAAGATGCATATACAGTAGGAACTCGATTAACCGGACTAATTGATGTTGTTAGGCATTCGAATAATCGAAAGTATGAAGTACCTAAATAGTTTTTTTTTTCCGATGAGAAGCCGGCGAGGGCTGGGTGATGCCAGTTCCGTCCGACACATTCATACTGGCAAAATACGATTTGAGTTTGAGTTGATACGGAAAAGTAAAATCGAAAAACAGCTTTCGCTGTTTACAGTCTCATCGACCGGCTCGTGTCAGCCAAGGCGATCTGATAACAGTTCATTGAACCCTGCACATGCCTCGACCAGGGTCGGAGGTGAGTCGTTGAAGATCTTTCTTATCATGTCACCTTGATTGTGACATAGAATCAGTAGCTAGTATTAGCTTAATTATTGTAGGTACTTGCATTCTTCACAATGTTGTAAAGAAAATAATTCATGAGTAGGTTTCATTTTCCACGTTATTAAAAAATGAAATCTACTATAAGTACTTAGTTGATTCTATGTACAATGGATTCAAATAGGGGTAATTGAAGATACTGAAAAAAACATTTCTAGGAATCGTGGAGCAAAGATGACATGGATAGTAGATATGTAAGAAACAACCAGTTTTTCTTGTAAAAACTATAGCTGTTTTTTTTGAAAATCTTATTTCTATTTTCTCAATTTCATATTATGGTCATATTAGAACAAAAAAACAGGGCTAAAACGGAGATATTCACAAATGATAGATAGGTTTTAACAAAATATATTTATTTAAAATAATTAATTCCTAATTCATTAATTGTGTTGCAAGCCTTAGCATTACACTAAGACAGACATAATAGTTTTATAAAAATAAAAAAATAATTGTTATAAAGATACAAATAATCAATATAAAAATAAATTTTTGATCTTGTGTGCTCGGCCCACAAAAAATGCGATATATGTATTACATAATACAGATATATGGCGTATTAAGATAGTAATTATCATCTTATCTGTTTATAATAATTTGTATTTATTATTGCATAACTAATTCAGATTGTTTATAACATATGTAGAGATAGACTATTTTAATGTAAATGAAAAGACACATCCACAAAATAAAATAAAAATACCTATTTTATTGTTAAATTCCAACTTTCGTAATGTAACTAAATATGATTTTATCGATTTTTTTTTCACACACGGCTGGTTAACCCCATACTGAACCATTTCTAGTTCGTATTATGGTTGCTAACACAACTGATATACTACACATACATACATATTTTATATAGATACATATTTAACACCCAGACCGACAGCCAACAAATTTATTTCATTATTAATCAAATTAAAGATGCATTTAGTATCAAAATAATTAGTAATTTTGTATTATCTATAACTATAACTATCAAGCCAAGCTCTTGTGTAGTTTTTAAGCCGCCCAAAGGCCTCTGACTTGACTTAACAACTGCTTGTACTAAGACTGTCCGCATCGATTGTTGCATAACTTCGGTAATTGCAACAGATCCTACAGGCGATTCAGTTTTAAAATGGTCTATCTCTACATAAACTATACCTACAAAATCGATGTTTATTACATTTAACCATTAAACATAGTAGGTAAGTAACAAATTCCCAGTAAAATATTTTGCCACTGGTAAAGTAACTAAAATGCTTAATCGCAAGTAATTTGATATAGTGAATTCCTATGACACTGCATACAAATATGTTAATAAGCGGTTTTTAACCTTCATACAATTATTATTAAATTATTGACATAAATATGACGATACACTGTTGAACTCCTATGAATTTGTAAAAAGTACAAAAATAGATAATAAAGTAATCTGCTTATATCATAAAAGCCATGGTTTGAATATCACAATATGGTTATATTTATATGCCGGTGAAGTATTCAGTCTTTATATAAAATTCGTAATATAAAATATAAAAAAATATTCTGTATTTCTGTTTTAAAAATAAATAATTATTTATAAAATGCGATATTCTACACATTATTACCTAGTATTGTTAAATCGAATACAAACTTATATACATATTATATACTCGTATAAATATTTATGTTACATTTTTACAAATTATACATAAATAATTTGTTTTATTTTATTTATTTATGATTAGTAATTTTAATTTCATTTGGCTTTACTATTCAATTATTATAATCTTGGTACATTTCAAACTGATTGAATAAATATTAAAATATAATTATTACTTACCCTAATTAATCTTAGATGCATTAACTTTGATTTAATTACATTCTCATGAATTACTCTCAGGTAAGATTATAACTTATCTCAGGTTATTAGATACTTGTTAAGCATAAATAACAACAAATCGAAAAAAAAAATTAATTGTATATACCTATCTACATATTATAAATTAGTATGCCGTAACCCCCTTTGCCGTATATTAATTTATTTTTGGCGCAATATCTTTTTATATCGATTTTAATTATACATTCGTTTTCGTTTGCCTTTAAAGCACATAATTTCATCGATATTATTTAATTTCACTCTTACTCAATTCAACTGATTTTGGTTCTTGAACTGTATATAATATATTCTCAAAATTAAAAAATAAACAAACAATGATTTATCGAAATTTAGAGAAAAATACAAAAGTTTAAACCGTGGTGATTATTGTTAGTAAACGTAAAAAAATACAACTAACCTCTTTCGAACAGCCTGTGACGTGCCTCGCAATTCGTTGCAAAAGCTTATTTCCCTTTTTTTTTAATAAAAATATAAATAATTATCTACCAATTTTAAAAGTGAAGAATTTGCTTTTGAACGATAGCAAACTGGGCTTGAAAAAAACGACAATCTGTTTCTCAACTATGGCTATTCTCTTTTATAGTAAATGTGTCTGGCATGTATACAAATATAAATTTCTGACTTCACTATACTTCTCATGCTATTTAAAAAAAAGTGATGTCTACATAGTTTTACACCACAATTTCCGGCTTGAAGTGTGAAAGTGCATAATCGTGATAATACATCATGATGCATAGCGGCTGTCCTATGATGAGGGAGCTCCACACTATGATGTTGCCCCAGCGCGGGCCGAACTGGACCTCCACGACGCGTGAGATGATGGACAGAGGGGGCTGCGCCATCATACCCAAGAATGCCCAGACACGGAACATTTGGAGAGGGACGCTTATCTGTAATCATAGAAATATTGATAAGTCTGTTGAACTTAGCATAGTACAAATCGTTTTCCGTACAGTAGGCCTAGAGAAAAAAAACCGTGATAAAAAGTAGCTTATAATATGTTAATCCAAGGTCTAGCCTATCTCCATAGTAATTGTCATCAAAATCGGCCCAGCCGTTGGAGCGTGAAGGAATAACATAGATTTAGAAGCGATTTGCGTATCCCAAGGCAACCACAATTGTTTTCGGGATAAAAGTAGCCTATGTGTTAATCCAAAGTCTTACCATCTCTTCTCGCCAAATCTTCACACCAAATTTAATCTAAATCGGTTCAACCGTTAGAGCGTGAAGAAGTAACAAACATACACACAAATTTTCGCATTTTTAATATAAGTACAGTAACAAATATACGAGAAAGTTGCAAATTAAAAAAATGGTATAAGAGCAGTATACAACTTACCAAATACTCATGGAACAACGCCGATACGACGAACACTAGTAGGCTGGCAAACGCCTTGCTGTATCCCATATCTATGACAGGTATATAGAGATGCCTCAACGCCCACACATGCACGGGTTTGTTCCAACTACTCCAAAACACGTTAAGGTTAGTCGAGTTCCACCAATCTCCGTAGAACTTGCGGTCGGAGAACTGAAGGATCTCGCCCATTAGGTTCATGTACGAGTGGAAGACGAGGTAGAAGAAGCACAGCCAGATCAAGTGGTTGGGTACCTGAAAGGATTAAAATAAATTACAGTGTGAACTCCATGTAACGTCACTCGATTTAACGACAAACTCAAGCGTCAAAATCAATTGGCTTTAGTTGGTTTAGTCACCTCTATGTAACGTCACTCGATTTAACGACAAACTCTCTAAAGCGTCGAAGTCAATTGGCTTTAGTTGGATTAGCTTGTATTCCATACAATGATACATACTTCTATTCTCACCATTTAACGATCACTCTCTATAACGCCCTAAAATGCACAGTTCCTTCAGTGCCGTTATATAGAGTTTACACTGTATGTTATTAAGGTTGTTCGCTAGCATGCTGCAAGTGCTCATATGCCGCTAGATGGCGTTAAATAGGTATAAGTTAGTTTTATTCATCCCAGCATCCCAAGTGATTTCTTTTGTAACTTTAGAATCGGTTCGCGGAAACTACTGTTAATGTATTATTTTTAAGGCTCATCACAAAACAACATTTATTAAGCGTTGATAGCAAATATGTACAAAAAGCCATATAAAACCCATATCTACTATCATCTATTCTGTGACGATGCGGCTACACTCACACTAGCATTGACAATTTTTTTGTCACTTGAACTTCAGCATATTTGAATATGCATGCCAATTTCGAACGCTCAATTGTCGATTATATGGCTCGTTCGTAGAGGAAGCATTTTTGGAACAGGAAATATTTTTATGATTTGAATTGACTATGGTTCAAATCTCATGAATTATTAATTTTGCTATTTTATTTTGTTCGAAACTCTTTTTTTTTAAAGGAATATTATGGGAAAGTCAATATTTTCAATAGGTTTCGTTTTCGTGTATGTTAATATTCATAGTACATACCTTAAAACCTCAAATGAAATTAAAAAATAAATGTATTGGGTACATGATACGAGTAACAAGAAAAAACTTTTCTCACGAATCATCTAACATATTGCATGAAACAGTTGTATTTTTCGCATGATTCCAAAATGTAAGCCATTTCATTTGGGAAAATTGCGAATAATATCATATCCGCTATTTTGGCGGACATCCGAATATCATCAAACATAGCTAAGAACATCAAAATCGGTTCATCCGGAATAACAGCTTCAAGTCTGATGATTAGAAAAGTAAATAATTACATATTATCAGGGAATTTATATATAATAGACTATGGATATTATTATAGCTTCATTTGAAATAAAAAAAAACTATTATTGTTATTCTAAGGTAAGAGGCCTGTCGAAATCTTAGTTATTATAAATATACACCTGGCAGTTTACATGTATCGTTGATATAATTATTTATACACTAGTGGCCCGTCCCGGCTTAGCACGGGCATAAAAAAAAATCAATTCTAGGAGATATGTTTGAAAGTCGTTCAGAAGTGTAATATTTTATTCGTTACGAACAAACATTTAAACTTTATCACATTATAATTTTGACATTGATTAAAGTTTTTTTTTGTATATATGTGTTCCGCTGCTCTCAAGACATACTAAACGACACCCGCCACAACTAACTTTTCTTAGCGCATGCGATGAAACAAATTTTTTACTCTTTTTAATACCTTGTGTTACATTACTGGAGTCTTAATAAGAATTTCTTACCCTTTGCAACAAAATATAATGCCTATGTCATTTGGGGATAATGTAACTTCCCAACGGTGTAAGAATTTTTAATTTTAGTCCAATAGTTTCGGAGCCTATTCGCGTCAAAAAAACATAAAAACATCCAAACAAACAAACAAACAAGCCTTTTGTAATTATGAGATTGATAAAGATATTGATAGGTAAACAAAAGACGTAGGTATAAAAATTTGATATAATTGGCCAAGTACGAACCGGGCTCGCGCGTGAAGGGTTCCGTACCATTATTAAAATATGGCAAAAAAACATGTTTTTTGTATGGGAACCCCATATCAAACATTCATTTTATTTTGAAAGAAAGAAAGAGAGAAATCATTAAAGAATCTACCAAGTGTCATTGTAAAGATAGAGAAAAAAGACATAATACGTAGCTTAATATTCTGTAGAATTCTTTAGTGTCCTGTTATCGTTTTTGATATTGAGCAAAAATACAAAATATAACACGTTTTTTAAGGTACACATTAAAAACGTGTCATCCACCCTTTATATTTGTATATTTTCTGTTTTTAGTATTTGTTGTTATAGCGTATCTAGTACTTGTATACTCTTGGGTTATAACGGCAACGGAAACAAATAATTTGTGAAATTTTCAGCTATCAAAGTGTATAAGAAACAGCCTGGTGACAGAAAGACAGACAACGAATATTTTGTAAAAGGCATTCGTTTTTATCTTTTAAGTACAGAAAAGATCGCAGTAGTATATTAATTTCATTCTTAGGGTACCTAACCCTAAAAATTATTGCTGCAATATAAATACGTTTTTTTAAGTATGTCAAATATGACAAACTGACATTGACATAACTAAATTTCATTCAAATAATCAAACAAAATTATACATATTTTAAATTTTTAATTCTATTACGATACTTAATATAAAAAAAGCAATAATTTATTTAAAAATAATAAATAAATTTCATCAAACTCTTTAACAATACTTTTTTTGATCCTGCCATCTATCGGAATTTTGTTGATTTATTACTACGGATGGTAAGCTTGGGTTCATGTTTGGCAGAGAGAATGACACTAACGGAAACGGAAACTAACAATGTATACGTATACATGTCACCAACTTAGCTGTTCAGGTGGCCAAAATTGGAATTACAAGTTCGACAGCACTCTTAGGTGGCAACAAATCTCCACTAGCGACACTGTCAACTGAACAGCTAAGTTGTTGCACTGCACTCATACATGTGTATTTTGCTGGAAAAAATCACGCTGATATATCTGTTTTGCGATAAAAAATTTATAATATTACCTATTTCGCGCCCCAATTAGACCATTTTAAGTTTATGTTAAGTGATTACTATTTAAAAATCTTAGAGGAAATGGTTGCCAGTCTGAGAAGCATTTAGTATGGGGCTCGGAAAGCCTTAAATAGAATAATCAATTGATTACAACTGACAATTTTGACTATCTTGACCAATCTGACGTGCTTGTTAGTGTATTGGTTACCATACTGGACTGCCAATCAGAACATTCCGGATTCGATTTCCGGCAAGGCCAACATCTTTGTCCTAAACTAAAATTTGCAAGCTGTTGGTCTGGGTGTTAAATACATACATATGTATCTATATAAAGTATGTTTGTATGTAATTGTAGTATATCAGTTGTGTTAGCAACCATAATACGAGTACATACTAGAAATGTTTTGGTATGGGGCTAGTAACCGTGTGTGAAAAGTGTTCTAATATTTAAAAAAACTTTTGAAGAATCGCATTGTTTCGATACTTAAATTTACATGCTCCATTATTTCAAGGTGCTTGGTTGGCTTGGGTAAGCTGGTAAGGAGGGATTGTAAAACACGTCCTTAGCGGGATGTCAGTGCAGGTCTGGGTCTGGCAGGATGATTTGACACGATTACCGAGGTTAAGGGAGTCTAGTTATAAGAACCCTATGTACGAGCACTTTTGTTTTAGCCAGAATAAATTTATCACTTTATCTTTGGATTATCTTCTTATCATGGATCATTTTCGTCCAGGCGCTACCGTGGGTCAGATGACTCGATAAATTGTAGCTTACTTTTAGTTTTATAGCAGTCGTTAAGCCAAGTCAGGCGCTTTCAACTGGCTTGAAAACTCTCGACACCAGAGATTACGAAGAAGTTTTGCTTTTTTGCAGATTACCATACTCATAACCTACCGGCGTAAACTCTTTTCAAAGACTAGTCTACTTACAGCTAGCTTGAGGAGTCTCTCAGTGATTCTGATGAGGTCCATGCTGGAGAAGGTCTCCAGAGTGTGGGCGATGGACGGCACCATCCACTGCTGGAGCAGCGCAAAGATCAAGTTGATGCCAAACACTAGCTCCAGCAGACGACGGATCACGAACCGCTTGCGAATACTGGAATTATAAGATACAAATACAAATCATTTATTGATAACACCAAAGTTACAAGTCAAATGAAGATATAAGATTCATATTCATTATTATTTGACTACCTCGTTGGCGAAATGGTTAACATGCCGGACTGCCAACCAGAGGATCTCGGATTCGATTCCCGGCTTGGCCAACATCTTTGTAATGAACTGAATTTGTTGGCAGTTAGTCTGGGTGCTAATTATTTATCGATACAAAGTATTTATGTATGTATATGTAGTATATCAGCTGTGTTAGCAACCATAATTCAAACTAGAAATAGTTTAGTACGGGGCTAAACAGCTGTGTGTAATGTGTATAAAAAAAAGTATTTATTCAACATTGACTCCCATAAATATTTCCTATAGCTTTTCAACAAATCCAAACACCACATTGCTTAAAACAATTGTTTTAAAAGTCTGCGTCCATACAATTATGGAGCGACTCAGTCTGCTCCTATTATTTATTTATTTACATGGTATCAAGGAAAACAATAATCAAAATAAAAAATCACCTTAGTAATTAAGATAAATTTAAATAAGGCGAATGATTCTCGCAGGTTTGTAACATAAAGAAAAAAAACTTTATTTAATGATTTTTTTATTTAGCAAAGGTAATTGATTATCTCCAAACCAATTTAGAGCCTGAAGATGGTCATCCAATGGTCATGATTTATGACTTGGGCTGGTGTTTAGCGCGTAACAATTACGTTTGGGACGGTTCAATTCATTGTCACATGTCTTTTTACGTTTTAGCTTTATTTATCTTTCAATAAAGGTGATATTTATCATAGGTATTGTTTTACCGTTATTTAATGCAAAATTAGATATGCATATATGTGTACATTATTATCTATATTTAAAATATACTGGCATTATCTAATTTTGTATTAAATAAAGGTAAAACAATACCTATGATAAATATTACGTACGTATATCTTACAGATAATCACTTGCTGGGTTGTAAGAGATTGTTTTCAATATTGTTCGGTTTTTTTTTACTAGAACTACTAGTATAGGTATCCTAGCACGCTAAAACGTGCATACCGTGAAATGAAATACGCTAGTTGTTTACAGATTAAGAGATAAGTAATAACACCAATTGTACCTATTTTGCAAGAAATATATGATTTGATTTGATAAAGTCCTACTAAAAATAAATTCGAAAACCCCAGCTACACCCTAAAGGGTAACCACATTAATCCGTAATAGAAAGTAGCCTATGTGTTAATCTATACTATGGTGGTAAGGGTCTAAGCTATCTCCTTGCCAAATTTTATCGAAATAATTTCAGCCCTTAGAGTATGAAGAAGTAACAATGTACACACTAACATTTTGACCCCAACATGAAAAACATACACATTAACAACTAATGTTAGTAGGATTAGGAAGATAAGTTTCCTTTCGGAAACCTCACCGTGCATTTTTCGGGAAGTTCAATTCGTAGCACAGCGTTGGCGCGAGCATGAAGTAGGTCAGGTCCCGCAACGTCAGATTGTCCGGGTACTTCACCAGCAACGCCGCCGCTATGTCACCGTTCTTGTCTTCATCGAAACTCTCTGCAATATACAGTAGACCTGTTACTTGGTGTTGAGGAAATTATCAAAGGAGAGGTTTGTTAACGACCAGACTTTGTCATCTCGCTGCGATTGGAAAAAGCCAGCTTGAGGCTTACCTCCGGGCAAGCATCAAAGTCATGTAGTCACTTCTTTTAGAATACAGTGTAAACTCTATACTACGACACTGAAGGGACTGTGCATTTTATGGCGTTATAGAGAGAGTCGTTAAATAGAGTTCTCTCTACTTAACGACTAAATGTATCATTGTATAGAATACAAGCTAAACCAACTAAAGCCAATTGATTTCGACGCTTTAGAGAGTTTGTCGTTAAATAAAGTGACGTTACATAGAGTTTACACTGTAATTTAAATTGGGCTCAGTAGTGAACTGCCACTGTGTGTGTGTGTTAATGAAAAGAATAGATAGATGTTCTTACGTAAAATTAGATTCATTAAAGAAACCAATTTACACTCATTTGGTTGTGTAAGCGACAGGAGAAAATTACAAATAAAATGTGTATTGACGCAAGTTATGTTCACAATTTTTGCCGTATTCGTAGACTTATCTATAGTTACTAGCTGGTTTGAGCATAATAGAAGAATTTAAAGAAGAAATTAAGTCCAACCACCACGCAAAGAGAGACAGGATAAGCAAAACAAACCAAGGTTTAACATAATTATGTACATCATACAGTAAATCAAAACCACACATCAAATCAATAAAGAAAAACAAAAAAGAAGTTGCAATAAACTGACTGGAAAAATAGACAAAAAAATTGCAGGAAAATGAAACCAAGCATATTAAAGTAGGTGCAAGCGAGAGTGAAGTGAAGAGCAAACGAACAGTTTCTTGACACACTTACGCTCATGTTCTGCGTTCATTAGTTCATCTGGAAACGTAATACGCATAACTTTATTATCCAAAACCATTTCGTGTACCTTTTGTATGTGAAAGTTATACAACTTTTTTCTTCAAATGGCATGAAAATAATAAGCGACCTTTACCCCCTAGTCATTATGAATCGTATTTTATAACATCACATTTATAAAGCAAGAATTGATGGTCGAGTATCGAACGAGTATCGAAATCGAAAACGAGTTACTTTTACTATTACTTTAGCACTGCTAACGACGAATATGGAGGTAGAGCATTTCCCAATGCTCACCTGGTTAGCTACCACCGTCTAGTTGAAAAATGTCGTCATTCGCCTAATTGTGTGTTTCGGCCTCATTGAAAGCTATTACTTCCAAACAAGACGTGCCGCTCCTTCGACCAGAGTTTAACTGACTCGCTTAGTTACGTGACCTTACTGGTAAAATGAATGTGTATTTACTGTAAAAAATACTTGTATTGTAACTCTTATTGCTACATCATTAAGGTTCATACTCACTCCAGTTGGGCGCAGACAGGCTCTGGCGCCTGAGAGAACTCTTGGCCATTTTCTTCTTTTTGTCGGAGTGGCACCAATAATTTGTTTGCACGTAGCTCCATAGTTTGAGGAACACTTGCAGGTATACGAAGCATATAAAGGTCATACCCACTGGAAAACGTTTGAATATGTGGCAGCATAGGTATCTATTTATACTGTAAACATATCTCAAGTAGTCCAAAACTGACTAAAGTTTGCTATAGGAAGGTACCACAACAAAAAATCGAGTGTAGCTCGATGGTATAAACGTCTGCTTTTCAATCAGACGGCCCCTGGTTCGATCCCGGCCCTACACCAATGACTTGTTTTTCAAGTTATGTGTGGATTTGCACTCGCTTTACTGTGAAGGAAAACATCGTGAAGAAACCGGCATGTTTGAGGACCACAATATCCGAAGATATGTGTCATCCGCCAACCCGCACTTGACCAGCGTGATGGATTATGGCCTATATCTCTCTCCTCTTGAGAGAAGGCCCCAAGTCCCAGCAGTGGGAACGTATAGTGGGCTGCTTACGGAGGTACCACAACAACGTAACAAATAGTCCAAAATAAATGTCATTTTTAATTGCATGCATTTATTGTAAATGGGTAGGTAATGCTTATTTTTCATTGGTTATTCAAAGTCAAAACTAAAATTTTATGAAAATATGATGTTTAAGTCATAGTATTTTTAGGTACCTCCCTGTATTGGTAACAGAATAAATATGAGTAATAGAACTTAAGCCTGCTATAGTTATCACAAAAAGTAAAGGAAAAATATAATGTAGATACCTATTTGTGAGATGACTAACCATTATTTTTAAATTTAAAAGTTGAAATTGATGTATTATTATGGTTTTGTATTATAATTATTCTTAATAGAAATTGTAATTAGTTAAGATTTAACCATTTAGCAATCCTATCATCAAGACTACATCAAATTGCGTGTATAGCTTTATCTTGCATGAAGTAGGTAAATTCTATCCAGCTAAAGTATACAAACAGTTACATAAAGGGTATGGTTATATAGAAAACAAAATAATTTACCTGAACTGAAGTCGCCTCCTTTGAAATGCAATGAAACAATAGGTAGTGCGATAACAAAACACAGGTTGGCTATTTGCAATGTGAGACCAATTTTCTCTGGAATAATGTTCTAAAACAAGACAAGCAAACTAAATGCAGCTAATAATGTTAGCTAAAATCTAATGAGTATACACATAGTAAATAGTAGTAAACTACACTAAATAGTGCACAAGGCTATATATATATATCCATAGTACTATAGTGATAAATGTAAGTCTACCAGTTATATTGGGATTAGAGATTAAATGAATGGCATTTGTCAAATCAACAATGGGAATGGCAACAGTCTCAGAGCTTCCATTGCTTAAATTTTAAGTTAAAGTTTTTGGTATGATATCTACAATCTCCACAATACAAACTATGAATACTTTGTGTTTCGAATTTATATACTTATGGCAATACTAATGATCTACAAAAAAATACTGGACTTCACAAAAATAAATTAAAGCAAATAATTAGTGACTAAAATTTACTATATACATTAACTACTATGTTAACATATTTAATGAAGATGAGAAATAACAATAACATACCACAGATATAATTTTTTGCAACAGCAAGGCAGCAACGATCGGTACCACTGTAACTGAAATTGAAAAGAAATAGATAGATTAACTCTTTATTGGGCAGATTATAGGTACAAGTCAAAATAAAAAGTAACAACACAACATTATTTACAACATGCCACAAACGTAAATACATTAGAAAGTAAAAAAAAAGCAAAGGAAGATACCTAGTAAGAAATAAAACTTCTTCTTCTTCCTTGCCTTATCCCACTAGGTGGGGTCGGCACAGCAAATGTTCCACTTCCACTCTCCTCTATCTGCCGTCGTCTCTACACTCACTCCTTTCACTCTCATGTCCTCATTCACACATAGTAAGAAATAAAACTGTGTAAAAAATAATTTAGTATATAAAAACTGAACCTATATCACCTCATTAACATTTTTTTTTTCAGTATTTAAGTGGATTTAAAATCTTCATTCAATGACATTGATTATTAAAAAAATCAAATTTGCTTACAAGTGCACAAAATTATGGACGGATACTGGTATTTGTCTCCATCATTATAACCAGTTAACACAATGATCCATTCAATTGGGTTCACACGGAAACCATACCTGGAAAAAAGAATATAAGTTGTTAATAACATGGAATGTGGTCTATTGATTCAGAAACTATCTATAATACTCCCATGTTATAATCTGATTTTAGGCCATACTACAGTTATTAGATAGTGTTTACTAGATGGTAAGTGATATGTCACACTTACCTAGAAGGAACCACTCTGGCCTTGAAAATTGCTAGATTATAGTCATATGAATGATGACAGAAGTAATATCCATCCTTACTATTTATTCTAGACTGTGCACTGTCTGAACACTATGCACTCATATTATGGTGAAGGAACATGAAACTGACATGTTTGAGGAGCAGTACAATATCCGAAAATATGTGTAACCCACCAACCCTCATTCTCGCCTTGAAAATCCCTAGATTATAGTCATATGAATGATGACAGAAGTAAAATCCATCCTTATTATTTATTGTTGACTGTGCACTGTCTAAACACTATGCACTCATATTATGGTGAAGGAACATGAAACTGACATGTTTGAGGAGCACAATATCCAAAAATATGTGTTATCCACCAACCCCCATTTGGCCAGGGTGGTTTATGGCCTATACTTCACTCCCTGTGACAGAAAGCACCGAGTACCAGCAATGGAAATGTATACTGGGCTACTAATGCTATGCTATGTGCAATGTCTATATGCCTGTTTCAAAAGTTGATTTCAAGCTATTTTCAAATGTGCATAACTCTTAATTGCAGCTTGATGTCAACTTCTTATATAGAAAACTTACTTTAAATAGTTTTCCAAAGACAATCGCACTCCTCCAATACTGAGCATTAAGAATCCCCAGTTGACCAACCCTGTGAAGTTTGTGAACTCCGAGCTCCAAGTGAAAAGAGAATCTCTCGGACGGTGGCATCTGAAATTATTGAAGAAATTGATCTATAGTATATTGATCATGTACATATTTGTATTTATGTGTATTATAGCCCGTCTAACAGTTTATTTTCTATTTGATAGCACCAATATAACATAACTGCCGCCATTTTACGCAAAAGTTCACTTTAGAATAAGAGGTTAAAACCTTTGAGTTGAGAGGTTTTTAATTTATGTCAAGAAGAAAATAAATGTTTGGACAGGCTATTTCTAACTCTAATTCTTTGATGGGGGCGGTCAGACCTGCACTGAACCACACAGGAGGCATTTTGTTCACTATCGGAGGGGCTATAGTAACTAAATTATAACCAAGTGGCTGTGAACATAACAAGTCATATTTGTCATTTGTCACATTTGAGACATTAAGTTGTATTAGTGTAGTTAGACATCTAAGTTGGATATTGACTATATTCAAGATTGTAACACTCGCCCTTAAAGGTGGTGCTCGGAAAGCACCGAAACTGTTGGACTCATTCAACTTTTAATAATAAGTAAGTGTGACCGTTATCTATGCGAAAATAATTCAAGATTATCATCATCTAATCAAAATACTCCCATTAGAGTTTAAAAAATGTATGTTGTATTCATGTTCGAGTACACATGAGGAAAACATCAACTAGTTTAATTAAGGTACAAGGTTCCTCCATATCAACACAAGTATTAAATACATGACATTGCTAAATCTGAAAATATCATAAGCAGAGGTAAAATACTCTGTGTGAGAAACAGGTTAAACAAGTTTACATAATTAAGGTAATTGCATATCAAAGTTCTGTGTATTGTTTTAGGTCTTTGCACTTAGCAAAAGATTCAATAGATGTTATCT
Organism: Mellilla xanthometata; assembly: GCA_035578125.1. Taxonomy (NCBI): domain Eukaryota; kingdom Metazoa; phylum Arthropoda; class Insecta; order Lepidoptera; family Geometridae; genus Mellilla; species Mellilla xanthometata. Next base: position 184,255 of record JAPUBQ010000041.1, on the reverse strand, counting down.
GCTATGTTTCTGCTTATTTCTATTTTCCTTCTTATTTAATTTAATGGAAAAACATAAGTTTGTTTACTTACGGTTTGTCCGGCTGAGACTTTCGTACTTTTTTCTCATTTTCTGTTATTTCTTCTGCTCTTGTAACACTTTGGGCTCTTCTGTATCGGAGCGTCTTCTCTTCAGTTTCAGAGGTCATTTTTTCAAGTTTTCCACTCTGTATGAATCCAACATGAACTATATATTATCTCTCTCTTATCACTGCAACGAATGAAGTGGATTAACCTCAGATAAGTCAACTGATTAGTAAGACTACGAACGTAAAATAGGTAGTTCGATTAGAGAGGCGATAAGAAATAATCAAATACGGATCCAGCTGCACCTACACGAATTTGTCAATTCATTTTTCAGCTCTCAACAACGACCCTTTTGACCCGTACAATATACTACCTGCTTTCAAATTACAAACTGGAACAGATTTCACAGTAATAAGGAAGATATTATATCTGCTCTCCCTATCAAGCAAGGTCATAAAGGTTAACCGGCATCACACCACTGAAGTTAAGATAGGTTTGCTCCAAAAAACAAAGATCAGCTGATATAATTCTACTGTATACCATGACATCAAACATGACATGTAATTTATGAACATAATTACTTCTTACCAAACTATACTTTTATTTCAAATACACTCTAAACCAAATCTTCTGCTGATTTTATAAAAATGTGTGAAATAATAAACAAAGTGTTCACCGAACAAAAGTAAAGTAATATCGAATAAAAAATTGGAAAGCGCCGGCACCGCGCGCCGAAACGGAGTTCGTTCCAGTGTGACCGTTTCTATAATTACGAAATTACTATACTACTTCTACTCTTCTACGCAATAAAATTTAAATATTATGTCCTAATAATAAAAAAAAAACTTTTGCATTATTGTATTTTTATTATAATAGACGTTAGCTTGATTTTCGTCTTCATTTTGTCGTCTTATTGTTGCTGGATGGTATAGATTTATAGTAGAAGTATAGTAGAATCCTGACTTCAATTATAAAAATGATTGTAACTTTGTATGTGTGTCTGTGTGTTACTTCGTCATGTATATAAATTTATTCTGATTAAATAGCTAAAATTTCAATACAGAATAGCTTTAAATCCAAGGGTAAGTAAACAACTTTTGTAAACATAAAATGATTTTAACACATCATTTTCATGAAAATTTATTCCTCAAATGTTGTTCACAATACAAAGGAACTGATCAAGGAGTAATAACAAGATAATGAAAGTTCTGAAATATTGTATGTGTAACTCAGAAAAAAAGCTAAAAGCTGAACAACAATATGTAACGATTTTAAAACCTTTCTCTCTACGATTTAATATATAAAAGTGTTTGCAACCAAACTCCTAAGAAAGAAGCTTGAAACTTAAAAAGCTTTTATCACCAGGTGTTTTTTGAATCTAAATTTCAGTAGAACTGTAAAATATTTTGACATATTTTTCAACTTAATTGAAATATTATTACTTTTAATGTAGCATAACAATGATTACAGGATCAACTAGTTTATAATATTTTGACGTCGCCTTAGGATATCCGTTGGTGGTACGTACGTTACACACACGGCTGGTTAGCCCCATACTAAACCATTTCTAGTTTATATTTTGTTTGATAACACAACTGATATACAACATTATTATACATACATAACTACTTTGTCGATACATATTTAACACCCAGACTGACGGCCAATAAATTTTGTTCATCACAAAGATGTCAGCCGTGCCGAAAATCGAACCCGGGTTTTTCTGGTTGGCAGTCCGGCATGGTAACCACAACACCAACGAGATCGTCAAGATAGGTTTCAGATCGAGAGAGAATCATTGACATTCTCTCTGGATCTTTAGAATCTGCCAAAATCTGCACACAGTTTTGTATCGAAATTTGCCAAAATAGCAAAAAACTGCCACAAGCGGTCTTACTGGTTCATTCGCCGAAAAGATTAAGATTCAGAGTTGGACGACATCTAGTTTTAAAATTAGAACTACGTAGCTCAATCAATAAACAGCAGGCAAAACATAGACAGTAACTTTGACGTGAGATTGACTACATCACAACACTACACAAGATTTAAAATAAATATATAAAACCCTAAATAAACGAAATGACATAATACTTTGAACATAATTAACAGTAAAGCAATTCAAACTTTATAGACAATGACTGTGACGTCCTCAGAATACAGAAAGAACTACTGTACTTTCTGTATTCTGAGGTGACGTCATTAGTATACGTTAACAGATCTTTATTCCTCAGAATAAAAGTCCAAATTGGCGTAGCACAGCGTGAAGGTCGTAGAAAAAGATAGAAATCTGTAAGTAAGGCACTACATAAAGGTTAAGGTGTTTTATTTCATTTGTGATGATTTCGTAGAAAGAGAAGGTCGATTTAGTACACCCATGAATCCCTTTCTACATGGACCATGTTTTTCCTGACGAACCATATCCCTTTTTTATGCCGGCTGTACACATGGGGCCAAGGTGTTGGGCCAATGTGTTGGGCAAAAATGATGGAAACCAAGATTCCTGTTCACACATTGGCTTACTGCTCATTCTGCTGTGAACGCTGTTTGCGGAGCGCGCCAAGATCCTTTGATGTGTGCACTAAAAACCGACACTATTCGGATGGCCTGCCAATGTTGGCGCCAACTAGACCAACTAAGCCAACATACCGCCAAGTAGATCTCTACACGTTGGCCCAACACCTTGGCCCCATGTGTACAGCCGGCTTCATACCCGAGAAAGAGAAGACTGTGTTGCTATCAAGTACCATTTTGCCAAGAATAAAAAAAAAACTTCAGACTTGGATGTCAAAATAAATTACTAGAATGTCAAATCTGTCATTTGTAGTGAAGGAGAGTGAGGAAAGGGCGTGCTTGTGTGTCGAGTGTGTGAAAAGAAATGATAAAATAATTCATAATCAAATGAGATAAGAGTTATCTCGCCAATTCTTTTCATAAATCGTAGAACTTAGGATTCATCATGAAGATTTGGACGTCTGAACATACTTTCAAGTGAGTAAAATGAAGGGTATGACGCAACTTGAGGAGCCAGATCTTTAAGTTTGGTAATTTTTATGCACTACATATTTTTCTTTTTAGCCATCCATGGGAGACAGTTGCTCAAGCAGCATGGCGCAAATACCCCAACCCAATGAATCCAGCAGTCATCGGAACAGATGTAGTGGAACGGAAGGTTGTTGATGGAGTTTTGGTCACACACAGACTTGTCAGTTCTAAATGGTTTTTTCCACGGTGGGCACAGGCTGTAAGTAAATTATTAAATTGCCAAATTTTTTTGTTACCTATTATGGACAAACTACGCAGAAATTTTATTTATTGATAACAATCTTTTTCTCAAGGACAAAGGTCATTGATAGTGAATGTTGTATTGATACAAACTTATCAGTATACATCAGTCTCACGTGTGCGCTAAAACGTGATTTGGACTGTGCCTTGTCTATATAAATAGAATAGAATTTAGGTATGCTGTATGGAAAAGATCAGGAAGTTAATATCTTTGTCTAGTACCTTCAATTAATGTTAATTTATTTTACTACCTGTTCAACAATTTTAAGGCCTCTAGTGATTGATTTACTGAAATTTCTATTTTAAGATTACTTAATATTTCATTATTATTTATTTTACTGAACACTTATTTACTGATTATTTAATTTTCATCACTAAAGCTACTATTATATATTAATATAGTCCATATTACAATTTTATGTTCAATTGTTTTTGTAATTATCAACATCTTCAACAGCTAATAGGTACAGCAAAAATCTGCTATGCCAGTGAGAAGTCTGAAGTGAACCCAAACCAGCGGCAAATGACTCTGAAGACAACCAACTTGACATTCTGCCATTACATTGCTGTTGATGAGACTGTGCGGTACACACCTCACCCTACTGACACCTCCAAGACTCTCTTGAAACAAGAAGCAGTGGTCACAGTACAGGTATGTATAAATTGTAAGAAAATCTGTACAAATTATGATACCTGTAATAACTTCCTTATTCCTATAAATCTGTGCTGGGAAATAACTAGCTGATGTTCTGCCAAATAGTTTCTGTCTATTTTAGATGGATACTGAAATACCATAGTTGCTGCCATTAGAAAGTGAAACTTTTCATCTAAGCCAAATTATAAATAGACATAAATTGTATTTCTCAAATAAAAAACACTCATTTGTGATGTAGTACTACACTGAAATAGCAATAAAATGTATATTGTCTATAAGTAGTAAAAAATAAAGCAAATATATCTCAAAAAGAATGAGGCAGATGGGGTTACCAATTCATAGGTACAGTTAATTTAATGCTCCTGCCTTATCCTGTTTAGCTTTTTCTTTAACTGTTTGATCTATAGAGTGATACAAAGAAAACTTCTAATAAAGCTTCAAAAACATAAACCTCGGTCAGATAGGAAACTTATATATATAGTATTACTAGCTGACCCGGAAAACATTGTTTTGCCTTTAAAAAAAGATAGTAGCCGATTCTCAGAGCATATAAAATCTGGTAAAAATCGGCCAAACCGTTTCCGAGGAGTATGGTAACTAACATTGTGACATGGAAATTTTATATATTATTATAAGATAATGTCAACTATTAATTTATCTCTTCTGTGTGTTGCAGGGAGTGCCACTCAGCAGTTACATGGAAGATCTATTAACCAATAGAATATCCCTGAATGCTGGCAAAGGTCGACAAGCCATTGAGTGGGTCATAGGAAAATTTGACTCAGAAATCAAAGAACTAGCCAACACTGCCTGCAAAAGTACTGATGAATTGTTATCACAAACGAAAAAATCACTGGATGATATCACAAATACCGCTCGAAGATCTATGGACGATATATCATCAAAAGCTAAAAGGTCTCTGGACGATATAGAGAAATTCACTAAGGCAAATGCTAATCAACGTAGCTGAAAAGAGGAGTGATTGTAAAATGCCAAAACTACAAGACACTCACAATGTAATCCAAAGTGTTTACATATGGCTCTAGGAAAAGGAATTAATATAATATTATTTATGTTTATTTGAAAATGTTTATGAGCAGTAGTATGTGTTTTATTTGTATAGAATGCTTGCTTGGTGAGCATATTTTACTAAATTAAAAACAATAGCACTGCTTTCTACATCGCAGTTTTTGTATTTCAACACCTAGATTGAATATAAGCTTTGCATAGATGTATAATTTACGACATGATCTTTTTGCACCAGACACAAAATGTAAATACTACAATGTTTTCACTTTTCATATATTGAGATAAATGTTGTAACATACCCTGGTACTTGTTCAAGAATTGTAATCAACTTGATTATATCTTAAGTTTTTGATGTAGCTGCAATATCTTACTCTCTGCAGGTCTTTCTAAGTAAGCATTGTTACATTGTACATGTTACATTGTAGACCACAATATAGCTTACCACCAGGCAAACAGTGGTAAAATGCAAACCTAAGAATTGTAAAAAAATGTTAAGTTTTGAATTGAATGTTTATCAAGGATTTAATGTTAATTTACTTATCCCCATTTGATACAAGATAATAAATAAATATTATATATTGAGGAGACATAAAATCAAGCAGAACACTTCTTTATCAGCTGTCTTATGTAAGATAATAGGTAGATAATAAACATAGCTGTTTTTGTTGTGTAGTGTATTTTCAAATGAATGTCCTTAAGTTACATATTCATGTCTGTGTTGTATGGTGTATTTCCCTACTGTATGTATTATGAAAAATGGATAACCATGTTCTGTATATAAGTAAGTTATGTATTTCAGTTCCTACACAATGCTTATTAAAATATTAGCCTAAATCTAAGATGAACAGGCTTATGTACTAATTTTTAGTACATATTTTGTATGATAACAGTGCTATGGTTTTATTTCAACATTTTGGGAGTTTTGTATTATTTAGTAATAAATTTTTGTTGAAGTATCAATAAACAGTTTTATTATGATTTTGCATTAAACTGCTAAATATTACAGGTTATTAAGCAAAGTATTTGAAGTGCCATTTATTATGTGCTGGTCCCTGAAGAAGTCATATTTCCATTAGGAACACTTCCTGGTTGAGTTCTGTTGCCAGCAGCTAAGTGGGAAGCCTTCAAACGATCCAGCTCATTGACCCATGAGCGTACATGCTCTAGTCTGTGCCATGCCATCTGCAGAACTTTCTGAGATGCATATCCAGAGCCTTCATGAGGTTGACCTGTAGACACTTGAGTTAGGTAGTTGATTTGTTCACTAAGCTTAGATTCCACTTGACTGAGAGTGCGGAGGAACTGAGATGTATTTGCTTCAGCTTGTTTCTGACCTGACTTCTCCTTGCTTAGCTCAAGGAGTGCCTGGGCTAGAATAAATAAATGAAAATGAGTAAATACACTAAATTAAGTAAAAGAACCAAATGTATGATGTAGTTAATTTGAATATAATTTTTTCATGTGCCAAAAGTTTACTTACCAGCACACTGGAGGCACGTTATGATATCTTTTTCTATGTCATCCAGAACTTGAATTCTTTCCATCGGGGCCGCCATGTTTTGAAGATTTTCCGTAATTTAGATGCTATATTTACATATGATTATTGTTAGTATCCTAGGTTCAGCTTCAGAGATTATGATAGAATCTGTAACCAAAAAATAACTACATATTTCAGACTTGCTTCCTGTGTGGAATTTCAAGATAGAATTTGGATACTTTTAAAATATTATATGAATCATGTTCTCATGTAAGTAATTATGGGTAATCTTTGTGAGAAATAAATATCCTAAAACTGTTTCAATTCATTAAAAACTGATTCAACATACCCAGATAATGTGATTGTCATACATGTATATTAATTTCAAATCTATTCAGTGTAAGGGTATGTAATCATAGGGATACAACAACTAAGTAAATAATTGAAATATTTAACAGTACTGACCTCAAACTTCTATTTTTATCAAGCTAAAGAAAAAGAGAAAACAAAATTAAGTTTCAAATCACTAGGTGTTTTGGTTTTGCCTTGATGAGCACAGATGCACAGAAATGAGTTCGACAGCGACACAGCGTAAGGCTTCCTTTTCTACGAGTGCTGTGGTTTGATATCTAATGCACAACCAACATAAAATAGCACAAGCTTTTTTTTCGAACTCTGTCGTAATCCATAGATAGTAGATTAATCAATGATCTCTATGCCAAAAGACAAGTATTTTTTTCTTCTTTACTCTGTCAATATGATAACAGTTCATTCATTGTTGGCCATGTTCCATTAGGCAGTATTTACACGGATATTTTTTATGAGCAAATAATAATAAGGTATTTGTGTTAGCTGACTGACTAGTGACGTTTTGAGCTGCCAGCTGAAGTTACTAGCTTTTATCTTCACTTTTCAAGCACTTTCTAGCTTTTATCTTCACTTTGCAAGTCAAGGCCTTATGCTTGTATATGCTAAACTAGGTAGACAAAAACGTCACAACTCATGACACGGGATCCTAAGTAATTATCAGGGCCAAGCCAAATTAGCAAGCGAAACGTCTTTGCAATGCCTACTCTGCGTTTTCTTTTGTCGTCATATGGCTAATGTATTTTAGTTTTTCACGATTTTTATTACACGAGATGGAATTTATAGGTAAAATACCTTTGATTTTTCGAATTCAAACACATTATATATAATATAATCATATATAAAAACATAGAAAATTGGTTGATAATTGATTGATGCGTTATGTGGTGATAATGTTTCGGTATGAATTATTTTTCCAACAAAACTGTGTTTGCGAGGTCAACAGTTCGGATAACTACTAGTTCAAAATACTTGTCAAAGCGTTGGTTCAACAGAGTTTGACGTGCTTATTTACGCGCTAAGCTGCAGAAAAAGTGAATGCGGCTCGGTGGGTTTTTAAGTTAAGTGTGGGCTCACTTTACGGTGAAGGAAAACATCGTGAGGAAACCGACACGTTTGAGGACCGCAATATCCGATAACATGTGTCATCCGCCAACCCGCACTTGGCCAGGTGGATTATTGACTATACCTCTCTCCTTGTGAGAGAAGGCCCCAGTTCCCAGCAGTGGGAAGGTATAGTGTGCTACTTAAATTATGCTAAGCTGCAGTTGAAGTTGTGGCATTTTGGATACTAGATATCCGTCGTGGGGAATCGCACGATGTAAATACTGCCTTATATCACATTCATTCGTCTATACCTAATTTCGGAAAAATCACTCATTCAACTAGTTGCCACCTTTAAAATTTCACCTTATTTTAAGGAAAATCTTTTCTAATGTTGATATAGGGGTTTTACTATTGAACAATATATCTAGGAATTTAGGCGAAAAATGATACATAATTATATATATTCACAATCAAAAGCCTTTACTAGCTACACAATTATTATATATGACAAAGAGGCACATGATATTTTCATTCGAAAACCTTGATGTGTGTTATAATATTTCAGTATTTGGGGTTCTATTTCTAGAAACCGTAGTAATCATTATATCTATATAATCAGTATTCTCAATATTATTAAAACCATTTAATTTTATAATTGTATTGGTTATTGTGTGTCGCGAATATATTAATATTATGTAATGCTTTGGTTTCTAACTCTAAGAATAATACTTTTATTTTAGTTTATATACAAAAAGTAATGTTTTTTTAAGTATAAGACCCCATAGGATATTTTTAGTAAGTTATAGCGATTTATTAGGATTATAAAATAAATACAATATAGGGTTAATAACACCTAAAACCTTACACGACAACACTTCACCGGTGACCGGTGGGAGAGTCACGACGCGTCATTCCTTCATTCGTTCGATATACTCGGCCATTTTCGTTGCGACTGTTGTAAAACATGGTTGGTTTTCTCTCCTAAATTTTATCTAATTATTACTATTGAATCACGCATGATTTTGATAAATAATATAAAGTTACTATGTTTTGTTTTTATAAAATAAATATCAGTGCTAATATTTTGATTTGATATATGTTATTTGTTACCAAAAAGTGACTTACACATGTGAAACATACGTCGAGGATATTATTACAAATGATGAGCAAAAAGTATATAATAAATAACGGTTAGAACCTGATTCTATGTGAAGATTGATACTAGGGCGGACTGATGTAGCAAATTTTATCCCCCAAGGTGCACGACGTAGTTTTCGCACAACTAATTCTATGTGATGTTTTCAGTCGCACAGGAAGTTCTCAGCACCCCGTCATGGGTCTATGGGGTTCTACCCCAAGAAGAGGTCCCGCCGCCATCGTGGTAAGGTGAAGGCTTTCCCCAAGGATGACCCCAGCAAGCCTGTGCATCTCACCGCCTTCATCGGATACAAGGCCGGTATGACCCACGTGGTTCGTGAACCTGACCGTCCGGGATCAAGTGAGTTTTATCTTATATGCAACTGTAACTCGGTGATGCCGTAGAACTCAATAGTAACAACGTATTTATTACCTTTCAGAGATCAACAAGAAGGAGATCGTAGAAGCAGTTACGATCATCGAGACTCCGCCTATGGTGGCTGTCGGCGTGGTTGGCTACATCGAGACTCCTCATGGACTCCGCGCTCTCCTCACCATCTGGGCTGAGCACATGTCCGAGGACTGCCGCCGTAGATTCTACAAGAACTGGTGAGCTATAATAGAATTTATTTTAAAAAGTACATCACATTCAGCTTGCTTGTTGATATTGTTAAATTATTTGCTGTTATAGAGTGGGTACATTCTATTACATATAGCTGAACTTAAGTGAGATTACATAAATTGTTGCTTTGAACCCCTACTAATTACTCCATACAGCTCTCCTCTCACTGATAGAGGGCTTTATCTGAATATGCAAGAAGCATATTGTCACCAAGTGGTCTCCGCTCAACGATGAGGCTGCTTGGTATCTCTTACAGCAGCTGCTGATTTGTGATCTAATAGGTACAAGTGCAAGAAGAAGGCTTTCACTAAGTCAAGCAAGAAGTGGCAAGATGAGCTCGGGAAGAAATCCCTTGAGAAGGATTTCAAGAAAATGATCCGCTACTGCAGCGTGATCAGAGTCATTGCCCACACTCAAATGAAGCTGCTCAAGCAGCGCCAGAAGAAGGCTCACATTATGGAGATCCAGGTCAATGGAGGCACCATCGAAGACAAGGTTAAATGGGCCAGGGAACACTTGGAGAAGCCTATCCCGGTGGACTCTGTCTTTGCTCAGGACGAGATGATTGACTGCATTGGTGTGACCAAGGGCAAAGGATACAAAGGTAACTTTGAGCACATTTTATTTTACTTATTTATATATCTCACACTGCAGACTGCACTCGCATAATTTCATATTTTATTACTTAACCCAGCTGCTTTATTCCAAGATAAGAGTGCTAGAGAATCTCCAATTTCATTCAAATCACCTCAGCAGCTAAGTAACTTCCTATGTTTGTCTTAAATACCTATAATAAAGTAATTTTTTTGTTGTGTTCCCTTAGTCTGACTGTGTGATCTATAATTAAGCACTCTTTCATAGAAACAACCCATTTACTCTTGATTTCAAATCCCCGAGTATGACAGTGATTTCAACAATATTGCTTACACAAGTATTAATTTTACAGGTGTCACTTCCCGTTGGCACACAAAGAAGCTCCCGCGTAAGACACACAAGGGTCTGCGCAAGGTTGCTTGTATTGGAGCGTGGCATCCTTCAAGAGTGTCCTTCACTGTGGCCCGCGCTGGTCAGAAGGGCTACCATCACAGGACTGAGATGAACAAGAAGATCTACCGTATTGGACAAGGTATTTAATTTGAATCTTTCCATTAAGCACATGGGTTGATGATATCACAGAAGTCGCAGGTCCTACCTGGACAAGGACTGCACAAGATCGATGCAGGTGGCACATGCTGAGGGAGGCCTATACCCAGCTGTGGATGATGATGATGATTATTGTCCAAGATTAGTTCTCCTTGGTGGTATAACCCAACTCAACAAAGACATCTTATCATCTATTAGACATCAAAGTTAGTCTAGTCTTGTTAGCTACTCTTCAAATTATTCTGGGTTAAGCAATAATAGTAAACCGTTTATGCAGGTATCCACACCAAGGATGGCAAGGTGATCAAGAACAATGCTTCTACTGAGTATGACCTGTCAGAGAAGTCCATCACCCCCATGGGAGGTTTCCCTCATTATGGTGAAGTCAACAATGACTTTGTCATGATCAAGGGTTGCTGCATGGGACCTAAGAAGCGCGTCATCACCCTCAGAAAGGTTTGTATAACATACAAGAATTATTTATTACTAGCTGCACCCTGTGTTGTTACATGACGTTAATCCGGGATAAAAATGACCCTATGATCCAGGGTCTTATATACAAACATACCAAATTTCATCAAAATCAGTTTAGCAGTTTGAGCGTAAAGTAACAAAAATACACACACAAACTTTCGCATTTACAATATTAAAAGGAAGTAAGATATTTTTGATAGCATGCTTCTAAATATATCATTCTTAGTGCTAAAGTTTAGTACTAAACATGTGTGAAATTTTTGTACAGACACATATGCTCTTTAAATCGTTCTAACATCTTAATTACCAAGCAACTTCTGTACCAAAAATAAGCAGTAATTTTCTCTTTCCAGTCGTTGATCGTGCACACAAGGAGAGTGGCTCTCGAGAAGATCGCCCTGAAGTTCATCGACACGTCGTCCAAGTTCGGTCACGGTCGGTTCCAGACGCCGGCTGACAAGGCTGCCTTCATGGGCACGCTCAAGAAGGAGCGCGTCCGCGAGGAGACTGCCGCAACCGCCGCGCCTGCTGCCGCCGCGCAGTCCTAAATGTTATCCAAGGACTAATAAACTTAAAAATCTATACTTGGCATTTCATTTTATACGAAGTTCTAAAAACTGACCATGATGACTCGCTAACCCCATTGGATCCTGGCCTCCGACACTAAGAGACGCCACTTTCTCTATCCTGTGTTGTCTCCTGCCAGTCTGTGGCATGAAGTATGCTCAGGTCTTGCTGCACTTGGTCTTCCCTGCGATACTTGGGAGTACATACAAAGTACTAGATAAATTTGAATTTGTGCAAAACCCGCACATGACATCTGAAGTTAATTACACGTATTTTTCTTTATACTACAATTATTACATAATTATGTTTCCATGGCTATCATCAAATCAGTTTTCATGTAAAAGACCTAAGGTAAAATTTGATCATGAGATCGGTTTGGTTTTCATATTGTTAGATATTTGACTAGCATGCCTAGTCTTATATAACTGGCTCTCGAGGACGAGGTGACTGCCGGAATACAGGTACTTGCCAACCGATTTTTCAACTTGTGGTTGCTAGTCGAGCTTGACTACCTACCTAGGTACTTCAGAATAATTCCTTTTAACTGGGCACTGATCACTTAGCTGCCTTTTAGGGTTCCGTGCTTAAAAGGTAAAACTGAATCCTATTACTAAGCCTCAGACGTCAGTCACCTGTCTGTAGCCAGTATGTAGTACTAGTTATTATTCTGTGCTGTAGTGATAGCTAGAAAGCTGACATTTTAACAAGTAACCTACCTATATATATTTTCCTATAAAAACAAATTCTAAAAATCGATCACCATACAATATATGTGATTTTTTGGTATTATTTTACTCTTAATTAATGATGCATGAAATTTTAAAAGATTCTACTATATACTATTTAGTGAAATTATACAATAATTATTTTTGGGAGGATCCCATACAACTAAATTTATTTATTTGCCATAATTTTAGGTAATGGTAAGCAACGCTTTATGAGTTTTATGACATTGGCCAATCTTTTTGATAACTGTACTGAAATTTTGAGGTGAGGACACACAGAATGAAACTCACTGAAACTTATAAAACACTTTTATTCCTTGTTATCAAAGTAGTTGTTTTTGCATATATATCTTATACACTGCAGTACTATATTTCGTTCCTGTTGCATTTCTTTGGATAACAATTTATGTAAAAGAGTGGAAGGTAGCTTTGGCCTTCTATGCTGATAAGGATGTGGTCTTCCTTTAGTTAATTTTTTTCTTATGTCTCTGGGTTTAGAATTTTGAGGAACTGCGGGTGCATTGTCTTCTTTTGCTGTTTCAGTTTTAATTTCTTCGGGGCCACTGTCACTATCTTCATTCTTATGATTTTCTTGAACTGGCTCCTTGATTTTTTGATCACTTACTTGTGTACTATTTAGCTGGTTTTCTTCAGCTTTTAACTGATTAGCTTGGTAATTATTGTCACTAATATTCTGATTAGCTAAAGAATGTATTTTTTCTGCTTTGTCTATTACATCATTATTTGTATCTTCTTTATTTTGTTGACTTTGATTTGTTTTCAAAATTGTATCACTATCATTAGCGTCACTATTTTCTTTCAAGTCCATTGATACTTGTGGCTCATTGTTACAACTTGACAAACATACTGAATTACCTTTCTGTACATCTGACTGATTACTGTCATTGAGTCTTATATTAGTATTGTGTTCAAATTCTTTAGGCTGCTTTGTTTGAGCTGTGATATTATGACTAGGAAGTCTATTATTTTCTTCATCATCAGAAGAGCCATAATCACACATTAATGCAGATAATGCTCCACAAACTACTGGTTCAGATTTGTTATCATCTATCTTTTCAACTTCAATGGATTTTACTTCACAATCCTCATCTTCTATGAGATCATTCATAGTTGTCTCTTTTTCAACTTCTTCATCAGAATCCATTTGTAGATTTAAAATGCCTGCAAAGGGTTTAAGTTTTTTATCATCTGTGACAGGGCTTGGCAGGTTCTGCTTAGACTTTGCTTGTTTGTTATTGTTCTGTTCGGACACAATATTTTTTCTGACTTTAGGTCTTGGTTGATTTTCGTTTCTCATGTTAGATCTTCTTTTTACACCTTGACCTGAAACATTTTGGTAAATACATATTTGAGACAGAGAAGTGAAGTCAGCAGTAAATTATACAGTTTTTGCAGCTGCAGCAGAGATTACCATTAACCCATATATACAATGTAATTAAGTGATTTGGTCAAAATGTGTAATAACACTGATTTACCAGATTTATTATTTTCTTCAGTATTAGATTTGTCCCAATGTCTTCTTTCCCTTCTCAAACCCATCTTTTCCCCTCTTTCTATCTTCTCCTTTAATTCAGCAGCTTTTTTATCAATGTTAGATTTGGTTGGATATCTTTTACGACGTTCCTCACGCCATTTTTCGATTTCTTCTGGATTTTTTAAATTTGCGATTTTTTTGTACAAGCCAGTGGAATGTTGCATTTGAATATGCTTTGTGATAACTTTGGGGTGTGCTATAAACTGACATCCATCTATGTTGCATTTCTGAAAATGATAAACTATTTCCTTAACAATAAAGTTTTAACATAAAAGTTTTGTAGTCTGCAAAAGTAGATGGAGATAGTAAGTTTTGGGGTATATGGTTGTTAAGTTACCTGATGTTGTTGCTTATGTTTATTGAGAATATCTTCAGTAGGGAAACCTCTGTCACAAGTTTCACACCAGAAGTTATCAATTACAGGCTGGAAAGGTTGCCTTGGTTGATGAAATCGTTGCCGTTGCCCGTGAAAAGGAGCACGAGGTCCTCCAGGGGGCCTCCATTGAGGAGGTCCTACATATCGAGGGTGGCCCCAACACATGTGAGGTATTTGTGGTCGAGGAGGTCTGTACATGGTCGTTTAACTGCACTGCAAGTAATGATACAACTACGAAGTTATAGGTATTATAACTTAATGGATACAATTATATTTCGTTAGCATGAATTCAAAAGCCAAAACAAGATGGCAATTGGCAATCAACACATGTTAGAAAAAGATGATTATAATTAAAGTACGGCATACATTTGCACTGGAATATGTTGTGTTTATGGTCGTACATTATCTGTTTTTTTTCTGAACCGTGTTCATTTTTCATGATCAGCACTGACCTCTCTAGTACGCGTACGCACGTAATATACTTAAAGTTTCTTTGGCCGTACATTACGAGTCTGTAACTCGTCTGAAGAAAAAAACTTATTTGTAAACACTGTGTAAACATAAAAGAAAGTAAAAAAAAAACCAATAATCAAGAGGATTCCTTGAACATTGAATAAATTGCAATTTCAGACAAAATGAATAATTCTGCAGCAAAAGTAAGATGAATTCGCACTAGGAACCGACATCTAATTGTGACAAAACAATCTGTACATTGATGTGGGATATCTTCGGATTTTTTCAAATTTAAATGTCATTATTAGCTATAAAATTAATTTCATTTCCTTTAGCGACCATGAAAACATTTTTAACCTCTACGTATGAAGTCATACCAAGAATTCAGGAATAACGTACCTACACCCTTCCTTGTTGTGATGTCTGAGGTCTTATCTAGAATTCAGGAATAACGATTTACATCTTTCCTTGTTGTTTGAGTTTGTAAGATACTGGGCTGAATGCTTACTGAAACTCAGTAATTATAAGGGTGGCAGTATTGCAAACTTTTTTGCAGACTGTAGACTATTGCTATCCAAATTACTCTTTAAGGGAAACTGCCTCAATTGAACAAACTCTTAGTCTGTTACTCCATGTAAGCTTCCTTGGTGCATTCCAGGTTGGTGAAATATTTACTGAAGCTGGTGCAGCTTTCAACAGGCTAGCAGAACTAACTATGCAGTTGCATCCAATGGCAGAAACATCACCTAGGTAATGGTTATAGTATAAAACTTGTCAGGCAATCACTCCGATTAAGAGAGTTTGGATGAGGACATTCAAGTATTCTTCTTCTTAGTCGGAAACTTTTGTCAGAATGGTTGTTGGCTGTTGATGGGCAGGATTACATCTCATTGTCGCTGCTCGCTTTCAAGTATTACCCATATGTAATAATATGTTGGCGGTTTTCTGCATTATGTCTACTTTTGACCAAAATGTACCTTAAATACATATGGCAGTTTAGGTAACTCTTTTGAAATAATTACTGTGAAGCTGTTTCACTAAGAATGATATTAAAGAAATATGGCCCATTACAATTCTGGTTCTGTGATCTTATGTAGTATTATTTTATTGTAATTTCAGTTTACAAAAGTCACCAGTGAAGAGAAAGATAGCTGAGGAAAAACCGGCTTCAACAGCTGGAACTTCAACCACACCCACAAGCAACACTGCTCCTCCATCTACTTCTAAACAGGTCAGGTTTATGTAAAATATCTTCAAGTATGATTTAACTCTGTACATAACTAATAGGTACATAGCATAAGTAGCCCACTGTACATTTTCACTGTTGTACTCAGAGCTTTTCTCAAGAGGAGATATAGACCATAATCCATGTTATCAGACAGAAAAGCAGACTTTTTCCACCAAACTACACTCACTCTTTTACATGCAATAGGTACAGGTTGATACTTAGAAGTACAATAGAAAGTTCCTGAATTATTAATTGCATATGGTGCTGACATAAGACAAGAGTACAATTAAGTGTTTAAATTTGGTCAGATTATTTTCTAATACAGTCTTAATTTTGACTAAGTATAAAAGTTTAGCTACATTTCTTAAATCTTTAAAGTCAGCTATCTCTCTTATTTGACTATGGAACTAAGTGATATGAGATGTGCATATTGCAGCGATAAAGATACAAGTTGCCTCATTCATTACTTCAATTTTTCAATATTTTTTATTTGTATCATGAGAACATTAATAACTACAATATACTTTGAGCTCTTTAAAGTTAAGAGTACACTGGCTAGCTTTGCATTGGCATTTATTACAGTAATATAGTAAAACCATCGAGCAGTAAATTGGTTAGTTATATTATCAAAATTATACATTTAATGTTAGGAAAACCTGCCCATGACCGTACCTGGTGCAAAGGTGCCCATAACACTGGCTGCGCTTCCACACTGAATAGTGTGGAATGGCTAGCCTCTGCACCAAGTACAATCAAGAACGGGGATCCCCCATCCTATCCACTAGTCTTCGCCCGAGTTCTTCTACTAGCCTCCTCACATCTGCACCCCAACTGCCCATACACTCAACAGCAAAAAAAATAAAAAATATTGAGACTCAAGACCCGCATATTTAACCTTTATTAATTGGATCAATTTAATGTTTCAGGTAAAACCAAATACGGACACTCAGGAGGAGGAGTTGGATGTAGACAACATGGATGTCGCCAGCAATGTCAAGTTGGAGTATGAAGCCAGCACAGAGGAAGCCAATACTTAAAAGTTTGTAACAATTATATTGACTAGTTAGTAGAGTAAATGTAAGGTTTTATAAACATTTTTTTATTCAAATGCTAATCTGAGTCTGGATTGGTATTTTGCTACATTTACTTTTAAGTTTTAATGGGAAACACTGCAACTATTTTGGCATCTAAAGACTCAGTGTGTTGAAGTCAAACTTCTTCAACACATTCTTTTTCTAATTTTCATATGAGCTAAGTGGCCAAACTCAGATGTTGAAAGATTTCAAGCACCCTGAAGGCCTCTGACTTGGCTTAGCAACTGCTAGTACTCAGACTCTAGAGCTGGGACCAACAATTTAAAGTGTTATCTGACTCACAGTAGCACTCAGATGATAATGCTACTTTTTTATTAAAAGGATAGTCTTTTGCATGGTCATCCATCCAAAGACTGTCTGCATCAACCCTTCTTAACCTCATCACATTGGATCATGTTAGTTAGCCAAGCTACATGTGCTACAATATATTCAGCACATTAATTTAGTTTTTAAAACTGAAGTAAGAGGAAAAATAAGTAAATGCATTATATATACATACATTTATTCATGAAACATCACTACTATGATAGCTGTGGATTTTCCTATGCCATGAAGAGTGTGTGGATTCATAAACTTTAGTAAAATCATTTTCTAACAATTTATTTCCAATTACCATGTCAACATCACTTCTAATCTTTAACTTTTCATAAAGTGGAAAGCAGCTGCCTGATTTCTTTAATCTCCGCTGTGCTACTCTATAACAATTCCATGGCTGTGGCTCTATTATAATAGTTCTTGACATGTCTCGAATGTACTTTAAAAACTCTAGTAATCCATCATCACCATTATTTAAATGTATCCACATTGTAACTGAAAAACAGAAAGTAATATCGAACTTCTCCTTTTCTTGTGTGGCCAAGTACTTTTGAATTACATCATGTTCTTCCATTATATTTGCAGCTATGAAGGTGATATTTTCTTTATCATTAGAATCTTCGGCTCTCTCTATTAATTTGGGATCAATGTCTATCCCGAGTATATGGATTTCTTGGCTAGGATAAATAGTTTTCAAATACTGATGAAGCTCTTTTGTTAAGTTCCCTGTATTACATCCCACATCTAAGCAAACTATTCTACTGGATGTAGGCTTAGGGAACATCATAGGATGCAATTTACTCGTTCTTTCCTGCACATTGTGGAAAGAGTAATAGTTTATAAAGTTGCCAAACTTTACAGCTCCGGGGTCAGTGCCTAGGAATGATAGCTCCTCAGTTTTAACTTCTTCCTTCATTGTTATACTTATATTGCTTAGTTTCAGTGATGATTTCGTGTAAATAATGTAGAAATTAGAAACTTAAATTAACTGGAAATATTGCTTTCGTGTGTGGATATACGATAAATTACGACATGACGTCTGACGGTCTGAATGACATTGGCAGTGACATTGACAAGAGAACTGTCACTTATTTTTTTTTGCTGTTGGTAGACGAATCATTTATTACTTTAACCAAACAAGGATATTTTACAATCTATTAATTAGTAGGGTCAATTGATTGTAACTGTAACTAAATGATTGTAACTGTATTACAACAACATATAGAATATCGCTGCCTGTTTGATCTCATACCAAACATTAACTAAGTAATAGTATTATTGAAATACACTTTACACTTTGTGTGTGTGTAAATGACAGAGGAAGTCTTTTCTTCCATCTTCGATGGATTTCCGCCGATTAATGCCTTAGTCAATAGGTTATACGAGAAGTTTTCTTTCTGGATAAGTATCCAGTCTTCGCATGAGTAGGTACATTAAAATTGGCCTAATGACGGTCTATAAGACCGATGCTAACATATCATTAATGTACGTGCGACGGTTATTCCATGATAATAGGAAGTACAATAGTAGGCAATTAAGTAATTTTATATGCATGTGCCTATTGAGCATTGTGTAAGTTCATAGAAATTATTTTTTACTTTAAAAACGTACTCTTGTGCGTGCTTGACTTGTAATGTAACCTATCTAACTACATACTAACTAATATTTCCGTAGATATTTCCTTTACACGCATTGCACGTAAATTCTTCACGTTCCGACTGTTTCTTTCACTTTTTGTGTCATGTCGGGTAAGTAATTAATTTTATTGCAACCAAATCAAGATAATAAAGATTAAGAACTTAAAGCGGTACGACAGGTCACCGTTTTTCAGTATTCGTCTTTGATTCAATGTTAATTGTTATAGTTCCAAAATGCGTTTATGTGAAATTTGCTCTATAGGTTTTTGTTTTGCTAATTAGTCGTTTTAAAATAAAATAATATTGTGTTTCTTAAAGTAATAAAGATATTAAAACAGTTTTCTTTTTGTAGGTAATGAGGATGTGTAGAATTATAAGATATTTTATTTTCAATATTGTTAATTTTTTTTGTTTTTATTTGAATTTAAGTATTTCGTGAAATTCTTACTCGTACCTTGGTTCAGACAGCTTTTCTCAAATATGTATGGCGTGGCGGAACTCAGTACAGCATCGGCTTAAGACTTAAGTGTGTATGTTTATGCATCTATTGCATAGGTCCTTTTTTAGTCGGCTAATAATATATTTTTACTTCTGCAGTCTTTGTAGATGATTCGGAGACAGTAGTTTGGGAGTTCGTAGCATCGCGTAGCGCCCAAAAACAGCTACGAAGAAAGTATTGAATCATTTCTACAATTTAATGATATTTGGTTCTTACTTCTTACAGCTAGGCATTCGACCGGCAGGATACGGACATAGTATTATACATCCGATTTTATCACAACCAATTTTACGTGGTCGTAAAGGACATTCAGGTCTATTTTTATGGGTCGTAAAGGACACTAATTTTAGTTTTTTATAAAGTTAAGTTCATTTTATTCATTTAAATGAATAAAACACGATAAAATAGTTAGGAAATATATTGCTTTGTTTAAAAAAGTTATAAGCCAAAAACTTTTTGTTTTTCGTTTTTTGGCTCTCCTGAAAAGTCGTGTTTTGTCCTTTACGACAATAGAAATTTCCGGTATCGATATGTAGGCTACACTCTGGCACTATGGCATAAGGTAGAGCATGCCTCGTCTGGAATAACTGGCTGTCACGGAGGCTGCCGGACACACTGTTAGGTGCTAGGCGACAGATTTTTCAAATTGAGGGTGGTTGCTAGCCAGGCGAGCCAGCAAGAAAATGCCCTACAATTATGCTATGGTTTCCTCACGATGTTTTCCTTCACCAAAAGCTCGAGCTCATTAGCGGGATCGAACCTACAACCTCTGGGATGCGAGGCGGCTGCACGCTGTCGGAGCTGTTATCACTTCAAAATGCAACTGTAGAGGCAGTTTTTACTAAAACTATGAAATGTGAACATTGTAATGTGACGTCCTTTGATTCTTTTCTGTACGAAACTTATAGGTGACACCGTATTATACTAGTATGTAATTTTACAAGCTTTTTTTTATATAGCTTGTATTCTGCAACCGTTGTACTTCCTTGTGTAATTCTCGTTTCGGCCTGTAATATTATCTTTTTACCGGTATCAGTAGACCCAAACAGAGCAGACTCATATTGGGATGACAGAAGCCAGCGTCGGCGACGGTGAAAACCAATGATGTTATATGTACAGCTCAATGGTGAAAACTGTCAGTGTGAAACAGTCTTGAACTAGTAGAGCAGCTGAGGTGATCGATCTGTCGCGATCATCGAAGCTAAGCAACGGTCGATGTTTGGATGGGACCATGCACAAGACTGTCGTTTTAAAAGTGGCATCTTCATCTGGACGCTACCGTGAGTCGGATGACACGTTAAATTGTAGGTCCCGGCTGTAAGTCTTCGTACAAGCAATCCTTAAGCCAAATCAGAAGCCATCGGGCGGCTTGAAAACTCTCGACACCAGAGCTTGGCCACTTACGAAGAAGAATAAAGTTCAAGAAAGTCTTGAACTTTATCTACTCAATTTAAAACCGATATTACTATTACGTGCGCTATTGTTGACGTCTGCCATTCTACTAAGAGCCAGTCCTGCTAAGTGCATCTTTACCGGCAAATATCCTTTCAACTTACCTTATCCCGGTATTTTGTCGAGAAAGTTCTCCTACCTACAATAATATAGTCTATGAGGTGTCCCTCGCGGTCTACTTGCCGTGTGGGTTTTGCCGCGTTCATGCAAAATATTAATAAAGATTCCTCGACTGATGAGTTTTTGCTGCATTAATATGCTCTATTGAGCATTAAGATGTGTAAAGAAAAAGTGGATGTGTGACGCATGGGGTGATTGAAAGGTGTGATATTAGCAGAATATAGGTCAGACAGTTTAATAAAAGTCGATTTATTTTCCACAGATAATTAATTATTTACACGTATGTCAATATGATAATATGATGCCATGCCTCCAAACAAATATTAAAATTTCACGTAAAAAGAAGTTTTTTTTTCATGAATATAATGTATAATTGTATTATTTGACATTATAATTTTTTTTTTAATTCCTTACAGCTAGGCATTATAGCTAGCAGGGCACGTAACTACGTAATAGGTTAGCGACACACTGGCTTAAGGTGAAGCATGCATAGTTTGACTCTCAAAAAGACTGCCGGAACAGTTTAATGTTTTTATATTTGTTGTTATAGCGACAACTTATTCTTCAAGACAAGATTATTCTTCTCGCGGCAATTTTTTATGTCAACTGCGATTAGGTTTAATTTTCCAATGTCGTATGTAAACTTCCCTACCATCACTATTATTTCACACAGTTTGTTACCTTGATATTTTTAAAGAACAGATTGAATCGGTATAATCTAAGTCATGATGTTCCATCTCCAGCCATTCCGTCGTTTTCCTTCAGGCGATGTGGTGCTTGAATGCCCATTAAAAAAAACTGCGATTTTGAGTTGTATTCAAAAGAAAACACAATCCTGTAGGATTTATAAAGCCATAGAATTTTCAACTACCTACACCTATCAGTCATGGTTCGTGAATCGAGGGACATATTTATATGTACCATAGTTTGTACTTATTTCGTAGGTCTTAACGAAGGAGTGCAGAGACACGTACATTAGTTGCAGTTATTACTGAAAAAGTAGGACGTCAAGCCCTTACATTGGAGAATAGCAGTCAACAGTATATAAATACGAGTACTTTTGAAAACAAACGACACGTCATCAAGGAATAAAGAAGGCATTCTACATGCGTCTTCTAGGGATCTTACCGGTATTTAATTTAGATCTGCCTAATTAGATAATTAGCTGCGAAATTATAAATTTCGATTTTCATTCTACAATACAAAACTTATATAGTCTTTAAATGAGCAATTTTTGTACATATATCTCGGAATCCGCTCCAACGATTTTCATGAAATTTAGTATATAGGGGGTTTCGGGGGCGATAAATATCAAATTAAAAAAAAACAAATACCGAGCTAACCTAACCTAACCAGGTACTATTAATATAATAATAATATAATACTATGTATTATTTTAGCATACTATTTTTCAGTAATTTGGATGACTATATTCTGATATTGGAATTTTAAAATGAACTGTGTTAGTCA
This sequence comes from Mellilla xanthometata, assembly GCA_035578125.1. Classification (NCBI taxonomy): domain Eukaryota; kingdom Metazoa; phylum Arthropoda; class Insecta; order Lepidoptera; family Geometridae; genus Mellilla; species Mellilla xanthometata. Next base: position 161,467 of record JAPUBQ010000041.1, on the reverse strand, counting down.
TGGTCCAATAGATTGCACTGGTTTGTAATGTGTGGACTCTACTTTCTCCTGAACGTGTTACCGATCCAAGTTCACTGACGGTTACCTCACAATCATGCATGACCTAGGTCTTGAATCTCTGTCACTTAGTTTACATCGGCTGGTCCAGTATCCTGCACTTGCAGAACTGAATGTGGCGTGTAAATTTACCGCGCACGCTGTCAATTCATACACTAGTTTCGGTTGCCAACGCACCTAGTCGACTGAAACCCAACCCGTCAAATACAAAACTGAACCGTCGTCAGCACACGCAGACTCCTGTAATTAGCGCTGTACTGCAGTACCTGTACACACACGTCAACCTGGCGCATACGACCACGGTGCAACTGGCAACAGATATGTGTCTCGCTTTTTTCCGTGCATTTTATCGGAGAAATTCACTTGGAAAATGGCTCTCGATCATTTTCAAGTTCAGTTACGTAAGTGCGCGTGCGGAGAATTAGTGCGGAATAGCGGATGTTTGGTGGTGCTCGACGGCGAAGTGGCGCGCGGTTATAAGCTCTCACCCGCTCCACTGGGCGTCAGTCGCCGCTGGACCACCCTCATACACGTCGATTTTTAGTTTTTAGTGCAGTGTGTGAATTCAATCAAAATGTGCACCGCATTCCGGATATACGTCGTGTCCGTTATCTGTGTGGCCGTGGCGTCGGCGCACGTGCACGGGCGGAGATCCCGCAGGATGGACGCCGACGACTACGCACAGAACGAGATCGACAGCGGGCGGGCCGAGGAGACCTCCTGGTGGCCTTCCGCCGAGTTCGCCATCTTGCAGAAAGTGTACGACGACTGCAGTTCGCATAAACACGTGTCGATGTGTCTGAAGGGCAAAGCCTTGACGGCGCTGACGAGGGCAGTGGAGCAGGTGAATCCAGTGTGTGATGCGAGTGCTGTGTGGTAACGTGAGCGGGGGTCTAATGTAATGTTGTGTTGTTCAGGAGAACGTCCAGCTCACCGACGGTCTGACGCTGGTGAAGCAGGCGGACGCGCCCGCCGCGGTCGCGGAGCCGCGCTTCTTCCCCGGGATGTCTACCGAGGACAAGCTCGACACCATGCTGCGCACCAAGTTCGAGCAACTCATGAGCACACATACAGTCAGTATGGATCTCGCTACTGAGGGTAGAGGAAGAGGTCAGTACTTATTGGTTATGTGCGTCTGTTGTGCTCATATACTTTATTATAAAACGAATTAAAATTACGAAAACTTGAAATTTCCAGGAAAGAAAGTCCTACCGTACCTGCTGCTGGGAATCTTCACGACTATCAGCATCGTGGGAGGTATGGCGTTGAAGACCCTGGCGGCGATCGCCGGCAAGGCTCTGATCGCCAGCAAGGTTGCGCTCACCATCGCCGGTATCATCGCGCTCAAGAAGCTATTCAGCCACGACACCGCGGCCGGTGAGACCACCTTCCAGGTGCACGCGGATGGACACCATAGGTAAGAGGAACTGAGGATGAGCATTGTAGACGCTGCTGATGAAGAAGGTTTTTTGAATACCATGTTTTCATTATAATCTTTTTTAATTCTAGTATTTAATTCGAAGGCGGAATCTGTATGTGGTGAGGCCAGCGAAACAAGGCGCGGTGGATCCGTACTCGTACGCCGGCTCGCCGACGGCTGCGCCTGCGTAGCTGGTGGTCGATAGGAGCCGGAGCGCACGAGCCGCGCGCGCTCGCCGCCCGGCGCCGCCCGCGCCACCTGGCGCCGCCCGCGCCGGCTCGCGCCGCTCGGCCTCGCTACGCCGCACGCCACCCGCCGCGCCAACACACAAAAAACCTCAAACCAAAGTACTGTCCTCGTGGGCATCCTCCTCAGACGTATGGTCGTCCACTCTCGTTCTCAGATCTATGTCAGTAAATTATTTAATGTAATTTATTTATTTGTGACTGCTGTTGTATGTTGTAAATTAATTTACTAAAGTGATGTAAGAGATAATAATAAAAAACCGTTACACTCGAATCTGGTTTCATTTTCGTTTATTATTTACGTGAAAATGACATATTATTAAAAAAATTGCTTGTTGATTAAACCGGATACCGGATCTGCTGATGTAGGTAACTAAGCGATAAACACTCATTGCACATGGATCGTGTTGGAGAAAATTACTGCGCATTATAATCACTTATCGTTAGAGAAAAAGTTGTAGTACCTGTAGTTTCACTAAATACGTAAGTACACTGACAGGTCTATGTAGTTTCATGCTAGAATGCAGGTAAAAACACAAAAGAATATACATTAAAGCCCGATAAACGAATCGTTTAGTCAAATTAAACACACCTGTATGTATATTTTTCCTTTTGGTTTTAGATCAGACTAAATATTGCGATGTTTTAAAAATAATGAGATCGCTATCTGCAGTGCGTGTGATTATTGAATAGACATTGTTTTAATTATTATCGGTACAAGCCGCTTTCTTGATTCGCTCTAGTGAAGGAGAGTTCGAGAAATGTGTCGAGATTTTCCGTTAATGTGAGCGCTAGGCTACGGTTATGCACGTGGAAAGTGGAAAGTTGTAATCGATTCACTGCACATGCACGAATGATGGTAGAACATACCTAGCTCACTGTCGTGGCTATTCAGCGATCTTAGTAAACTACGAATAAATTATAACTGTTGCCTTAATTATGATGGCCAAGATGTTTAAAAATTAGACATTTATACTTGAGTACATCTAGTCTGTTGATACATATTTTTCGGTTAGGACGCATGAACGCATAGCACACATGTGAAAACATCAGCGGCAACATTTTCCGTTCATTTTGCGTCCAATCAAAATAGATGTAGGTAATTCTAATGAAACGTTAGATTGCACGTCGGCAAACTATGCAGACTGCGCCATTTTACAGCGAAGAGCGGCGTTCTGTGGCAGCCGTTTGTTGAGCCGGGAAGGTCAGCCCGTTGATTAGCCGTGCGCCGGTAGAGGCCGACCACAGCCGCGTTTGTGAGGCCCCCAACGCTGTTTATAATGCAGATATGTGTTTGCCCAATCGCAGCACGCTAGACTGGCTATATGGCATCGTTAATGCGGCTGGCGTCTCTTTGCATACGCAAATATAGGGCGGGCGGACCGACGCTGATTAAGCGGTGCGCCGCCGGTGACGTTCGCTTCATTTCTGCGCTGCGAATTGCGTATCTGTTGATTAGTTTTCCGACTTTGTACACGACGGACGGCTTGTAGGTTCTATTTAATATTTTTTTATACATGGCGTCTAGGGCGTTTTAGGTTTGATTTATGTTGATGCGCTTAAACTGTTTTATGTTCTATGAACATAACTACACTTTAGTAATTAAAAAAGTAATAATATCTTAATCCAGTTAGACAACTATGTACCTTAACAAGTAATTCTCACACAAGGTAGTAACGTCGTGTAGTTATTTATGCGTGTGTAGGTGCTCCTGCCTCTACCCGTGGCAGGCGGTTCCTCTGGGAGTCGGCCGGTCCATCCACCAGCTAAATTATCTCCGTACTGTCTCGTCAGGTGTCGCACCCTGTGTCAATACTTGATAACACACGTCCAAGTCTCAAATTAGGCAACATAAGTCTATCTTGAGCAGAGAATATCCACGGCAGGTGGGAAATGCAGTCTAATGGATTGGTTTAATAGTAGATAATTTGGGACCAACTTGCCAGATACTATTTACATTTACGAGTAGGTATTTAAATTTTCAGTAAATGACAAGACACTTTCACCACATTTAATGTAAGCGGAATACCATAGAAGTAAAAAAACTGAAAAGTGGAGCCAGTCATTACATAATTTCAAAGGAAAAATAGTATAGATACCGCAACGAACATCAAGGAACAAATATATAGAACATCATACGTGACTCGTATAGGGAAGTTACTTTACGGGCGAACGGTCAAAGTATCGGACATAAACCTATTTTGTTCTCTTCTTATATTGGATGTGCCCCCTTCTTCGCCCGCTTGCCGGACCCTGTCCCCGGATAGGGGTGTCTAAAAAGAAAACATGGAAATTTTGAGAATTTCCAGCGGAGCACGCGTTTTTTATTTATAACTGTCCAACGCTACGCAAGGGTCTGTTGTAATGAAATTTTGTTAACCGCGTTTGCTATGCTTCCTGTTTTTCGTATAAACATATTTAACTATGTTTACCTAGGGCAAGACTAATAGCTACTCTTTGTTACGCAGAAATTATAAAAGAAAAACAAATTTATTTTATGGTAAAATTTGAAAAATTTTCTTTTCCATTTTCTATCCAAATATATATTTTATACATTTATACGACTTTACATACTATCGAAATCATTATATTTACCCGTGCAAACCATTATGCACCAGAAGATTTGAATACAGCAGATTTGCTTTGCAGTTACTGCTGCTTGCTATACCTAGTAACATAGTAGATTCACATCTAATTTATTAGCAAAGTGATTCATACGACACCCAGTACCTACAAGTAATTAGTGTACATGACACCTCATTTACTTTTAAGTATGTAATTAGATATTTATAAATCGTTACAGGCTTAAATACTTGCTGAATTTCATGCATACTTGATGAGTTTAAGTTACACGTGGATTGAACAACAGTGAAAAATAATTCAAATATGTTAATAATTATCGTAGAATATTTTTGGAATAAGAAATTATAGGTTTTTTTTTTAGGAATTTCAATTATATTTAATACACCGATTAAATTTCACATCTTTAAACTATTTTGTGAGTATATGTTCTTTAATTGGTCATAATGTTACAGTACAAGTAAGTTGTTTGTACTGTTGTACTGTTTAGAGTACTACTAGTTTTATAATTATATACAAAATATTAGTATTTAAGTGTAGTTATAACAAATATAATATTAGTCTTTTTAGTATTATTTTATATTTTATTTTACCATTAGTCTAAATGATACGATTGGTTAAACTGTTAGTGTCATTTGTGTAAATTTCTATATTTAAAATAGTGGTTGTAGAAAGTTGTTTATGTCTAATTAATGAGTTTGGAATACGAGTTTTGTGAAGCATGAAGCAGCCCTACTGTTACCGTTATGTGAAGAACTTTCCGTACGTGCCAAATCCATTATTGCAGTGAGAAAAGTTCATCAATTTCATTTCTAGTCGCACTCCTGCTCGTGCTTTGATATACATACTAGCTGACCCGGCATACGTTGTTTTGCCTTAATAATTATTTCTAAATATACAGTAGCCGATTCTCAGGCCTACTGAATACGCATATAAAATTTGGAAAAAAATCGGTCAAGCCGTTTCGGAGGAGTACGGTAACAAACACCGTGACACGGAAATTTTATATATCTACTAGCTGACCCGGCAAACGTTGTTTTGCCTTAGTAATTATTTCTAAATATACAGTAGCCGATTCTCAGAGCTACTGAATACGCATATAAAATTTGGTAATGATCAGTCAAGCCGTTTGGGAGGAGTACGGTAACAAACACTGTGACACGGAAATTTTATATATAAGAAAGATAAGAAGATAAGATAAGATATAACCTATTATATAGGTTAGGTTAGGTGTTCAATAGGTAATTTTGTAACTCTAGTCTATAAATAAATAATATTTTGAAAGTTCATGTCCTCTCACTTACATAACCAAATAAACTAAATAAGCGTGAGCAAAAGAAAGCGAACTTTCAAATCGATAACCTAAGTTGCAAACCTACTAACTCCTCTGTATATTTTTTACGGAAGAGTCTCAAAACGTCATTCAATAAAAAGTAATATAACTTTATTTTAATTATAATTTTTATTATAATAATAAAAATAAAGCATAGTCTTTCACGGGATTTAGTTATTTCTTTATTGCATAAAACAAAAAATATAATGAAGTTTCGAGCCTCTCCCGTAAAAAACCCGCAGAGGAGTTAGTAGCTTTTCAAATTAGAGTATCGAAATGTTTTCTTTATTTACGCGAGTTATACTCAAATGACGTTAATGACCATAATTCATCAGGTGGAAAATTTAAGTAAAATCTTTGGTACCTGATATATTCTAAAATAAATTCTTTATTTGTATTCTACGATCGGAGTATTTTATACTGATTTATTTTGCATAAAACTCATTCCGTCCTCTGTTTTTTTTTCTATAGTTCGTTTCTCGCAAAGGAAATGCTGGCAAACAAACTACACAAAAAACGATTAATTATTTTGTTACTTTGATAATATCTTATCTTATATATAAAATTTCCGTGTCACAGTGTTTGTTACCGTACTCCTCCGAAACGGCTTGACCGATTTTTTCCAAATTTTATATGCGTATTCAGTAGGTCTGAGAATCGGCTACTGCATATCTATTTTTTTGGCAAAACAACGTTTGCCGGGTCAGCTAGTGATATATATTTTTTATGTCTGTACCAATTGCTACATACATATATATAGGTACGGTGCTTAAGGTTAGTTGAGACATTTAAGCCAAGTATTGTTGTGTGCAAACTTTTCAACTATATATTATTATTATAGCTAGTTTTTATGGATGACGCGTTTTGTGCTGCTTGTTGATAATTGAATATTTTCCGATATTTTCAATTACTTACCGTCATTTGCTGCAACGTATCTACCGGTTTTTGTTCGTGTGGAATCATACATTGTCTACTGCAAAAGTCATAAAGTGAAAGTCAATGCGCACGCGCAATGTCCGAGCTAATAGATTATTGAAATCGAGTGCATTTCTAATTGCACTTTCTTATTTTGTTAATATCTAACCAGTAGTTGTGCGTACGGTAGACTTTGCGAAAAAATATTTTACATTATTAATCAATATCAAAACTTCATCACCTCAAACCTTGACGAGTAGTTGACCGATTACAAATAAGATATTATCATATTCACAAAATGTGTAGTTAGATGTTTTATAGTTTTGCTAGAAACCATGGAACATATGTTATTAAATAGCGCCGCAGCAACTTCTTCCTTTTGTGGGAACTAACCGTGGGTTTGCATAGTTGTTTCGTCATGATTTGTTCAAAATTAGGTGTTCTACTTGAGAACAAACAAACTGTTAGACAAAAACAACCAGACAGTTAATGCAGAGACACTTCACTCGCTTGGTCTACTTAGGTAATGTTAGTATTTAATTTACATTGCTATCTAGAGTAATATTGTAATAAATCTTCATAAAATTATAATCTGTTAAAAAAAACATTATAATCAAATATACATAATAAGTAAATAGGTTCCTTCTGAGCTAGCGTGTTCGTAAACATAAAGTTTAATATCAGGCAAGCTGTGATGAAAACAGAACTTTTCAGCAAATATGTAAAATGGGGGTAAAGGTTATAAAGGTACTAATTGTTATTTTTTAGTCAAATATCTATATTTTAGTCTACCATTCGTAGGTTAGGTTAGGTAGGCCACCTTATACGAAATGACAATTTCATTAAAACATCATACTCGTAGAAGGAAAATACATAGAACTCAGAACAGGAAGATGTAGACCTAGAAGGTAATTTTTAAAATAAATTAAGGAGAATTCAAAAGTCATGTCATATAGGGAGGTCAAAGATTTGGCCGAGGATAATACATTCCACGGACGAGAGCCCAGCTCTTTAATATTGATTGATCGATTGAATCAGTTGTTCATAAACTCTGTCATACCTACGATTCCTTTACTTGCATGGTGGTATATCATTTTCTAGAGCTCGCCTGGTAAGCTACCACCCGGCAGCTTCCTTGAGAGCCAGAAATTCTAAGCTAGGCATGCTTCACTTTCGGCCAGTGTCGCTGACTCATGTGGCCGCGCGACCTGCTGGTTAAATGGCTAGCTGTAAAAAGCTAAAAGAAATAAAAAGAGGTCTTCAAATAAAAACTGCAGGTACGAATCGTACGTGGTCTTAAAATGAGTGCAATCCAGTGCATCCGAGCGGTCTAGTAACGCTATTTACCCGTTATTTTCTGCGTGCGCGCACTGCACATCTATAATTTTGTATCTAATCAGTGCAGTGGGGCACGATGTTCTCCGGTGCACCATGTTCTGAATGAAATAACAATGTCAGCATGGGAAATTGCACCTTAGTAAGCTATAAATAAGATACAAAGTTGATTTGACATGTAAGTCACACAATTTTCTTAGATCTCGTCGGTAAATGAGGTCAACAAGGGAACCTGAGAACGAGACATATCATCGTTGCCCAAGAGAAGTTATAATTCTTCATGTCGTTTCCTATTTAGTTAAGAGGTTGACATTTAAGGTTGATTTCTCTCCCCACTCCGCTGCATTATGTAAAATATTAATTAACAAAATTCAGATTGTCTGAAAAAAAGGAACTAAATTATTTATCATGTTCTAAAATCATCGGCCTTACACGTACTTCATACAAGGAACCTATATTTAACGACTGAATGAGAGTCATTGTTGACATTTCGACTGCCACTTCGAGTATGGCCTCTACACTACTGTTTTGTATTAGTAGTCACAGATTTTCAACCATCATCATCATTGACAACCTACTTTCGGAAGAAATAAAAGTATTTTGTCATACTTCTATTTCATGTAAAAAAGTATGAAAAATAAATAAAATAAAAAAGTAAGACAAAATAAAAATATTTTGTTATACTTTTTTTTTTTCATATTTTTACTTTTTTTAATGCAAAATAACGTTTCCGGGAGAACTAGAAATTAATGTAGGGTCGTGAGTATTTGTAACATTAAATAGGTAATTATTAAAAACTTTGCCACAGACACATTTGTGCTATTGTAACAAACTGTAGAGTTGTCTTAAACGCAGTTCCAATTATTAAGTTGGGGTGGTCAGGTGGTCATTGCTGCACATGACCTCCCCGGATGGTCAACCAACAGACCTTGACCGTTTCTAATGCACTCACCATGTTCTTAACGCTTTTTAAATAAGGTTTATTTTCGCTGAGATTTACAGTATTTTAGGTTTGTTCAAGTCCACCCTAAAGCGCTATGTCGGGCTGTCATTATGTGTCATTAGTTTTGCGACGCTGACCAAATGACTGGTCTAGGATATCGAATGACTCATTCAATGTGCGCCCGTGGATCTCGTGATTGTCATCCTTGGTAATCTCGTGATTGTAATCTGGAACGTAAAATTGTCAAGAAAACTATAGAAAATATTGGCGATTACTACTTACTTTGACGTAGGTTTGGTACATGGGCTTCTACAGAAAAGTAGTGAGTATCAACCGGTTGGAGTAAATAAACTTAATAAAAAAGTTAATAATGGTTTATGAAAAAACACTCAATATTTAAAACTTGATAAACGCTACGAGTATCAAAACTTTTGTTTCTTAGTTAAGATGTATAAAAGTTGTAATATATTTTGATTATTCTTATAAAATTTCTTTTCATAATTATAACTCATCCAATAGATGCTTTATTTAGCCAATGATAATAAAGATTCACTTAATAATACAGATAGTTAAAATTAAATTGGCTCTTACAGTAACCATGTTTTTAAGCGCCATTTGGGTTTATCTTGTGTGTGATTACTAAATATAACCATACTGACAAGTACAATAAATAAACAACGTACTAAGTCCACCTTATGTGATCATCGGGCGCTGGGTCGCTCTAATATAGCAATAAATTTCACTTAGCGAGATTAATGAGATGTTATTGGAAATTTGCCATTACTTACAGCTAAAATATTGCATGGCGAACACCCTCCGGAAAAACAGTTTTCCCAAAATTATAGGAGCTCTTTCTGCCCATTGGATCGAAAAGTTTTATAATAGGATCCTTTCTTCTTAGATAATATAACACATGTACTTATGTATGTATACACCAGATAAAGTACCTAATACTGCTCGTATTTCATAACCACTATATACAGGTTCGATTGTATTATTTCTTTAATACCTACCTATGTATGCTCTGATTATTATGTTTAAATACGTTTGTTTTATCCTTTACTGTTTTCTGTATTAACAACGGTAAATATTTTTCAAGCCCAACAAGTCAGTGTGTTAGTCTATAATACATATTTAATTTACTATATCACAAACATGAAAGAAAAAGCCAAAACGGATATCAAAATATAGAACACACTTATAGATTAGTACGTCTAATCAAAGCATTCCCTAAAAACAGTAGGCAATTACACGCACGGCTAACGAGCGCCGGCGCGGTCGGCTGGATGTACCGGCAACCTCCCCGGTGTGGATATTCTGTATACTCGTATTCCATCTGAAGGAAAACGCTTCATTCCCGCCGGAATATAATCGTCCGCTCGTAATTTATATTGTCTGCTGCAGAGGCGAGTCCCGCTGCACATTCATTTATTTTATGTGCCATTTACAATTGTCGGTCGATGGTCAAGGGAGGCGAGGGGCGAAGGCATTATAAAACCGTGCGGTCATCTGCGGACCATTTGAAGGTATTTGTAATAGGGCCGCATGAATTGTGACGGCGCGCATGGGTACGGGATAACTAATGGTTTATTTATAAGATTAATTTGGACCACTTCCGTATGCGATCCTTGGGTTTTGTGAATGCAAAATGATCCCGGGATCGAGGCTTGAATGCTTTATTGTTGCCTAAAAGTTAAATTATTCTGAAAAGTTGTATTGAGAGGCGCTGAAAGATATTTTCGATAGAACCAACGGTGAACATGTATGTAGATGTAGCTACATATAACAATCAGTAGCAATATATATGACCGTTTTGAAGTCTGTACATTGTACAATATTTTTTCTGTTTCCCTGGTACAAACCCATTCGTGCACTTTATAAATTTTCTAATAACATGATAAATGTAAATAAATGTGTGTGTAAACATGATAAATTTTCAAATAACATATCTATGATAAAAATATTTCAATCGCAAAACTGAAAATACAAAAGCAAAATGAACACTATCTCATTCTTCCTTTCAATTTTAATTGTCAGTCGTTGCATTTTTTGCATTAAAGTCGAAACGAAGAACCTCGGGAGGCTGAGTGGCTGGCTGTATTCTTTTGTTTTTAATTATAACGGCAGCGCGAGGGTGGCGCCCCCTACCAAGTTTCTGGTGGAGGTGCTTTCTTGTTAAGCGCGGCGGGTTCTACCTCCTACGTGCCACGGCCATTCATTTCGCAGAACTTATAACCTGACCGGCGTACTTATGAGCGTCGCCAATAAATATAGCGATGACCGGAGGTCGGGCGTCCTCGTCTAACTCGCAAGTCGGGTGCGGGCCCGAGAGGGACGTCGCGCGGTAGGTCGCGGCGAAGCATTGTTAGCTAAATATCTAGGTAGTCAGTTGGGCGGGCGGGCGCGGGCGGCTACAAGACGGGCGGCGGGTAGGGCGGGCGGCGGACGTGAGCGCCCGGCGCCGCCGATGTATTGAGCGCGTATTGCAGACGCGGTCACGCGCTGCAATATTGCGTTCGCTCTGCGATATTGCCCCTCGGTAACTCAATTTGATAAATTGTGCAAAGTTCGCTCGCTCCGCAGTGCCATCAGCTCCATCGATGTATTGCATGCCGTACCTATACATCGCTTCTAATGGCGGGCTTTAATTGATTTTAGCACAATTTTGAGTCTGATAAGAAATTATGTTTTAGATTGAATTGATCGAGCAAGGGAAATCTCTACATTGATTAGCCATTTTTGATCTCGTCTTTCTGTATGTAAGCACATTGGTTCTCGCGTAGAGGCCGTAATTTCGAACCCATCTCAACTTGGTATATAGGAATTACTACTCAATAGATTATTTTAGCCGTCAATGATTTATGATTAGGGAGATGATTCCCACAAAAAAAGAAAAAAAAAATGTTGCAGCGTTAATAATAAACGATTAAAAAAATACGTATATAGATGTTACAAAGCGATTAAATACCGTAATCTTAAAATACTTTCTGAATATAGATTTTACATTGGTCAAGTAATTGTTGAGATATGAAGTGATTAATTTCGGTAATTGCAAACAATGTTCTAAAAAAGTTTTGTTCACAAGGTAAACTGCTTGTAGAACTATTATAAGTAATATAAAAATTTTGTCGCTGAGTATTTTTCCTACTTGAATAAATATACAAAAGTTTCAGTAAAATGAGGACGGTGGGCGGGAAAATGAAATAACTTTCACAAAAGCAAAGAGAATCCAAGCAGCCAACGGAAACGTGGTCGAAATATGTATGTGCGTTCTCAAAGCACACTACAGAATAGTGTCTCTTATTTGCAGGATGAAAATGTTCTGTATTTAATTTATATAAACCATACAAGGTTATCCCTACTTCTAAATGCACTTATAAATGCAAAAGTTTGAGTATGTTTGTTGCTAGTTACGCTCAAACGTCTGAACGAAATTTGGTATGGAGATAACCATTTGGATTTGGATTTTTTGTTCGATTTGGATAGTTTAGAAACTGACTTGACATCCATCTCCATACTTAAAATTTATCTAAAAATCATGCAAAAATTCATCCAAACTTTAGGGTTGATGTGATTAATTAATGGTAAGGTGCAGTTTTATTTTTTATCCTTGCTGGGTTTGGGTTTGACTACAGCTAGCCTGATGTTAAGCTGCGCTGCAGTCTACGGTGTGGCACGCTTACCTAGAAGATACCTATGCAGTTGGATAGTAAATAACGATAATTAATTCCAGACAAGGCGTTCTCCACCTTAGGCCAGAGTGTCAATAGCTCGTGTGAAGTTACGCACCCTTTGGTCAATAGTCCAGCGGTAAAGAGGAAAAAACTCACAATCTTATAAGGATGACTCTGATACACCTTCATAAAAAACTTTAATTGTTTACGGCTTTTAGCACGCATGTACCATAGCATCTTTTAGAGGTTTGTGAATAAGTTTCTTGTAACATAGGCGGTGTAACATAACATACATTGAAAGTGGGTTTTATAAGGTTCCGTACCATAAGGTAAAAACGGGACCTTATCACTAAGTTATTCATTTAAATAAATAACTAAACATTAGGTAGGACACATTTCACACATGGCTGGTTAACCCCATACTGCCATTTCCAGTTTGTGTTATGGTAGCTAACACAACTGATATACTACATATACATACATTTAAAAAAAATAAAAATACATATTTAACACCCAGACCTACAGCCAACAAATTTTATTAAGCACAAAGATGTTGGCCGTGCCAGGAATCGAACCCAGGACTCTCTGATTGGAAGTTCGGCATGGTAACCTTTACGCCAACGAAGTCGTTTTTATTATTGATTTATATCATTTCTGTTGTTAAGAACATACCTATGAAACCTTATGTATACTCGTATTTCTTACTTACCTACCGACAATGGACAATCATTCTGAAGTGTAACAAATATCAATTTTGTTTCTCAATACATTACTTTAATTGCCAGTAAACGTCTCCCGTTCAAAGGAAATTGCAAAAGTAAATCAATTAAGATAGCCGTCACCATCTTTCTTCCTCATTAAATCTTCCAGAGATAAATCCGCCTTTTTATTTATTCTAAAGATAAAAGCAAAGCTATGTTATATATATTTATGCCTACCTTTATTTTAGTAATATGTTTCTAATAATGCAGTTTATTTTTATTTGCATTTTAAAGAAGTCAACAAATTACATTTATCTTGATGGATATTCTTATCTTATTTAATAATTTAGTCTTTTGATCGTATTGTATGTGTGTATTATAATAAATACCATGCAATATAATATATATTGCATGGTATTTTGTTAAAATATATTTTGTTTTTATTCAATCTCACATTTTAGGATTTTTCTATGTGTACATTCTTGGAATTGATTGCCTGGAAGAGATCGCTTTTAGCAATAAGGCCGCCAGTTAAGGCACTAGCTTTTAAGTACTTTAAGTGTTTACTGTAAAAAAAAAATACAGTGTTTTAATACAGTTAAAAAAAGTAAGCTCAAGATGAGGTTTCCTGTTCGTCTGTATGTTTTTTGTATTTGTTATCTCTTAACTCCGTCATTTATGAACCGATTCTGGTTTTTTAATTGGAAATAATGTAATCACAAATGGTTCCATATAAATTGTATCGTTTTGTTTCGGTATTTTTTATTATTGAAGGGTTAGATATGGTCCAAAATAAAGTACAGTGCAAGATTTGACAAAAATACTCGTAAATAGTGGTAACTTCAAAATAGATTCAGAGTTAACATTAAACCAACGTGTTTTGAAGCTTGTTAATATATTTTTTTACTAGAAAGCGTCGTAGAGACAAAAGTGAACAGTATTTGTCCACTTATAAATATTTATTGTTCTGGTTTTTTTTTCATAACTAAATTTTTCATTTTTAAACCCATTTTCGCGTAATATTTAATAGCTGGGTAACTTCTACAAACGTTTAATGGTAAACGATATCTAGACTAGGCTTGCTCCACCTTATTCCAGATTGTCGCTAACCCGCGTCTAGCTGTAATAATAGGCTGTAAAAAGACATTTTCTCCTAAAAGTTTAATTTGCAATTCAAATATGGCCGTTAAATCATGGTACGGATCAAAAAAGGCTACTTTAAAGATGTGAGTACGGGCGGTGTGTCCGGTCAGACCGCGGCGGGATGCGGTCGCGGCGCGCCCGAGCGCCGTGAAAATGATTTATATTGTTTGTGTAAAGGTTGCGAGGGTGGTGGGGGGCCTCCTCAAGCAGATCCGGTCCACTGCAGATATGGCCGAGTATTATTATTGATCCGGGCGGCGGTCGGCATTTCCTACCGCTCATACTCGCCCGCCCGCCGCCGCCCGCTCTGTTTATTGAGCTCGACGTAAAACCTGTTATGACGCCGCTATATAGCCTTAGTGCACTAACCTTTACCGCGGGTTTCCGCGAGGGAGCCGCCCTGGCCCCTCGCCCAATCGCAGGTCGTTATGATATTATATCATCTCATATCGGCCAATCCGCGCTCGTTATGATATTTAGGGCGGGCGGCCGCTTTTCTCGTAGGGCGGGCAGGCTTATGATATTTGGTATGATTATAATAGGGGGAATATCTGTTGCTCATCTTTGTATACTTTGTATGTAAGAATTATTACATTGTATATTATGTATGAATGTATACAAGTATGCATTATTGTTGACAAGTTTGTAGGGTTTATACATACTCGTATATGTTTTCGAATACATTTTAGCAGTTCATTCAGAATATCACATTAATCCCCATTTAGTTACGAGTAAACCTGTGTATATCATACAATTGAAATACGGCTCATAGACCTCGGGATGATATTATTTCAATATATTAACCATACAAATCTAAAATAACATTACTCTTGGCACGTCTAACGTAATTTTAGAAAATGTTTCTTCCAAATAATTTGATTTCTCTCCACATTTTTGCCAGACGTAGAGGTTTGGGTCTTTTTCAACTCTTTGTAGCTAAAAATAAAAGCCACCTGAAAGCTACAGAGAACGACGACGTAGCAAAATAACAAATGTGTCCCGATCGAATGAGAGCGTCTTATGATGACATTTGAGCTCTTTCTATCCAATATCACATTTTCCATTTCGGCTGCGAATGGCGGAACGTTTGATTTTATTTTCGTCGATTTTGCTGAATCGTGACCTGAAACTCAAGAATTTGTTGCGCAACTTTCATCTGTGTTTCTCGAACCTACCAAATTTTGATTTACGAGCGGTCGTTCCGCCCTTTTCCATTAGAGCTTATTGTAGCGATAGAGAACTTGTCTTAGTCTCGACGGGATTAAACGAATGCGTTACTTTTGTAACTTACCTATATTACGGTGGATCATTTTAGCTATTTCACTTTTTTAAGCTTAAAACTTATTAAGGACAGTTTCAGTACAGACAAAAAAAATCTTCTATGACATCTGGAACTCCAGAAAAATTGGGTAAATCGCGCGTTAAAATGTATGGAAAAGCACACTTTTATTGTGGATTTCCAAAATTTGTGGTAGAGTAGTTTGTAAAAAGTCTTGCGTTATTTATCATATATATACCGTATAATTATGTAAATTTATAAATTATAAGTAATAATCCTGTTTAATATTACTGATGGCATTTATAAGTTTATTATCACTTATTTTCGTACCTGTATATAAAAAAAAACATAAAAATATGTACGTTTTGTAACAGTTTGTGTAGACATCATAAAGAGGTGATTGACTTTTCGAAGTTGAAAGTCTTTTGAGACAGCTCGCGTACTACTACTAGCTTCCCAAAATAAATGAATACCATAAACATAGCAACAATTAAACGAACATTTAACGTATTGAATTAAACGTCGTCCTTGTTCGGCGAATGAGTTGATAATAAAAGGATAATAAACAAGGGCCTTTGTAACAAACTATAACAGATCGGTAATTGCTTCCACGATACCTCCTCGCGTTATTACGCCTTTTACGACGCAGTATGGGGCGAATAAAACAATTTTACGAGCGGCCATGGCGATATAATACATATACGCCGCTTATACGCTTTATACGTACCTATACGGTACATGGTATTGGTATGGACGGGTCATATATGAAAGCATATAGTTACCTATAGTATTTGTTTGTATCTTATATTAAAACATGTAAAGTGGTTTGCTCTGAATTAAGCTTTAGGACCGACATGAACAACCATAAAAGATTTAACAATTTGTTGTATTAAATATAGATATATAAATACCTACATTTATTTATAAATTATGTTAGGATTAAGTATGTACATTGTTTTTGAATAAAGAAAGATTTATTATTATTATTATTATTATTACTAGTAATTTTTTTTAATTTTAGGATTCAGTAATCTAACAAAAAACACTCGTTTTCTAAAAGATGTAGATAAAAGTAACAAGAGACAATAGAGATATTACAAAATTAATATTAGTTCCCGAGAAAGCTAATATTTGTACTAGTTATTTTTATAATTTGCAAGATAAACACCCAAGAGCAATTCGATTCAATATCGAACATACAGTTTACCATTTATTTTCACGACGCGAAAAGGATCAACATCAAATACGAACTATATTCCAAACAGGGTTACGAATAATGCAATATCGTTAAAGAAAATAGCAAATGTCGCAAAACTATGAGATTAGGAAGTTTCCTCAAAGTTATTTTATCACAGCCAGATAATTCAATATAGATAGAGTAGAGCAGGAAGTAGCGGGTAGTCCCTTGGCGAGTACAGACGCACGGCGTGGGTCACTCAAATAGATTGCGTCATAGCAATACCTCCCCACGGCTCTAAACAATTATACATAGAATGAATAAGGCATCACTCTTACTTCGTCCTCGCGCCGCTCTCCTTTGTGCTCCACCGTAACAACGTAATGTAACATTTGTTGAGCGAAGATACAATTTTATACACATTTTTTGTATTTTTTCACTCTAGGGACAGTTTTCGACCCTCGTCCGAGCGGTCTCTTTGAAAAGTGGACATCGGAACGCGGGGGAAGCAGCCCCCGAGGACTTCGGACAGAAAATGCGTTGTAAACATTGCGACTACATTCAATTTCCCGTCATTTTTCAAACTGATAAATAATTCTGTCATCGAACGCTCGGACAGGGGTCGCTATGAAGTGATTGCCGATGGAAGGACGCCGACGCAGTAAAAAATAGTGGCCGATGAGGCTGGGCCGGTGCTCGTGTGCTCGCGATAAATTTCTTTTTTATTATCAGATATCGAGGGACTCGGGAATCGAATAAAGCGCTCATATTTAATTCATAAGATACCGGCCATATAGCACCGGCCCGACTATTTTATTTAAGATGTTGAAAGATTACGAACACTGGGTTCATACTTATTTCTGGACTATCTTCTTCAACCTTTTGTTTTGCCAATCCACTTTTGACTTAGGTCGATGGTTCAGTGACCTATACAGTTAGTTTACTTTTATGTACGTAGATACAAAGAATGCTTTTACATTAAAGAAGCTACCTTGGATATTTTTTATAGTTAAGTTTAATCTTACAACTTGATTAACGTTCGCTTACAAATCGATGCTCAAGTACTTGCTCTCTCTAATAAGATGTTGTTAACGTTCGACGGTAATTTGCAAAGACATCGACCTACATAAAAACTGCAATGCAATCAACCACATCCGATTAATCTCCATCAAAATCGCACAGCAGACGCGTCTCATCTCCCCGTGTCATGTACAATCGGGATTCATTTAAATTCTCGTATTTATTGCTTTTTCTGTAGTTGCGAGTGTCCGGAGTGTCCGGCAGATGTGCTCAATACATTTACAGCGTAAGAACCGGCCGGGGGTCAGTCGCAGTATTAAATAACTGTGCGACAGCTAAATGAGTAGGGGACGCGGGGACGCCCGCGCGGCCCTATTCTCGACGCGCAAAGAATCGCTTAGCAGGTTTCTTTTGTTTTTCTTTGAGAAAGATATCCGTAAATTGCTGGCATGGTGGGTCAGATCGTAGGGTTACCATCTATTACATTGTAGTGCGGACCAGGTAGAGAACTGCTGATAATATGCATAGATGTTATATGAGCCTTTAAAAACTTTTTAAACTACTTTACAATTGGCTCCGATAAAGTCGCACTTTTCATTAAAATGTTTAATAATTAAAAAACTTTTAAATGTTGCAGTATTTACTCTGTACCAGAATAAATGTTTTTTGATGCTGTATTCAAACAAAAGCCGATCTTATATCCAACTACAATATGTTATAAAAACAATTCACAGAATAAACAGCCGAGTTGTTACTGCCCGTCGCGGTAAGGCACAATAAAGAAAATTACGATACCCACATACCTATACCTAGAATCCACCGCACGTTTATTGGTGGCATGTGCTTTATTGGGGCTATTTTTAGTTTTAGTGCTGACAACACTAACGAGAATGTTGAGAAATGTGTGCCTGTTATGCGAGTTTAGTAGCTAGATTTTAGATACATTTTAAAGCTAAGTTTTTTTTTAAAGTCAGCTTGGTATTCTTTCTTTCTCAAAGTCTTAATTTATTGAGTGGGTTGACAGCAGTAATGGCAGATGAAGCGTAGCGAAAAATGTATTTTTATCTCCATATTTATACATTCGAGAAATCCTCAAAGTCCATAGAGCGATAGCGTGCAACACGCCTGATAGGATCTCAGTTTATATTTTATTCATACATTGTATTGTTGGAATATCAATTGGCTCGCCCGCCGTAGGTAAAGGGTACATTTCCAATCCGCACGGGATTCACTTAGATTTGAAGGAAAATAGATTTCGATTTCCAAAGCTGCGACAAAGCAATCCGATATATTTTTCAGACAGATATTGCTAGCGATTTCTTTTGAGCTTTGAAATATAAGGGAGGGAATTTAAAAAGATTCCGCGTATTTTCGTTTCTGCATAGAGCGGGGTACTTTTGTGGAGTTCGGCTCGGGTGTACTATAAAAGTGTTTTGCTACGTACTTAGATACGAGTTTTAGATCGTTACGCTACTTAGGAAATGTGGAAACTTTTATGGTTTTCTCCGAGTGTCCGCGTCTTTTGTTTTCCGAATGTGCCGGATACCGCGATGTCTTTGTTCTACGGTTATACTCTTCCAGTTATAAATACTCACTGGAAACTTTGCAAACGGTTCTCGGATCCAGTGACGTCATAACAATCTTGATTCCAGACAACATACTAAATACAAACGAAAAAGGTCATCAAAGTCGTTTACTGAGAGACGGCAGTTTCCTCTTTTTAATTTTGGCAGCCAGACAATGCACTAAGGAAAACATTGTAAAGGGGAGAGCGACCCTTTCTGGGGTGATTAATTTATTATTATCCTTTGTTTCTGTTTTGATTTCGGTGTCGTAGAAATAATTGCGGAGGATAATGGGTGTGTGTTTACCTTTCTTCAAGTTTATATGGAGAGAACACTTAACCATTTTTAGCTTAACTTAGCTTCCTTAGGGAAAATAACCTACATTAAAAAGTGCGTTGACACAGTAACTGTGTCATAATTTAGATGAAACTGAATAGGCTAAAGTTAATTCTCGTTGCTTGTACTTTCAGGTAGCTTTATTTCAGTGTCAGAGCCCAGCCATAAAGGAAAACATAAGTTATGTATCAAACCCTAAAAGTATCACTCGTGCAATATAAAAGTTAACGACACAAGAAAACGCGTTTTCCACAACATTAAAGATAACAACAATACGGGGGCGAGCAAGTGTAGAGCCTCCCGCGGGGTGGCGGGAGGGGGCGAGAAAAATTCAATATTAATATGAAGGAGGTGCGAGGGAGAGGTACGCTTCATCCCGCTCCCGCGGCCAATGGCGAGCCCGCTCGCCGCCGCGATATGATGAATTTATGGATGTAATAAAAGCGAGGTACGCGATTGGAGGAGCACGGTCAGGGAGAGCTTATTTTCTTTATTTTCATATCTGGAATGTCGGTCTGAAGTCGCTTGCACCGGCTTATGAACGTTGGACGTTTGTTTTCTGGAGTTATGGAGGAATATTAGATACCACTCCCTCCTCGCTATATGCACTTTTATGTTCAGTTATAATAACATCTATTTTCATGTACTTACATTGTACCGATACAGGCGAGCTTGTTTAAAGAGTTAAAGCAGTGTCTCCTTAACCTTTAGCAAATAAAGGTAGTGGTACTCGGCGCGTAGTTTGGCAGATGGAGTCAACGTTTGTAAATGGGAGTTTGTGTGGTGAGGCGGAGGGCTCTCGGCACAAAGGCCGTAACAGGCTGTTGATTGAGCCGTGAACGAGAGCCGCTGGCGGGTTTCTTTCTTGATTTGAGACTCGAGTGGCCGAAAACGACACTTGTATTTGCATGAGCCGCTCCAAGGAATTTTGTTTTACATTTCAAGGAGGTCTAGACAAGACTTGGATGCGAATGTTTCTACTTTACGTGGTGGCTACTTCGGCTAGCGGAGTGGAGTCTACGGCTTGGAATAAGAATCTTTTCGTATATCGAAGTGAGTGCCAATTCGGAATGAATGACGTGAAAGTAAATAGTAAGAAAGGTATAGAAAAAACAAACCGAAAATATGCGTGACAGAATTGATTCTGATAGTTCCTTTACTTCAATTTAGTGCAAAACTGGTACTTGAGGTCGGTTTTGCGTATTCGACACAATAGCGATTTGTGGACGGTTTATTTCATTACGTATTCATCTTATGTACGAGGGTGAATCAAAAAATTCTTGGAATCAATATTAAAAAATGCAAAGATTTAAATAATAATATTTTATTTTTCTACATAATCTCCCTCCAATGCAATGCATTTAGAATAACGCGTTTCTAACTTCCTTATTCCTTGTGAAAAAAAATATTTTCTTGACCCTCGAAAAAGTCCTCTTCGGCAGCTATAACCGCGTCATTATCGTGAAATTTTGTCCCACGAATTTCCTCTTTTAATTTTGGAAATAAGTGAAAATCACTTGGGGCTAAGTCCGGAGAATATGGTGGGTGGTCAAGGAGATTGAAGCCAGCACAGCGGATTGCCTTGAGCGCAACCTCCGATCGATGAGCAGGAGCGTTATCTTGAAGGAACAACACGCCCAACGACAGTTTTCCACGACGTTTTTCTTTAATCGCTTCACGCACTTTCGGGATTAAATTTGCATAATAGGGTCCAGTAATCGTCTGGCCTTTTGGCATGTAATCAATAAAAAGGATTCCTTCACTATCCCAGAACACAGAGGCCATAACTTTGCCAGCGGTAGGAGCAACTCGAAATTTCTTAATGGATGGAGAGGATGGTCGTTTCCAAGACATGCTTTGTCTTTTAGTTTCAGGATCAAAATGGTGGACCCACGTTTCATCCATGGTGACAATACGACGGCAAAAATTATCCGAATCACGCTGGAACATTTCGAGATTACGCTTGGAAATTTCCAAACGTCGCTTTTTGTTTTCGTCGGTTAACATTCGTGGCACCCATCTTGCAGACACTTTTTTGAACCCCAGTGAATCAATTAAAATGGATTGAACGCTACGAAAAGATATATTTAGGATCTCAGCTATATGTTTTATAGTCATTCTTCTTTCTTCCAAAACCAGATTCTCAACTTTTTTGACATTTTCTTCTGTAACGGAGGTTGAAGGCCGCCCAGAACGCGGGTCATCTTTACAGCTTGATCTACCTCTTTTAAATTCAGCCATCCAGTACGCAACCGTAGAATAGGGTACAACATCACCCCCTAATGTCTGCTGAATGTCCAAAAAAATTTCCTTCGTAGATATTTTTTTCAAACTGAGATATTTTATCACCGCACGTAACTCACTTTTATCCATAATTTTAACTTTTTAGCAACTCGTTGCACAAAAAAAAATATTACATGCGAACAAACTGACAAAAACAAGTGACAGTCTGCATAAATATAGTGTGATAGACACTCTTTAATTTTAATATCGAACTTGATCCAAAAAGGTTTCATATATATGCACTTCTAAGAACTTTTTGATTTACCCTCGTATATGCCAAATATTTGAAGAATATGGAAAATACCAAAACTTCTTCGTCTTCGTATGAGTTAAGTGGTCAAGCTCTGGTGTCGAGAGTTTTTCAAGTCACCCGAAGGCCTCTGACTTAGCTTAACGACTGCTTGTACTACGACTAGCAGCCGGGACCTACAATTTAACGTGTCATCCAACCCACGGTAGTGCCCAGATGGAAATGCCACTTGAATAACGACAGTCTTGTGCATGGTCACCCATCCAAAGAATGTCCGCATCGACCGTTGCTTAGCTTTGATGATCGCTTCCGATCACCTTAGCTAGCCGAGCTACATACCAAAACTATGTACTAAATATGTGTGTTCGTTTGTGTTGTGATGAATTTGAAGTAAAATAAAACAAAGGACAAAAGCCGATGTATGGCTTTTATAAGTATTTCGTTTTCAATCCTCCATCTTCTCTCAATGTGTGGGTGAAAAATAAGGCGCTTACTCCACGTTGAACCTCGGTAGTGAATTGATGTCTTCAATATAAAGCATCACAAGCAAGCGCGGGGAAGCTGGAGCTCTGACAGCTAATACTACGTAGACAAAATAAAACACGACCTGGGTTGCCTACAACCTGAAAAATAATAAATTTTAGTCATATTACGTATACATATTACGTTGTTACATTTTTCTAAGTTGAATAATCGATAAATTCTTATTATAAACTAAATATTATGTATTTAAAAAAAATATACATATATTTCTTTCGATGATTTATTAGATAAATCAAATTATAATATTTACGAGTATTAGTATAAATACCCAGGCTATAAAAGTAAACTAAAATTAGGATAAGTATGCTATTATTATTTATGAATTTGTGCAAAAGGGTATTAGTCGAGTTATATTTGCTGCTTAATTACTCGTATTTGGTTGTTAATTATTTTGCACCCAGCCATAGCTAGGATAAATAGATTTAAATGTTCCAATAAATCTGTAAGAAAAATAATTACTCTACACAATAAGTTGGTAATAGCCTGGCAATACCGGTAAGGCAGCAAGTCAGCAGAGTGGAAGAATTGGGGATCTGCCGCGATCTCGCAGTTTTGAAGTCCAATTACATATCGCAGGTGGCGCTATCTGGCGGTGACGCCGCGAACCCTGAGGCGCAATGATACCGGCTTTACCAGCCTCTTCCGAACGCTTACACGGATGAAATGGCAATCAAGTTCCATTTTTGAAACGGGGTTTTAATCTTTGTATACTTAGGTATAGAGAGAGGGTAGGAATAGAATAAGCTGAGAACATGTTATGATTTATATTCTATAGGAATTAACTTCGAAAATAAATGGCAAATATTTATTTAGCTAAGATTAAAATTTTAATAAATAATTTGAACTAAACCTGTATGGTTTTAAATAACTTACTAAAAATGTTATCACAAACTTTTAGAAACTATATCACATTTGGTCGTAGTCGTTAAAATTTTCACGAAAAATGCTTCATTCATTAAATGAAATAAAAACCGTAATGTACATTACATTATAAAAAGTAATGTAAGTACAGCTTATTTACACGTCATGTACCCACAATATTTGCTGAAAAACTTACGTGGCTATAAATATGTATGTATGGCTCGCGCACTCCACCGTGCCAGCAATACAAAGGCGAAGTTTTCCCGCAGCCAGATTCCTTTTTCTTTGTTTGGTGTATTTATTGTAAATCTACTCATACAGGCTCCGCAACGTTAGAAGTATTTCACATAACTTTTGCCTGAAGTACCGTTTCTGTTTGAACTGCGCTCACGGTTCGGTTTTGTTTTTCTTTGTGCGAGTCTGTGGTAAATTAAATGGATATGGGGATAATAGGAGTATATTGATTTTTCATACAAAGCTTTTTTTAAAGATAGATTGAGGTATTATTTTGAGTTTTTTTTTATCTAAGCTTGTTTCTAGTTTTGTGAACAGTGGACCTCGCGAAAATACTTATTTTTTTACAACATAATACCTGTGATCAGTGCACTAGTGAACTTTAAACATTGACATTGAACAGTGGACATTATGTGAACTATTAAAAAAAAAACAACTCAGTGTGATATAGGCACATCAGCATAATGCTGCTCGCCTATAAATCAAATAAATATTACGATATCAAAACTTTGTGTACATCACACTATGACCAGTAAATGAAATAAATGAACTACTCGTATTATAGCTTTTCAGCGAAATACGTTAATAGCATTATAGCATTTTTTTGGTATTTTCTGGGATGTAGTGGTTCCCGATAATAAATGAATTGTAAAATCAAAGTAAAAATCCTTTCTTCATATATATTTTCCATCTCACATTTTGGAAACTTTTTCTACAAGGCTAGCCTGTGACCCCGCATAGTTAACTAGCTAGTTTGCGAATTAGCAGTGGGACAGTACGTCCTGCCGGCAGTTGTTAATATGATTTGCGCTCGGCTCTCGCTTCGCTCCCGATGGCGAGCTTAATAAACTGCCGGCGTCGAGCTCTAATTCCCACTGTGCAGGGCACGTACGGCTATGAAATTGGAAACGGACATTTTAAATGGTGTTTCTTGAAAGGTAAAATATAGGAAACTAAGGTAGGAAATTCGAAATTATAGTTCTAGTAGGTGCATATACTCGTAGTAAGTAAACATTAAACGACGTTAACCGACGTCCGACATTAACATTAAATTATTTCGTCAATTGTTTATTAATTATGAGTAAGGATATTAAACATTGTTAGCGTAATGGTGACCACGGCGGACCAACCAGAGGTTCCTGGTTCGATTCCCGGAACGGTCAACATCTTTATGATGAACTAAAAACCTTGGCTGTCAGTCTAAGTGTAAAATATGTATTGATATAAAATAGTCAATGTAGTATTTCAGTTGTGTTTGAAACGATAACCAGCTGTGTGTGAAAAGTGTCTTAGTATTTTTTATTGTATATAAAGAAAAAAAATGGTATTTTAATGGAATTTATGACAAGTTTTGTGTTTTTAAACTCGAAGTGGTAACTCTTTATATATTGTATTTCTCATTTACGAGGTAACCTTAGATAGTTTTTGTACATATTTGTAACACATCAAGCTCTACACTGCTGTAGCTGGAATCACCCAATCTCTTACAACAATGATTTATTTCCGTCTGATATTTCGTTTCATTGTATGCCTATAAAGTTACAAGTAAATCTAGTACGTATAATATTATGAAACGTATCTTTACAACATAGCATAAAGGCCCATTAGAGTCCGGCGCGGCCACGGGAAGTGCTACAGAAGACGTGTAGTGGCCAGGGGATGGGGGAGGTCCAGTCTTCAAGATACTTAAGGGGGAGTTGCCCCCTTCCCCCCCAAGGCGCCGGACGACTTGCTTATTCTATCAAGCGTGGACGCACACATACGATGATACAATATGAAATGAAAACAGTATGGGATGAGAGAAGTATCGATGGGGATGTACCTACTCGTATACTTTGAATACTAAAATGTTATAAAAGGTACATTGATATAAAAGCCTTTCAATTTGGGTTCGAGCAATGCAGAAATGTATGAATGATCCGCTGACTAAAAAGTATCTTTCGAGATGAGACCTTATTGTAAAATATGGGGAAGAATCGCATAGTAAGTATTTCTGGGTAACTCATCACCGCAGCGACACTTTTGTTTTCCGTGTAAACTAAAGGATAAAAATCTGGTTTTAAGAGTTTTCAAGTCTCTGCTTTAGCTGGACAATTTTATTTTTGTTTGTCTAAATGTATGTAACTTTTAACTAATGTAGATGAAACTTAGTATACTGGTACGCATTAGACACTATTTTTGGAGAACTACTAGTACTAAATATTTTGTGCCACGTAAATGTTTTTTTATGTTTCTTATGTATTGTTGTTCGTGTTACAAAATAAATGTTTCTTTCTTTCTTTCTATATTAATATTGAAACAGATATACTATTACTCATTTAATTTACCTCATATGGTTTTAATTTAAGATATTGGATCACAAAAGCGACGATCGGTTAGTGAAATTTACATTTGTTTGCATTGATATGGCTAAGATTACATCGGTCCCGGCTATTTGTCTCACTACAGCAGTTGTTAAGCCTTGCCAAAGTCTTTGTAGCGGTTGAGTTTCTCAGCGCCAGTGATCTGCTACAAAGTTAATACGAAAAGAAAATAAAAGAAAGCACAATGTCCCATACTGCCTGTCGCACCTCGCACGGACAATACCCACACAGAGAGGCGGCATTATACGGCCGGCCGCCACTCCACTGTGTCAATACAATACGCTCTCTTCGGCTGGACTTAGATTATTTAGAAAGCACTTGTAACGCTCATATAAGACGCTAAGGAAGACGCATTCGACGTCACAATGGCCGGTACGTGTCGGCGAAGCCCCTTCCCGGATACACGGGAAAGATTACGATCCTAAAAAAACAGCCGCCACTCAAATATATCTAATATACTTTGAGCGATTGACTTAGGTTGCCGGAGTACTGTTTTCTGAAGATACGCGTATATATTCCAAATAGCAGTTGACTTGGATGTCTGATACATTGAAAAACTTTAAACAATATTGCATCTTCATTAATACTATGCAGTAACAGTTGATTGAAATTAGTGTGAGAGATTTGCAGGTTTATTCTAAATTTTGACATATCTCACCTCCTTCAACTCTTAAGAGAAATGGCGGAAATCAAATGATATTGAACTGTTATAAATTTTACTCGATTTAAATACCTTATTGGATACCCAATATTATGTTACAAAACAAATGTCGATTCAATAAATAGATATTCTTTATTCTTATTTTAATTCAAGTACGCTGTACATGTATATTTGGATACGGATATATCTGAATAGACATATGACAAGAAATGTCCATCTGAGTATAGTCACAGAATAAATAAAAGTGTACATTATGGGGTGGCCGTGGGATTGTACCACTGGCCACGGATTATCTGCTACGCGGCTACGCCGTAGCCGTGTGGCTACGAGCGTATAGGCAGCGTGTCGAGAGCTACGAGTCATCTACGAACCTTTGCTACGAAGCTTCAACTTTTAGGAATTGCATTTGTAATATTAAGATTGTAATAACAATAATTTACATAAAGGCAGAGAGCACGAAGAAAAAAATAGAGGTATGAAAAATATAATTATACTAGCTGACCCGCCAAACGTTGTTTTGCCTTAATAAAAAAAAAATCTAAATATACAGTAGCCGATTCTCAGAGCTACTGAATACGCATATAAAATTTGAAAAAAATCGGTCAAGCCGTTTCGGAGGAGTACGGTAACAAACACTGTGACACGGAAATTTTATATATAAGATTTTCAACTATTGTTATCTATCTACATACGAGTAGTTGGTAGTACTAAGACAAATAGTGTTTCTCATTATTTTCGTAGTTTTGATCGCCGTCGCGTCGGGTGTTATGAGTTTGACGTGTTTGTGTGTGTCTGCTTGTGGCATCGTAGATCCCTAACGGATGAATCGATTTTTATTTATTTTTTGTTTGATATGTTCTAAACTCTAACTTAATATAGGTGTCAAATAAAGGGCTTGATTAATAAACTATATACACTGTAATACAACTAAAATCTAAGATGGGCTAAAAAATGATGTTTTCTTAATTTATATATATACGCGTATTAATTTAAACCGGGTTTGTTCTTAATTCTAGACAAATCACGCCCAAGATCATGTTACTGATCGTGAGTTAGGTAATGAAACTTTACCTAAGCAAAATTCGATTATAAACCACCAACTACCTAAGTTGCTCTTAAATTTAATGACCCTTTAAATTAATAAGTGTCGAAGTTTAGAGACGACGCGAGCGCTTGTGTGAGTGTATTAACACGTTTGTACTTATAATATGTGTATGTGTGTGTTCAAGAGACACCTCCACATGTGTGGGTACTTTCATAAATCTGTTCGGAGATATATGAGAGCGCAATTTCCGGTATCCGGCCATTAGCGCCGAGCTTTTATAAGCTTAAAGCTTAGGTTAAAGATTTTCTGGGTAGTTTAATGCGAATCTTGTAATAGGTACGATAAATTTTGTATAAAGTATGTGATTGCATATAAGGTGTCGATTCGGGAACTTTTAATGTGTGTAAGTTGGCCTAATGTCTGTTTGTATGTGCTTGGTGAGGCTTGAGCTTTGCTAATTTTAGCTCGTGTCTTTGGGACATTCAATGGTGCGATAAAAGGTATTAAGGGTTTCGAACAAGTTAATTGTTATGAAATGTTTTAGAGTTGCATTATATACAACTCATACAACCCTGCAGCCTGAGTGAAAGAATAAGGCTACGGAACTGCTCCTGCCTGTCGTAAGAGGCGACTAAAATGGGAATCAGCTTTGAGAGCATTTGAAGATGAGAGCTCCGATACCCGCTTCAAAGTATCGGGTGAACGACGATTGCATTGGTGGAATGGTAAGCAGTCCGGGAAGAGCCACAGCGCAGTGTAAGGAGAAGAATCCGGAGTCCTCCGTTAAACACAGAGGTAGGTCATTGTAAGGAGGGTCTTAGTGCATCCAAATCCAACACAACCTATTGCGCCCCATTGTAGCCATCTTGTTGAAGATTTCCACCTCGTCAACAAAAGGTTAATCTCATACCTATTATATATTGAACAAAACCGGCTTTGGCCCTAATATTTTCTTATAACCTATCTATTAATATATTTGATAAATGTAATACATGACGAGGAAAAATGAGCAGTGCCTCAACGTGGGCGGGCCGGTCCGCAGGAGTGTGTGTAGAGGGACGGGGAGGTAGGAGCTAAGGGGGCACCAGGCGACTTATTATTTTTATCGACCGTAAAAAGGTGCCGGACCTCGCGTGGTCCCTTCCACTCTTCTGGGGAGATTTCAATTATTTACGGATATTTTGTTCCTAATCCCGAAAAATACTGACCAATAAAAAGGCTTCGTAGGCACTTACTTATACCATGCTTGGTTAAATCTCCCCCTTTGAATAATCTCTTGCACGAGCGCTAAAGATACATTTTGAACTGGTGCTTCGAAAAAAACTGTCCGCTTTGCCCCAATTGTTTTCCCACAATAAATTTACCTCGACAACAATACATATGAGTTTGTTAAAATATGGCGATATTTCTGTTGCAAAACTTTCATAGTATATTTTTCAGGAATTACTAATTAACATTACTTTTAAGTCTCTGCTAAAATTAAAAAAAAAAACGTGATACAAATTGAGGTATCTATTACTTAACTTACTTACGTACACCATTCGCAAGTTTATCTAAATAATTAACTTAGATAATGACAAAAAATTGCGACCATTTGTTCCGCCTGTCCCGTGTAGTATGACAGGGTAATCACGTTGCAGCTGCACTTTACCCCTCTCTCCCCACATTGTCACAACGACATCTACTCAATAATGCACTAGAATACTGTTCACTTTATGTTGCATTTGGATTTAAAAATAATAGAAAATGAATTAAACTTTGCTCAAAATAAAGTTTAATGTAAATGCCGTTTATTATTTACAATTTGAGATTTCTGTTGTTCTCATAAGATGCGATACCATTTAATTTTGACTATATGGTGATTTTTTGTTAGGCTTTGACTTCAAAACAACTATCAACGGATTTTAACGCAGTTTTCATAGGTGGATTATAAATATAAATTAAAAATAGATAAATAGGAGCGTTATAAAAACTTTGTTTCGTGAAATCGGTATAAAGGAAAAAGAAGTTATGGTTGGTTGAAAACTTTGCTTCCAAACTTTTAAACAAAGTTAAATACGGTTTACATATAATATTTATTTAAGAATAAACTAGTATTATAAATATAATTTGAGATTTGTAATTTTGATTTTTTTTTTATGGAAAATTAACTTAATAAATTAATCGATGAAATATGTTTTTTAGTTAGTTCTATTTCATTCATACAGTTTGGCAATAAATGAATCTGAATAAATGCGAAAATTTGTGTGTGTATGAGGTTTATTTACTTCTTCAGGCTCAAACGGTGGAATTGATTTCGATAAAATTTAGACTTTAGATCAACGAATTGGGTAAGTTTAAGCTTGGAAGTCACGCGGATGACACCGCGGAGTGACCACCAATCAGGTAAGTATATTATTTCAGGTATCCATTTCAAGAGTAAACTCTGTAAAGAAAATTAATAAAGCAACACCGCAGCTACATGAAAAGTTAGCCACCCTCTTATACTTTGTAGAATCGCATCGAAGAAAAAAATCTTTTTACAATTAAGGCGACAATCTTCATAAATCAATTTCCCCCGAATTGAATGTCAATAAGTAGGGACGTTGTTAAACGACGCGCCGTGAAATAAAACTTTCCGGAGGGTGGAAAAGTTCCTGTAAAAAGAATATTTACATTAATTCTCTTCATTATGTTTTGAAGAATAATCATGGCTACCGTCTCCCATTCTACTCCCTCGATTGAGTTTTTATTTGAATATTTTTTGTCCGCTGCGAGTTCGTCTCTGAGCGACAAAAGGAAGTTTTTATTAGCATCTTAATGATTTTACGGCGAGTCCCCGTTACAACAGCCTTTATGTCCTCAGATTTTCTTAAGTATTTTTTGTCGAGTTTTTTGCATCTTACATTATTAAAGTTTTCATTCCGTCGCTTAATGAAGCTCATTTCTTCTGTTCGTCCGAGCCTTGATTGCCTTTGTTTTGCATAAATGCAAGATTTCTATAGGTTTCTTTCTAGTGAATCGCGTAACTTCGAAGACTTGAAATTTGTTCTCGGAAAAAGGCAATTAATTCAGCTTCCTTTTACGTAGTTTTCTTATATTGCTGTTTTTAAGTTATTTTATTTTAAAAAGAAGAGGTGATAGAGCTATCGCTGATCAAGGTAATTAGGTACTAATTTAACAATTCGATATTTATTAGACATATATAGATATATTTTTATGGTACGTATTTAATCATTTACGTAAAATTATATTTTTTAGAAGGAAGGCAAATATCATCCATATATTTTGTCATTGTTTGTAAGTGACAAGTTGCAAGCTTGTAGCGGCGGCACCCGCAACGCGACGAGGCGCGAACAAGGTCGGCGCGCCGCATCACATCTGATTTGTCTCTCCGTGCAACGTAATTACATTCATCTCTGCTTCGGACTGATTTATGCCGCCCTTCCTTGCTCGCCTTCGGTCTCCGTTCTGCCATTAACTACTTTTCCGGGCCTATCTTACGCACCACAAAATGATAATCGTCCGGAAAATCGACGCAGGCTGTATGTAATGTTATGAGAGGAAGACCGTCCTTTTTCCTCGGGTCGCAATCGAGTCCGAGGTCTTGCTTTCTTTTTAATTTCCCTGCGGCCCCCTAATGAGCTCCCTCCGGCGGCTCGCAGTTATCTATGATATTCTTGAGGTTGATGCTTATTGTGCGTGTCACTGATGGCTTCCCTTTTTATTATCCTCTCGAACACAATTCAGAGGCCGCCCAAATGAGTTCTTCTCATTTGCTTCGCTCTCTTTATTTCTCTAGACGGCAGTTTGTCTTGTGTCGCGACTTAACTTTCTTTTAATTTTAATGAAACGGCCACAATTTCGTCTCGGATTCTTTTTTATTTAATTTTGCTTCGAGACTTATAGGCTGCGGTGAACACTAGCACCGTACTACGCAACTCGTATTAATATTTAGTTAGTGTTAAATAAATAGAGCGGGAGCGTCGGGTAACAAATCACGCGACTCCGCCTCCACTTATCTATTAAAATGAGAGATTATAGCGGGCTGAAAGGTCGGGTGCTATAAGACCGGTGTTATTTTCACTGGATTGTCCAATATTGTCGCAATCTCCATGGAAGGGCAATTAGAGTCGCGTCGCGCGTGGCGAGCGCGTGGCGCGCTCGGTGCGGCGCACGCGGCGGGACACGCACTACCCTCATTACTGAGCCATGTTTATACTACACACGACACTAGACAATACGCCTGGATAACGATATCTTTAAATATAAATCCATTTCGGTATCTCTCTGTGTAATCGTAACATAAATCTTTAAACATATCCTCGTTGTAACATGAACAAGATTCAGATTCTTATAATCTTAGGAGTTTAAAGCAAACAAAATCTCATTGTTAAAATACGTGGATAAAAAGATCATATTAGTAGAGATATACACGGAATACAAGCCGACCACTTGGACAAAATTGTGCATATCTACTATTCCGATAAACGCAGAATACAGGAGAAGTTTGTCAAGAACAAGAAAGAACTCGAAGTCGCGTAAGGTGGACGCCATTGGACTGTCGACTTGTCCTGTAACGTCAGACAAAGTATCCAGCGACTAACCTCGCCTAAAACGTACAGAGAACGTGTTTTTTTTTGTTCCACTACTATGATATAGCGTGGGCCGTGGACCAAACAGTGAAAATGGGGCTAAATAATTAAAAATACTTATAAAATTCCAACTGAAAAAACTGTATTAAGGAAATCCCCGTTGAAGAATTTACTTTATTTAAATATCGCATTTTTCTTAAAGATACCTTACGACAGCCATAAAAAAACAGGAGTCCCGCCCCTCGATAATGCGACGAGCCCAAGGAATTTTTATTCCGCTCAAATCTCTCCTGACATAGGTATATTTTTGTGAGATTGCCTGGAGATTTTAATACCCGATTTTATTTAAATTCGTTTAGGCGGTGCGGGTGACTGCGCCCCTAGACATTTATCGTTGAGGCGTGATTGTATTTATAAGCAGAAGAAAATTTCGCACCAGATTCTGTAGCATGTATTTCAAAACATCCGATACTTTGCGAGTGTATCAGAAAATCTTTTGAAGATGTTGGTAAAAAAGGATCCCCTATAATCACGGGGTATCCCCATATGATTCGATTTTATCGTGTTTTTGGCTCATCCATCTTTTTGACCCGACATTCGATAATCTAACGGCCCATTTTGTGTCATGATGTATTTTGGTACGATCTTGCACCTGTCATGCTCAATATAGAATAGAATATAATATTTTGGTCGAAAATAAAGGTACACCGTACTTAGACGTAGATGTAAGTTATTGAATTTTATGACATATCTGATTTTTATATAAGAACCTCTTCTTCTAATTTTATTTATTTACTTGAGCTTTCGAAGAATTCATATATGTATTTTGATTATAATAATACCCAACATAAAATCTATTTAAGTAAAGTCTCAGCAGCAGAGAGTCAACTTTACTAGTTCCTTATATGTGGACTCTAATACCTTTGCAAACTTGCGCAGAGCCATCATTCACTTAGTGCGACGTGTCATACCTCCAGACTGCACCCCAGCACCCCCCGCGCATTCCGCACCCTGCCCCCGCGGCGGCCCCCTGCTTGCATCGAGGTGATCAGTCTTCATTTGTTCCATCTTCCGTCTCGATCATCCACTTGACCGCAGAGGCAGCTCTCTTCCCATATAAGCTGCGAACCATCTACGTTATTCTAAATGACCTCTAGTATTCTTACACTAGCCCATGCTGGGCCAAGCCACTGGCCATGCCATGCATATGTAATGGTCCAGTGTAGAGGCTACCCTTGTCTGCCAGGGAATTGTCCTTGTAGGCAACACCGCGTTCACAATGCCCAAAGTCTGTACTGGGCCAGCATCAGCCAATGTGTCTTTTTCGTCAATTTGTGGTATAGTGCTAATATTTAAACACCTCCTTTATTTTAACTTTCATCGCGATTGTCGTAACGTTAGTCAGAAAAATTACCGCAATTTTTCGTCCCGTTTTTGCTCGAGCGAATTTGCCACCAAAATTTTCCTCGCCATTTGTTTCCATCGCACGAGATCTTAGTATGAGGCGAGTTCTGAGTTAATATATGTGCCCGGAATACCGTGGCCATATATTACGCCGACCTCTGCCGGACCGGACATAACAATCCTCGATTTGCTATAATATCGGTAGTGCGTCCCTGTCTCGGCGCGGCGCGCGGCGCGCGAGCGAGCGAGGCGCCCGCGGGGTGGTGGACGTGCCGCGTATAATAAGCATTTCATGCACGGGGCGCGGGGCTCGGGGCGGCTACATGCCGGTACCTACTTCCCGTAAGTCGTCTACCTAACCGGACCGTACATTATGAGCCGAGGGTCAGCAAGGCTCGCGCGCCGTCTCTGTCCCGCCCGCCCTGAAACGCTCCCCGAGCATAATTTCGTGTGATATATCGTACACGCTTGGGTCGCCGTGATGGACCTCTATGAAAATCCTAACATTTCGCAGCGGACTCGAGCCGGGTGTAATTAGAAGGATACGGCATCGCTCCGAGTACTATTTTATGTCCAGGTTTTATTTCGTTCATTTCCATTTCACGGGGGGAATAATAAGTTATTTATACGCAGTAAATAAATATGTAAAGGTATCGCCGACAAAATGTGCGATATAAAAGGAGCGGTCGCTCTAGCACGGAATTCATCTTCTATCTCCACGATTTATACACGAGGAGGCCGTAAAACGGAACAATAAAAACCCAAAACAGCAATAAATTTCAAGCAATAGAGGCAAAGGTTCGAGCGCCTTATCAATTCCCTCCACGCATGGGACTCGAAACGCACAATAAACTTATGACGTAGGCTATAGTTATACGTAGGCGGAATAGTTAGTGGTCCGTTTGCCGCCCAACCTTCGATACGGATCGAAAGTCCACAGTGAAGTCGCCTACCGAGCGTCGGAAACTAAAGGACATTAATATCTCCATTAATTAAATAAATGTAAACTTGCACCTGCCTACTTATTCAAACAAGACACGCTGTTTACAAGCAATCAACACTTAGTGGACAATTGTGAGAGGGTTTCAGGTAGGCAAAACAAATAGTGGACAAGACCGCCGCCTCCACGAAGGGGAGGGTCATCTTAAAGGACGAGGCGCTGCGGCGAGCGAGGACATACCGGGCTGTCTTTATGAATGAATAATGCTAATTGACATCGAATTACGGCGTAGCTCCTAATCTTAAATTTATAGCTCTTTGTAGGACCAATAAGCATAATATAACATGTCACTGACGCAGGCAAAGGATGGTCACCACCGCTGTTCTAATATATATTTAAGATTACGAAATCCGCATTTAATGGCTAGGCCAGTATCGTATGTGCGGCTATTAATAATTAGTGAGTGCGGTCCGGCGCTCTTACGGCTACGATTCATTATCGTTACGGTCTCGGCCCGACGGAGATCTACGATATAGCTCCCTGATTGACCCCGCATTAAAAATTACATACAAACAGATAGAGGAAGCGACCGCTAATAACGAAGCCGTGCGCTTCCTTTGTTTCGATTCTTTTCCGAGACGAATCAAAAATGTATAAGCATAGCGATCGATCAGGGTTGCGGCTTCATAACGTGCTTGTACGTAAGAAACGCTCAGGTGGTGTTTAATGGCTCCTTTGATTCGTTAGGTTAATTCGGTGTGGGGCGCGGGCGAGCGGCGCGGTCGCCGGAGGGTCGAATAAATATGTCCCAAAGAGTTAAGTGGGAGCGAAGTGCGGAGCGGAGACCGCGTCCGACGTTTGCTCTTCCACTCGTGTTGTTGCACCACTTATTACACACGAAGTTCTGGTAAAGTTTCGCCCGACACACGAGCGCGAGTTTAATTTACTCGATAGTGTAAATAAACCGGGGGAAGTGGGAAGTTGTGCGGCGGCCCAGGCGGCGCTGCGGCCCGATGATAATAACGTCGCCTGGCCTGCCTTATTAATCGACGACGACTAATTTTAACGACAAGAATTAATGAATCTCGTTACACGGGTTAATCCCCCGCTCGTAAAGCGTGCGCGACTTTACCTGAGATACTCGGGAGGCAATAACCACACATCTACATTCACACGACATTACTGCTTATTCCAGTTTCCATAATGAAGATATAAAAACATTTTTTTAAATGGAATTATCATATTTGTATGAATTTAAAAAAAACGCCATCCACCTGCTTAATGTACTTCTCTGAGAAGCAAAAATCAAGTGTTGATCTATATACATATAGGTACTACTAAAAATACTAAGAAAAATGTTGTGCAGACAAGGCCATAATTGTATCTTAAGCAACTATCGTTTTATTAGTTCATTTTATTACACCTAAAAATGTAAGCTTGCTTATAATATTTCCGGCGGCAAATTCCATCCATCCGTTTAGACTTAAAGACCATAAAAATAATGATCATATGAACAAACATAGGTAATCACATAAAACATAGGTAATCCTCTTTCGCAGTCGGGTAAATAGTAGTTTCGAATTACCCACCTATAATAAAAAAAAGTTGTGCCAACTATAACGCTGTGTTACACCAATTTAATCTTTTTTCTCATGAAATATATCTCAAACGGAATTTAGTTTTAAAATGCGATGCAAATTTGAACTTTGCCGTTTCGTAATGAATGACTTTTCCGAGAGCAAAACATAGATTGTAATTTGAGGTATGATTGGCCACATCGGCTTGTTTACAAAAGTAGTGAGTACCACCTGGTTATTATTACAATACTGCTTAATTAAATTGTATATCAGGAAATCTAAGAACATGAGTAATTTTTACACTTCATAACACATTTAAACTCTTGTACTTGACTACACCCAAATAAAGTTGTGAGTTTATTTCGAAAGTGATTACTTTGTGACAACGCGGTGAAGATGAAACAAGAGCGAGCGGTGCTTTGACGAGGGAATCCAAGATATATCGTCCAGTTAACGACCATGTGCGAATGGAACTTTATTGTAATTGCCTTTTGTAAGATCGGGCCGGGTCATTACGGACCGTCCCTACAAGCCGACCTCCCGTTTTGCAAAACTTTCCTTGAGTGTGTTCATTTGGTAGCCCGAGACCCTCCCGACGCTTTGAGGTTTAAAATAAATATCTGTCGCCCAACTAGTGCCAAGAAAATAAATCGTGCGCGCCATGTATAGCAATAAACGTGCGATGGAATTTAATTCGCAGCTATGTTATTGAATTCAATCAGCAATTTCGCGCGTGTGTGTGTATCCTATTCATCAGATGAAGAGCACATTAGGGGGTTGAGGCGGCCTCAAAGCCAGAAGACTGATTATGTCTATCCGCAATTTCTCTCCGGCCCTATTCTCGCGAACGAAAACTAGCGAGTTTTACACCGCGCTATTAAGCGGTCGCTTTCACATTTGTCGTTATAATGGAAAATGTGCTACTAATTAATTTAGAGCGAAACTCATTTATGTCGAAATGCGTGTCTATTAAAGCGATGATGGGATGTGCGTTCAGAACGCCTTTCGTTAACACGTATCTGTTTACACGCTTCGCGGTAATTATTTTTCCTGTTGTGGAAATTATACGATGTCCAGTTACAGGCGTTCACCCCATTAAGTAGAGACGAGCTCATTCTCAGTAAGACTAATCAAATAACAGTCTCCCCCGAGCCACCCCACTCCCCGCCACCCGCGGGCAGCGGTCATCTCTTATCGATTGTGGTGGAATTCGTGCACAGAATGCGATATTTCTCAGCGATCGCCACACATTGTAAGATACAAACCAAGTCCGAATATATCGCCTTGATTTTCGGAGATTTTATTGTTATGGAATCTTTACAAATATCTTTATAGTAGTTTATGTTGGTACGCCTCGTAAAGTAGAACTAAAACTGAATGAAGAAAATAAGATAAAAGTTGGCATGTGTAAAGGAACGTTTACGAGAGCGCCGTATCATTTAGCTAGGTTATTTAGCCGACCATGTCGCCTAGCCGACCATGAATTTTGATGTGCTTAGCTTTGCCCAGTTTAGTCGCACTAGATGGCATACTTTACACATTTTATTGAGCGTTTCTAAAACCTAAAGTAGCCTAATGTGATAGTTTAGTCGGTCTTAATGTAATTTTCTAAATTAAACATATTATTTTACATGTCCAAAGTTTTTCGTGTAGTGTATAATTTTAGACCGTTTGAAGCTTTGGTTGCGTTGTTATAACGATTTACTTAGAAGCTAAAATGCTCGCGCTTATACGTTTGACATAAAAGACAGACGTCTATAACATGCTACAGCCAGTAGTAGTCTGTCTATGATCTCAGTAATTCCATCTGAGCATTGAGTGAACATTGCGGCGTCGCTCCGTCGCCGCGCCGCAGCGTCCGGCAGCCGCCCGTTCCGCCATGTAATTCTAATGAGTATTAGTGTCCTCCACCGGTGTCGTCCACTCTGTCGGTTGCACCTCCTATTTCGGCAACGATAATACGATTTTGTAAGTGCGGCTTAAAATGGATGGCCGCTTATGGCTGGATACGGACTCGAAACGATAGAAATGAACAGGCAATGAGAACTCTATTCATGCTAATAGTCGATGGTGCAGGTCTAGAAAAGCTATTTTAAATTCAAGAACAAACTCAATCAGCTTACTTAGCAGTCAAAGTAATTGACGACAACCAGCGAATTTGTTTTAGTCATCATGGCAATACACAATTTGTATACTCTGCGAAGTAATCTTTTTTCTGTACTGATATATATCTAGAGAGTTATGAAAACGTCTATATGCTTTAAAATCACAAGAAACTTTCAATATACTGTTCTTCGTACTAGTTTGGAGAACCTTTAGATTACTGATTAATATTTGCTGTTATTTATTATGTCAAATAAAATAGTGTTGTATTTGTAAAAAAATATGTATGTCAACATTTTACAAAAAACTTACTAATACTATGGATAAACAAGTCCACTTATTGTATATTCGTGTATATTTGTCGAAATTTCAATCAAGTAGTTTGTGCCACTATAAAATGATCTGGCAGCCCTGTGGTACTCTGTATGTGGAATATACAGTATACGTACACTAAGCTCTCCACTGGACTGTGAAAATGATTTTGATTTGACCCTTTGAAGGGTGGCTCTACCGCAAAATTACATTTCCATATGTGGATCTGCCTGCGTCTATTTGACACCCTATAACGTAGCCGTAAGGAGATTAAAGTGAGTAAAGTTTTCATCAGCTTAATTAAAATATTTATACGTAATTATCTACTTCGATTAAGACGGTACCTAATTGTTAATTTTAACAATGTTAAAGCAATGGAATGAAAAACTGCCAAAGGTATATTCTTAATACAGAGAGAGAAAAAAAACCGATAGTTGTTTCTATGATATTTGAAGGTCATATTAAAATTGTCAGTAAATATCTATATAACAGCCGCTTCCTAGTAAGCTGCATGCAAATAAAATCTGTATTTTTCATTGAAATACCGCGCTGTGCCGGAGCGCGGGCGGCGCGAGGGCGTCAAAGCGCGGCTCTTTATCTGCAAATGTGGCGCCCGCGGTAGATAATTTTATTCCGAGAGTATCTCTCTACTGCTGATATATTCAACGGAATATTCCCATAT
Organism: Mellilla xanthometata; assembly: GCA_035578125.1. Taxonomy (NCBI): domain Eukaryota; kingdom Metazoa; phylum Arthropoda; class Insecta; order Lepidoptera; family Geometridae; genus Mellilla; species Mellilla xanthometata. The sequence continues at coordinate 121,912 of JAPUBQ010000041.1, read as the reverse complement.
GTGCGTAATTCTGTGGAATGGCAAAAAAGGTCTGTTTGAGGGGTGAAATATGTAAATTTATTGTCTTGGGCGGCTCTGGGAGCACCCGCGTCATACAGCGACACGTCGGATAAAGGAAATGTTAATGCTCGCCAATTTATGTGCTTTTCTATGATTTTGCTGAATCGAAACCGACGCTCCCCCTTTATAGCTGCGTTTTGAACGGTCCTGTTTAGATCGATGAACCCTCATTTTACCTTTGTTTTCTACTATACTTTAAAGTGTTTCAAAATTTCTTTATATTTAGAGAAACGATACAACGTACGTTACGTGTCTGCACGTTGTGGTGAAAGTTGTAGCTGGGTTTAATTTTTAGTTATCAAATATATTGTTACCTTTACGATGTAATATGTATTGAAATAGTAGTAAATAATCATTTAAATAGTAGTATAAAGCTTAAACTACAGTGTAAACTCCATGTAACGTCAATCGATTTAACGACAAACTCTCTAAAGCGTCGAAATCAATTGGCTTTAGTTGGTTTAGCTTGTATTCCATACAATGATGTATTCTCTCCATTTAACGACCACTCTCTACAACGTCATAAAATGCACAGTCCCTTCAGTGTCGTTGAATAGAGTTTACGGTGTACTTCAATAATTTCACTTTTTTGCAGTTCTACCTAAATATAAAAAAACCAATACATCCTCATCTTAAGTTCTCCCATCTGGACATTCATTATCAAACTTCATCCTCCACTCAAATCTAAATTGCTTTATTATACCGAGTAATAAATCCATACAGCGGACTTGCGAGTTAACATGGCAGATAACCACCCCATCGTTGCGATGCGACTAATTCACAAAGGCCAAATGTGACATAATACCGGCATAATTCAATGTTTTGCTCACCATATTGTATTTTATTTATGAGTTATGCTCTGTTGAATGACACGTTTCTCTTTCTAACATTGAAAAATATCATATTTCCATCCCTGTCTAATTCACGCGAGGGTGTTTCATATCCAGTGCGAACGGATGGTTAAATAGTACGAGTTAACTTGCACCGCATCCGCTACGCGTCATTTGGGGGTGCTGTGGATGGTATAATGCACGAGTATATATAATTATTTTTCTAATGTATGAAAAATTTATTTCAATAATGTCAGTAAAAATTGACAAAAACGCGATACACATTAACATTTTCAAAACCGATACACACATATATTATACTTAACGATACATGACATTTACTTTATAATACACATATTATATTTATGCGTGGCGTGGCGTAAATATATATTTTATATTAATATGCATTTCAATTATTATATTGACTAATAAATGGAACACGAGTACACCAATATACAATGACGACAAAAATACATATCAATATTTTATTATATTATCGAATTTGGACTTCATTGCTATTTTCGTGTCTCACTCTAGCATAAATTCACCATAACAGATATCAACACAAATCCAAAACAGCGTAACTGGAAACCAGATTCTATGGAAGGGTGTCATTTTTCTTTCAAATGACACAAAAACATTTTTCAGATGTGCGCTCATTTAATTTAGGAGGGTCGTCTGTCGATATTTAAATTTTTAAACGTCGCCCAGACTGAGGGGCTGGGACGTTGAACCAATTTGTTTTTACAAATTTGTCTGACTGCATTGTAGCCTGTCAATGATTGGTATGATCGAACTTTTTCTTCCGCGTCGCTTCTTTATTGTAGCTTTAAATTAATTTCTCTGTTTTTACGGCGTGAAAAATGTTGCCATCCAAACCAAACCAAACCATGCCAAACTATTGTCCATCTTAATTTTTGTATTATTTTTTTTGTAATCTTTTGTAATCAAATTCCGCAAAATCTAAATAACTATATTAACATTTATAGTTAAACCATGTACTTTTTATTAGACAGACGTTTATTCCATTAAATCTTAACAAAGAATACACTTGCTACATACTAGCGTTGACGTGACACGGCAACCACATGTCAAAGTTTGTTAATGAAAAAATGAAATTAATAAATCTGACAAAACGCTGCGTTTAGTGGCGTGTGCGCACAGCAGGATGTCATGAGGGGTTGTGTTGTGATGGCTGTTCATTACTATCTGATATTCATTGACTCTTTCATACGCCGAAGCTCACGAACAAAGACTTCTCCACCATGTGAATGTCAAGGAGCTGGATAGCCTCGACATTCATATGGTAAGGAAGCCATATGAATGTCGAGGCTATCCAGCTCCTTGACATTACACATGACATAAGAAGACTAAAGAGGATGAAACCATTCGAATTAGTGTAATGTTGTATTTAATCCGAGGTGAAAATAGAACACTTAAACTAGGTGTACTCGACTTAATAGAGAAATTTAGAAATGTGGTAATGGACACTTTCTGAGAGACTTTACGTAATTACACAGAATAATAACTTGTACGTGATTAGTAGTTTATGTTAAAGTAATATTATATATTATACTATTTATTGGAATAATCTCGCGCGCTACATTAAAAAAAATATTCATATACATTTGGTACAACAGCCAATTAAAAGGTAAAGTTTACTACTAGTATAGATACAAAGACACAAAGACAAAGATAACAGTTTAGTATCTATTAAGATAGAGATATAAGAGCTGGTAGTACCTTTTACCAACTCCGTTGGGGCTCCCGTACAACAAACTTATAATTATTTTTTTTGATCTCAATAACGACAATAAGTAGCTGCGTTGGTTTTTTTTCCCTGATCAAACATATATTTTGTATAAAAAATAAGGTAAGAAATTTTTCTTTTTGCTATTTTTAGGGGTCCGTATCTCACTACCGTGATAGCTATAAAGCTGAAATACTTACCTATTCGTTTGACATGTCAATTTGCTATTCTTAAATCTATAATAAGGCAATAGGAGCACCTACTTAACTTGAAAATTTCAATTATTAATGATAAGCGTTATGTGACACGAACCAATTGCAATGTTGCACCGAATGCACTGGCATCTGCTTCTTTAAATGATTTGCTAAGTTTTCTGTACATATTATTTTTTTATTTAATCTCTCCCGCAATAACCATACAATCTGTGTTGGCGCTCAGTCGATCGCCAGATGCTGATTAGAGCGGTCGTCAAAGCATACGCGCCGCATCCCAGCTACGGCTGGGGTGTAAATGCAAATTGTGGCTTAGCTGTTATGCCGATTGCTATCTGCCGCCGGCGGGTTTACTGCCTCATGATTTATCCTCTAAAACCAGAAATCTGCTAATAGCTATCGATAATATATGACTGGATTTGATTCCTCTGTAATGTCAATTCTGCATTGAAGCGACACGTTGACAACAAATCTAGAGGAGTCAACGTAGATTTTACTTATATTCTAATACATATCAATAGGAACTCACATATACTCTACTGTTTATTGTAATTTCTCAAAGAACCCTTAGAACAAATTCAATTTGACAAAGGTCGATAGTCCCATTTACGCCATTTCACCGGCCATTCCAGTAAGAGTGACGAGGTCCAAAAGATAAGCAAGGAAACCCTTTTCAGGCGACCGCCCCAAAACTCATTTCATGCATCCAACAAAATATCAGCAATGTTTTCGCATAAATAAATAATTAAGGAAGTTGGTAAATAAGCGTGCGGCCTCATTTATTATTCTTTATAAGGAAACAAAGGCGAGGGTTAGCCGTAATAAGGCTCCGCCACCTCGCCGGCTTATCTTTATTGCCTCCAACCCACGTAGAATAATAAATCGTTTTCATCAAAAACAAATACTCGACAGTTTTTGTCGGAGTCGAGCGAACGGGAGGGAGGGTGGCAATTTTCCACCCCCATAATACAATATTTTCCGACATTTTCCACGGGAATACAGCTTCGAATCGCTCGCTCGCAAGCGGCAGGTTCCTTTAATGTGTATTTTTCGTCCAATCAGAGGACGGCGAGAGTCTCGATATTACCTCAACTGTCACATATAAAGTGGAAAATATGGTCGGTGGCGTGGGGTGGGGGAGACGCGCTTGGCAGTCGCCGCGCGTACGGCCGCTCCGGCGCGCCGGAAGAAATGCTCCGAACAGGTTTATAGCTTTTCTTTCAGGTACGGCCGTATCATAACAGGGAATAGCGGCGCGTGATGTGAACCCGTGATAAAATAAACGTCGAGATAGGCTTATGTATTGTACTGTTTATCTTAATAATGGCCGCCGCGAGATTTTCTTCGGGAGAACTTTCGATTAAACTTTTCGGCCTCGTTTTATTTTGTTATTCTTTTAACATTACTCGAAAGGGTTGTTTTTAGAGAATTGTTAGATAAGAAGTTACTTTATGATTGTACTTAAGAAGTGCGATTCGTTTTATGTATATAGATAAGGTTGTTGATGATATGTTACATAAAAAAATAAGTGAATGGCAAATAGTAAATGTAATGAACACAATATATGACAATCACAATACGTCAAGTCTAAGTGACCTATTTATCTAGGAAAACAAGAGATACACTTTCCCAGAATGTATTATACAGGTAGCGCAATAAGCCTAGTCTTAAGTCGCGTCTTACAAATTAACATAACTCAACACCTAAATAAATCGCATTGCGAGTCGTCATTGCGGGTAGACCCCCCAGTGGGGGGAACCCGGGAATTGCCGTCGGATATAAATCGCGATTCATTTCTCATCGTAACTTTTTGTAGGTTCTTATCTGTTAGACTTCACTTTTCATCATCCGAGGGGATTTATGTAATGCCTAGTCATTTCTCGGCGTCGAGACGCGGCTTATCGGCGGAGCGCGACTTCCCTTGATTGATGAGCGCGCAAAAATAAATGTTCAGTTAAATTATTCGATAAGTTGGAAACGGAAGTTAAACGGGAATTATCTTTGTCTTGCCCCCGAAGATTTCACGGTTGTAAGTGTTATGCGCACAGTGATTGATCGATTGCAGCTTTACTTTACACTTGCCTGCGCTCCGCACTCAATGATTTATTGAAGCTAATCTTTGGACATGACATATAGCTAATCATCGTTAGAGAGCTGTTTGGAATCTTATTTCAATGATGAGATAGAAAGGCTTAAGACTGATGAGATAGAGAAGAGAGGCGTGGCGGGTAGGTGCAGTGTTTTACTAGTTTTTGTTACATTGACAGTTTTTTAAATACTATGTATTAATTACTAGCGGCTTTCCCCGCATTACAATACAAATCTATTAATACAGACACTATATATCTATATCTATACTATATCTATGTTACATAGCTTGTTGGACGAAGACAGCACGACAACAGTGTATTATAATGTTCCAAGCTGTTGAAAACACCATCTTTGAATTTTCAAATGAACCGTTTGTAATGGATTTGGTATGATTGTTTTACAAAGTAGCCAACGTTTGTTTAGAAATCTTATTTTTTACGTCATATGGGCTTGCGCTTGATCAAAATGTATCTGATGGTAAGCGATATTATGATATAAGGTGAAGTGCACTTACCCAAAAAAAAAAACCGGCACACTCTTACTTTATGAATAGTGATAAATTTTATGACAAGTATTTATATTAAAAAATAAGTAAACACTTGGCAAAAAGTTTTGTGGTGTCGGCCATTTTGGATTTAAAGTTTACATACAAGTCCTCTTATTTGATAAACAAAGTTACACATGTTTTATAGGAATGTTATGTAATCGTAGATATGTACCTACAGGGCAAATCAAATATTAGTAAAGTCTGGAGGCGAGCGAGTTTAATGATTATTATACATTAAGCTTTCATTCCGTTCGAATGTTCCACCTCAAATTGCTAATATTTAACTCTCTAGAGCCCTGTAATAAACGCATGCCAAATTAATCTACTTCGCCACAAGAAAAGGAAGCAATAACCGACGATACAAAATTAGGCATGAAAGCTAATGCCATAATTGGGGGCAATCAGCGCCCCTCCCTATGATTTATTGAGCTTCCGCCCCCGACAGTGCCTGTTTCTTGCCAACATTCGTTTATTGCTCTGGCGATTGGTTACATTTGTAGCCTTGATGAAAATTCGTGCATTAAATAAAGCTTCGAAGCAGAATTTTCATAGTACTTGGCGAGTATAATTCCGTCGCTGGACGTACACGACTGTCAATCCAGTCTCCCCAGCTGGTATGTAGTTCTGCAGCAATGACTTACATTACACATAAAAGTTTATTTTTTCTTGGATGGCTTTGGTGTCGAGAGTTTTCAAGGCACCCGATCGCCTTTGACTTGGCTTAAAAACTGCTTAAACTTACAATTTAACGTCCCATGGTAGCACCCAGACGAAAATGCCACTTTTTAAAAGACAGTTTTGTGCATGGTACCCATGCAAAAAATGTCCGCATCGACCGTTGCTTGACCACGTTGATCTCGTGCTACAATAAAGGTAAAACCATAATAAAGACAAAACAACACGACAGAAAACTCACTCATATCTTAAGGATCAGCATAATCATTTTGATGGATTTATAGCTTATAGCATTCTTCTTGCGAGCTTAGACTCTAAATCCCAGAAGTGCTAACGTATAGTGGGTAGATAATGCTATAGTAACTACGAGTGAAAGATTAGCTAAATGTTGTATGGCGAAACGATTAACTTACTTTATATTATACAAGCTTTCTACAGCCAGGTATAAAATATTCAAGTTGACGTCATTTATTTATTTAGTAATTGAAGATCCCCCGAAAGCAAAAAGATTCGTAGGAAGTTGTTCAAACGGAAATGTACGAGCTGAATTTAAGAAAAACAAACGGTGATTGCGATTTGATTACTTGGAAATGCTGTAACGTTGCTCTACTGTCAATCTTGTGGTCTGAGCGCAATTTGTTCGTTTCTTTGCGCTGATTTCACAGCAAAATTTCCAGAAAAATACACAGGGTTTTTTTAATGAAGCTCAAAAAGTATGGGTTCCTTCGGTTAAGTCTACTTTAACTTGGCACTTTTCTATCACTATAGAAATAACAAATCTATAATTATAACACTTTAAAGTTGGTGTACCAAATTCATAGGTGTAGCAAATAGGCATACATTAAATAACCTGCAAATAGCCTCGAGGATGAGGTAAATTGTACAAAACAAATAGAAAACAATATTCCCAACGGTTTGCTCCTAAAGCGTAAGGTGAGTGAATAATTGTCGAAACTGTGTTCCGGGTTCTTAAATTGCATGCGGGACTGCAGTCTGTCCACTTAAAAAGAGCATTGCGGCTAATCTCCAGCGACACATGTACAAACAAAGTTTAATTGTGAGCGGCGCGGCGCCCGCCCCGGGCAAAACCGATTACAGTCTTAGAGCGGCCTCACCTTCGATTCCACCACCCGTCCCACCCACACATATTCAATTCCAATCAATCCGAGCCACATATTTATATGTAGAAGCGAAGCGCATGTTTTTATTGCGGCCTGCATCGGATGACGGCCGCAAACATTGCGTCCGCCTCCCTCGCTGAAAAAAGCTTTTATTTTTAATTTCGATTTTGATTTTTTCCGAGCGCACCGTGTCGTTCCACTTTTATTTTGTTTCATTTCATAGCGCGGGGTGGGCGCGCGACAGATCGGAATTCCGGATATGTACAATTTAAAATCGTGTAAGTACGGTCAGCGTGCGGTGGGCGAGCTCGGCCGCGCCAGCCTGCAGCGGCGGAGCTCGCGATCTCGCTACACTGACGCCTGACGGTTTGTTTTCTTTGCTTTTTTACGGATTCTATTTTCATTTGAATGCATTTGAATTTCCGCCGCCAATATCGGCTAACTAAACACGATTAATGCGGAGCGGAGATGGACAGGCGGGGGAGCCGTGACGCTGTCGGGGTTTTGTCGTTTTATATTAGAAGCCAGCTAATTTATTGCAAACTGCGCTACGGGAATCCTCTTAAACATCGAAGGCGAGTCGGTATTACTAACATTATTTACACGGCTACGATTCAGAATATTAATGAATAAGTAAAGGATCTCCTCCCAACGTCTGTAGACTACATAACTTATTACCTGAAATGTTTTCTCAAGTCGAGTCAAGTCAGAACTCAAGGTATTACTCGAGAGAAGCTTTCTCTTGTCTAGAACACTTCGAAATGTTTACTCTGTCATAATTCAATATGACGCGTTTAAATAATTATGTCATAAGGTGGTTATTCATATTATATTAAGTAAGGCGATCGGACGCGATCACCGAGGTTAAGCAATCGATGAAATGAAATAGGTCGATGCGGATAGTCTTTGGATGGGTGACCATGTACAAGATTAAAAAAATCGCATTTTCGTGTGGCCGCTACAGTAGGTCGGACGAAATGTTAAATTGTATGTCGCGGCTGGTCTTAGTACAAGTAGCCGATAAGACAAGTCAGCGGCCTTCGATCGGCTTGAAAACTTGACACTAGAGCTTGGCCACTTAGCTAATCGAAGAAGAAGATTGCCCGTTCATTTTTTGTAGAATAATGTCTTTTTGTAGTTCTTTCTACAGATCTTTTTTTTTAATCGGCATCCATTTATGATATCCATTTATAAATTACATGTTGGTAAGTATGCACATCCAAACAATGTGTTCTGATAAGGAACAACGTAACGAGGCGACCGGCGAGCGGCCGCCGCCGACGGATCGATCACGGTCCGATATTGAGGAACTTATCCGCAACAGGCCCCTTGATTAAAAGTATGCAAATTTTATTACATCCACCGGGTGCTCGCCTCCTCTCTATTGGGATCAAATAAATTTCTATAATGTAAATAATTGTCCTCAACACCGGCAACTTTCACGGTCGACAGAGATTTAATCTGTTGAGATTTAGGGATACTATTAACGCTGCGCTATTTTATATGGTGTTTAGGCATTGAGCTCTTTTCTCATGTGGCATGTGGGGGTCTTGAACTAGTCAATTATTGAGGTAAATACGTTATTTTCAAAGTGATTACTCTAAGATTTACTAAACTTATTCTCAGGCTTTTATGAAGACCTAAAACTACAGGGACAGTTTGTAAAAGAGTTTTTGTTGTACCAAATTTATTATACCAAAATTGACACTATTATCCATTATGTATCACGTAGCATCTACCCCTGGGTAGGTGCTCCGTCCAATCCGCATTTGTAATAAATAATTCCTGAACAACATTGGGGTTTTGTTTTTGTCAAATTGTAATTTATCGGTCGGCGGTCTCGACTAGGATATTGCTGCCTGGCCCCGCCTACTCCGATCCACTACTCAGATGAAAATTTTATATCACCCTGTCGTTACGTCACGTCATTCCGTTTTTTTTCTTCGGCTAAGCGACCTTTTGATTAAATTAAGGGGGAATTTTTACTTGATGGATAGGTTGACACAGCGTTTTAAAGAACAACGCCGGAATTTATATTAGCTATAAGTGATTGAGCGTAAATTTAGCAATGGTATAATTTATACAGTTAATAAATATCGGCTTTGACCTCGGCTCGATCAATCAGGCGGGGAATCTGCTGTTTGAATATCGTTGGTTTTATTTTATGAGCGACGACGGATATAATTTGCTACTAACTACTTATGGAACGCGGCTAATGCGAAGTTTAATAGTGGAATATTGAGTAAAGTTGTCTTCCCACTACCCCGTGGCGTAGGTACGTCTTGTACGCGCAAAATTATTTTTGTGTACAAATTTAGGTTCGTAAGGGCTTTTTCCCTATTTTTCTACATATTATCTTACTTCGTGGTTAATTTTGTTTATTTTGTGTTGTATTGTACCAAATGATACAAGCTATCCACATGTTGCATTATCGCCGATCATTGTTGTTTATAATAGATAGGCAGCTTCCCTTACACCCAAAATATTTGGATCTGTCCGGGGTCACAACCCCTATAGCACCCCTGCCCTGCACTAGTGTGAAAATGCACCCCAAATAATCATTTGCATTTTTTGTCACGCATTTCTCTAACAATAAACCTTTCATACAGTAATTTGTTTTTAGATTTAGCTTCTTGTTCACTTAAGTGCTTTCAGCTATTAATTTTTGGCAAATGTACACACTATTATTATTCATTTTCTATAAAATATAACGGGCTAGTTTTTTATTAGTAGATATTTGTAAGCAGACTCATGTTGTTTTTTTTTCTAAGAGTCAAGCGTTTACGTCCGTACAAAGAATTGAACTATAAACGTATTGTGTCAACAACGACGTTATATTTTTACTGGAAGTGACCCACGGGTCAGTACTCCGCTGATAAGCAGTAAATTGCTTTTCTTTCCATTTCTTAAATAACCAACCTCACCCCCTGCTGAACGCTCCCCGCCCCTCCCACCCGCCCCCGCGAGGTGCGCTCACATCTCACAATATTCTTTTACAACTCCAAGCAGAAGTTTAATTACAAACCTGCTCAAAAGGGAGAAGTCGCGTTATGTTCTAATTATTGTAGCAACAATAAAAATACGCAAACGAGTGTATTATACAATTAGACACTCTCCCTGATCGTTAAAAGGGAAATTTAAATGGAATTTTTATGTCCAGCAATTAAGGATAACGTCGGCGTACTAGACATTTTTGTAATTACAAAAATAAGATTCTTGAAATGTAGCGTGAAAAAGAATTAGGGTAAAATTCGCGGAAAATACTTTGGACGCTGACTCGACAGACCGGATAGCTAAGCAATACTTAAAGTTGTCAGGTATTTTATGTTAATGACGCTATAAAATGTCACAGTCGTCTTCTGCCTTGCATTCCTATTAACAATGCATGTATTTAAGTAAGTACAATTTAATGAACTCGCTTACTAATTAACTTTATAAATACTTGTTAAAAATAACATCCAATATATATTACCCATTCATTAACTCTTTTTCTTTTCAAGTATTGTACACAATTTTTTGTAAGCAAATTAATAAAGGTAATTATGATATGAAAGATACGACCGCTTTTGCACCGGCATAAAAATAAATATGTACTTAATTTTAAACACGGCACTGGTGTCAGCGTTTGTATTCAAAATTGGTTCCTTGATATATATGTACAGGTGTGTGTATGTGAGAGTATGTTCGGCTAGGGCCAGCGTGCCTACATGAAGATGGAAAACGGTTAAGAAGCCCGAGGGAGCCGCGGATTTATCGCGCGCGCCGCCGCCGCGCCTGCCCGGCCGCGCCCGCGCTGATTTATACAGCGCAATCTCGCAAAACTTACTTCACATTTAAATTTCCAAACTGTCTAAGCTGCTCTTAACGTCGACCATATTATCTCATTCGATCGCCTATAAATTTTATGAGCTGACTCGCCTTTGTCGCTTTCTAGCATTGATGTGAATTAATAGTCCGGAGGGACCGTGTGCTTTTGTTTTTATGGCGGTTTTTCAATTTCCAGAGGATAAATGATTCTTTACAAATTATATAAATAATCTTTACTCTTTTATATAGTCAAAGTTACTATAGACCAACAAAAGTTTTCTCATAACAGTTTCGAGTGTCAAGTATCTTACTGTTATTTTTGCTGGGATTTACGAAATGAGCAGACTCCCGATGCCTGTTATGAATATATTATTCGAATTTGGAATTCTGAGAGTGGCACTGATGTTTGTTGAAGTGTCTCAAGCAAACATTGAGGTCGGTACCACGAAACTTTGTCGCGAGGTTGTCGCCGCAGCTTGACTCCGCGAGCGAACATTCCTAGCGATAACACCCCTTGATTAAATCTTGGTGACAATCTTGGTACGGAGTCCGTCGGCGTAACCCCTCCCATAATTTAGTTTGAAACTTTTTAATTAGCTTTATATTTGTGTTTGCGGATTGAGACCTTGCCTTCAGTTAGTCATTCTGAGTGCGGTGCAAAATTTATATTAATAATAATGTCTTCTGATGACTTTGATGTCTTAATTATGCTTATTTACATTAACTATTTATAATTCTATCAAGGACAGGGATTTGCTTTCAATTATGTCAACTCAGCATCAAATTAATTTGCTAATTTGCTAATTGCGCAGATTCCGTAATTTCGAATCAATTTTGACGAAATTTGGTACACAGGTATTCTTCAATGAAAGTAAGTATACTTCTCAATAGTTTATTTTGTCATCGGTGACTTTTGATTGTTTCCTACAAAAAGGAGGAAGTTAGCTGCAGTGCTATTTAGGTACTGGTTGATTTTAATTATGTTTACCAGAGAAGAAAGAAGAGTTTGCAAAGTTGAGATATTAATATCATAAAGGTTCGATATAAACTAAAATCGTGTTTACTATTCGGAAATCTACTAATTTATGTACCAGTTGTATATATTACCCAGGACAAGGATGTTACTATCCTCACTAATTTATAGGTACCTTTGGATGGCTTCTAATGTCAGCAATGATGTTTAGTTTGTAGAGTTCAGGTCAGACAGTGAAGTATAAATTTTTAGGCATTTTGTTTAAACGACACTCATTTCAAGATCGATCTACTTTTACCAATACTTTAATCGTGATAGTTCTCAGTGTTTGACACAGATGGCGCTCGTATTCAATATCAATGTATGGTGTGCTTACGTGTGACACAGATGGTGCTGCCATCTTGCGAAGCAATATCAAACATAAGCCTAAAGCTAGGCTTGTGTATGAAGATGTTTATTTAGCCTTTGAGTGGCTTGAAAACCGTCGACACCAGCCTGTCATTACCGTAAACGACCAAGACGACGACGAAGAAATCATTCACGTAAAATATTTTTTTGTGCGAATTTCTAAAAGTCGTAGAAAAAATATTCGTCTAGATGTATCTACTTAAGCCACTCCTAAAGGTTTTGCGTTAGTTACTAAAAATCCTGTAAATTATTCTAGAATATATATTAGTCATGTTCTAACATAAGGGAATAAATAGTTGCCTATTCGTCAACAACATCTTTGATACCTTTTTTTTCGGGACGTGGGTAGTCCACCCAAACATCAGGCTCCTGTTGTTTTATAATTTAAAAATATATATATCGCGTTTTTCAAAGTAATTAATATGTCAAATTAATAATTAGTGTTTAAATACCTGCCTTTGCATATTTCCTTACCAGTGTCTGGCAATTCTATTGTGTTTTAACTCCAACTATATTTTCACTGTACAATCACAACAACTAGTGCACTATGGAGGTAGTTTTGGAAGGTCAGAAGCGGCTTCAAGAACTGTTTGTGAAGAGTATGGATGACTTCCAGGCGAGATTGCAAGAGTCATCTGCTTCCTCCACTCCGGACAGAAAGGCAAAACTGGCGGATGAGTTTGCTGAGTTCCGTACTTTTATGCTTACCGCAGTCAAGAGCCTACAAGAGCAAATCCATTTCCTAGCCAAGCAGTGTGATGCCCTTGAGATGCGTTCTCGTCGCAAGATTTTATTAATTCATGGAGTTCCAGAAGCTAAGGATCAGGACACAGCACTATGTGTGGTAAATTTTGTGACGAAGCAACTTAAAGTATGTAATTTCACCACTAATAACATCAGTCGCTGTCATAGAATGGGTCGCACATCTGCCACAGACAAACCTAGGCCCATTCTGCTTAAAGTGGTTGATGTGGCCTTGAAGCAGAAGTTATGGCTCGCGAAGTCTGCACTGAAAGGCACTGGCGTAACAATATCGGAGTTTCTAACAAAACCTCGGCACGACGCCTTTATGGCCGCCCGCCAGCGCTTCGGCATAAACAAGTGTTGGACTAGGGATGGTTTTGTCTTCGTATTGGCATCGGATAACAAGCGTCATCGTGTTTCATGCGTCGCTGAGCTGGATGAAATTGAGCCGCCGGAGGTTATAGGTGTTGCGATGGCCCTGAAGACAGCGCCTTCGAAGAGCAAACCAGGCAAGGACGTGAAGTCTAAGGATTCCAAACGTAAACAAATGTCGTCCAAGTGATTTGCTTTGTTTAGGTAGCTTGTTTCTCACGTCTAACATCTTTGCATTCCAACTTTCTTTGTTATCAATTGATGATAAGATATGTTTTCATATTTTTTCTTTGTTTACCTGTCATTCATTAGCTGCTGACATTATAACAAACTGTCAGTTAGTTGCTTTGAACGATTAACTTATTTAGCTTATTTGTTATTTTTTTTTTTTTCTGAATTATGTACGATCTTTTATTAAGCGTTTTGTTTGTCGTTCAGTATTAAATATATTTATGTGACATAATGGTTCACTATAGTTGAAGTAGTTGCTGTGTAGTACTTTTAAGAGCTAGGTTAATTTTTAGTTATTTTATCTTCCAGTTGCAACTGGCGGGTGGATTGAGCTTATTAAACCTCAATCTTACTTGTTAATTTTGAATATATTTTATATATATATTTACTTATTTATTTTATACTTATTTTTTAATATATATAATATTTAATAATAATACCAACTTATTAATGCTTGATATTTTTAATAGTAGTGGCAGTGAATTTTTCACAGCCTCTTCTTCAGTATCTTCTGTTTGCAGTGAAGATAGTTTTAATAGTGTTCTTTCCTTGTCTGAGTTTCTTGAGAGAAGTCTTTCTGATGTACCGAAAAATTTCAATGTTGCCCACATTAACGCGCAAAGTATTCCGGCTAGCTATCCAGATATGTTGGCGTCTCTTGATCAAAAGAATCTACACGCTATAATAGTCTCCGAGACATGGCTTCGTCCATGCCTTCCCAATACATCTTATTCACTTCCTGGATTTATCCTTATTCGCAATGATCGTGTCGCACGCACAGGTGGCGGTGTAGCCATATACCTAAAAGCAAATATACCTTATTCTATTATTAGTCTGTCGTGCCAACCGCCTCCTGTGAATGCCGGCGAACACCTTTTCATTGAAATCCTGCTTTCCAACTCTAAAATTCTTCTGGGAGCCTATTATAGCCATTCTTCTAGCGTAGACTATTTTTCTTCTTTCGAAAGTGTTCTCTGCAATATTTGTCCCTCTTACAGTCATACCATTATTATGGGTGACTTTAATACTTGCCTCCTCAAACGTGATTATCGCTCTTCAAGGTTGGAGACAGTTGTTAATTCAGCCAACATGCATATTCTCCCTCTCAGTGCTACTCACCATTTTCCTAATTGTACTCCCTCACTTCTTGACCTAATGATGGTGAGCTCTCTTGACCATGTTGTTAAACATGGTCAATATAATACTAATGATTTTTCTTATCATGATTTAATATTTCTTTCCTATAAGGTACGTCCTCCAAAACCTAAGCCTCAAATCATTCTGCAGCGCAACTTTGGTGGCATGGATCAACAAGCACTATTAAATGACGCTTGTAATATAGACTGGTCTCCTGTTGTCAACGCTGAATCCATCGATGACCAAGTTAACATTTTTAATTCATTTATTATTAATCTGTATTGTACAGGACGACCGATAGTTTTTAAGCGCGTAATAATTTTAAGTAGTCTTTTTGTATCAGAAATATTTTTATATAATAGAATGTTAATTATGTAGTAAATAAATAATAATTTAGGTAGGATTTAATAAAGGAAAATAATAGAAATTGAGAAAAATAGGTAGGTGCTCACCCTACAGTAAAGATAGAGTTTAGGTCAGTACCCTGTTAGAAAGAGAGATTAGAAAGAGATAGCATAATAGAGGGCTCTGATTGGACGAATTAAATAGATTCTAATTGGTGTTCATTTGCAAGTCCAATCAGAGCTCAGACGAAATTTGTATAAATTGAGGGCTGGGATCCTGAACAGTTACAGTTCGTTCCAGTACCTCAAGCCCTCAAGAAGACTCCAATAAGACTCCCATAAGAAAAAGGAAGAATAAAGACTGGCTGGCCTAAGAAGACTGGTGTTTCCCTTCACAACCCTGCGCATCCCCCCTCGAGTTGCGGTGCAGTCACACACGAAAGTCCCCGCCCCCGCTCCCCGCTCGTTGAAATTGCGTAGGAGCGCGGACGGCCCGGCTGTACCGCACATTTTGGTCCTTCGGGCGCCGGATACTGGGGGTCATCAGTCATCAGTCGTTGGTCATCGAGCCAGTCATCAGTGAAGTCAGCGACGTCAACATGCCAGTGACGCGCTCAACGGGAAAAGGAAAGAAGATCGCGACGGAGCTTCAACAGTCATCATCGTCGGGTGCTACGACAACGTCAGCCGTCACGGGCCAGTCCATCTGTACGGCACACACCGGCATCACCTACGGCACCACGACCACGGGCACCGCCGCCGCCATTGAAGCATAC
The DNA here is from genome assembly GCA_035578125.1 of Mellilla xanthometata. Taxonomy (NCBI): domain Eukaryota; kingdom Metazoa; phylum Arthropoda; class Insecta; order Lepidoptera; family Geometridae; genus Mellilla; species Mellilla xanthometata. Next base: position 105,834 of record JAPUBQ010000041.1, on the reverse strand, counting down.
GAAGCCGAAGATATTATGGAATCCAGGAGAAATGAACCTGAGGTGCTGGAACGAGCCTTGTCACCCGAACCGCCAGAACCGCCAGCTCCTATAGTTATAGAAGGCGGGAATGCACAACCGTTGGTGCATGGAGCAGAAAAGAAACAGAATAGCAAGCCAGTCAAGTCAACGTCATCGAAGTCATCGAAGACATACAAGAGACTAAAGGCCAAGGAGGAGGTAGCACGCCTCAAGCTGGAGCTAGCTGCAGCACGACTTGCCGTACTTGAAGCGGACTCCGACACGGACGACGATGGATCCGAGTTTTCGAAAATGGAATCGACACAACGTGTCGACGCTTGGTTCAGAGAGAAGAAAGGACCCACAACGCTGGCCGAAAGTGATGAACATCAGCAACAGAAGACTGCTGAAAATAATATACCAGTGATTGTGGACAGTTTGAAACCAAGTGTATGTGAAATAGTGAAAAGGAGCCCACAGACGTCGGAAGAACATAGTGCAAAGCAACAAGTGATTGAACAGCCAGATTTTGCGAAGTTTACTGAAGCGATAACACTCGCCGTGAGGTCTTCGAGACCGAAAATGATGGAACTGCCTTTCTTCAATGGAGCACACCAGGAGTGGCTCAACTTTAGTGCAGCATACAAAGAAACGGAGCAGCTGTTCTCGAAAGCGGAGAATCTGAACAGACTTCGAAAACATTTGAAAGGAAAAGCCAAAGAAGCTGTTGAGAGTCAACTGATCAGCAACACGGATCCAGCTGAAGTTCTGGAACACCTGGAAAGGAGATTTGGAAGACCCGATGTGATAGCGCGGATGGAGATCAACGCGCTGAAAACGCTGCCGCGCCTCACCGAGTCTCCAAAGGATATTTGTGTTTATTATAGCAAGATTGCTAATTCAGTGACAACATTGAAGACATTGAACTGTGTGTATCATCTGTACAACGTGGAAGTTTCTCAAGCTTTAATTGACAAGATGACACCGACAATGCGCTTCCGGTTCTTCGATTTTGCCGCCACTCTCCCTAAGGATGAACCCAAGCTGCTGACAATAGAGAAGTTCTTCAAGAGAGAAGCAGAATTGTGCGGACCATACGCAGAACCGGAACAAGTGAAAGTGGAAACAGTGCAACAAACGAGACGACCTCAGAGACTGTATAGTGTGAACGATATAAATGGACTGTCTAGAACAATAGTGAAGTGTTTATTATGTGAAAGTGATCACACTATTGAAAAGTGTTCAAAGTTTAAGGACTGTGACACAAGTGAAAGGTGGGACATTGCTAAGCAAAAGAAGTTGTGTTTCCGATGCTTACGTTTTAGAAATAAAACACACTCGTGTCGTCAACAATCGTGCGGTATCAACGGATGCAAGTTCTACCACAACAGAATGTTGCATCATCATAAAGCACAGAAGAAAGAAGAAAGTGAAGATAAGGAACAACCCGAGGTCATCAACTCAGCGTGGACTTCGAGGAAGCAGTCTTATCTGAAGATAGTGCCAGTGACAGTGAAGGGCCCAATAGACACTGTGAAAACTTACGCGCTCCTCGACGACGGTTCAACAGTGACACTCATCGATGAGAAAATAGCGAATAAAATCGGAGCGCCGGGACCCATAGAACCACTGAAGATAGAGTCAATCAACGCATTGAAAACTGCACATTCTAACTCAAGAAGAGTGGATGTCACCCTGAAAGGAGCCAATAACAACGTACAGAGGATTCAAGCAAGAACAGTGAAGAATCTTCAAGTAACAGCACAACAAGTTTCATCAGAGCACATTGGAGAATGTAAACATCTACGATCCATCACCAAGTTCATCACCTACGAACACGCGAAGCCAGGAATACTCATCGGGCAAGACAACTGGCATCTCCTCGTCACCAAAGGACTTCGAAGAGGACCACGAGACCAACCAGTGGCTTCACTCACTCCGCTGGGATGGGTACTTCACGGAAGCCAGACCCGATCGACAGGAAATAGCGACTTCGTCAACCATCTTATAGAAGAACAAATAGAGGAAAACATGGATGAACTAATGAAGAAGTATTTCACAATGGACGCGCTCTGCATCAACCCACAGAAACCGAAATCGGATCCAGAGGAACAAGCACTACGTATTCTAGAAAGGCATACAGTCCACATCGATAACTCAAGATACGAAACTGCTCTACTTTGGAGAACAGAGGATGCAGTGCTCCCCGACAACTACGAGAACTCATTGAAAAGGCTCCACGGAATAGAAAAGAAACTCGACAAAGATCCACTTCTTAAGCAAAAATACACAGAACAAATGGAAGATCTTGTGAAGAAAGGATACGCAGAACCAGCACCAGAAAGGAAAACGGAAAATAGAACATGGTATCTGCCACATTTTGGAGTTGTGAATCCATTGAAACCGGAGAAGCTACGTGTTGTCCACGACGCCGCAGCTAAAACGAAAGGAACTTCACTCAACGACATGCTGCACAAAGGTCCAGATCTATTGGAGTCGCTGCCGGGAGTCGTCATGCGGTTTAGACAACATCAGATAGCGGTGACAGCAGACATCAAGGAAATGTTTATGCGAGTGAAGCTACGAGAGGAAGATAGAGATGCACTTCGATACCTCTGGAGAGGCAGTAGGAGAGATGATCAGCCACCAGAAGAATACAGAATGACATCATTGATATTCGGCGCTTCATGTTCACCAGCAACAGCCATTTATGTGAAGAACTTGAACGCAAAGAAATATGAAGAGGCATATCCAGATGCAACGAAAGCGATAGTGAAGAAGCATTATGTCGACGATTATTTGGACAGCTTCAAGAGTTTGGAAGAGGCAATTAAGATTACAGAAGAAGTCAGAGACATACAGAAGAAAGCCAACTTCGAACTCAAACAATGGAAATCGAATTCTACGAAACTTCTAGAAGCCATAGGAGAAACTGAAAATAGAGAAGGCATAGAACTCTACAAGTCAGAAGATAGAATGGAAAGAGTACTTGGACTCATATGGAAGCCAGAGAAGGACGAGTTCACCTTCAACCTCGACTTGACAAGAATCCCACCGACACTTATTGAAGGAAAGAAGCCAACCAAGAGAGAAGCTTTGAAGATAGTCATGTCACTCTTCGATCCATTGGGCTTCGCATCACCAGTCACCATCAGAGCAAAGCAGATTCTACAAGAAGTCTGGCGACGTGGGACATCTTGGGACAGCGAGATAGATGAAGATCTAGCAGTACAATGGCGAAACTGGATAATAGAATTGAAGAATTTGACAAATGTGGCGATAACAAGATGTTATTTGAACTACAGCGACGCCACATCTCTACAGCTACATGTTTTCACCGACGCAAGTGAAGCAGCCTACTCAGCAGTCTTGTTCTGGAGATCGACTGCACCGAATGGAGACATCAGCGTGTCACTCATCATAGCGAAGGCGAAAGTTGCACCATTGAAGCTCACATCGATTCCGAGACTGGAACTTCAAGCCGCAGTAATGGGGACACGACTGGCAGAAACAGTTATCCGAGAACACGAAAGGAAGCCAGATACGAAGATTTTCTGGACAGACAGCAAGACAGCTTTAACATGGATCAAGACAGGATCACGATCGTATAAACCATATGTTGCTCATCGACTTGCTGCGATTGAAGAAACAACGAAAGTGCAAGAGTGGCGATGGGTACCGACGAAACTCAACATCGCGGACGACGCCACGAGAGATGTACCAATCAACTTCGACAGGAATCATCGATGGTACAAAGGCCCAGAATTTCTGTATCAAGGAGAAGACTTCTGGCCGAAAGAGAGAGAAACAAGGACATCAGCAGAACCGACGGGGGAAGAAAGAGTTAACCATGTGACTGAAGATGAAGAATCATCATTATCGTCGGACGTTTCCCGATTCTCCAGATGGGAAAGACTCTGCCGATCAACAGCGAGAATTCTACAGTTCATTCAACTATGTCGTACAACCAAGGAAAACGTAAATTACAAAAGGACGTTGAAGAACAAAGAAAAGGATCCAGATTGGAGAAAAATGAAAACAAAGAAAGGCACAACGAAACCTCTTCAACAATTTAAGAAAGAAGAAAGGAAATTTTTGACACTACCAGCTGAACTCTTGATAAAAGCAGAAGAGCTTTTAATGAAATCGTCACAACAGGAAGCCTTCAAACAAGAAATTGAAGATTTTAAGAAACAGAAGACGGTCAGCAAGGATAGCAGATTGAACCAACTCAGCGTCAAAATAGAAGATGGAATCGTCAGATTGAGAAGTCGCATAGAAGCAGCAGAACAGATCTCAGAAAGAGTGAAGACACCAATGATATTGGACGGAAGTCACACTACAGTCAAACTTTGGATAGAAAATGTACATAGAAGACTTCATCATGCAGGAGTAGAAACCACAGTCAACGAGTGTCGTCAACAATATTGGATACTTCGGTTGCGACCAACGACGCGTACAATTTTAAAGAGATGTCTACACTGCAGATTGAAGACCTTAACTCCGTCATATCCGAGAACAGGTGATCTACCATCATGTCGTCTAGCTCACCATCAAAGGCCATTCACATACACTGGAGTGGATTACTTTGGACCATTGACAATAACAGTTGGAAGAGCACATCAGAAAAGGTATGTCGCAATCTTCACATGTCTGACAACGAGAGGAATCCACCTGGAGGTGGCGGGATCATTGAGCAGCAGCTCTGCCATCATGGCACTCAGAAGAATGATAGCGAGAAGAGGATGTCCCACAGAAATATGGTCAGACAACGGAACAAACTTGAAAGCAGCTGATCGGGAACTTCGAGAAACAGTGGAAGCGGAAACAGCGGAGGAAGCATCAAGGAGAAGAATCTCATGGCGCTTCATACCCCCCGGAGCACCGTTCATGGGAGGAGCATGGGAGCGAATGGTCAGGTCAGTCAAGACAGCACTCTCAGCGACGCTACACGAGAAGTACCCGACAGAAGAAGTCCTCAGCACACTACTGGCAGAAGTGGAGTACACCGTCAACAGCAGGCCACTAACGCACGTATCAGTCGACGCGCAAGATCCAGAAGCCCTGACTCCAAACCACTTCTTACTGGGAGGACCTGGAAGAGTACCAACGCCTGGGAAATTCAATGAAAGAGACACAGTCACGATGTCCAGCTGGCGAGCCTCACAGAAACTGACAGAAGATTTCTGGGACCGATGGATGAAAGAGTACCTCCCGACACTTCAAGAACGGCGGGAGCCCCATGGTAAAGGGCCCGAACTCAAAACGGGTGACCTAGTTCTGATCATCGACCCGAACCTGCCCAGAAACACATGGCTACGAGGAAAAGTCATCGCAACATTCCCTGGACCAGACGACATCGTGAGGACAGCCGACATTCAGACGCAGCATGGCATTCTACGTCGGCCTACAAGGAAACTAGTCATCCTACCAATAGAAGACAACAGCGAGCTTACGGCGGTCGACGGCGAGGTTCCGGTGACAAGGGACAACGGCAGCCCTGCAACGTCGAGCCACAGCGTCGTTCCCGTACCGAGGAGTGCGGCGAGACCACACGGCGGGAGAGATGTACAGGACGACCGATAGTTTTTAAGCGCGTAATAATTTTAAGTAGTCTTTTTGTATCAGAAATATTTTTATATAATAGAATGTTAATTATGTAGTAAATAAATAATAATTTAGGTAGGATTTAATAAAGGAAAATAATAGAAATTGAGAAAAATAGGTAGGTGCTCACCCTACAGTAAAGATAGAGTTTAGGTCAGTACCCTGTTAGAAAGAGAGATTAGAAAGAGATAGCATAATAGAGGGCTCTGATTGGACGAATTAAATAGATTCTAATTGGTGTTCATTTGCAAGTCCAATCAGAGCTCAGACGAAATTTGTATAAATTGAGGGCTGGGATCCTGAACAGTTACAGTTCGTTCCAGTACCTCAAGCCCTCAAGAAGACTCCAATAAGACTCCCATAAGAAAAAGGAAGAATAAAGACTGGCTGGCCTAAGAAGACTGGTGTTTCCCTTCACAACCCTGCGCATCCCCCCTCGAGTTGCGGTGCAGTCACACACGAAAGTCCCCGCCCCCGCTCCCCGCTCGTTGAAATTGCGTAGGAGCGCGGACGGCCCGGCTGTACCGCACATGTATGATAAACATGCTCCTTTTCGTGCCATCAAAATAAAACAATTACCTGCTCCTTGGCTCACCGCTGATATCAGAGTTTTGATGCACAAAAAAGCTGTAGCTAAAACCCGGTATAAGATGCGATCTACTGAGATTAATCGTGTTAAATATGTTCAGGCTCGAAATCGCTGCAATATGGTGTGTAGGGATGCCATGCGCCGTCATGTCCATACTTCCGTTAAGGACAAAGATCCAGCTAAAGTCTGGAAGTTCCTGAAGTCATTGGGAATTGGCAAATCTAGTCAAAATACTGAATCCTGTAGTCTTGATATAGATTCTTTGAATACTCATTTTTCTTCTTCATCCACTATGTCTGATGATGATAAATTAGCCTCAATCAATTATCTTTCTGCCATTCCAAATTTTGACTTTCCTCCTCTTGCTTTCATTCAATTCACTCCATGTGATGTTGAGAAGAGCATTCGTTCTATCACATCCAGCGCGGTTGGCTGTGACTCTATTAGTCGGAACATGCTATTGCCCATCCTTGACATCATCCTTCCTATTCTTTGTGTAATTTTTAACAACTCTATTCTCCATGGTGAGTTCCCTGCCATCTGGAAAGATGCGCAGGTTTTACCTCTACCTAAAAAACCCAATCCCAAATCATTTTCCGAATATCGTCCCATTTCTATTCTTCCTTTTCTCTCCAAAGTCCTTGAGCGTCTTGTCCATCGTCAGCTCTGTCATTTTCTCAATCGACATGATTTGCTCAATCCTTACCAATCCGGTTTCCGTCCTGGGCATAGTACTGTGTCTGCACTCTTAAAGATCACTGATGACATACGCGAGGGTATGGATGGCGGTAAGCTTACTGTTCTAACCCTGTTAGACTTCAGTAACGCGTTCAATACCGTCGATTTCGATATCCTACTGGCTCTATTACGCTCTATCAACATATCTCCATTGGTGGTCGATTGGTTTCGTAGTTACCTGTCGGGGCGCCGGCAACGGGTTCGCCTTGGAGATAAATTTTCTTCTTGGTGCAACACGTCCGCCGGTGTGCCGCAGGGCGGCGTATTATCTCCTCTTCTTTTTTCTATATTTATTAATTCTATATCTCACCGCCTTACTTCTGCCTACCACCTATATGCAGACGATCTTCAAATTTACTCACAAGCTCCTATCAGCGAGCTTGATTCTGCTATTGCTACCACTAATGCTGACCTGAGTCGTATTTCAGAATGGAGTAAATCTTTTGGTTTAAAAGTCAACCCTTCAAAGACTCAGGTCATCATTATTGGTAGTTCGCATATGATATCTCGGATAGATTGGGAAATCCTGCCACCGGTTCTATTTGAGGGTACCATTATACCCTACAGTGAAACTGTTAAGAATCTTGGTTTGATAATGGATCGGACTCTTAGTTGGGATGCTCATCTGGTGTCTGTAAGTTCCAGAACTTTCGCGACTGGTGCGTCGCTACGACGTCTCCGGAACTTTTTACCCACTACCACCAAGGTTGCGCTAGCACAGTCTCTTTTGCTTCCTATCCTAGATTACGCGGACGCCTGCTATCTCGATCTTCGGGAGGATCAGCTTGAAAAACTTGAGCGACTTCAAAATTATTGTATCAGATTCATATTTGGCCTTCGCAAATATGATCATGTTTCCCAATTTCGCACTAAGCTCAAGTGGCTGCCTATTCGCCTTCGCCGGAATGCTCACATTCTCTACCTAGTGTATAACATCTTGTATAACCCCGCTTCCCCGCGCTATTTAGTTTCTCGCTTTGCCTATGTGCATACTTCCCACTCTCGTAATCTTCGTTCAACAGAAAGGCTTACTCTACTGAACCCCAAACCAAAGAAATCGTTTTATTACGATTCCTTTACTGTACAAGCTGTGCGGCTATGGAACTCCTTACCACTCAACATTAAGAAAGCTCAGACGATTGATACTTTTAAAAAACTTGTGGAAGAGTGGTATTTATCTTCACTGCTCTGAGACAATTCACTTTTTTCCTTCAATTAGATACTGTTTATTTATTTATAATGTTATTTTTTTTTTTTTTATTACGCAAGTAATTAATTTGGTACGTTATGTATTAGTATATTATCTATATTTTATATATGTATTAGGTTATATCTTGTATTATTAATATTATATGTATGTTTTTTATTATTCTTTATTGTACACTACGTCCTTCTTTAGTTGTTTATAAATTCCTTTCCATCCAAAGGTTGCCTGGAAGAGATCGCTTTAAGCGATAAGGCCGCCAATTGTGGCACACTAATTTTAAGTTAATTGTCTTATACTGTGTCTTTTTTATTTATGTGTCCAATAAAGAATTTATCTATCTATCTATCTATCTAACATCTGTTTATAGAGGCACCTTAGTTTCTAACTTGAACATGACTTGAATTTGAGTGAAACTCAATTTCATCAACAGTCAAACAAACATAACCTGGTTACTTGTTACGATACATCCAGCCTGTAGTAATGCGATTTAAGACGCTCTACTCAAATAGGCAACTTTAGCCAAATATTGGAATACGTCTTGTCAGTTTGTCTGGAATTTAATTAGTTAGGCTCTGGACAATTTGTATGAGCAGAATGTGAATACTAACGAAACCAGAGGTACCGTATTTAAACTGAATTTGAACGTTGGCCTGGTTTATGTCTATTAGTATTTGTGTTATTTTGTCTCATACTGATTGTAATATTTTGTCGAATCGGTCTAAGAAGGTAAGATGGAAGATATGTTGTTCAAGAACTGAAAAGACAAATTGAAATTTATACTTAGCTACTCGTACATGTTATACTGCATAAATAATAATTATTACTATCGAAATTACAATATGGAGGAAAACTTGATTACATCCTTAAGAATTTATTTGTTTACTGTCTGTCATCTTATGGTGTTATCCGAGTAAATTTAAGATACAAATTAACCCTCATGCGTCAATCTAGGGTCTAAACTATCTCCATACCAAATTTAGTTGAAATTGGTTCAGCCAGTTAGTTCAGCCAGCCAGTTCAGTGAAAAACACAAACTTACGCATTTATAAAAAAAAAAAATTATACGTGCTTTTAAAGAGTCCATAAGCTTTTATTTTATTTCTGGTTCAATTTTAGTTACCAGTTTGTGGCATCAATGCAAGGGTGCAGGGTATCACATGCGATTTGATTTCATGCGCGAGCGGCGGTGTTTGCTCAGTATGGCAGCGGATCATGTCAACCGCTGCCGGAGGGATGTGTGTGAAATCGATGCTTTATTCATGTAAGTTCATAGTACATACTTATTTGTATTTATAACAATACTGTTATTATGGTAAAAAATATAGTATTGATAAAAATAAATAACAGCATTGTGGTAGACCATTTTCTTGATTGTGTATTTCAGTAGCCATCTTGAGAGACAGTTATTTCAGGCTAGGCATGGTCTTACGTGAATATCCCACCTTATGTGAATAAGCGCCTTGCCAGTCAAGTGACTATCTGTACTATTATAACCTCGTATGTAAAATATATATTTAGTTTAGTGACTTTTATAAAAATATATATTGTTGACACTCTGTTAAAAATCAGTCATCTACGAATAAGATACTCGTAGATCACTGATTTTTATTTAGACAAAAAATATCAAATACTTACGGTAAGCCGTGTATAAGATTTTTTTTTGTCTAAAAGACCGCAATTAGGATTCAGTTAATTTGCAAAAGTTCTATTAGTTTTTTTTTAAATATAACTGAAAACAAACTGAAATAGGCCACCTATTCTCTCTCTCTCAAACTAAACACGAAGTATGAAATAGGCAAGGATAAATTTATCAGCATGTTTTTGTTGACCCTTTTGTAATTATGATAGCAAAGAACAATCCCATAGTTGCTATAATAAAACAATGTAGTTACAACAACTATCTTTCTAAATACATACATACATATAGGGGTATATAGTTTTGTTTTTTTTTTACACACGGCTGGTTAACCCCATACTTAACCATCTCTAGTTCGTATTATGGTTGCTACACAACTGATATACTACATATACATACATACATATTTTATATACGAGTTGATACATATTTAACACCCAGACCTGCAGCCAACAAATTTAGTTAAGCACAAAGATGTTTGCCGTGCCGGGAATTGAACCCGGAGCCTTCTGATTGGCAGTCCGGCATGGTAACCATTACGCCAACGAGGTCGTCTCGTATGTATTTTGTTTCAACATCTTTTTTGATACCTGGGTTGTTATATTCATAATCTGCATGCGCAATAAAGAGTTTTAGAAAACTAGGACGGCCAGTGTGGACGCGTGTATACTAGTCGTAATTTAACCATTAGCAACAACATTAGGTAACTTTTAGCTTCTGTAAATAACAATTTACACTGCGAACAATTAAGCATTCCTGAGTACCAAAGTATTGGATGAAATTAATCGAAGTTCGGATTACGGCGCGGCTTAATCTGCTCAGAGTGTATCTGCGCGCGGACTTGTTATCTGCTTAATGTCTGGTAAACAACGGGATCAAGGGATAAGGAACGTCCTTTCATACGGCTGGCCCTCGGGCTGGGATTATGCCGAGTTCCAAGGAAGATTGCAGCTCACGTACGCCCGTTGTTCCGCTGATGGATTCTGGTCTTGTCTATCATATGGGATTTGCACTTGAATGTACTGGAATTAAGGGCCTGTTTATCTTAATAATTGAGGAAAGACTGCCTTTGTTTGTGGTAATTAATCCTGAGGGTATTTTGATATAAGTAAACTTACTACTCAGTTTGGTGGACTGCTGATTATGTGTAACGTAGTCCAAAGTGAATGTTTTGGGATACAATTAATCAGTCATTGATTGTATTTGAAAAAAATGGTTTCTCTAATATTTTAAGAGGTTTGAGAGCAAGTTTGCACTTAATTAAAAGATAAAGAAATATCATTAACAAGCTGAATAGATCTCGACTAAGATGGAAACTTACGTTGTTTCTTTGGTAAGTAGCATTCGTTGTATATGAGCTGGAACTTAGCTGTAATTGACGGGCATTTCCCATTTCAAACACCAAGTAGGTGGCCGCGGTGAATGAACATGAAGATAATCGTCCCAAAGTGTCTCAATTTCACCACTTTGTAAAGCTATTACCGTCCATCGAATGAGTCAAGTGATCGCGCCGCGTCTCCATCGCCGACTTAAGACGCCATGCAAATTCAATTTCGTGCCCAGGCAATCCCGCACGTAAGGCCAACCGAACATATTATTGCTGGATTTATCTTTATTGCCACCGTAGAACACTCCAACTAACTTCGACTGTCGAACTTGCGCCATTAGTGAAGACACCGAGATACAGGATTGTTTTGCTAGGGGCGGAGTTGTAAGTCTTATTGCTTTTAGTACTGCAGGGCTGCTTGCTTAATCTAAGGTGGTGGGTTTCAATTATTTATTTTTTGCCGAGTTAAGTCCTTTGGGTTCCAACTGATCTTGACTTGTGTCATTGCTTCAGCTCACAATGGATCGTGGATATCCAATGCTACTTTATACATAATATATACAAATTTGTATTTGTTACATTACTTTATAATATATACTATATACGAGTATCCATGAATGGAAGGAAGGTATCATAATTATTACCTTTTACTAGGTATCTTCCGTTATACTTTCTGTCAAGAGCCTTTCTATAAATACCAAAAGCCCATATTATTAAATATTGCACAAAAGGCAGGATGTTTACTGGGATTGTCAACGAAGGATTCAATTTAGAATAAAATGGGACGACAAAAAGAGGACGAGTACTTGTCTGTTATGACATAATACGCGCAATACCAGACCATAATACTCGGGACGTATAAAAAGACATCGCTGCCGGCTCCTTTACAAAAGTAGACGTCACGAACTAATCCTACCGTAAAATGTCCCAAAACCGGTACAAAAAGCGCCCGACAAAAGTGTTGTTGTATGAACCTAAAATGAAATTTAATAAACGTTACACAATGGGTTGTGTTGTGGATGCTACGTCGCAGATCCGGAGATAAGCTGGCAAAAGGTTCGCGCATGTTTGATGTCGCCTCTTGTCACTGGAGCGTGAGTGGTGAAGAGCTAAATTGCACCAATGCCAGTGGCATCTGTTAACTGCACTTAGTACAAATAGATACTTTAATTTTGTAGATGGAATGTCATTGAATAATGTTCAGAGCTTTGAATACACAGTATCCTGATAACGGATCTATGAAATTTTATTGTGCAGCACAGTACATAGAGTGGGGATGGTGTAGTCATCGGCACAGAAAACTGTTCGCTAAAAATATGTAACCTTAAAATATAATTTCAATCATTTCTTTATAAATGACATATCATAATGTACAAAAATATATTTATTTACAATTAACATAATACTCATACACATAATAAAAACATTACTAACTAAAACTTAATCTAAAAAGTCCTGGGGTGCTCAAAATGTAATATTAAATTAAAACATTATTCTTTATAAATATAATTTAAAATACGAAATTTAAATAATTAGACACAAAAAAATTTGGCACCCAGGTAGATATAAAAAAATCTAACTAGGTGTCTTTTAAAGTGCAGTAAATATTCTCTTCTTTACAAATAACGTAATCTTATATCAAAGTACGACAAATTACAAACCTATTTACTTTTAATCGACACGCTTAAAACCAGCTCTACATAATTATTTAGATCCGGGGAAATAATTAATTTCGTCTGAATCGTGCAATCATCCCAGAAGTTATTAGGAGATAAGTATCAAACGTTTCTATTTAACTTCTCTCTGAGGCGGAAATTCCCCAAGCGCTATATTGAAATGTTTATAATTAAATTACATAAAGACGAAGAAAATTAATTTCTCTGTGCGAAAGTGGCGAGCGTCGCTCTCTCGAACAAAAGCGGAAGCTCGCCTCAAAGAGGGCGCCAGCTCCGCACTGCGAATTTAATTTTCAGGATGTTTTTGGAAATTGCGAGTAGAAGTTGAATAATCACGTTATAACTTAACGGTATTAAATTTTATACGCTAAAGTGTTAATATTTCATTTCCAAGTTTAATTTAATTAATTCCAAAGTTAAGACTCGCGGAATGAAGAGCACGTAGATAGATTTTCGGGGACTTGTCGTGAGATTTCACTTTGGGAGTTCATGATTTAGTTAGTTGACGTTCCGGTATTCTCTGAAAATTACATCATTAATCAATCGAAAGGAAATGTAAGGATGTACAAGTATCATGGTAAGTTTATCGAGCAATTAATTGACGATGTAGAAGAATTTTATCTTATATTATCTTTATATATTAAGTAAAACTTGGATGGCTTTAGTGTATAGACAACTTGCATTCTACGACTCATGGAAATTCGAAAAAACGATATCATATAAAAGTTAGTTGAGTCGTGACAAATTATGAGAAGATATTTTTTCCGCGAAATATGTAAAATCATGAAACATAAGTAGTTAGTCTAGACTTACTACGCCACTATGTTTTGCATTAGTTACCAGTATGTCTGTTTAAATATCTCAGCCTAAAAGTCGGCTGTAGGTACTATAATATATTTTTTATGATTTCACATTCTTTTGTCTACAAAACTATTAAATAACTAGCGTCGACCAGCGGTATTATCCGCGTTTATCCGGGATAAAAAGTAGCCTTTGTGTTAATCCAGGGTCTTAATTACCTCCATACCAAATTTTATGGAAATCGGTTCAGCCGCTGGAGCGTGAAGAAGTTACAAACATACACACACCTTTGAACATAAACTTTCGCATTTATTATATAAGTAGGATTATTATAGTCTATCTAATATCGCCTTAAAATATCGTACTACAAATCCTCCCAATCCTCCACATCCTGTGCACCTCGCCCTAAAGGCGGCAGCTACGAGTAGAGCGACGAAACAAATTGATGTACCCAAATAATTATTAATGCCTCACGAAATTTAATTGGAAAAGTTGAATTTGTATCGCGCTCACGGCGTAGGTGAGCGATTTGAGCGAGCGCGCTTGCTCCGAATGTTTACGAGATAATTAATCTCAAAGTATTTACTGCTTTAATCGAGTCCCGCGCCCCGGGAGGGAATATAACTCTCGTATGTAATATTGTCGCCTCTCGTGCTAATGTCGATACGCGCCAATTTACTCTCTTGCCATGAGTGGGCGTGATGAGCTTCCACAGTAACTACCTGGAAAATTTTATATCTCTAGGTTATTGTTGAGTTTTTAGCATCAGAAGTGATAAGTACTGGCTTAAAGTTTGGTTACTTCCTAGCATGGGCAATCATAAAAGTACTTATGATGGATATATGTTATATATATAGATGTGTTAATATAGACTACAATTACGAAATACTTTGATTGGGTTATAACGGGTGGTCATCTCTAGTTTGTAATGTTTCTATACTATTTGCTACTGAATTACCTACATCACATTAATAGGTATTAGATAATAAAAAGAAAAAATATCAAGATATTTATTACAAGAAGAAAACGAAGGATTGCTTGAAACTCAAGAAAATTTTCTCGTTTGTTCCGCTATCCATCAACAGATGGCGCTAGTAGTGTTCATCAAGGCAAGCTGGGCAAAAACCTTTTAGTTCCGCTTCTCTCCACGCTAATATAACAGCGCCACTTCACCACGGCTCTAAGAAACTATGATAAAATATAATTTGTATATTCTATTAACCAGTACAACACAACGTTAGAAACACTTTCAGCGTGTAATACAAAAGAAATGAGAGTAGTATACACTTATTCGCCGATATCTAGATGGCACGGCAGCTAGCCTGCCATGGCCCGCTTAAGCTAATTAACAATAGATCGAACCGAGTGCAACAACAATGAAAAACGAAGAATAAATGTCAATTTCACAAACGACGAGGAGGGTTCGGCTTAAATCGAATTCAGTTTAATAATAGTTAGAGTTGAACGCACTCAATACTGCAAGTTTATTGTGTAGGACAGTTAGACGTTTATGACTGCTGTATTACGAGGCGAACTTGTTGTATTGTTAGGTTTATCTGGTACATAGCAAATCTAGATATGTTTAATTCATTTCTTGCAAATATTTCAGCTTTATTATCAATGGTATTTATGGTAGCATCTGTAGCTCGGCTAACAACAGACAGCAACGGTCGATGCGGACAGTCATTGGATGGGTGACCATGCACTGACTGTCAATAAATTGTCTAGAACAGATCGCTTAGAGCGATAAGGCCGACAATATTAGCACACTTTTTAAAATGGTTTTTTGAATTTTGTGTCAATAAAGAATTTCCTATATATCTATCAATAACAACATTATGATATAAGTACCAATATATACTGAAAATTAAGACTTAATTAGTAATAATTTCTGAATACAAGCTTACTCAGTTTTTTCTAAAATATATCCATGTTGAAGTTTAAAATAAAGCGAAATGTCATACACCAATATGGTATCAAGTCTAAATAACAGCACCCACGCTATCTTGCCCCGAGCTCCAAGCTAAGGCGAGACATATAAGAAACATTAAACTTAACACGTTCTGTACGAGTATAATTATCAGGGCCGAGGGGTATGTGGCTCGCTCGAATGACCTCAGTACTTTGATAAAGTATAGCATACCTGGATCTGTCATATATCTTTAAATGAGCAATTCTTGTATATAATTGAAATCTCGGAATCGGCTCCAACGATTTTCATGAAATTTAGTATAATAGGGTGTTTCGGGGGCGATGAATCGATCTAGCTAGGAATCATTTTTAGAAAATGTTATATTAAAAAAAACAAGCAAAGCTCGGTCAACCAGGTACTTACATGACTACATGTTAAATTGTATAAATGAAGTGCAGTGTCAGATATTTAACCATCAGTGATATGACGTATTTGGTCCAAAAGGTTTGGTTATACTAATAATTTATAAAGAAGTTTAGCTCATAACCAGGAACCAGAATTGGGCTAATGCAAAGGTTGAATAACTAAATTCTAACGCAAATGATAATGAATGTTATAAACCTTATTGATTAGTTATTTTCGTTAAGAATTGAGAGAAATATAGTCAGCTAAAATTATTATGATAAATAAAGTATGTACTTTTTTAAAAAGTAAGTAAAGTGGAAACGTGATCTGTTGTGGATACTTGGCGAAAGCTTCAATAAAATGCTCTTGGTAATCCGGTATAAGTATGTTTATTTCGCCTAAGTACATAAGCACAGGTTCGTTTATTACTTACATCCTTTGAGGGGGAGGATTTTCAATTTAAACTCACGCTATATTATAATTTAGTTGTTTTATTCCTATCCTATCCATCTTACGTCCAAAATTCATAATGCTATTCTGTTCTGTCAAAATGTTACATACTTCCAAAGAGTATACAAACAAAGTCTTTGCGCTGTCATTATTATCATTTTTTTTTTTTGACACATTCACACACGGCTGGTTAGTCCCATACTGAACCATTTCTAGCTCGTATTATGGCTGCTAACACAACTGATATATTACATATACATACATACATATATAAATACATATTTATCTATGACATATTTATCTATGACATAATCCCTTTTCGTGGTGCACTTAAATGTCAGCTCTAGTTTAGTACCTCTTGTAAGCCTCAGTATGAGGAACGACACCCTCCTCCCCCACCCCTTGCTGACCACTGCCCCCGTTGCCTAGCGACGACCCGCCACCTAATCATCATAAACAGATAACCCGCCATCTTTGCTAATGTTACAATGAAAATACGTTCATTCATTAGATTTTAGAGCGAGTTTAAGTTATGCTAACGACTTGGCTAGTTGGTGTAAATACTACCTTAGGTTTAGAAACACGCCATGTTTCGTTGGAAATGAACATAGCTTTGTTTTATAAAGGAGTTAGGGCTGGTTTGAAAAGATACAAACATAGGTAGAATAAATTTATCAAAATACGTGTTTAAATTAAGAGTCTCATTGTATTGTTTTCGCGTTCATAATTAAAAAGGCCTTTGGTTAGGTACTACTAATTATATATTTCTGTAATGAAATAGTTCTGAATTTTTTGATCGACACCTTGTCTATGTTTTTTTACTCCTTACAGCTTGCCATCCGGGCGGCGTAACCACCTGAGTAAGCGACACTCTGATCTAAGGTGGAGCATGCCTATTCTGGAATAACTGTCTCTCAAGGAGGCTGGCGGAACACTATGTTACTGCTTGGAGATAGATTTTTCAAATTCAGCTGATAGCAAGCCAGACAAGCATTAGAATACCCTACCACCATGCAAACTAAAACTAAAGCTTAATATTCAACATATACAATTTTAATTAAATGAAAGCGTTTAAATTTAAAGGGTGCGTATGTAAAGAACCATAGAATACCAATCTGTAGATAAAGCAAATCATTTTCCTTGACAAAGGCATTTTCCCAACAGATTTGCAATTCATAAGATAATCCGAAGGCGTTTATGATATAAGGCAATCCTTTCACTTGATCCTTTAACCCCTCGCTTAAAGTTAAAGCCGGCTGAATATTTAATAAATTTCAAAGAGATGTCAATCGAGTGTTTTATTTTGCATAGGGCTCGGCGCAAGGGTATGGGAGTACATTTCTGTGTTAGTCATTTGTTTGGCGCTCCCCCGCGCTGTATGAAGTGAGCTGCACCGAAAAATTGCATTCATTGTTGATGGAATATCCAACAATAGTTTAATGGTATTAGTAAGATTTATAGGGTCAAGGCAAGATAGTAAATGTCTAATTTTATTTAGTTTATCAATGTTATGCCTTTCATCCTCTTTTAGAACTTATTTTTGTTTACGTTAAACATCAGATTAACCAATATTTTTATATAGTTATCACTATCGTACCTACTTAATGTCGATATAGAGTAAAAAAGTGCTTAAAAATTACGTTTTTTGTTTTGGAGAGCTCCAATACAAGAGACGTTTTTTCCTTTATACCTTTATTTTTATTTAAGTATTTGTTTTGAAAGGTAATATTATCCTGTGCAAATTTCAAGCGTATATCTGTTACCGTAATAAAGTAAAATAAATATAGAGCAAAAAACACATTAGATGTATGGATCCCTCCTTTTAAATTTTTTTTAGTAGTTATAGCAACAATACTTACACAATCTGTGAAAATGACAGCTTTCTAGATATCACGGTTTATGAAAACAACTTAACGAAATATAGCCTGGTGACAAACAGACAGACAGACAGACAGCAAAAGCTTTGTAATAGGGTCCCGTTTGTACCTTTACCTACGGAACCCTACAAATGTGTAGTTACGAAAGTTAATTTTTCACATTTTTACACAATTTCAATACAAATGAAGCCTCCTCAACAGTGCTGAGCAATTCCAAGCTTTAACAGTTATTGTCGTAATTACAAAACTACACAACATGGCGCAGTGACGTGATCGAAATACCGAGCACAATGTTTACGCGTCGATCGAGCCCGTATCATTATCCAGCTCTATTTGGAGGGCATCAGTCAGTTACAGACTTAAAAAGGGTAATAGATGCATGTCTTGTAGGCTATTGTCTTAGCTGGGGTAATCGCTTCCGTGAGACCATCGGACCTCGCCCATCAGCGATCGGCCAATCTGACAGCTTCAATTTGTATGCTCACCGTACCGCCCTGCGCTGATCAGCGGCCACCCTCGCGTTCTCACGGCTTATACATTTTTACTAATTATTATTTTACCTTTTTAACTAGTTACACGGTTGTAGTTAACCATCGCGAGGCGTGATTGTCGTACTAATAAGGTCGTGCTGCCTTTCTAATGTCGCGCTAGCATTCAACCGCTGTCCTGGCATGTCATGTATTGGTTAATTAATGAAATGATGTTACCTGCCTCAACTTGCATTAACTAGGTACATTATGTTGACATATTTTCGTAATGTGAATATACTGAGGGTACTTATGAGCGTAGAACTGTCCTTGTCTTACATATTACTGCATTTGTGACCGAACGAGCAAAGTCTGCAATTAATTGGTCAATTTGCTTACGTCTGTCTGTATCTACTTGTTTGTCGGTTCTCACATAGAGACCAAAATTTTGAATCTATCTTGACAAAACTTGATATAGTGATAGTGAGCACTATTCAAATTTTTGGCGCCGCCGATTTTTATTTTAATCTAAATATAGTGATAGACAACTATTTACTAAACATATTTATAAAAGTGATCAAGTAATTCAAAGAATAGAGAACTAGTAACTAGTATAAATGTACCAGTAGATAAATAAGTTTAATTTTGTTTGGATTCACGACTTAACTATTAGCATGATGAACACATAGGTACTTATAATGTTAGATGTAGCTTATTATAAATTAACTAAGCTTCTTTCCACAAAATTCTATGTATCACTTGAGTCTCCAGATAAAAATAAATACTTGTATGAATGAAGGAATATCAGAAGAAGAGGGCGCAGGCACGCACAGTCGGGTGCCTTTCCGGATGTGTCGTTATGGCACGGTTCTAATGACTGCCTCCCGTTCTGGAGGCCCTCACTCACTGCTTTTTTGTCAGTTTTCTTGCGAGACACGATGCCAGCACCAAACGGTATGTCATATAACGGATGCTGCTTTGTAATCATAATCTATTTAACTTTTTGCCAGCATTCGTTTTGCTATATCTGATTGTGATTGATAAATATGGCGTAACGCTACGTTATAATTATCACAATTTTGTAGAGTGGGTGAATTATGAAGTCAGAAATACATAATACGAGTATATATAGATCTGACCGTGTATCATAAGTAGGTATTTACGTAGATCTATAGGGTTAGGTACATATAGTCCCAAATATTTGAAATGTAAGTTGACGTTCATAAACAGCAAACTGTTTAATGTACCAAAGCTAAATCAATCAAATTCAGATTTAATTTGAAGCTTTCATTACATTTACATTGGATTCAATTTAATGATTATTTATTATATATGTTATATCTATAATTACGCCAAGTATTCGTCGATCTTCATTTTAATATTAAAACGACCCGATGCATATGCATATACGTGTAACTCTTTAAAATATTCCGCTTACTTATGCAAACATAAACGGGGATACATAAACGTATATTGCAAGAATCACATTAGCAGCATTAAAATCTTTCTTGCTTTGGTCGCTGGCTCTTTGTATGGCAAAATATGCGATCGGACTGGCTCCGACCGAGCTCCGTATGATTTTCAGAAAAGGCTGTGGTTATATAGTCAAGGATACAATATTTTTATGCATCGCGTTTTTCCTTAGTGGTTGTTTTTACGGCCATTAACGTGTCTAAAGTAGGAAAATCGTTCGAGATGCTACATTCTAATGATGGTTGGCGGGCGCGCGCGTGCGCCGGTACTTGCCCTCGAGGTAGGGCTGCCACATAATCATATTCCCTATACTTAATATTTATTTAATTTCGCTTTTTTATTTTTCAAGAAAGTATAGTACACTTGTCATAAGATGATAGAAAGAACAGTAGACGTTAGTTCACCGTAAAATTAAATTATTTCATTTATTTCTATATTTATTAATCGTCAGCATTTCAGAAACTGTGTGACCAGTTGTAATTCAGTATGTTTTGTTATCTACATTTGTAATTCAAATTAAAGGTATTCACATTTATTATTACTTAGTAGCGTTCCTAAATATAATATTATAATAATATAAATAATTAATCATACAAAGTAAATCTTCAAAGCGACAAAGTATAATCTTTCATTTGTATAATGTAACTTACATTACACACGTGAACAACAACCTACCATATATCATAACATTTGATAATGCCTAAACTCTTCAGCCCAACCCTAAAATCTTCTGCCGCACCTAGAAATATAATACATAGTACAAATGACACAACGTATCGAAAATGGTGTTGTATATCAATATTTATGGTAAGACTCATAGTATATGCCTTCTATAACTCGAGCTTGCTTCAATAACATCATTAAGCAGGATTATTAAGAACTGTTTTGGTTATTATACATTTTAGGATGACTTAATTAGGTAGTTAATTATTGCCTATGACATCAAAATTAAAATAAAATAGATTGGCCAACTATAACGTAGATGTTAGTACGAGTATCAAATGGCTGTGAGCGTTTAACTAACCACACGCCGATGGGCCGACCGCACCTGATGACGCCGTCATTTAACTAAAACAGATATTTTTGTGTAATATGGTCAATAAGAATACAATATACACCAATGTAGAAAGCAAAGTACCAATTTTTAAACAGGATCGTATTATAAACTCTTGTGAAAAGTTTTCACAAAATAGTAAAACAGTGGAGCGAGTTTAGCGCTAATTTGAAGGAGACGCTTGCGGTGTCGCGGCGCGATGGCATCTTCACGGCTTACAATAGTAAACAAATGTGTCGCGCGGGCGCAATTACACCGTCCGGCAGCACAGACCGGCGCAGGCGCAGGCGGCGCAGCGTCACGCCGCCGCCGCCGATCGCGCGCGCATCACGCTCGCCCCGGACTTATGCTAATGGCCACCTTGCCGCGTAAATTGGAGTGCGGTTGCTGCAAAACAAAATGGGTCCGCCTCTTTATCTTATTACTCTCCTTCACTTACCTCTATAGGAAATGTGCCTTATCCTCCCGGCTCATAGCGCAGTTTGCGCTGCCCCGCACCCCGGGTCCCGGTCCACACTCAGCCCGCAGATTGGCGAAGTGAAATCCGAATACAAAAACTAGCGCGGGAACGAACGTGAAACCGATTAAAAGGCCACATCACGATTTTGTATGCACTTTGCACTCATTTTATCCCGACTGAAAAGCGCTGGCTTCTCCGCAGATACTTTGATTTCTGTGTTTTGTATAGATTAGTCGAAAGCGCCTTATAATTAACGTGCTTTTGTTCTGTGATTAATTCCTTTTTATTCGATCTAAAGTTTAGCAAACATTAACGTTTTTGTCAAGATACGCTCACAGAATGTTCCATTTATCTTTGTGTAGAGTTTTCTCGTTAGGATTGGAGATATTCCAATCAAACGGTCATAATGTTATAACTAGGTTTGGAACGGTGTGACGAATGGTATGTTTTACGGGTGGCGAGAACCCGGAGAGTCGAAGTGAGGTAGCGTGATGATTGAATATTCATCCGTGGATCAACAATAATAGATCCCATCAGTGGCCGGTATGTGGTATCACATTAATATAATAAGAGCTCAATACGTTTCACCGTGAAATGTTTCGATACAAAAACTTAACTAACTATAACTGCTAACGTGTGAATCGTATTAAAAAGCTGTTTAGTCATTCGATTCATAAATAGGTGGCATTCGATTTGTCGTGATTAAATTTCATCCATTAGTACACCGTTATATTGATCAGTGTGGACGAATAATATATCTTATAATCCGGCAAATAGGTTTCAACAGACGTAAAACCTAGGTACTATTAACAAGATTTTAAATGATTAAATAAACAAATATTAAATTATTTGAATTTTAATAATCAGAATTAAGTTATTTCATCAGATATTCAAGTACTGCGAAAGAAATAATAAGGTATAAATAACTTTCCTATAGATAGAAAAGTATGATTCACAGTGTCGCACAGTTAGTTTAACAAAAACAACAAAACAGATGGTCCCGTTAAACTGTCAAGTAATTCAGTCGATTGTCTTGCAAAACGGAGTGAGTCAATGAACAATAGCTAATATTGAATGGACGGAAATGTCCGTCTAGAAAATTAGCTCGGAAACAAGAGAAAAGCTTTTAAAACTACGTCGTTTATAATATTAAAGTGTTTTTAAATTGAAGAAAGGCACAGTTCAGTGCATTTACTAATGCGTTTTTCATGTTTGCTCTTTAAAAGATTAAAGGAAAGATCCTCATTTATATGATTATTTGTTTGTAAGAAAATGGATGTTAACATCTTCATATTATTAGTAACTTATTTAGTTTGTTATTAGGAGTTTATACTATTCGAGTTATTGGCAAGAGATTAGCTACATGTGCAGCGTAAGCTAGATAATATATAATTGAGAACTCGCATGAATTGGATATTGAAAGAGAAAAATTGGTATAAATAGCCTGCGGATTCTCCGCATGGTTGAAGATAAAATTCCACATCGAATCCTATTTCAAAACGCATTTCACATACAAATACCTAATTTCGAAGTAAAGTGAACACATTATACAGACGGGTTCGCATTTAAATTATTCCAGTGGATCGTTTATAGGCCATAACCGAATTTGGGAATTAGCTATAAAACAACATTTGATACGGGCGGGCGCGGGCTTGCAATTTGAATGTTGGGGCCGTAGCCTCATTGGTTTGCGGGGCACGCGCTACCTTATCTATCTCTGGCGTAATGCAAACATCAGCTCCTGGTGCCAGCTGGGAGGTACTCCGACACCCTCGCTCAAACCTCATTAGCGTAAAGGTTACCATGCCGGTCCGCTAATCAGAAGGTTCCGGGTTCGATTCCCGGCCCGGTCAACATCTTTGTGCTTAACTAAATTTGTTGGCTGTGGGTCTGGGTGTTAAATATGTATTTATATAATATGTATGTATGTATATGTAGTATTTCAGTTGTGTTAGCAACCATAATACGAGCTAGAAATGGTTCAGTATGGGGCTAACCAGCCGTGTGTGAATGTGTCCAAATATTTATTATTTATTTATATATTCTTTGTGACAAATTATCTTCAAATATGAGGAAAGTACGCTTTCATATTTATGCAATTTTTTAAACCTTTTGGTTCACGGTCACTCACTTTAACATACAATACATAATGTTTTGAATAAAATGAGGTTATAATTGACGTCTGATGTTCATTTTTGTGTAAAATAAAATAAATTGATGTAATATTTATAGAACGCCCAATTAGCCAGAGAGGTTAATGAACTATTTGCACCTAAATGCTGATTTGCTTTAAAAGATTCTAATGAAAGTTTTAAATTTGAATTCGGAAGTACTTTTTAACAAAGTAAGTTAACTGGCATTGTTTTGAATAAATTCAAGAATTAATTATGTATATTTTTACACAATGCTGAGAATTTGTTGTACGTATTTAATTATAAAATAAATAACAAAGCCTTAAAAATGTAATATAGTACATCAATTGATTAATTTAACGTCCATTCATTAATTCTCGTCCAGACGTGCAAACTATTAGTATTTTTTTAATTAACCATCGTGACTACTTAAAGTAAACATTGGCAGAATAGTTTAAAGGAAACTATCCGATTCTGCGATTTAAATTCCATTACAATGAATATTAAATGCCAATTTGAGCCGTACAACTCTCTTCTCTCTGAGGTTGGGTTTACTAAACTTTCTAGATATTGCCAGGTAGGTAGCTTTATTGGCCTCTGAGGTAAACGCATTAGAATATCGAACTCAATTTAATTTAAACGTGTTTACAAACGTGACAATTGCTTTTATTGAATTGGATTGTAAATGTTTTTTTTTATACAGAATTTAATTTTAAATTAATGGTTAAGTTTTTTAAAACTATACAGCTAGGGGAGTGTTCAGTAGGCCGCGTTTTTCGTAGAATACTGATGTCATTGGTGTTGGTTATTTAGATTTAATTAAGTAAGTCATTTAAAATCAAGAATTTTCAAACTTCATTAATTACTTTGTATGTATAAAATACATATGTGTTTAAATCAGAATTATACGTAACATAGAAATAAAATATGATTTATAACGCATAAATTACACTAACTACTTCAATTAAGTTTAACTTTACTGGTAAATAAGTAGTAATTTCTTATTTTCTGCAATCAAGCCCGCTGGCAATGTCAGTCAAACTGCATCTGATAGTAAAAGGGTGTCAGTTCTGTTCATTGCACGTGAAGTTTCCTTTGACGTAAAAAAATATATAGCATAAGCAGCCCACTCACTATACGTTCCCACTGCTGGGACTCGGGGCCTTCTCTCACGAGGTTAGAGATATAGATCATAATCCAAAACGTTGGCCGAATGCGGGTTGGCTGATGACACTCGTCTTCGGATATCGTGGTCCTCATCATGCCGGTTTCCTCACGATGCTTTCCTTCACCGTAAAGCCAGTGCAAATCCACACATAACTTGAAAAAACAAGGGCCGGTATCGAGCCGTCTTATTATAAAGCAGACGTTATTACCAACTAGCCACACTCGCTTTAAAAAAAAAATAGTACTTAAAAAATATATAGTACACTAGTATGCAACATTGAAGGTCCATTTCTATCAGGATAGACAATTCGTCTCGCAATTGTTCTGTGTTTTAATTAGTTTCATTAAACTACGAAAAGTTGGTTGCTATTGGCTTGGACTCATGCATTATTACGTCATTCATGCTCAAGTAGCAATTAAATAAAAATAACTTATATTTCCGAGTAGGTGAAAATGTCTTGAATATCACAAGAAATATTTAAAACTGAGTTAAAATATTTTTGATACTTAATTGGTTCACTAATCGCAGTTATTAAATCCCGTATTCTGATTGACACTAAAATGCCAGACTTAATATTAGCAGCTGCGTAACCGCAGGCTAAATAACCTTCCATTTAAATCTATATTTCATTTTCCAGTCATATTAAAAAGGAAATAAATATTTCTTAATGGCGGCCCTTGATTTGTGTATTTTACCATAAACAAATTATCTAAAATTAAAGAACGTGTTTCTTTGTATAAAAACATTCCTTATAAATATGCCGACGGAAAATACCATCGCGCATATTTCCATCAAGTTGCGTAAATAAAGATAAAACATGTGGATTAACGATGTGATGAAAATGATGACCAAATCACACGTGGCTTGCGTACTCAATTAGAATTACACTTGGACTACAACGGTAACTGAGCGGATTATTTCAATAGCTATCTATGATCACGCAATAAATGCACTATGATACAAATATGAGATAGTTGGAATGTGTGTCATTCTATAATCATTGAACAACTATAATCATTGATCAACAGGTGAAAACATTAAAATGTAATTGTCTATGTGTAAAGAAACGCGATCGTAGATCTACTATAGTAAGAATGTTCTAATTTAATTCGAGTGATACCGGACGGCACAGATAGTAAGTAGTCTTATAATCCTTTTTCTCTGATAATGTCTATAATGCAAGTTATCTTATGTTTAACAACTGTTGACCTAGATATTGGACACGAGTATTTCATAACATTAATAAGTATAAAAGACGACATTTGTTAACATTATTTATTATTTTATTGATTGTTACTCTCACTAGTATTTTTTATACGTAAGAAAATGTTTAAAATTTTGTGCTTTACTCTGTTGGTAACATCAGGTTTTCAACACAATAGAGCTTCTATTTTGTCTGACGATGTACTTTCATTATCACTTAACTCGTTAAATTCAGGAGACACTTCGCTATTACCTAAATTATCACCCCAATGGGAGCAACACATAAATGATTTTATACAACTCATCAATATTGACGAAGTTTTGAATGTAGTTATGGGTTACTTGACTGACCCCGAAGTCTTAAATTTTGTTTCATTTTTATTTAGCGACGATTTTAAAAAGCTTATTTGGGATTTCGAATCTATTGCTGAATTCAAAGAGGTAAGACCCTTTACGTCTATTTGCACTCTTGTTTGTATCATGACAAAATTAATATAACTCATCTAAATATTTGTTTTTTTTTTCAGGGGTTCAAATTGTTAGCAGATAAAGGATACAACGTGGATTCAGTTATGGACTACATTAACACCGCTTTAGAGTTACCTCCTTTCCAAAAACCTACACTTAATTTGGCTAAGGAGGGCAAAGGTTTAGCTGGCTTGATTGAGGATCTTATTGCTGTATTACCTATGGAAGAGTTCAAGAAACTTTTTGAGAACAAACTTGAGACGAGTCCTGAAGTGTTAGAATTGTTTGAAACCATAAATTCTCCTGAATTTATGGACATCATGAAGAGGATGTCGAAGAACCCGGAATTTCAGCGGATTAAAGATATTTTTGAGGGATACGGATTTGATTTCAAATATTTATGTCAGTTTGCTAAAGAATTTTTCGGAGAATACTACCAAGGTGTTTTTTGTGAATCAATTTATTAATTTTAAATAATAAAAGTTATATTTTTTATATGATTTTGAATCGTTCTTTTATTTCTTAGAGTTGCCATTATGTTGATAATAATTAATACCTGAATAATTTGCGGACCAAAGCTAAAGTAAAAACATATTATATTTTCATTGTTAAAAGAAATAGTTACATTGTGGGTATTAGTGAAGATACGTATCAGAGAGCTGGAGTAGCAAATTGTCTACCTACGTCGAGTGTAGTTAGGCGAACTTATTACAAAAGTCGTTTATATAACACAGGAGTGCACTCAACTCTGCTGTGCTTGCATGAAATCAGTTATGTTCACTTGCATTAACTTTAATGGTTGACTCTTGCTGTTCAAATTGTTAGTTACAAAAGATAAGTAAGACAATGCACAGGTTAACTACTCAGGTACTTATCGAAATTTGGGATGTTAATTGGGGAACATTTCTTAATAAAATAACTTAATGTAATAGGTAAAATATTGTACTCGTATTTAACCTATTATATTTTTTTTTATAAATATTAGGACTCATTTCACACACGGCTGGTTAACCCCATACTGAACCATTTCTAGTTTGTGTTATGGTGGCTAATACAGCTGATACATACATATATATTTTATATTTTATAGATACATATTTAACGCCCAGATCCACAGGCAACAAGTTTAGTTAATCACAAAGATGTTGGCCAAGCCGTGAATCGAACCCGGATCCTTCTGATTAGCAGTCCGGCATGGTAACCATTGCGCGTCGTATTAAGGTCGTCGTATTAAGGTTTAAAGGTATTATATTTAGGCAAATTAGTTTATGGTAAGCATTATTTTCAATGATAAAACAACTAGGACTAAAGTAAAGGAAGAACTTAATAACCACATCCATTATCCCAAACTTATAACTTGTGAAAGGACATCAAACCTAATTTCCTTAGTTCAGCCCCAACCATAGTTTGACTTGAAATTAATTTTCCAAACACGCGATTCTACCACCGCCTTGTTTCAAATGACTTGTTAACCGCAACTGGAATCATAACCACTTTAACCACCTTTGTGGTTATTTGTCAGTTTTCATTATTTGATCTGTTATCGCCCGGTTAAGATTCCAATCTATATAATTTGTACGAAGTTAACGGCATAAACAAATGGTGAATTTTGTAAATTGTTTGATTGTTGGGTTATTTTATGGATTAACTATACTGCATTTTGAAAACTAGATAAGTAAGTAAGATTCGAGTAACAATTTTTAAACTAAATGTCGCTTTGGGACAGATAGATAAACTCTTTATTGCAACAGAATTATAAGATAATACAAGTCAAAGAAAAAAAAACTTATAAGTAGTGCTACAAATGGCGACTTTATCACTAAAAGAAATATCTTCCAGTCAGAACAGGAGTAGTTCTTATTTATTATTCATCACTAAATTGTTTTTTTTTTCCAATTTAATGATTTTAGGGCAAATTCAGCACAATCTTATCTGTAGCAATATTTTACCCAGATATGACGTAACTTTGGGTAATTTTTGGCTCCCCCGCTGAGATAAGTGAAGGCGTCGAGTTTACGGGAAGTGGGCTCGTCCGGCGCCGTGCGTCGCTTCCGACTGTCGTCACATCCGGTTCCGCTTTCCCGTTTTCTGCTCTCACGGCGTACATGACGTATGCCCGCCCCTAAGCGATATATTACTGGCCTCTATGAGCTTTGATCACGCGATTTATTTGCTTGTCAAATTCAGGAAAAGGCCACGCGACTCGAATGGCAGCAGGGCTGAATGGCTCTATCAGCCGAGCTGATATCGATATGCTCGATCGGTAAGCTTGCTTGTAGCTAAAAATTATAAAATAAAAATAAATAGTATTGGAATAAAATTGGTTGGATTTACCACCAATACCTTTACTTAGAATAAAATAGTTACATTAAAATTAATATGGATTTTAGAAAATATTAGTAAAATGGAAGGAAACGACTTCTATTTTATTTTATCTAATATATAAAACCTTCTATTTTATCTAATATAAAAGATGTTCCCATGTCACAATGTTAGTTACCGTACACTCCTTCAAAACATCTTGACCGATTTTTCCAAATTTTATATGCGTATTCAGGAGGTCTGAGAATCGGCTACTATCTATTTTCCATACCCAAAGTGATAAGGATTGTTCACCACAATTTTTTTTTGGAGAATTTGTTTATTTTTATTTTTTTATATTGTGGCATTAAAATTTTAAAATAAATTTTTCTTTTTATCACCGACCCCTATTTTTTTATGGCTATTTTAGTAATTTAATTATTTTTCATCCCGCTCTTTAACTGATTAATCATAGTGTTTTTAACTGTACTTAGGGCAAAACAACGTTTGGCGGGTCAGCTAGTTTTCTTATAGTGTCAGATTAACAAATGTCAACAATTATATTAAGCAAAATCATAATTATACATACTTAAAAACTATTTGAATGTCAATGTTTGGCATTTATAATTATACTACTTGGCACAACGATGCCACGGCAGCACATGCAGGCGGGTCACCCTGCCCAACAGAGGACTGTCGACCCTATCAGCTATAAGGTTTAGGTAGGTGTTGGTTTAGGTAGATTAACGACGAACACAAACAGCGGAAAACAAAAATAAATATTTATCAAAAATCAGATAACTAATTTGACACATTAGAGTTGAACCGAGAACGACAGGCCGAAGAGCGAAGTGTGATTAGATGCGCTCGCTGATAAGCTGATCGCTTCAGCTTCGGGCTTCGGCCTGCGATGCGCTTCGGGCCGAACATGTGGACAATCTTTCACGCTCATGTGTGTACTCACCCTTTTATTGGCACCGAGATGCTGGGGACTAGTGTGGATATTCCTTCCTGGTCTGTATTGTATACATGTCAAGTTTTAAATTTCTATTATATTAATTAGTAATCTTCATATTTTATTAAACGTGTAGGACGTCCTACAACGAGGTGGAGCGATGATGTACGCAAAAAAGCGGGCAATGGATGGAGACGATTTGCTCAGGATAGGGTCGCGTGGCGTGCCTTGGGAGAGGCCTATGTCCAGCAGTGGACGCAGACAGACTGATGATGATGATATTTTATTAAAAGAATATTATGTATATTTTTACAAAATACGAGTATAAAAGGAAATAAATACCTTTTTTTAACTTTGCAACATCCATTTGATCTGAATAGTTAGTGCTTAGAGGACTACAAATTAAAATTTTATTTTTCTCAAATTAAAATTTAAATATGTTGTGCTGGTAAAAGCAATATTCGTAAATAAATAAAAACATATTTTCCCATTTTTAGTAGGTAGTTAATATTATTTAGAAACGAGTTTATAATTTCAATATCGTTAATGGTTGATTTTATAAGAATACATTGGCTCGGTGGTAATAACGCCTGCTTTTTTCGATCCCGGCCCTACACCAATTACTTGATTTTCAAGTTATGTGTGGATTTGCACTCGCTTTATGGTAAAGGAAAACATCGCGAGGAAATCGGCATGTTTGAGGATCACAATATCCGAAGAGGTGTGTCATCCGCCAACCCGCACTTGGCCAGCACCGAGTCCCCAGCAGTGGGTACGCAGTATAGTGGGCTGCTTATGCTATATGAATTTATATTTCGTGAAATTACTATTACTGCGTGCCAGGCGCTTCGCTCAAATGTATGTGGCGCGGATGAACTCTGTACAATAGCACCGTAATACATGGTTCCATGAAGTATCCACATCATGCTAGCATCTCGTTGATTAGTCCATAGTGTAGGGGTCCGGGGAAGAGACCGTGAAATTGTCTGCTCACTTCTGTAAATATAATTTCGGCGACAAAAGGACTATAAATGATATACTCAGGGTCACAGTGCAAGTGCGCCTTGTTACACGAGTTTTAAAAATTATCCCCTCGGTGTGTTCTTGTCTTGGGGTGACAAAATACCGTATACTTAATGCCGTGTTTTAGCGCATATTTTAATACTAACATTAATATAGGGAGCTACCCATAGTTTCCCTGACTTTTACTTGACTTTACTTGAATTAATGATAGTATATACTTTTATTGAAAAGTAGTCTTTAAGCTTATTATTATAAAGACTACTATTCAAAAAGTCAGAGCTTTAAAAGAGAATTTAAGTTTCAAGGTCATGCTAATAACGATGAAATAAAAATTGAGTGGACTCGTAAGATAAAACTGGCCTAATATAACAGTGACCTAATTTTTCTTCTAAGCCTTATACATATATTACTAAAATCCTTAAATTCGAAATTCTTTTAGTAAAACTTAACAGTAGGTATTAGGTAATGTAAAGTATGATAATTGTTCACACTGTTCTCCAAATAAAACCAAAAGATTTTAAGGAAAGTGACTTGATTAATGACAACTAACTATAGAATGTCGAGATGGAAAATTCGCATTCCCCATCAGTCCCGATTCAATGCATTAATTATTGAATTAATGCATTAGCTCGTGACTAATGGAATCACGGAACAAATAAAATTTAAATGTAAATAGTGGAACGGCGAAATGCTAATAATAAATTTCTCCATTTTAATAACTGTAACTGTTCGCGAGGGGTGCCTTTGGCCTGTTAAGTCAATATAACACTTCCATTACTCCAAATTAAATTCCTTGGGGAGTGAGATGAAGTTTTTTTCCAGCAGACAAAGAGCCGGAAGAAACTGGCCATGCAGTAAGGGAAATGCGCTTTACTACTGATATTATATTTCATATCATTCAGATTTAAATATAGAAATGTGCTCTAAATTCGAAGCATTTAAGTAAAGTAGAAGATGCAATAAATTAAAAAATGTAAGATTTTCTTAAAAGCAAAAAAATATATAGAAATTTCTAATTTCAGTTGATAATAAGCAATCTTTTAGATTAAGCCTGGTAAGCTTTTAAATCTGGGCCGTGATGTAATAGAAGCATTTTGCGCGGCCGGGTGCATTTCAATGAGCGCAACAAGCCGACAAATCGCAGTAAACAAAAGCGCACTTGCGTTAAAATTTCAATAAGCCCTTTATAAAAGAAGCGCAAGTGTGCATCGCGGGTGTGATGTGTATTAATATTTCACGGAATTAATCATTATAATCCTTCTGGCAAACAAGTCGCCCCCGGGACACGAGAACAATATAATGAAGTTGTCATTTTTTAGGCTACACGGGGGAGGCTGGAGGAAATCCAAATTGAATCATGCGGCGAGGGAATTGTGCTATTATGTTATTAAACAGGCGAGGGCAGGACCCCGGGTAAGCTATTTTTTGCGAGGAGGGCGTTGTGGAGACAGTTAACAGTTTTCACAATGGAATTATGATATAATTTGACGCAACGGTGCAGTGTTAGGCGAGGTAATCGAATTACCTACTTTGTCGAGTCGACAGCTGTTGGCGCATCTTAGTAGATGTCCAATGGATGACCATTAAGATTGGTCTATTTCTACCTTTTTCTAACTCTCCAGGTTGTAATCACTGGATATTTGTTATGTTTGCTCTGGACGCCGGTATTTGGCACGCCATGGACAAGGTTTTACCTTCGTAGAATGGAATCAGTGTAATAACAGTATGCTTACGTCATAGTGTAATTTTGAAAAATATAATTTACTCGTATGTATGCAGAAATTATTTTATAATTTACTTTATAAAAAGTATTTCCAGCGTTAGATACACGTGTGAAATCTAACTCTAACGCGAAAGTAGCTAAATTATTTTAATCAAACAAAATGAATGTGAAGTGCGCACATTATTTCATTTATATACCTCATCTTCTAAGTACTTCACACTCAAAAGAGCCGAGAGTGAAATGAAAGCTTTTATCCATATGTCAGAGAGAGTACTTACAGCGGCTTATTGTCACCCCCGCTGGAGAATTTGATAAAGCGTGTGCGAATATTAACAAAAGGAATATCTTGTTAAATTGATATAGCTGAAACCCCACGCGAATTTCAACCTTATATCTTCTAAACTACGGACCTATTAAACCTATAATTGATTGCGTTGAGCGCTGCGCTTAGCACGTTTTGATAGAGCCACCGAGAAATTGTCTCCGTTGGAAAGTGTATAATTCAAAGGGGAAGATTAAAATATTATCCATGTTAAGTAAATATTCAAATGAATATTTTCCGTGTTAGACAACAATGCCGCTGGAGGGGAGGCGTCGTAATTTGATAGATACCTATCTACAAAACGGTATATTCGTTAAGGGACCTCCCTGTTATTATAAATTATAAGCGCGATTTGGGAATTGTCTAGAATTAAACGGTTCTTAGACAAAGGGGAGGAGCTAGTATGATTACATTTTGTGTAAATTGCGAATAATTTATAGAGATGATATCATTATTAAGAAATATATGTTTATTACCAACTTACGATATATCAACATGCGCCATTTTCATCTGTGATAAAAGTTTCACTTCTATCGGCTATACCTATTCAACCTGTTTTTATTACACACAGGCAGCTAGCCATTTGACTAGCTTAACGCGAAACAACACAAGTTAGGACTGGGCGAAGTTGGAGCATTCCTAATCTGGAATAACTGGCTCTCAAAGAGGCTTCCGGACTATTCATTACTATTAATATTAATGTACTGTTGTTTTTAACTACGAAATTACCCTTTTAAGGTCGTTTATATTTTTTATTCTAAAACTACCTACCTATATACGAGTGGATATGTATTTGTAACTAATGATAACAGTCAATTTTAATCACTCAAATTAAAGATTCAAATACTGTCAGAACGACTAATCGATTTCTAAAATAATGAATATACCAACAGAGCCGGAGTGCATTTGCGACAATGTGTCATGTAAATTACACACTTGCTCCGGCCCTGCCTCCCGGGACCTGAGCTATTGTTATAATAAAATGACATCTCAGTGTGAGAGTACTTCTACAGGACAAACTGGATCAAGAACATAATATCATGTGAGTAAGACATTTTCGTTCATTCAAATGATTTAATTGATTTATTTTGTGCCGAATGTAAAAAAGGATTATGTTTTACTCGTGTGTATGTCTGAGGTTCGTTTGTGTACCTCAACCAGGTGATATTTAACACTTTTCTATACAAAGTAATTTAGCCAATCGTACCTATGCCAACGTTCCAATCAATTTTTATACTGGCGTAATAAAGAGTTATTATGGTTGTTGTATTTTAGCTTAGCTGTTAAGCCAATCTTGGTATAACTCTAGTCTAGACCATATTTTTTCATAAAGTAAATATCAACTTTTTCTGTTAGCCGTGGAACACAACCAAAATGGAAGGATGGATTTTGACGTTTGAGGTGTCACATGAGAAATTGAAATTGTAGAAGTGATAATTATAGTTTAAAAGATTATTTATTACTTCAGTATTAGAATTCCCAAAAAAGTTACGACGGTTACTGCAGTTGCGTTTTTGTATTGTTACCTGTTGTTATGCTATTATGGCATTTACGTGTACAGTCGATCCAGCACAAACAGCGGACGCGCCGTGAGGGTGTAGCATGTTTATATGTTTATTTTAATACGCATGTCGCGCGTATAATACGGAATTTATTACGGACCTACCCCCGTGCGGATTAATGCGATACGGAAGATTTGAATCCGGAGCATTAACTTGGATTGATACAAGAATGGGGCTTTGGGGGTGGAGGTGTTTGTTTACATATTTGGCGTTATATTCTGTAATTAAGGCTATTAATTTATATCAAGACAAATATTAATTCAGTCAGGCAATGACAGGAACTCGCAGATCTCAGAAATCGCTGAATCTTATCTGTTAATAATATATCGTTCAATTCCGAGTACTGTGGATTAGGATGTGCAGTGCCGCGCAAAAAAAAAACTGCAAGGACAAGAGCCTAGGTTTTAATTATTGTTTGATCGATTGAGATTGCTTAATCCATTTAATACAGGCATTATAGTTTGTTATTAACTACAACATGTAAAGTATGTATACAAGAGTAATACACATTTATTTTTAAGGTAACGCCGTAGGAAATAAGCACTGATTTATGAATAAAATAAGACAGGTGTAAAGTTGTTGCTGTTGTAGAGCTATTGGCTTATTTCACTTCAGATCTTATTTTGAGGATCAGTTGTTACGGATGGGCAATGATTTATGGCTCCTAATAACGGGAAAAACTGGCTATAATCTATTTTCATTTGTATACAAATCGGTTGAACAGAAAACCATTAAACTCCCCACACAAAGAATCTTTATGTAAACATAAGAAACATAAAGTACGTTATATCTGTTGTTTTAACTCATTTCGAGAGTCATTCATTACCATGCATTCGTATTCTAGTTACCAATTTTATGTTATTTATCTTTATGTAACGTGAACAGTATGTAAACATAACGCGAGGCTGATCGAGCCGGGCTGGCCACGAAATTAAATATATAATATATATTTTTAACTTTTATTCATTAACTTGTACAAAAAATTATATTACGTGTTAATTCATAGATGTACATTTTTTCAATCCTCGACATAAAAAAGGACGGGGTTTCGTAAATCTGACGTGTAGGAATACACACGTGTGTGTAGTAGCTCCCATTAGATTAGACGAAAATCAGTCGAAAATGGCCGGAGGTTCAAAATAGTGTATGAATAGTGTATTAAATCAGTATATGTAGGTATTTTCGACAATGCTTGTTATATACTTATGAAATGAATAAAATAAAAACGAGGCCCGTTTTTTTTCATGTGAAAAGTGCTTAAGCTTTGCAACTTGAAATAAAAATCAATACCGATAGCCTTTTAATGAAACACCCTGTGCACTCCCACCTCCAAACATAAACAAAATGA
This sequence comes from Mellilla xanthometata, assembly GCA_035578125.1. Taxonomy (NCBI): domain Eukaryota; kingdom Metazoa; phylum Arthropoda; class Insecta; order Lepidoptera; family Geometridae; genus Mellilla; species Mellilla xanthometata. The sequence continues at coordinate 69,950 of JAPUBQ010000041.1, read as the reverse complement.
GCAAAATAAAAACAATTAAAAGCCAGTTGGCGACTTTGTTTCGGACAGCAAATTTAATTAACATTCGCTTATTTCCCGCCTGATCCAACAGAGACAAATAGTCTAAGTAAAATTTATGTATCGGAATCAAATTCAATTTCGTCTTTGCATTTTTTACACGATTTTTAGGACTTTGCCGTGCTGTGGATAGTTTAGTATGGATGAGGCTACTGGTAAACCTTCCTCGAAGATAATATCTACCATCATGGATAAAACCGTATAAAACAATTAAATGGTTTAAATATTTTAGTTTCATGGCAAAGCTGTAAACCTAAAAATACTCATCGTGACATATGATACAAAGTATCCACTTGTTGTAAGTCAAGGTAAAATACCTATACATCAGAAATTCAGAATCGATCTATAGTCGAAAGCTAGAGTGTATTTCAAATCTGATGTCATCTTCACTTTCTATCCGGCATCAAACAGTTCTCTCTTTAGAAATTCATATAAAAAGTGATTGTTATTCAAGAATAACAGTAACGACATAGAGAACATAAACGTGAACAAAATTAACTCGGCGGCACACTTCCATTCCTTTCGATCTTGTGAAATTTGTTTTCTTACAGGATTTTTCTAATCTTCTTTAGCATCGTTTATATTGATTATGGCGCTCCTCCTGCCTAATTTATATTCAGCTAGTGTTTTTTCATCACGCCCTGTGCTTAATATCGCAATTTGTACCGTAGTTGGCGTAAGCCGAGGGGACCTGTCACCTTTACTCTCGGACTCGCCGTCTCTCCTGAATGCCTATTTTATTACTCGCTTACACATAAACAAGTAAAGTTTACGACCGTTTTTACATTCAGCAATGGGTAATAAACTAATTATTAAATGAAGATTGAAGACAGGCGGGTCTGGTAAATAAGAATGATTATGAATCGGAGTCGTTGTCTGATTTATGGGCCGGGTGATGTCCGATGACAAAATTATGTCTCCGTCATAAACGTTGGCCGTATCGGATGGCATCCATGATAATGGTTCGTTTTTTGTGGGCGAAGTCGTCTGCTGTCTGCGCCGCGGGCCGCGATCAGCATTCAGCGGGCTGCGGCCGCGGCTATGCTGCACATAATAAAACGTTTACGCCAATAACAATCATGGAAGTACTCACACTTACTGCCGTTCCTAACATTATTGATATTGCACGTATGACAATTTCTACAGCATAGTTGTAATTCATGTTCAATGCGGCATCTGCCAGCGTACCTGTTGGTAATAAAATAACATACCTACCTACCATATCACCATATAGTGATATGGTAGGTAGGTATGTTACATTTTTTGTTGTTGGCATCGGTTCGATACAACCTTTGTAAATTCTTAATTTTTTTTTAATTCTTAGGCTTACTATCATGATTTGGAATCAAGTACCTTCACACATATACAATGTACCACAATGCGTTTGAGTTTATAAATAAAGTACCAACTACTATTCGATAAGCTTTTGTCCCTAACAGTGGAAGGAATGAATATACATAACAAATACATTATTGCCTATATAGCCTATGTCTCAATTTCGTCTACGAACATTCCAATCCGATGGAGGGATGGACCAAAAACCGTGGCGCCGATGATCAATTAGTTCCAAGTAATAAACAAAGCAAATACGTCCGTTATGAAAAGAATTCGTCTGCCGGCAGATTTCTTTTGCTGCATCAATCAAAATCATACTGATAATGAAATCATCATTTGGGTGGCCATAGAGAGCCAGGCTTCCGAGAATCCCGTCTCTGGCCCTTCTCAGATGTGCATCGTCTCATTAACACATTCCTGATTTATTAATTAGATGTTAGACGAGTTAGCGAACTACAATCGATAATGTAACAGACTGCTAAGGTACCTTTTGCCGAAAACGAATGCCTGAACTGGTCGCTAGAATTAGCCGCAGGCAGAAATAAAAAAATAACAATATCGTAATAAAATTATGGAGCAGGAACTTATGCCAGAAGATACCATATGTACCGCGTAAATATACATACTCGTACATGTAACTGAATAGTGGTTATATGGAAACGTACAAAAGAAGACAATACTTCGAAAAAAATACGACAATACTATATATTAACAACAATTAAAGCGATGAGTTTGAGCATGCATAAATTTATAGAATCTTTTAATAATAATTCTTCTTACATCATTCCATAATGTACTTAATTACGTGTTTAATTTAAATTGAAAATGTTATTTTACCATATCTGTGAAAATCCATAAAATATTTATGTTTCAATAAATGTTATACAGCGTCTCTATTTAATTCCTAATAAAGTTCTAATTTAATACGTTTGAATGTGATTTAAATATAGCTTGAGCACTATCATCGACCTTGTTCATGAATTAAAATTATTGAAAAATGTATTATATCAAATTCATTTTAATATTTACAATTATATCTTCCTTTGCCCTTGAAGAAGGTACATAGCTTTATATCTTTTTTATTTTTGACATGACAAGATTAATATTTCTTATATTTTAATCGAATTAATTTAATGTATTTTCAGGTACAAATGAAACAGAGGAGTTCAGAAAATATTACGGTTTGAATCTGAACAAAGGTTGTGGAAACTATGTAATAGTGTTCAAATGTATGTCGACTTGCAAAAGCATGTCATACAAGATATACAGACTAGATTTTCAGTGCAAATGCTCCTGCCACGAAATGAAGACTTCTACTATCTTGCCATACTTTAAATGGAGGACAAATGGTACTAGGAAACCACTGCCGAAGACATTTAGTCCTAGGCAATATGATATTGTGGGAAGTTTGTCACCATCGCCTGTCGACGAAACTACTACGATGTCCACTGTTGACATGTGCGCTGGCCGATTCCCAGATCTAAATGGTACTTTAGGTAATGGGACTTTAGGGAATGAGACAGATATAGGAAACTCTACAGATATAGGAGTAGGAGTGAATGAAGCGGCAACTGTAGCAGGAGCTGATGCAGCAGGGGAGGGCGGAGCCGCTGCTACAGAAACAGATAAGCCTGCTGACGATCCCAATAAGGAAGAATAAAAAAGAAGGATACATACATATATAATCATAACCGATATATGTTTAATTAAGAAACATGCAGTACGATTAATATACTTGACTTGAATTACTTGACTAATTTTATTAATATTAAAAAAATCTTTTTATTGTTTGATATTTAATTGCTCTAGCAAATACGAGTATCTTTAAAATTAACCATAAATAGCGAAGCTAAAATTCCCTTCTTTATCGTGGGGACACCCACTTTAAAAAAAATCTCCAACGACAAAATGGATAGTACCTCTCAACTAAGCATCGTCACGAATAGTTTAAAATTAAGGTCTCTACGCGAGAACCAACTTACATGCATATCAACCGACGAAAGTAAAATTGGCCAGTTAATATCTCGTTCGCTTCGTTCGGTCAAGGGATAGGATGGGATAGTATATGACGTCAGAAAGTTATAGTACGTATAATATTTAAATAAAAAGGTCTACTGTTCGAAGAACTACTAGTCCCTACGTTAAGTTGACTTTTAATTTATTCAGGAATAAGGAAAGTTACAAGTAAGTTATATGTGAAGCAGTTTGTCCTATTTTTCTACCAACCAAAATACAGAACACACTACCCTCTTTTAAGGGGTAGTAGGGTTGCAGCACATTTGGGTTATAATCTCATGTTATCTAAATTGCATAAACATTGCATAAAAACGTGATCAAACAAAGTGTTAATTAAAATTAACCGCTGAATCTTGCCATATAAAGGTTCATTAAAATTCAATTTAAACTCAAACTGCACGTTAGTTTATTTACGAACTCAAAACGAAGAGAGTATTTGGCGAAAATGGTAAAACCATGGTTCATAATTTTTTTGGCACTTTTCTTACGAATTAATGCAACTAAACTCGAATTAAATGGTTAGTATCATTTTCATAAATTGATATATTTAAGCCGAGACTCCACAGCGATCGGAGCGGGCAAAGATGAGCTAAACTTGAGGCCATAATAGCAGAGTGTCTTTCGTGGACTCTTTTTTTTCGCTTTGCTCATCTTTGACCGCTATGCTCGCGATCGGGCCTCGGCTTTAATTATTACATGTTATTAACTGCATCGGCGTGAAATCACTAATACGAGTATGAATGCCGATGCAATGGACATATATTTTCGACTTTTGGGGTTGAAACCAATTCCGGCAGCAGATTAGGACAACGGCTTAGGTACAGTATATTATTAATTTGTACGTTAGATTTTAATATCGGTGTAGTTTTTAATTTAATTTAATTTACTAATAACTTCATGTTGCAGATACAGATTCTATAAAAATATCACTTTTGGACGAGTCCGACAATCTGACACTAGGGGCAAACAGTAAGTATTAATGCTGGGACTATAGATAATAGATATAATTTAATAATAGATTAAATATTTATATGAAACTTGCAAGTACTTATATATCTAACAAACTCAGTTACAGAAAAAGACAAGTCCATTTTAAGATACGGATTTCACAACACATACGCCTGTCAAGATTTTGAAAAGTCATTTATATGTATAAGGAAATGCTTAGATCTCAACTTTCACATCGCTCACGCGGATAAATCTTGCGTCTGTACTTGTTACAAGAACCAGGTTCTAGCTCAATATAAGAGTCCTTCAGACACGACGAAATGGAAGTTCGGTGCTCCGACCACAAGTAAACCAGCTTGGGCGGGTCCTCCCGACGAGAAGCCGGCAGCTTATGAAATAAATGCGAGTGACGACGACTTCATTGAGTCGGAAACTGAAGCACCCAAGGGAGAGACAGAAGGCCCGGAGCATGAAGAATATGGCAGCACCGATACTGGCAACACTATTACTGGTGACGTTACCGAAACTATCATACCGACAGGAGATCAAACTGCAACATCGGCACCGTAAAAATAAGTAATTAAATAAACATTTGAGACCAGTGATTTTTTTTATGTAAATTACATAATTATTAATAGTATAGTCAGGTTAATGTCTTATTATTTAAAAAAATACATAACTTTAGGCACGAGTATAAGCCTGTATGTTAGTGCACAATAATTAAGAATAATTACTTAATTTATTCCATATACTTAAAGTAAATACTGACATAAGTACTTGCAAACTTTCGTTTTTATACTAATATCACTGTGATCGGTCTTTGTTAAAAAAACAAAGATCTATTATTTAATTCGCAATCTAGTACTTAGACAGAAATTCGTAGTAGACATTGAAACGCTAAGAACAAAGTTTTTCGACAACAAACTCATGATGATAATAAAATAAATATACCCGAATTGAGATAACTTGCTATGCGTGTTGAATATTAAGGAACGTTATCGGTAATAATTATCGGTGTATTTTCGTAACGACCACATTTGGGAAATAACTGCCTTCATCTTATTAAGAATTTATTCACTGGCCTTATTGGATAAAATGTTCCAGGTAATATTCCTTCTTATTACGATTAAATTGACGACCTCGTTCTCGTAATCGTTACCATGCCGGATTGCCAGTCAGAAGGTTCCGGGTTCGATTTCCGGTACGGCCAACATATTTACGCTGAACTAAATTTTTTGGCTGTCGGTCTGGGTGTTAAATACATATCTATAAAAATAAGAGTATATGTAGTATATCAGTTGTGTTAACAGCCATAATACTAACTAGAAATGGTTTAATATGGGGCTAACTATATTGTAATATTAGTGAAACAATATGTAATCGCTATTTTGCTGTGTACGGCCATTTTGCAGTAGCTGCCATTTTCGTCATAATTTCATACAAAAGTATCAAATCAAAATCGGTCCCCCTGTTTGAAAACATTGCCATAGACAAACCCACGCAGATACGACAAACTTATAACACTCAGTCGTTTTGCGCCGAACGTTAAAAAATTTAATATCATTAAATTAACTCATTACAAAACATTTCAAATCTGATTTATTTATTTTATTATTATTAAAGCCATTTTCATGTTCATGATTTAAAAGTAGAATACTTCTTATCATATGGATTTTACTAACAATTTATCGTAGATGGCTAGGTAGGTAGATTTTAGGTAGGTTGAAATGGTCTCTATTTTATACGGATTTAGTTCTGTACACCTACTTAATGTTGGCTAATGTTACATATTTGAGTCCGGTGTCATTTCCAAAAAACCGTGTACCCGGGGGATACTCCGTCGAAAGTTACGTGTTTCCATATGATATAAAGATACGTGATCGTGTACTAGTTCTTTTACATTAGATAAAATTTGGGTGTAAAAAACACAAGATTTTTCTATATACGGCACAAGTTATATTTATTTTATATATTATATTTAATTTCTGCTCAGCGCGTCTGCTGGGCAAAGGCATCCCTTTCCTCCTTCCAGACACCCTGGTCTTTAGCTATTGTGGCGCTCTTTATATCGAGCTTAACGTAGTTATGACGCAAAAACGACGGGGTTATAGCTTTGACGTGTATGTTCTACACAGCTAATTAAAACACAGTACGGTACGGTCGATGCGGACGTTGTTTGGATGGGTGATCATAAGACTGTTGTTTTTCAAATGACATTTTTATCTCGGCGCTATCTGGGGTCGGATGGCACGTTAAATTGTAGGTCCAGGCTGTTTGTCTTAGCACATGCAGTTGTTAAGCCAAGTCAGAGGCCTTCGAGCGGCTTGAAAACACTCGACAACAGAGCTTGACCACTTTGCTCATACGAAGAAGAAGAAGACGAATGGGATAGTGTGTATTAAAACTAATAAGACGGTTTGTATATAAAATACATTCACAAACATTTTAAATTGGATTATCATGCCACCTTTGTTTGGATCGACCTCTAAGTTTAGTCGCATTTGGTATCCAAGTTGTAGAGACCTTTGCCCAGCGGTCGTCCGACATCCGGCAGCATTTATTATTTGTTTTTCATTTTATTATTTTGTCCAATTTAGTTCACTACTTACATATACATGAGTTTTATTATTAATAGTAAAAAAAATCTATGTTTCCATTATATAAATAATGAGATGCAGTAGAATAGTAATGATACAATGTACATCTATTCAAATTCTATTGCTTTTAATTAAGCATGATACAAACGCATTGACTTTGCAAATTGCAACACTATTGTAAAGTAAAAAATCATAAAATGGAAGCTGTTATTTTGCACTAGAATCTACGTCCCTAGTATGAAAGTACCAAAACTTTTTACGCAAACCCCCTGAGGCTATTCGCTAGATTGACGGCTATGATGTATCGAAAAGATTTTTTTACCAACACACAGAGAACATATTTTTGCTTTTACATCAATATCAATTTCTTTTATGCTAACACAATTTTTAGACAGTTTGTGATATGGGTTCCTATCAAAGCTCATTTTTACATTGTAGGTATTGAAAAACTAAAAGTATTCTCAATGAAAATGGTTTTCTTTTGGATTCAATGGTGTCGTGACCCTAAAATAAATGTAGGCACAAACTTTTCAAGTTTCGGCATTGTATAAATATTCTATGATTACTAGGGACCCTGCATGTGGTTCACGATATGGACAATATCTGCGATTGATCACAACGTCACTTTTGATTGAGATGACAGTTCATCAAGCAAGGGTCACGGTATCTCGCTATGACCCTTGCTTGAGATAACATCATACGATTTTACGGCAAATATGGATAGATTAGAGTACCTAAATTAATGAACGCAGTTCCTTATATGTACATATTCATTTTTCGATTGATGAATTTTATTGCGGCTATTTAAGAATATACAATTCTTGAAAGAAACGTTAATAAGTACGAGTATACTGGGCAATTTGGCCTATCGAAAAACCTAAGAGCGGCTTTTGTACACCTAGACAAACGGCAATTATTGTTCTTTGAATTTAGTTGATTTGGAAATGAAATGGTTTTGCGTTAGTTACTATTACCTTGTATAAACGACATCAAATATGCCAGTATGCACTTTATACGTCTATGTAGAATCTATAGGTATAAGTAGCTATAATGGTTCGTGTAGCTGTAACACAGAGACAAGATCCAATAATAATTCAGCTAATCCAAACAGGTTCTTTGAGTAAAGATTGATTTATTTGTAATAAAACGCTTCTGGGATCTCTTTTATCTGTCTACACACAATCGAGGGCGAAACAAGAGAGGAAAGCAAACAATAAATCCACCTACATAAAAATTGCAACAACTTTGTTCATAATGCCGATGGAGGCATCATCAAAAGTTGGTTCGGTTCGCACCCTCGCGCCCATTCGTGCAGAGATTACCAATAAATCCAATACGGGATAATTGGCCGGCTTAATTCTGTTCTATCTTTCTACTTAGTTCAGTCGTCAGAATGTGCCAGATCAGGTCCCGAGGGAGCGGCCAGTCGAGAGAACAAACACCAGACTTTCGCCGGACGAAACTGACCCTTAACGCGTACTCCTACAACATAATTCCACTTGTGCTTATGGGCCGGAGCAGCTTCTACGGCAAACGAAGAAAATGGCACAGTTAATGAGGTATTTTTAGTTTTCTGTACTTAGTGATAATGTAGTTGAGTGGGGCAAATCAGTGATGTTTTTATTATGACTTGTGACGTTGTTTTGACGTGCGCTGCTGAGGAGTAGCTCATGTGAGGAGAGAGTGACGCGGCATCGCTTGTCCTGTAATGGATGTGAGTATCAAGGGGTGGCGGCGATTTGATATTCGCATCAGAGGCGGCCCCGGGGACCCGTGTGACGTGATTCAATAGCAATGCCCTCAGATCGGCGTTTTTATAAGTCGTCATATATGGGAAATGCACTCGGATAAATCGATTATCAGCTGTTTTTGTGGAAGTCGGAGACTGAGATTCGTTGAGGGTATCAATTGTAACGATTTCAATGCATATATTATGTTTATTTTCTTTAACTATAGCTAGCGTTTGTCAAGGTTCTTATGGTGATTTCGTATCATCAATGATCTACAATATTGAAGATATAAAAATTCAACTATTAATATGTATCTGTTGCTAAAAAATATTCATTCAAAACATTACCGAACAAGCGGGAGAACTCAGAATTAAAACGTCAGTCAAAGCGGAAAAATCCCGTTCCGAAAAATTAGCCAACAGAATTCCAACAAATAATTAATCTGGAATAATCATACAAAACGATGCGAGCGGGAAGCCCGTCCATTATTGCCATTCATTTCAAATCAGCCGTGCGAGGGTCTAGGGGAGGCACGGGGTGGGGGGCGACCTGAATAAGCATACATTTTCCAATCAGGCCACGTATCATTTAACTCGCTATTAAATTCGACTTCTTCCCCTCGAGTTATTAACGTGTCTAAAAGATGCTTGTTGTGTAATTTTTAAGGAGGCAGCTCTCCAGTTTCACAAATATTTATAGGTAGTTACAGGTGTTATCTGTATCTAACTATAGATAGTTGCAAGATTTTTTTTATTTGTCAGACAATTTTCCAACAAAATTTTCTTATTAGACAAGGACAAAGGAGTATTTATTTTTGAATTAGCATAAGTAATTGAAATATTTGTATAATTAAAGAGCATACATTTCTTTTGTAAATGGTGATGCCTAAGTAATTTTATGTTTTTCACAAGCATTCAGTAAGCCGGAAAACAGCGGGCAAAACCGCAGGCGTAGCTAGTTTTCTATGAAGATTCTCTGATTTATTGTGTGGCAAGCATTGAAAGAGCGTGAAAGAAATTTCGTCTGCCAAAATACTTTTCATAAAAACCGTCATAACATTCATGCTTAAGACCTTTCAAGGTAATTAAAAAGCCGCGTGGGGTGAATTAGAGGATTAAATTTTATAAAAGAAGTCGTGGTTATTTCTTACGGTTGTATGCATTGATTTAGAATATTTAGATTCATTTGTAGGTTTTATGTTTCAAATTACATAAAGCTCACTTTCATGTTTTCCATAATTTTCAGCTCTAAAATATGTATAATGTATGAGTTTGAATTAGTTATATTTCTCTTTAAATTATAAACGTTACAAAGCCTACTATTGTAACTCGCGAAAGCACAGTAAAAAGAGATTTGCTTACACAAACTTATTTAGAACAAACGTTCCATATAGTCTAGTCAACAAGTGTCTTTTTGGTCAACTTTTTTCAGCAGTCTTCAAAAATTATGATTGAGGTGTCATTCGATTCGGAATGGCATCTAGATAGTTTTCGAAAAACAATGAAGTTCCGCAAATAAAAATTACAAAAGTTATTAACAATTAACTAAAAAAAAGAGAGGTTTAGTTTTTTGCAAATATCTACTAGAAAAAGTTGACCAAAAAGGCACTTGTTGACTAAACTAATATAGCTATAGCTAACTGTATTTTTAAGAATATTAAAAAACGTAGACAGTAACTTGTCAGTCATCGCACGGCACGCGTCTTGCCACCTGACACCGCCCCTTATTAAATTAATAACTCGAACACAGTCATTACCCCTCTAATTGGAAGGGCGATGAGCAGCCGTAGCTTAAGCGTTTAACGCCAGTTTTATGAACTGGATAATTAATATTTTCTTTACGCGGCAGCTACACACGTGCAACTTAGTAGTAGGAGGAATTATGTAGGCGCTATGATTTATCAAGAGTTGTTTTATGCCACCAAAGAGATTCCATTGTGTATTATTGCTAGGTGACTTACCTCTTAGCATAAGCATAGCATAAGCATAAGCAGCCCACTATACGTTCCCACTGCTGGGACTCGGGGCCTTCTCTCACGAGGAGAAAGATATCGGCCATAATCCACCACGCTGGCCAAGTGCGGGTTGGCGGATGACACACGTCTTCGGATATTGTGATCCTCAAACATGCCGGTTTCCTCACGATGTTTTCCTTCACCGTAAAGCGAGTGCAAATCCACACATAACTTGAAAAACAAGCCATTGGTGTAGGGCTGGGATCGAACCAGGGGCCGCCTGATTGAAAAGCAGACGTTATTACCACTGAGCCACACTCGCTTTGAGGTTAATAATGTTATTAAATTTAATCTAATTTTAAACGTTAAGTCAACGATTTGAAAGATGTAATAGAATGATAACTCGATATGATTACTTACTAGCATGATTTGCCTTAGTAACGGATCTTTTCTTGTTTACAAACATATCATTTTGCTGCCTCCCCGTCGCTTTAGGCTAAATTTTACTTAGAAATTCAAGAGATATAATTACGAATTTCGCTGAGCGCCAATAATTTAGGGATCTGCTAATGAATGATATCAAGTTTCGTGTAATTATCGCCGAGGGCACATTTCGTATTTTTGTTATTGATTATAAATATTTTGCCAAGCACCGTTACTTAACCCTTGTGTAACCTTATCTTTCATTTGAAAATTATTTCTTTAAATAGGCAAATCGTAGGCGGTATCTCTGATGTTCATCTGAAGTTTTTACTTAAGACATTAAAATTAAATAGCAGATATTGACTAGACTGTTTCATAGCTCATAGAAACAGCAAAAAAATTGTATTCTTTCAAAAAACTTACTTTTGTTTCTTAAAGTATTGTGTTTTTAGTGATATGACTTTCAGTTATTGTATCCCCATTTATAAGTCTATTAATTACACCTTCTTCTTCTTCTTCTTACCTTATCCTACTTCTTGTGGGTTCGGTGCAGTATGTAGGCTTCTTCCATACATCTCTGTCATTTGTCATCTCTGTCTTCACACCCTTCCTAGTCATATCGTAATTCACACAATCCATCCATACTTTCTTAGGCCACCCCCTTCCTATCTGTCCGTCCACACTTATACTCATCGTTTTCCTCGTGATATGGTCTTCCTCACGTCGCATAATATGACCATACCACGACAACCTACTGCTCATTAGTTTGTCAGTAATAATCTAAAAAGTGAGAGGCAGACCACCAGCCCGATGGTCAGATGACATCATTAGGCACGCTGGAAAGAGCTGGTGGAAACTGGCTGAAGACCGTACTGTATGGCGTGTTGGAGAGGAGGCCTATACCCAGCAGTGGGAAGACACAGGCTGATGATGATGATGATGATGATGAATCTAAAAAGTATATATTATTATAATATTTATCAGCTCGTGTTTACAATGAAGACCTTGCCTCTCGGTGTATGTTTCGCTGTAGACTAACGAGGCCCTACAATCGCAAGCGTGATACATATGTAGCTATAATTTTAATGCCGGCGGGGTGAAGCATTAAAAGTCAGGGATCAAATGCCTATAATACTCCTATACTCGCTGAGGAAAACCATAGAGTCGATACAATACTAATAGAAAGAAGTAAGTTGGCACCTCTAGGTAGGTGCTCACATATTCCTTTATACTTTCACCAACTATGTTAACTTATATTATGCAATAAACGTATATTGACTTTGATTTTGACTTCGTTATGAAATATTTATTTTCATAATATTTCTTTTCATAAATTTAATTTTCAGCATTTATGTGAAATTGATTTAGAAACATGATTAAAATTTAACAATTAATTAAACAATTTATTTTTTTAACATAGTAGCTGACCTCTACACAATATTCTATGTCAATAGCTTACCTACTCTTCAGAACAATTACAAGTATGTTGATCTTATCGAATATCAACATACTTGTAATTGTTGTGTCTTCTTCAAATCTACTCAAAATAACTTTCTAACGTATTTGTTGTCGGAGTAAACTGTAAACACTTGAAATTTTAAACCTGTCCAATACATTTTAAGGCATTTAAGTATAGGGGCGCACGTGACTACTGGGGTACGTACTTATCCATAGGGTTGTCAAATAAAACCGGATGGTTGTAAAATTAAGTTTAATTAGTAGACTTTGCACGAATAATTTTAGCAGTCAGATCAAAAGCTTTGTTTCTACTACATTTGAATAACCACTGCAATTTTATTTTTAATAATGCTCATTCATACTGGATGCGACTTTTTTAGAATATAAAAACATAATCAGGTCTCACGCAGCATTTATAAATATGATGTTATTTGCAATCATAATCAAATTGAGTAAAATCAATATACGAGTAGAAAATGAAAAAGCAATCTCTTGTAACAGAGTTCTAAGCTATTATCAGTAATAATCAAACATTCAGCCTCTCACATATTACGCATTCGTCAATAGGGTCTGATCCGTCACCCTTTTAATTTAGACTTGGACGAGGGGTCATTAAACAATAAAGTGTTGATTAAAAGCCCGTATACGCGGGTTGCGAATAATGCTGTGTGCTTCCTGCGGAGGAGCCATTACTTTATCACCGATGATTTGCTCGGCCACTTGACACCGCCGCTCTGAGTTGAGCCGCTCGGCCTTCAATCAAGGTCGATTTGATGCCTCCTGATTGAATAGTTGTCTGCTTCCTATCTAGTTCACATGTCATACGTGGTGAGCAGATTGTAGCTCGATTATCTCACTCGCCCGATTTGTGTAATCTAACCAAACACGGATAATCGAAACCGGATCACTTCTCCAATGTAATAATATTTGTTAGAGAAAATTCTGTACAGGATTATTCTTCTAAGATGATACTATGAACTGACTCGTTCCTACGAGATAATTACTTCAGAGATGATTAATACCTTGACGGAGAAACGACCGATGCTTCGCTGCGCTGGGGATTTCAGTTTCATTCACACTATTTATCCCTCATATCATTGTTCGCATTCTCCGTCGGTCCTAGACAAGGGACCGGTCTCATTTCGCCGCAGAGCGTTATAGTACCTTGTTATGTGGAATGTATTCTGAGTACAGAGATAATCTGGAAAACCATTTATGGAAATTGTATACCAATCGTTAAAAAGAGAACCGTCCTGTTAACAGATTTTAAATCATTGCCGTCACCGGCCGCCATTGTAACGTCAGGTTAGTTCAAAAGCGGTCGCTCCAGTCGAACAAAATGATCTTCGCCGGATCGGATAGCGAGTTCCACACCTCGCACATCAATAGATCTCGCTCAAATAATAATAAGGAGTTATAGATCAGCGGTGTGAGTGGCGCGCCTGTCGGCGGCGGACTCGGTGACGCGCTGCGCCCGCGCACCTCTTTGTGCTCGGCGCTCTCAACGCATTTGAGTATGGAAATGGATATTTATTTCATGTGTCGGTTGGCCAAGCCGTCCGTGGTGATCGCCGAAGATGATAACGCCTCGATTTATATATTTCTCTCGATGATCGGTAGCACTGCTTACCATACAACTAACAAAGGCGGCCGTTACTGCATATACACAGGGCGTTAAACCGTCTCTGATCATATTTCAAATAATTTACTATCCCGTTATAATACCTACTCGTATTGCGTAATTAAATCTTTCATTTGATACTAGCCAACATACAAGTATAATCAATTTAGAATAAGTATTTAAAATAACATTTAGAATATTTTTTTACAAATTCATATTACGTTTAGTTAATACGTCATGATTAAAAATATGGATCTATGATCCGGATTAAACATCATTTCAATTCATTTAGTATATTTTTAAGTCTCAGCTTCCTCTACGAGTCACGTCAGCCTGTATAAACTGATATTGCATGCAAACTCTAGCTGCCATAAAACTCGTCGATCCCTCGCTATGGATGAGGGATCAGCTACATAAAGAAAAGCAATGCGTCGTCACACTTTAAAAGGAACGTATAAATCTCTTAGCATCTAATATTGGAGTCGGCATCATCAGTATTTTGCATCAGTTATGGAAGTTTGATAGATGTCCAACTTCACTGTAATCATTACATGCATTTTTATGCAAACAAGTATCGGCTCTTTCTCTCTAGGAGGGCTTTAATTGGTGCCCACTAGATCTAAACTACTGGCTAAAGACGACAGGTCCATAGGCGTCCATCGGTCGCTGTTATTCTGCCATATTTGTTGGTTTACGCCGTAGTTATCGGTAAAGAGTTTACTTTTTAAAGCGAACCAGCCATTTGTAAAGCATTTTATACCGCACATGTGAGGGCAATTAAGCATTAACTGTAGATACCTATATCACTCAGTTACATACGTTTATATTTATTTTGAAGACGATTTGTTTCATTATTATTGTAATTAAGTACCTAGTATTATATTTAATATATATGGCACTATACCTAATTTCATCCAAATCGTTTAAGAATTTTGTGTTTGAAAGAGAAACAAACATACTTTATTTATAATATTTAGTCAAAATCATCACCTGTACCCAGAAATGGGAGGAGCCATTTCTGGGTTTCCTCTCCGACGCCCCAGATGAATGATGATAATGATTAGGGATAATTTATTACTAAGGGTTTGTAGCATATTTATAAATAAACTAGCTGACCCGGCAAACGTTGTTTTGCCTCACTTAGGGGTATGAAAAATAGATAGTGTAGCTTATATGACACGTTCGTAGATTTACCATATCAGCGCCATCTATTGATTACTTACTCAACCCAGTCGAAAGGTATCGACATCTGTTAGAATCATTTGGAGTTAACAGATAATTGTGACTCTCAAATAATAACAGAAAATAATAAGCAATAAATTAAAATTGCGACTATAATTTGAGATTTAAACTATCCTATCTCTCAAGTTGGATCGAACTGCACATGGTGTGCGAATTTTATTATAATCGGTTAAGTGGTTTAGGAGTCCATTGAGGACAAACATTGTGACACGAGATTTATATATATTAAGATTCTCAAGTGCGAGCCGAACTCCCTTGGTTGGCAGTTGGGTTGGGTTTCGTATATACCGTTTCTACAAATTATAATATAATTTTTAAATTTATCACAAAATTAATATTCTATGAATACTTAAAGGGTCTACCAAATATGGCTAAAAAGATCGAGAAAAAAAAACGTAAAAATTACGAAAGTTGTTTGTGAGCGCTTAATTTTTATTAGCATTTATTGTTCGGCCACGGAAATACATAATCTGTGGAAGTTTCAGTTTTAAAATATTGAAGGAGTTCCGTGCAATAAATGTGTTTTTTTCTTTTATTTTTGCTATATATCAATAACTTGTAGCCACATACAATTTTCACAAAATGTGTAAATGTAAGAACTTTCAAATTAAATTCTAATAATTAATTAAATAAAATAGATACTTAGATACTTATACTTAGGATTTTTTACTCCACCTTTTTACCCTCTATACATTCACAGAACATGTAATTATGTATTAACTTTAAAATCAATTATATTTAAATCGGCTCGGAGGGCTCCCATACAACAATACGGGGTACGGAACCCTTCATGCGTGAGCCCGACTCGCACTTGCCAAATTTTTATATGGTAGTGGTATCATAAGATCATAACTTTATTACCTGTGAAAATTTAACTGTTTAGCTATCACGGTTCATGAGGTACATACAGCCTAGTGGCAGACCGACAGACGTATGAAAAGCGAAGTATTAGTAATAGAATTCTGTTGATACGTTTTGGATGCAAAATCCTAAAAAAGCAGTAATTAAATGACAAACTAAATACCTTCGCCTTTAATTGGTATGCTATTGTCGGCGTGCCATAAAACGCTTTGGATAAAATTAAATAAGGATTCCCTTTTGTTTTGTTCTCACTTGCAATATTTATTTTTGTTCGTGGTTGCGTTAAGAGATTTAAAATTTATAATGCGGGGTCGTCACGTCTTCGGTTAATTAGGCGCAGGCGGGAGTCGGCTAGGAGGCATGCACTCGCCTCTATTATTTTCACCATTGCATATTTACTCTGCTATTTGTGATTCCGTGAGAATTGAAGCTTTGTACGAAGATTGATATTCGCGTCAAATTGGTCAAAATAATTGTAAAATCTTTTTAAGGTTAATGTTTTGTATCGTTTTTTTTTTGTTGCAAGGCTTGCGCTTGACCATAACTCACCTGATGTTGGGTGATATTGTGGACTGGGATGGATCGCGCTTGTTTCGAAGAAACCGGTATCGTTTTGTTTATAATACAAAACGTAAGTTGTTTTTAGTTTTAACTAAGTTAATACGGTTGAAATGCTGAAGGTTGCTATTTACCTAAGATGTACCGCGTTAATATTTCATGCATTACTCGTACTTTTTCTTTAGTCTGTTATGGCGTTAAGTACTCGTGAAAGGTAACCTCAGCATTGCTTTAAAAGATTTAAACAGAATCTATTTACTATTAGATATGTAGTTAAAACCAATATACCAACGAGTATAGTTGCAGTTGAAATTTTATTGAACCTTGTTCACTGCGATCCAGTTACAGAGACTTCGAGGTATAAAATTATGGAGCCTCTTTGCCGCCTTTACACACATTTTGCATACTTACTCCTCAGATAAAAGTAGATATTTTATTGAAATGTCTGTAATGCTCCGCGTTAAGATTTTTAATGAGAGTTTAGTGTTGCCAACAGATTTAGAAGCGATTGTTGAAACTGGCCTTATCAGATTTCTATAAATTGTTCGTGGACTTGTATTTTAATACGAAGACAGCCCTGTTTTTAGAGATTTTAGAAATTGTATGTGACTACTGATATTCTATTGGCATGTTCTTACATCATATAAACCCAATATACCTTAGTAATAAATATACCCAATATACCATAGTAGTAAATAAAAAACGCGCGATTGTTATAATGACGTAAAACATTTAAGAATACTGCTGAAAATATTTTCTTTTCAGCCTGCAGCGGACCATCAATAATCGCATTATGACTTAAAAGCCGCCTTATCTCGAACACATCCCAACGATTAAGCGAATCTTATAAAATATACTTTACAACTGTTACACATTAAAGTTGATTTAACTCTGCAGATAACGGCCACATTATGAAAGGTTAATAAAACACGGCGCGCACGCATATTTCCAACATTAATTGGAATATGGCGATAAGTGCTGAGGTGGTTCTTCATCATTAAGATAATATGTAAATGTGTGGTAGAAGATACAATAAATTGCTGGACGGGCAGCCTGATTGATATCCTGATGATAAGTGGAGTAGACGTGACCTGGCGTAATCCTTGTTTCTTGCTAGTAAGTAATTAATATGGTACGAGAAGATGGAAAGAAACAAAGTACTTACATATTAGGCAGGTATCTGCTCAAATACAGCACCTGTTTAGTTTTAGTCTTTCCAAAAAAAATCTGCTAAATTAGTTGTAAAATATATTACGATCATTAGGAGAAGAAAATACTAAAACATTTTTGATGATACGCGCAAATATTTGTCTAGAATACCAACATATTAAAAAGTATTGTAAATGAAAATATTCCAAACCAAAATTAATGAAATAAAACATTACTTAATCTCGAGACGGTTATTTTTAATTAGCCAAATTAGCCAAAAAAAGCGAACTAATACGTGCAAAATATTAAACATGTGTTTGGCGCTATCACAGCGCACCTTCATAATAAGTTATGCAAAACGCGCACCGTTGAATAAACCATGAACCGAACTGTTTGTAACTGTCGTACGGTGTACTGTATGTACTCTATTGTTGGACACGATCGCTATCGCGATTTTCTCATTGACTCATTATGAGAAAGTCCTAAACTTACTGCATACTTATATATATAAAACATTTGGAATTTCACTAAACTGAAAAAAAAAATATCATTCCGGTTTAAATAATCAAAATTGCTTTCTAAATCTGTTTATTCTCTGGTACTGAACATTACTGCGATTTAAATAGTTTTAGTCATAACGAACGAAATACCTTTCAAGAGCGCCTTTAATACGTCGTAAGTGAACCTATCTCTCTCGCTGTATATTTTGTCGTCAGTCAACGAACTATTTTATCAGCTGGCAAATTTCAAATAAGTAGTCTTCATCAAAAAGTGCTAGTCTAGTTCCGTAGTCTTTTGAAGATTTGTGAGTTATCAATACCAATAACTCTGTTAACCAAAAATAAAAAAAAATACATTTTTGAAGTTTAATAGCCGTTTAATTCTAGTCTTAAATAAAGCTTTTCTTCTAAGAAAAAGCATTATTCTCTCAGTGTGGAACATTTCTTCCACACTCCTCCCTAGTGAGGGAACATAGCTGCATATTACCATAATTTTCCGGAACATCTGAACATCTCGCCATGCAATGCGGCAGCCTCTAGCGACCCTCGCGCGATGCTCTTGCGCATACTCACATCTAGATTATATAAGTTAAGATACATTTGAACAAGACTAGTGTTGGTACGTGGAACAAAATTACACTACGTAATGTTTTATGATTAGTATTCTGATCCCTGATTAACACAAGTTACTTATATTAATATTGTTATTATGCTTCCGCCAAATTTGATGTGAAATGTTTACCAACAAACCGTTGCCTAGCAACCACTGACAGCAGTGGTAAAGAACTTTTTTTCTAATGTTCAATTTTTTTTCTAATGTTCAATATAGAAATACTTGTAATACAAACGAACGTCGGCAAACAAGTGTTGAAGGAGGGGCCATGTTTGAGATGTTTGTTTACAATTTATTTTTAGCACGATTCGTTTACACTATTGATATGTTACAAGAATACATCTTCACATTGTAGTCTGCCCTAAAATAGCACTTAAGTATGACGTAGATTTTATAAGAAACTTGTCATTGAAATGTATACTAAAACTGTTATTTTTAGTGATTACAAATTACTATTTCCCTTAAATAAAAATATTTGTTGAAATTGCATCTTACTAAAATACAGCGTAAAAAGGAACATCATATTATATCAGGTCCATAAAATGCAACTAAATAAAATTTAACTTGTTAGTTGGAATTTTTAAGGGTGTTGTATTTTATTTGGAAGAATAATAGAAAAGTGGCCAATGGTTTGAGATTCCTGCACTCAAACGACAAAATAGCTAGGGTTGATGCAAATTCCAATGTAAGTAATCACTGAATATTCTGATTTCTTTTAAAACTCACTTCTTGGCAATTTGTTATTGCTATTGATCTTTAAATACAGTAAATATGACTTTTCGATTGAAATTACAAAAAATCTAGACGACTTTTATGACAAAATATAGAAATTCTGATATCCGTAGCACTTTCTTGAAGTGAAGTGACCCTAAAATTGTATTTTTTTTGTTTGTTTACATTTAGTTCACATCGAATTTGGCGGAAGTATAGTTACTGATATTTATTTAATTAGCACAGAATAAATATATTGGTTAACTTTTTGTACATCTTCAGTCAACAAATAAATACTACATTTTAATAGTTTTCCGTTATATGTATCAAACAATTTCATACCTACTCTAACTAGCTGTTCGCGCCCCGACCAATCTATTGTACGGAAATGTGTTGCACGAAACAATTCTGCCGTACCTATTTACCGTAATATCTGCATACTAATGTTTGGGAACTCACGTATACTAACACCTATGTTCCCGGTATGCGGCCATAAATACAGCTTCATAGTTTATCGGAACGCGGACTTGCCAATGTGGTCTACAAGCAACTTTGTATTATTTGATATCGACTAACTTCAAGGTATTTTATTGGTTTGAGCCAAACTAATTGTTGTGATTTTACCTAAGATGACCTCACATTAGCCGGAGCTGAACGCGCCAAATGAATCGAAGTCAAGAAAGTGATCGGCGAATTTAGACGATTCGATGCAGGCAAGTAAGCGAGTCAAAAGATTTCATAAAAATAACTCTAAAATTAGCTCATTCGACGAGTTAGGCGCTTTTACCTCTGGCTAATGTGCGGTCACCTTAAGAGTATAATTTTTGTGTCAATCATACTTAATTTGTTTGATCGAAGTCTGCGAATGATTAGAAAATAAAACAGAGGGTGCAAAAATTGGAGGTACAAGTGAAACGGCGTCGTTCTCCTGACAGAAACAGACAGCGAAATTTGTCATTGGAAAACATGTGATGTAAATTCTATTATTACGGGCTTTTATTTTTCAATTACGATCCCCTATTCCGAAAGCGCCTCGGGACTAACTTTGAAAAAACTCCGTGATATTTTCTTCTTGAGTACTATATATATTGGAGGTATTTTTATTTCATCACGTGTTTGGACTTTTTTGTCTGGAGAAAACTACAGTTAACTTATGGAGAATTTCCAATCCAACTAAAAACTGGTGCATACGCTGTGACCGCCTTATTAGATACCAAAGAAAAGCCGGCCGTGTTTTTGTATGGCAGGAAATATCACATTACCTGTGCCGGCGATACTAATTCAGTACACAGCTATCTACTAATTAAGTATTTGACATGAAGTTGTCGGTATCTTGTTAATGTAATTTATGTTGCCATGTTTAAAAATTTGTTATTGATACGTAATCCGATCTTTCCTAGTGCATAATGTTGAAGATTCATTCATAAAGTTGACCCTCTGGTTCGAACAATAAATCATGAGTGTAATAACCGGCTGTGGTGTGTGAATTTGTTCGGTAGCACTCCATTAAGTCAACAACGTCACGCGATGTGCTGCGATGAGGAACGATTGGATAGCCTAGGTGCCTTGTCGAAGTTATTGTAAGAACCCTCAGAGCCCTCACCGACAGAATTAAATCATTTCTATTTGGTTTGTGATTGTACACGCGATATCTCCGTTGGGCTAGGGTGGATAAGACTGTGAATTTTTCCGTAGTATTGCAAATAATATAACTGGCAACTTAAATATTGAAGTAAATAAGTGCTTGAAGTATTTAGGTAATGGAAAAAGTACACAAGTCATCATTTTCAAATCAGTAGATCATAAAGAGCTCAATAGTATAATTATAAATATGAAACAGAAGTCCTCTTTAGATATCTATGATATGAGTACTAGGACAGTTAGGAATCTTATTTTAAAAAATGTTTATTTGTTTGAATTGGTATTTTTAGTAATTAATTCATGTTTATCAGAAGGTGTATTCCCAGATGTTTTTAAACCAGGTAGAATAATACCACTTTTTAAAAAAGGTGATTGCACTGATCTAAGTAACTATAGGCCAGTATGCATATTGCCCACTTTATCTAAGATCTTAGAAGCAGTAATAAAAAATAGAATCGTCAAATACTTTGAAGAAAATAATTTATTTACTATGTCACAGTTTGGCTTTAGGAAGGGTAAATCAACGGAAATGGCTATTAGAGATGTAGTATATTTTATTTTAGAATCATTAGACAAGTCAAATAGATGTGCTAGCATATTCTGCGATTTATCTAAAGCATTTGATTGTTTACGGCATGATATTTTAATGATGAAGTTACAACATTATGGTTTTCAAGGTTCTGAACTAAGCATTATGAGATCATATTTAAGTAATCGTACCCAAATTGTTACAGTAGGAGAAAAATCGTCAACCGTAGGAAGCTTATCAATCGGAGTACCACAGGGATCAATTTTGGGGCCAGTTTTGTTCTTAATCTACATTAACGATCTTGTAAATGTTATGCCCAACTGGTCCCATATAAGCTTATTTGCCGATGATACTCATGTAGGAATAAGAGATAAAAGTAAAATCAAGTTAGATGAAAAAGTAAATGAAGTAATGACATTGCTTGAAGATTGGTTTAAATCAAATGGTATTATATTAAATTCAAGTAAAAGCATTGTGATGGAATACCAGTCCAGATTAGGTATCTATGGTAACTCATTAAAAAAAGAAAATGTATTCTTAGGCTATACAATAGATAACACTATTCAACATAGTGCACATATAAAAAAGCTTTGTAAGAAATTAGCTAGTGCCAATTATGCATTGTTTAAACTTAGACCTTTATTAGATAAAAAATCACTTGTATCTGTTTATTATGCTTATATACATTCAAATATTAGGTATGCCATTACTGTATGGGGAAATGCAACTGATATATTCAAAGTTTTGAAATGTCAAAAGAGGTCAATCAGAATAATAAATGGTTTAAAGAAGCGTAGCTCAGCTCGGAAATATTTTGAAAAGGATAGGATAATGACAGTAATTTCAATGTACATATATAATAGCCTGCTAGAAATTCATGAAAATGAAATGTACCAGAATAAAAAAGATGTTATTCCTTATTGTTTACGTAGGAATATAGGTAAAGTTCTACCAGCAAATAGACTAGCTAAAGTACAGAAACAGGGATGTTATACAAAAATATTAATGTACAACAAGTTGCCAGAGAAAATAACAAATCTTAATAGTAGTATGTTTAAACAGAAAATAAAGAGTTTTTGTGAAAGTAATTCCTTTTATAATTTAAGCGAATATATGAATATGGAGCTTGCAGAATCGTTATTCATGTGTAAACAGTAGTATTTTAAATTTAATAAACATGGAAAACAAGTGCTAATGTGTGTAGTATTTAATGGGGTAGAATATTTATTTCATGAAATTTGTAAGTTTATTTAATTTTATCTAACTAAAGTTTTTAAGTATTAAGTAATTATTGTAGTATGACTTGCCTTTAACGTATGTTATTTAGGGCTAATAAAGTTCTGTATTTCTGTATTTCTGTATTTCTGACTGTTATTAAAATATTTTTATTGCAAAAACATGTGTTTTGGGTCGTAGACGTGCGTTTGAGGAGACTCAATTAGCAGAAACAAGACAACATTAGGTATTAGATTTCCACCTCTTTAGAAGAAATTGCATTTATCGACATATTTAAAGAATTTACGAAAAAATATAGCAAAATCTAGTAAATTTTATTTCTAATTGCAGCCCACATAATTTAGCTTTTTTTATTTGGCCTGTTTCAGTAAAGTAAATAGTCAGCGCCAAAACTAATGATTTACGAGTTTAGAGAGCAATTAACTTTATAAGCCATCACTGGCTGTTTTTGAATAACTAGAGAAGTTTATAGGGCCGGCTAGCGCCATGCGAGTCGTTTGCCTCGCGTTATTTCTGCTTGAGTTAGATGCATCTAACATTGATTTATCTTTTAATCATCAGCTTTATTTATAGCTCCTAGCCATAGAGCCTCGGAGATTTATGATGTAAGCATGTTTTAGTTTTTGTTGATACAGACATCCAATGGCAAAATGAGTCATGTCCTCCGCCAGCTCGACAGATTTGTCAATATTTTGATATGAAGCAATAGCACAACATTTCATGCGCCACGGAACTCATCAACTTGTCGTGTTTGATAGCAATAAAGTTATAAACGGAGTTCCCACTTGGAGTAATAAACTGTTACACTCAAACTCATGCTTCGAACGCTATGATTTGATTCACACTGCTGCGGTGACTTATTTTGTTTCTTTTATGGGATTCGGTGCTCTGCTAACGGCCGAATGCTGCACTGCTGTAAGATACAAGGAAATAGATCAAGCGATCCGTCGCGTATCGAGTATAAATCTAAACGCAGCGAGAACATAAAATTTTATTCGAAACGACCACTTGTTAACGTATGTTATCCGTGTGTCGCACAATTTCACAACTATACGCCGCGCCGGATCACGTACTCTGAAATCCACGATCAGAGCATAAACTATTTACCAACTATTCAATATTCAATACGCGATTGCAAAATACGCCAAATTATTGCATTAGTAGCGAACAGGGATTCCCGATATTGTGGTTCAGCGATCGGCTGTCGGCGCACCGTGTTATGCGGCATAAATAATTTAATAATTCGCAATACGGAATTTACCATACGATGTATCGTACCGTTCGTCTGATTCGTATTCAATATGAGTATTTGATTCTCATACTGCTGTCGCATTGGGCAACCTGCGGCCGCGGCCATTTCACCGAGCGATTCAGAGGCTTGCGTCCATAGCTCAAGGTTGTGAATATAGGTGCCCTCTGCTTGCGCTGAGATCTTTTCAAACAAGTGTTGATATGTAGGTGAATAAAGCACGTCTGTACATTTAAATATCGGGAACATCCGTGTTATACGCGTGACCTTGCAAATCACAGCCTGCTTTCTAAACGACTTCAGAGAACCCTCGACCGGCGTCTGTATTGCGCGACTATCATCATGTTCATTGAATATTATATTAGCTCGTTACTTGTCCAGCTATTTAAGTGATATACTGTATATTGATACCGAACACATTGTCCGCACAGAATTATCAAAGTATAATATTTTTATTCAGCAGACGTAGTGCTTGCAATATGTTGGACTGTTAATAGCTTGAGGTCATGGGAAACTTATTATTAAATGGGACAACAAACTTTGGTATGAGAAAAGTTCTTGCCGATATACATATTTATTTTTTATTATAACTCGCGGCGGCAAATATCGGCCAAAAATCTTCCATTTACTTTTTTCTTGTCAAAGATCTAAGGACATTAGACCAATTAAGTCAACATTTAATGTTTTACATACGAGTACGCGAGAAAAAGCACTCATAAAAAAGAAATTTTCACATTTATAGAAATGACTTTGCTACTCAGTATTCATCATAACGTTTAGTGCTGGGTCAATATGGCAACATCGTGGCCAACCAAAGAGTTCCCAGGACTATAAAATAAATCGTGATAATAATATGTAGGTACTGTGTGCCAGATTTGTCCACTGATCGATGTCGATTATTTCATCCTCTGCATGCTGATTTTTTCACATTTTGTACAATAAACAATAATTTAGAGCAAGAAAGCAATAAAATTGTTACTGTACCCTTTTTATTGTTAAATAGCAACATATACATACCTGAAGCTTATTTTATAAGCAAGAAAGAAACCTTTATAATACAAGCTATTTATTATTCAGATAAAACAAGACTTCGTTAAAAGCTTTTATATAAAATCATATCTTAATTACTGTAATAAAAATATACTTCTCTAAAAACCTCATAACTTCCCCAATATAAAACAGAAAACAAAAAAAGCTATCATAAGGGATAGAGGACAGACTTACGGACAAATTGACCAATGCTTATGTTATGGCCAATAGAGACCGCACCGTGAGACAGGTAACATAATATAGATAGTGTAAACCTTTAATAAATTATGCACTTTAATACATTTTTTAACTTTCGTCCTTCACTTAAGTTAGGCCATGTTTGGAGATAAAAAGCAAACGCAGAAAAAATATTTTAATGGGTGCATTCTACTCTAGGGAAGTAAGTTCTGTGTCGTGCTAACCCTCTTAACCCTCGAAGAAAGAATGAATATAATTATCGCAGCAGCAGGAGCAACGAGCAATTATGTGGATATCCCGACAAATACATGTTAAGTATTGGTGAGGGAAGGGACACGGTAGCAGGGCGGAGGGGGGAGCGCGGGTGCGCGGGCGCAGCTCGCGGAGGCGACGCTGCCTAATGAGGACGCTTGCTACTTTTATTTATGTGACAAATGTAAATTGTAGTTTGATTCTTTCGCGAATATTTAGTGCGAGACCGCGCTGCAACACGCCGCACATCCTCAATTAGCGAACACTTTTCTAATCGCAGATACATTGTTGCGTATGCACTATAAACATGTCATAGATACATTTGGCGAATGCTTAAAATGTTTAATCTGTGCCATCGCACTTAGTTTCGTGACCGTTTCATATAAATTTGCGAATATCGGTAACGGTCACGTGCTCGAGCCGGTGGTGGGATTATAAATTTTATCTTTTACGGGCCGAGTACATGTAGACGTGCATAGAGTTTACAAGTTTAGATCGTGTACACTAAAATTTATGTTTGAAAGATTTGTTCGCCACAAATAAGGTTGTCAGCGTGCGTTATCTAAGGGATCGTTAATTAATTAGAGAAATTGAACGAGCGCTGCGGCGCAGGGGACCAATAACTCGGCCGGCTCGTATCATAGCTTCGCTTACTTTTATTTATTTTCACCACTCACGTGAGCAAAATTGAATTTGAATTCGACGAGGATGCGTTCATGCAACCAACGGCACGGTTCTGAAGACTAAAATGTACACAGAATACATATTTGGTAGTTACCGAAATCAATACTGTGAGAGTAGAGTACTGTACTAAATTTGATCCATTATAAATTATATATTTCTTTGTACATATTATATAATAAGTAAGTAATTTGAAATATATTCGTAGCGCAGCTTTAATTTGGAGATAAAATAGGTTGTGTATTGCAAATATATTATTTTTAATTATAATACAATAATTTGAACAAATGGCTCTCTTTAGCAGACCTCCATCCCTCCCCATAGGGCTGTCACACACTGACGAGGCGTGACATTGTGAACATGCCCTTATCACTACAATCGGCTACTATTAAAATGTTAATTAACTTGTTTTGTACAAAGAAATTTATCGTGTCGTCACTTTACACGTATCAACTTTGACATATAGTCCCAGAACGGACTCCGTCGACCACAAGATAATTAAACTAACAAGTCTGTTTGCTCTATAAAATAATAAAAACTAGAATATTTCCGTAATACTAATTATTCTTGGAATATATTTCTATAATACTAATTTTAAAATATAATAGGTACCTTCAATTTTACCTACTCATCTAGTACCTTAAATAATCTTTATACATTACTATAAAATATTATTGATAACTTTAATTTATGTTATGACATAAATGTATATAGGTACACACTGAATATGCGGTAGCCTACAAAGGACATATCTCAACCTTAATATTTAACATGTTTATATAAAGCCTGTGGCTATGTACATTAAATTATTTCATTTCAATTTACATTCAATTTAAACAACAAAGCAATAAAATACATAAAACTAAATGAAAAGACATAATATTAATAATTTCGTATAAAATCCCTAACTTTTTAAAACTGTATTATGTGAGTCAATAAGTACACGCATTTTTAATACGTTAATTTCAGACCTCAAGTCGTTTTGAAAAATCTCCAACCCTGAATTGTACATGTTGGCAGTCGGCACACTTCATGGAAAGTGGCTATTTCCATCTAGGGCCTGATACATTCGGCCACTACCGAATACGTTGACCGGATGGCACGTGCAGTCCTGAACCATGTAGTTATGTGATAACTGGCAAGTTTTTCTGACCTTGATCTTACCATTAAACGATGGCTGCAGTTCTACTTTAACTTTTCAAATACGTTGGCTTATATTCTGAAGTCAGAGTTTGACGAATCTTATAAGATTGATTCACAGTTTCGTATGAGCTAAGTGACGACGGTGTCTACGGTATTTATGCCAACTCAGGCGGTTCTTGGTGTTAAAGAGTTACAAATCTAGGACAAATCTAGACACAAGCTATTTTCAGATGTTCAACCGCGGCGCCGCTAACTCGCTAATAGCCCTTCAATGGACAATCAAAGCGTCTTTAGATCTAGTTGCGACTAAACAATTGACATACGACGACACTTATTTACTAAGACATAAGCAGAGATGTTTCTCGATCGAAGAGTCCGTCACAGAGACAACAAAATGGCTCAATAAAATGGCGGAGCATAGACAAAACGCTACAATAACATCAGATCGGGAACGAATCGCGCAGTTTACGACATGGGCACAACGACCGAGTGCTCTACAAATGAATAAGCCATCTGTTCTAATGGCCACAATTAAACATGGTCGTCCGGCGGCCGTGTGGACCTTGCTCAACATTCGGCTTTAAGATCAATAATCTAATCTGGCTGGAACTGATCTGCATTGTTTCAGAACATCAACAAATGAAGTGCTTTTAGTGTACTTCAGTCTCATAGATATATTACTTATTCATAAGTAAAGATTAAGAATATTATATAAGTAGAATTTATACTCATGCTCGTGATAAATTGATGTTGAGGATATCGCTAGTTTAAGTTTGATTTAGCATATGTGTATGTTTGATTTGTTATGCTATTTTATATTGATATTTAGAGGATTTTTTGTATTTGTCGTAGTTATAAATGTAAACCGACTTATTTATTGCAAATAATACTCTTACCGTCATCGGAGTTGAAGACATCAAAATCTACAATTAAGTCGTAGACCCGTTCAGCAGCTAAGTTACAGAATGAGTACCTTTACACGTTGAACACTAAACACGTTATCTCATTCACTTATTATAGTCATTAACATCACCATGTCTTAGATAATGTGCAGTAAAGAGTTTTTATTCGCTCTGTATAAAAAGATCTTCCAGACGAATGCTGTTTTTTTTTTCATCAGACCAGTGGCCGCATGCGGCAAACCATTCCTATATGGCAAACAGTCATAATTAAAGTTAATAATGAGCCCGGAGTTGATATTTTTTATTGATACCGACTTGTCATAACTTAGTGTCGAGCTGGAGATGCTCGATAAAGGGAATTGTAATTGCCTGCTATTAGTATTGCCAACTGTGTAAAATATTATTCATAATTAAGCTACTAAATACGAATGTCAACTATGCCTTATTACCTATATGCATCCAGCAATATATCATAGAAAGTTACTATTGGAAAGCCGCTATTTGAAATCTAATTAGTAAGTAAGAGATATATACTTACTTATATAATCGACACATACTGGCATGTACCTAAGAGATTTAATCCATAAGTGCCTGCAATCGGCCCGACAGTGCACTGTAATTGTCCAGTATTTTATTACACTATCTCAGAAGTTTTATGTCATTCAATCCGCGACTCTTAATTGAATAAGCGACATGAAATTTACAATCGTCATACTTTAGCTCGCCTTAGTGGAGGCTAGAAATGTATTTTCAATGTACTCGTATCAAGTGTAGTTCCTCGAATATCAGTAAGTAAACCTCACAAAAACATTTTTTTGACATTCAATTGCTCTGCCAAAATCTACTAAATCGATCAGTAAAAAGTACTGAAGCAAACTACTTCCTGTTATTTTTTTGGGAACTGTGACAATGTTGCACAGGTTTTTTTAATTATAAAATTTTTCTATATTAGCAACCAACTAAAAAAAAAAATATTTTTCAGATTCAGATTCAGATTCGTTTATTGTTAACTGTACAGATATGGAGTTACAAATTAGTTTTTAACCAACATATGTACCTCATTTAGCAGCTTCAGTTGCTTATGATCTATGTCCATTTGTATTTCAAACAAGTGTCCAATGGTGATGGCTTCATGCAATGACGTGTTTCTGTTCTTCTTTATCAGCTTCTGTAAAAAGATAGGAATATAAAAGTATGAATCTGACCAACACCAAACGTAACTGATATCCTATTGGGTTCATCACGATTGCTACTATATTTGGTATCAATTAATTTTTCGCAGAAATTATTTTCTTCCTTTTGATTTACAACTTTCTTTGGCTGAGCATGGTTAAAGAATTTTATTTAGAATTTTGCCTGAGTAGTAGAACTATTTGAAATATAATATTTTAAAGAGCCATTTAATAACCTATGGCTATATTAGAATGAAGATTAGGCAATGTTTCATGTGCTAAGATCTAAGCAATTTTCTTGACAGACATAAATGATGATTGACATCGATTGATAGCCGATGTCAAATCGATAAGTAAAACGTTCCGATTCATGATTTTTCTTGATATAAATGCTTATAAATATTTATATTAATTACAAATAAGTTGCGTCGAGGTAACCAGCTGCAAGAAACTGTAGGCTTACAATGTATCGACCGCTAAATTATTTATTTGAAAGTTTTCCAGAACGTTCAGATAATTAAGTAGAGTTTGTGACAAGCAATAAGTAAATCATTTCCGCATTAATAATGAGTTCAAGCTCCCAATTTCAATAAATCTCTAGTATAAACACTTTACTATAAAATTTTATTGAAAAAAGAGAAAAAACTTTTAATATATGTATTGCTCTGAGTTTTCACGACGTTTCAATGTATATGTTATAGCGCCATGTATCTTTAAATTCAGAGTTTTCAATAAATGTCATTTTGTACAATCATATATCTATACAACACCGTGAAACAACCTCTTTGCACCGAAAAGAAAATCGAGAACCTCGTATTTATATATTTCTATCAAAAGTTAATGAATTCATGTTTAATTTAGCTCTAATCTCCGATCTATCTGCCAATGTATGAAGTAGTTGTGCCCGACTCTCCCTGTATAGGACCAACGTCGAGAAGCTGCGTCCCGCCAGGCTCACCCAATTAAAGATGAATCTCCCGCGGATCATGTGACAACAGTCTCGATGAAATATAACCGCGCCTTGGAGACTTCCACTAAGTTAGTTTGATACTTTGGAAATTAAGTTATAATTTACGTACCCAAAATTTGAATGGAATTTAATAGAGTCATAATGAGTAAAATAGATAATAACATTATAGAATATAACTTACGTTTTATGCTATTATGTTATTTTTAAGGCGTAAATGGGACGATGATAATTCATAAATATTTGATAAACGATAGTGAATACACGATAATTAAATTAAAAAAGACTTACTTTAAGAAATTAAAATCCGTGAAGTTAAAATAAACAAAGAAAATTATATGTGTAGCAAGTATCAAAACTATATAATTCTAAGCATAAACGAACTTTTAAATAAGGTTGACGCACGAAATAAGCCCTCTTATAGATACCTACATAATATATTAACGATATATTCCAGCATGACCTATCGCATTTTTATTATAATGATCATTTAGAGTGGCTCGCTTGCCCAAAAAGGCTGAATATTTGATGGCTCGTCTCATATTTTATCCTCATCCAAGACCAGAGGCAGACATATAAATCAAAGGTATGTTTGCAAAGAAGGCGACCGCTCGGCACGTCTTTGTAATTGCAGCAAAAACACGCATTGTGTGATTTTCGAAGACGATGGCAAATTTTCGAATAATTTCCAAAGTGGCTGTTAAGATTCTGTTGGTTGTAATCAAATACTCGTATCAATAAAAAAAATATGTTGGCCATTTTCAAATAGAATTATTTTCCACGAACGGTACAATAAAGAAATGTCAGAGATAAGTTACCTTTGTTGGCCGGGAACTGATTAGCCAGGCCCGCGGATCTCTCAATGGTTCCGTAGCTCGTTCGTTCCTCGGGTGCGTCATAAATTTCCATTGATTGGATTAATCTGATTTGGATGTCAATTTTGCATGGAAAGTACAGGTTCTTTATAAGAAAATACAATCATGGACCGTCTCTGGCTTATTCCTTTCTTGATGTATAATCTCGAACTTATTGTAACTTTGAGTGAATAAAGATAGGATGTGTCTGCTAACCTCGAACCTTATGCTACTCGGATTACAAACTTTTTCATCTTGCAATCCTCATTAGCAATGAGTTTTTGTTTGACTGCTCTTTATTTGTTTGTTTTTTATGTTGAACTGAAGGCATGTTTTTAAAGTGTTTTTGAAGAATATTATTTTCCTTAGGTTTAAAAAGTACTAGCTAAAAGTAAGTATGAGCTGGCTTAGCACTGGTGCATCCTAAGGCCGTTGACTAGTATTCTATCAAAATGATACATCTGTACTACTAGCTTAATCTAATTCCTGAACGGTTGCAGCGTGTCTATATATGTATCGAACATTTCCCTTACAAATAATATGCAATCCACGATTATTCTAGACAAGTATTATAAGAAGCAAAGAACCAAATGAATGCGGCTCGTGGAGTGTATAAAAAGCGGGTATTAAAACAGGAAGGCAGGGCCGTACCGTTTACATCCCGTACGCGCACCCGGACACTGCATACTGAGCTACCTGTCCGCTTTGCTTTTCCACTTATTATGACACGTTCATTACCATTAGCGAGCTGCTTTTTGCTGTCACTCACCTTATGATTTACCGTTCAAGTCCACTCCAACGGTAACCGAATCAAGTGAACGTCACTCGACGCAGCTTAGATTATGATTGAATTATGCATAGTCCTTCGCTAGAGCAGCTCTATAATTCATTGCAAAATTTATAGGCATCAGTCGCAAGCCCTCACCCACAAACGAGCATATTTCCCACGTCAACTTTGATTGCGATATCATAGTGAACGATGACATTTGAGTGCGTACTAATTTAATCCTGCAAGAGCGCTCGCGAGACGCATTATCAGTAGAGATACAGGATAGATATCGCCGCGAGAGGAATTTCTCTTTATGGTGCCATGGCGCAGGGTCCTTTTTCACGCGGTGACTACAAGGAGGTAATCATGCAATGCAGGCCTCTTAACGCTGAGTAAACAAATCTTCGACATTGTATCTTCGCCTTAACTCTCTTTATTCAAAGGAACATTGTCAAGAGAAACGTACGATTATTGTAGTGTTTCTTATGGATTGTGTTACGAAAATACATAACTCGTCGTCTACACTAAGGAGGGCTTACTATCTTTGATTTCATGTAGTTTATCAATGCGAACAAGGCGATAGACATATTTGCGTTGTATGTCTAATCTATACTTGCGTTTACTAGATTAACAATTACCGTGTTGTATATACTGTAGGTGTGGACATAAGACGTAGATTATGATCTAGAGTTTTACATACATTTCTGGTACGTAGGCGCAAAAAGTATATACATGTTATGTGTACATTAAATGATTTTCTACGTAGGCTATACAGTCACAGGTCAGTTCTTCAACTATTTTCGTCTACAGTTCAATGTAGACGAAATAATACATTATACTTTTACGTCCTACGCATATTCTAAGCGCAACAAGCAGTCGTCAAAACCAGACGGCAATAAATCAGCTCAATCATACAGTCAGTCATCTTTCTTTGTTATCATATATTTTATTAAAGGACGCCATTCCATAGACATAATTATGCAAAAAGCCGGACTATGGCCGGGCTGCGGCTGCCCTTTGACAACCGCATCATTACTGTTGACATAATATGAGATTTATGCGATTATTTACTAAGAAATATGCCATACTTTGTATGTGGAGTGTAGGTATGTGTATACGGTTCCAACTTACGTGTATTGCTTGATTTTACATGTTGACTATGGTGACCAAGTACTGGTGTGAACTAGCACACCACCAAAGTGTATGTTTAAGTATCGTTACAGAGATAGTTAGTGATAGGACAGGATGGATAATTTATTATAGTAGCCTACCTATGTAAATATTTGCAATATAGACAAAATACTGGCAAAATCTCAGGCAAGCGAGAGCAAACGAATGCGTAATTCAGCGAACAGTGGTTAAATTAGCGGGCGATGCGGGCGTCTTTATAGTCCTTAAATTGGCAAAAAATCAAGACAAGTCTCGACTGACACCGATCGCGGAGTCATCGCCGAAACAGGTGTTATCATAAACATACATTTTGAGATAAAAACAAAATAATTTCCAGCATGAGTGGCTGGTAGGCGCGAACTGCCGGCCGTGTCGCCGACACAATGGCGATTTTTTTTTTTATTCGGTCCGTCGTCGGCATAAGAGCCGACGATATTAAATTTAGTAAGCGGAGAGGTGTCCGAAATCTCACGCAGACGTGCGATCCGCCACACATATTTCCATCTACACAAAAAGCGGAACTATAGCCATAAATATGTCCAAATAAACATTAGTCGCCGACGATCGAATGAGGCTTCGTAGGGTTCTGACTCGTCACCAATTAAATAGCCTATATTATTTGTCACCCGCTGCAATAATATGG
This sequence comes from Mellilla xanthometata, assembly GCA_035578125.1. Classification (NCBI taxonomy): domain Eukaryota; kingdom Metazoa; phylum Arthropoda; class Insecta; order Lepidoptera; family Geometridae; genus Mellilla; species Mellilla xanthometata. Next base: position 35,742 of record JAPUBQ010000041.1, on the reverse strand, counting down.
CATGCAAAATATTTTTATCAGCGCAATAACAGTTGTCATACCCTTCGTCGGCTTATCTGCAGTTACATATTTTGGCGTCGCGTTAAGCGGTGATAATTTTTCCGTTTATTACTTCGCGATAGGCGGAAAAGCAACTGCAATATCAGGTTGCACATTTATAAATGCGAAATAGCTCATACTTTTTCTTTATTATTGGTACACGCGTTCAAAAATATAAATGGGAATATAAAAAGGTGTGAAGTGGCGCGGATAATGGTGAAGGGTTCAGCAGGAGTTAGCATTGTTCGCGCTAACAACCCGCGTTGTCGCGCCGACGGGATGACAGCCGCGCTGCGGACGCGATAATATGTGTACATATGTAACATTAAACTGCAAAAATAAAAGACACTTTCACACTACATGGGTTCAAGAACAAGTTTTTCCATAACACAAAAGACGACACTGAATAGTTATAGCTGCTTCGCGGTCTCGTCGCATAATCCAATAAAACAATCCACGGAATGTACCGTCAGGATACCTCTACCAATAGTCAGCATCTGCACAGCTTACCAGTTGAACTCACTAGCTGATCCACAGAACGTCAAATTATATTGAACGGTTAAAACACTGAATATTTAGCGTTGAGTGTTTTACAAAATTTATATAGTATATTTAGTTAATTCATTTTGTGTCTTTATGGTGTCGCCGAATGCGGATAGAAAGAGAAATAAGAAAAAAAATGTTAATTAATTTTAAAAACATCTGGTTCCATAATAGTTATCAATGGGTTGGATATGTGTTATGATAAGGTACACTATTATATAAAAATATCCAATTATAGGTGATTGAACAAAAACCAATATACCAAAGATACTCGTATACGTGTAATTTACATAACAATGTACATGCAAATATGAAAATTATATTCTTTCAAATTTCTTACTCCTCGTATTTGTTGTATTCTGTATTTGTTTTGCCAACGGTACACATAAAATTGGCAACTGAATCTCAAAATATATGAATTTGATTCAATGGAAAGGCAAGCGGCTCCTTTCTGCTCCAAGGGCTACCACCAGCGCTCGGACGCTGCATTTTTTATTTATTTTTAATATTTCATGGATAATGTAAATCTCTCAAAAATTATGCAGTCATTCAGAGGCTAAAAATCTGAATGTCCTTTGCGTTGATGTTATCAAGATTGAACACAATGTCTCTCATAAATGTTGAGGCATATAAAGTTTACCATACACCCAAAGTAGGTAGACAGGTATACACTATTTTTTATAATGTAATTTAAAAGATGTAACTACCATAAAAAAATAATCATAATATTAAAATAAGAGGAAAAAAAAGTATATGGTTTTGTAATACACGATGAAATTGTGTCAAGATCACCTTATATGTGAGTATTGTATTTCATTTCATTGAATATGTTTAATGTAATTTCATTTCATTTTGCATTTACTGAGTGAGAGTAGCCCTGTTTGCTGTAAGTACGTACGGATAACACGTGTTGCCACGACACCTCGCCAGCTTTGTCTATAAGGGCCGGCTCATATCAGGATGGTATAAGCAGGCAGCTGCTCTCAGTGTGACTTGAATATTATTTACAATGTTATTAGATCAGTATTGCTTGAACAGCGCGAGACCACAAGCAAACGCGTCATTCAGGCGGTTGCGCTGTTTTTTTAGCCTGTAAAAGCTGAATAGCTTTCACAGGTCAAAAAACAGGTTAGGCTGGAATTAGTCTTTTTACTATGTAGATAAGGTTAAAAATTATTTCACACTGAAAGAGCTCGTCGCGAGGCTGCCGTCCACTGCCATTTTGATATTGTAAACCAGCCCTAATTGTTGAGATACTCGCGTTTACACTGCATTCATCAGCTCGTGCGTGGCTCCTGCTGTTTTCATTTACTATTTTATAGCTACTAAAAAAAAACAAACGTAATTAGATCAGCATTCTCCATGCCGGAAACAGTTATGTAATAAAATTTCTTGGCCATAGTTAAAAGAGGGCTAGATTCCCTGGCGAAATCAAATTAAAATTAATTTTTCTTTACTATTTTAATTTTAATTATTTCAATATACACTTCTATGTTCGCACTTTCACTGTTGACCTTACGGCACAGGTAAGTCCGCCAAACCGCAATTAGCCAGCGTTGTGGATTATGCCTTATATCGCTCTCCTCGAAGAAAGTCCCGAGTCCCAGCAGTGGGAACGTATAATGAGCTGCTTATGCTTTACATACTTATGAATATGGAATATAAATAAAGTAGGCGACTCTCAATACTAACCTAAAAGTTGACCACATATAATGTTCGAGTGGAATTTCCCCCGAAAAGCATCAAATCAATTCCAAAATATTGTATTCCCATCTCGCAGGCACACCGTTGCTGGGATTTGTCTCCTGGTTCTCTTTTATTTTATTTCACACCGTTCGTCGACGTTTGCCCTTTCTTTTTGTCAAACATAAGTTTCCATTGTAAGGGCTGTCGTTGTTATGCCACCAAGTCGAAGCCCTCGCTTGATATTCCTCAAAATAGTGTTTGTTATCTTTGTGAACTCGTAGGGAAAACGTGAAAGGAAATAATAATATATCTAGTTTTACAATGGATTAGGAATCATTATACATATTCATTTTTATTTATTATCCCATAAAGTATTCCAGTGCAAACGCATTTTCCATTGCACACGTATTATTCCTACCACTCACGACTGCCTCGAATCATTCTCATTCATAAGATCGTGTTTCATCAGCGACAAAAATCTCGTCAAGTACAATTCCCGGTTCTCTCTCAAGATGGCAATTAACGAGTTCAATTAATGATTTCTGTGTTGAGGCATTTTCACGGTTGTTCCTTGAATAAAGACGAGCCTCCTGAGAAGCGCTCGGAGATTCCTGCCGAGTGCTTATAGGTACGAGTGAGATGACTGGTTAATTGTGCCGTACGCAGCGCACGTATACCGCCGCTGACATGTCACAAGACGTCTGCCACCGGCCGCGGCGATCCCTCAACGAATTCCAACCGGGAAGAGCGAAAAAGACACGAGCCGAGCATGCAGCAGTAAAAAGTGGCTCGGCCGGAGCGTCTCCACGGGAGGCAGCTCTGTTACCGCCGCCGCCCGCCCGCGCCACCACGGCTCATGCCGCGCCACTGAATCGCACGATTAAAACGTTCGCTGCTCACTACGCAACACAACTCACGAGCTTTTATCAATATCGCAAACGAACCTCATTCATGAGCTGCACTTTATAAGGCTTATCGCTTCTTTGATCTCCAAGTCGATCCGTCATATGCCTGTAGATCATGTTTAATCATCAGATCTCTACATCGCTTATCTGATCCAGTAGATATTACTGTTTACCTACATGAGTAAATTGATAGTTTTTGCAATTTTTTTTATTTGCAGGAAGTATGTGCAGGTTAAGTATGCATTTAGGATGAAAATGTCCTAGTTCCGAGTATTGTCGGTGGGTCAGAAGAATGGTCGGCAAAGGGCCTACAGAGGCGAGCGTCGCGACTGGCAAAAACAGAGCTGTCTGGTTGAGCAGTTGGCGGCGAGCACGCGTCGCCTTCACCGAACGCAACGACCGAACTCGGCCAGTGCGTGTATGTGTGATACGCTAAATCATCTCTACGTGTCGTCCACGAGACATTCATTGTACGTACCGTAAATATATTGCTACATACTGAAATGTTTAAAACGGTAGCTAAATTCAGTATAATTTGTCAATAATGTATCTGCGTAACGTTTGGACGAATAAGGTAAATGTCCCAGCACGAGAGCGGAGTCGGCATAGCAATGCGCGGCTGCGCCCGCGCCGGTACAGAAGGACTTTAGACGCTCGCGTCATACGAATGATGCGATATAACGGATCGACCCGATTATTTCTGTCCATTTCACGACTGTTTAATAGCAATGTTAAACTCAGCGAAAGCAAACATACACGCCCTGTTTATCGAATATTTTACGATTTCACAGATTCATTTTAAAATGTTAAGCCTTGTGGAAGCGGCTGAAAGATGGTTTCATGGGGCCGCGCTAGTTTTACTATTTCTGATATTTATATTCAGTTACTCATTTACCTGCGAGTATGTTTATTCAGATTCGTACCTATGTTTATGATAGCCTGAAACGTTGTATCAAATAAGATTTACCGTTTTGAAATAATTTGGCATTTAACATCTGGGTTTGCGTAGTTCTTTCGTTACTGCGCATAAAAAACTCTGCGCTAGTATTATTCATCGCCTTGTTCTTTCAAATTATAAAGGACGTAGGCGTTTATTGTCAGAGAAAAACCTTTCATTTTATTTATTTGCATCTAATTGTGCATTAGATAAAAATAGGAGGCTATTAGGTTTTAAACTATAAAAAAAAGTTTTAGATATGGAAAATGAATCTACTCGTACCATCCACACATTTTTTACCTACCTATTAAAATATAATATATTTAAGTTTATAGTTCTATGCAAAATATATTTTTATTAGCTTAGCAATGTTTACTAAACTATCATAGTCATCATCATCAACCATAGCAATTTTTATCCCACAGCCTAGTACATTATAGTCCTCCCTCTACATGTGCCACAAACAAAAAAACTATCTAAACTATAATTTCGCTATATATATCAATACTAACCTAACAAAGTAATTAGTTTTACTTCTTGCCGACAAACATTAAGATATAGAGTGAGGTAAGTTTTTTAAAGGTTATTTGTCATGCGTTCATTAGAATAATTTTGATAACATGACTACCAGTAGTAAGGTTGGTCTAATGTAGTTTTTGTGTTGACGGTCTTCGCTTCCTTGCAGGTGTCACCTTGATCGTATCTACCGAAGTAACGACATATTTTGACACTCTGCTCGTTGCACCGTGGAAATTCTCATTATAATTTGTAAGTTTATATACGCTTGTTTTTGTTTTTACTCATTACTGTAAGACATTTTGACTAGCCGGGCGAGTGACCACAGGAGTTAATAGAAGAGAATACTCTGGACTATGATAGAGCATGCTTAGTCTAAAATACCTGGGTTTCTAGGAGGCTGCCGGACGACAGGTAGGTGCAACAATTTTTTCAACTTGAGGGTGGTTGCTACCACCATATTATATGCTTTCGCATATTTAATATGCACTGTAGTGACCACATTACAGGATTTGATGTTTGTCAAAAAATACGATGGTACTTTTTTTAATTTCAGTACATATCTTTTAGCATTTAAAACTTATCTGAAGTAAATTGAAAGTAACTTTTCTTACTTTAAAAAAAAACATCGTTACAGAAGTATGATGTTTTTTTTATTTCATGACCATGGATACAAGTCCTTTAGTCGAAGACTTAGAAAGTATGATGAAACCAGTTCATGTGTTACCATATTAAAAAAAAAAACTCCAAAAATCCTTGACAACATTTTTGGCAGCTACGATCTTAGGTTTAATATTTATCATAATGTATGTATTGCAATAGTCAAGTATTTGATACCCATATTGAGGGAGATGTGAAAAATATGTTATCCGCCATTTTGTGACGGCGGCCATTTTGGACCGACTTTCATCGAGAATCGCTAAATCTTCCGAAAACGACACACCTTTCAAATAAAAATCCAAATTTCGGATTAAAGATCGGTTAATCCGTTCAAGAGCTGCAATGTCCCAGACAGACATATCTACGCACACACAATCACGTTAAAATTATAACACGCCGTCATTTTTGTTTCGGGGGTTAAAAACTAACGGCTGTCACAAGGACATTTATTTAGAAAATAATGGTGTTATAGATAACAGGGTGGTTAGGGTGTTAAATATTCTACCTGTTTTTTTTATAAAATTAGCATAAAGTTAAGGATATCGTTGCGTTTGTAAATAATTAATTTGTTTTATTTTTATCTTATCTGGCCAGTGAATATGAAATTAAGGTTAAGCATATGGCTGTAAAAATGCGATTAATTATAATTCTTACATTATCTAGTTCGTTTGTAGCACTGTTTAAGTTATCAACACATGGACGCTGCTTTAATCGTCTGATGCCCATAATTATGATGATTAGGTTTATTACTTGCTAATTTTATATTTTATTTTTCTAAATAAAACTCTTTTAATGTCGCTTGTCAACGTCTCTATTTTTAATAAAACGTCAAAACGAATGCATTCATTCATTTTGTATTTGATTCCCGACTAGTGACGACATAGACCAATGATATCAAACGGCGTACTTATTTTAGTAAATAAAATCACAACTAGAATTTAATCGAAATATAATATAAGAAGTAAAGAATATATAATATGTTTTCTTTTGTCATTATAATTGTATTCAAACCAATTAACCAAAAAGTACTTAAACTGAATAAAATATTATAATTCTATACAACAAAAAATTTATAAAAAAATTACAACTTAAAATCACGCCAAAAATTAAATAGTAAAGTTTTCTGGGTATTTTAGGGGGGATATTAATCAAACAACGTATTTATGAGCAAGTCAGCAACCCAAATTGTCATTGCGGAATTTAGTAGATCCATACGCGGCATTCCACGAACAAAGCTAATTGCTAATACGAGCTATCTAAACAATTGCCTCCAGGTTACTGAATTAGTGATACATTAATGTAGGACAAAGCAGGTCATTCGTACATCCTCAATTCAAACGATTGTCATGTAAATGATAACCGATAGACATTCCGCTATTTATTCACTGCATTTATAATATCCAGTAATTATCATCGAGCTCTGATTATGAGGACCGATTTGATTAAATTTTATGAATAATTTAGTTCTCATTTGTTCCGGAAATCCTAACAATGGTGCTCCTTCCGTTTTATAAACGTCCCGCTTTTGTTAGATCTCTCTGTTATTATAAAAAAATATGCAAATCGATAGCGAGACAGGATGTTCGTTTTATATTGTAATAAAGTAGTATTTGCATGTAAATTTTATTGTAATGGTTTCCGCGGATGTTACAATTAGGTACACGGTATGGCATCGTTTTGTTATAATAATTTTACCTATCGTTATAACTTGCTTTCTGTGAAATATATTCTATGGAAAAGATTTTATTATTACAAATGCAAGACACGTTTTTGGCGAACTTTCCTAGAAATTACAGCGTTTGTATAAAAAAGTATACTTAGGTATAACATATTATTACGGCACTTTTTACTTTGGCAAAAATGTATCTAAATATATCTCCTTTTATAACTTTCATCTATCTTCGAATTTAACAAACATGTTCAATATTTTATCTATGCTTGCACTTCAAGTGGTGTGATTGTAATATAAAGTTTTATTTTCTTGGAGACTTGAATTAGGCAGTAGGTACACATTATACTGTATAATAACACTGGTAATAATATAAGACTCAACGATTCTTAGAACGTAATGAATAAATAAGATTCGATTTTGTATACTCACTAAATTTGCAATGTCTCTAGCATAATAAAACAAGAAATGAAGAAAAGTTACCTACGTTGCATTTTTAGTTCTTCTACCAGTTAATAGATGGCGCTAGTTGTGTAGTATCATTTGTAATTGCTTATATCGCAAGACATTTTCACCGTTCAAATTTTACAAAGTCAATTCATGATACTTTTCGTAACTGGTTTACAAAATTACGAACACAAGAATAATGAAAAGTGTTTTAAAAATAAATATTGATTAATTTGAACAAAAACATTTTAAATTTAACTGACAATAAATTAACTAAAAATAAACTTATATAAAATTCACTGACGTAAGTACAAACAATTAAATAAATAAATTGTGATTGTTCAGTAGAAAAAAAAACTGAATCGTGTGAAAGTGATTCAGCGTCCATCTTAAAATGATAAGTGATACACGGTGAAGGCGTTTCAAGTCATAAGTTTAGAAGGTAATGTGGCAGTAAATATGAAGCTTAGAGGTCATAATCGGGTCTGGTTGCGAGACAGGCTGCAAGGCAGGCGGGGGTCACGCGTGCAACTGCACGCCCCTGGCACGCCTATCCCCCCGCTCCGCCGCGCCCCGCCCGCAAACCTAGAGCCGCTTTACAACTTACGAACATTTTTAACCTAGATAGTTAGTAAAACTAAAAGTAAAAAAAGCCTTTATTCTATTACAGTACATATTTTTGAAATAACATATTTTTGTAAATATTTTTAAGCAAAAGTTGCCGCTTGGGCAAACGCCTCATTAGATAATATAGTTAGTAATCTAGAATAATCCTACCACTCTTATGAAAAGTTTATGCGCTAGTGGGAACGGCGTATGTTTGTGGTTTCATCACGCTCAAACGGCTAAACCGATTTTGATGAAATTTGGTGTGAAGATAAGTTAGACATCAGATTAACGCATAGGCTACATCTAATCCCGAAAACGATTGTGGTTCTCTTGGGATACGCAAACTACCTTAAAATCTACGCTACTCCTTCTTTCACGCTCCAACAGCTGGACCGATTTTGATGAGATTTACTGTGAAGATATGTTAGACCTTGGATAACCACAGAGGCAACTTTTTATGCTGGATTACCTTTTTTGTTCTCGACACTAGAGTTTGGTCTCTTAGCTCATACGAACAAAGAAAACTGACTGATATAATAATTACTGAACAATAATTTCAATGCCTACAAAAGCCAGCTTAGGTTAGCATTGAAATCGAACTTGACACCAGAGACCTGTTTGTTTACGTAATAAAAACATAAATTTATCTTTAGGCTTTCAAATGGTATGAGTAAGTATATCGAAATAAGAAAAGAAATAATAAGGAAGTATCGAGTCTATCTGTTTTAAGATGTTTGTTTAGCTCTTAGATATCAATAATATTAATTTGTTTTTGTAATGAATCTGAGATTTTGAAAGATTTCGACGAAACGATTACGATCGTTACGTGTAAAGTGCCTCCACTTGTTTTGATGTAAGGTGTAGTTTATGCAAAGTCCTTCGCACTCGAAGGATCGCGATAGTTGATGCTCATGTTAGTCACTACGAGTTGGCTAGGTGTTACGTGTCAAGTTATATCATGCTTATTGCGTTAGGACTAAAGACGGAATGTAAGGACGAATTTTCTTCATAAACGTTTATACCTACTAACAAAAATACGAGGTAAACACAAAAACGACGAGGTGTTTTATAAACTTGTCTGTGTTCTGTCTCTCGATAGGATGAACCGATTTGATTCATTAAAATGTTTGAAAGCTGCGTTTGCCAGGATTGTTCTTGATTAAAATGATTGATTGATTGTTATGTTTGTATATATTTTTATGCATAACTGGATTATTTATCTCTTTCTCATTATTTCTCTATGTTTAATGAACATCCGAAATGGCCGCCGCCACAAAATGGTTCATACATATTTTTACACCACCTTCTTTAATATGGGTATCAAATGGGGTTGACTAGTAAAATACATACACTATGATAAATTTCAAATCCAAGATGGCCACCAACACTAAAGGATGAGTCACAAGTTTTCAATATTTTAATTTACACATTGCTACTTGCTTCCCATAGCTGCACTCTGTTGTCGCAAGATTCTTCAGGATTTGCTAGATTTTAGTCAGATTACATTTTTTTTACAACAAATGCTATTTTTTTTATTTCAGCAAACAATGTATTTATAACAATAAATATATATATAAGTACAAGTAGGTAAAGTGAACATACAGATAGGTTCTACTTAATGCCGTAAGGAGGTCATGTTACTACATTAAAAATACATATAAAAAAAATAGGGTTTGCTTTTGTGGTAGTCGAAAATTCAAGTCGTGCAGTATACTATATCTGTACGAGTATACTGCATAACTCGATTTCCGACTCGAAAAAAGTAAGTTATTTTTTTTAGGCCAGATGATGTTATAATGTTCCCAAGCAGCTTCAAGAATAGCCAGGAATATTTCCTGGACAAAAAGTATCAAAATGGTCAGTGTTAAAAAAAATTTTGGCAAATTTTTGTGGATTTAATTGACAACTAGGTACGAAATTCTATGAAAATAAAATGGAAAACAAACAAAACATGATGCCATGGCACGTGCTATTTAAATAGCCAGATCTGTCGACCTAGCACGTAACTATAGCTTTTTCTTGATAACGGTTTCCACGGTTTCAATTTTTTAAATATTTTTCTCAAAAATAACTGGCAAGATCGTGACGTTAGACAAAAACAGTGTTCTAATTTTTCAGAATTACCCTTTTCATAAAAAGTTCTCTACCAAATAATCGAGGAAAAATAATACAAATCTACAAGTATTCTTGATTATTTTGCAGATAAATTTAATTTTGGTTAAAAGCATGATTTATCGAGTACAAAAAAAGAATTGTAAGGATGAAACTTAATCTATGGTTGTACCAAATTAGCACAACTGGATTCATAGATTTATCTATACATGTTTATTAGCCCTATAACTTTTCGTCACAATAGGCACATCATAGTAAAAACATAGAAGTATTAGTGTAAGTTATACTACGTATATAACGTATACCTAAAATTGTCTAGTATTTGTTAAAATACAACAGCATAACGCTGTGTAATACCAATTTCGAATGTTATAACTAAGAAATAAAGATTTGTCAATGTACCTATATGTCTTCTCATAATATGACATCTAGTTTTGGATATTAAAACTAGCCTATTAGATAAATTAAAAAGTTTTCCAAGAACAAAACAGTGTTCTAGAGAAGGCAATGTATATCTAGTAAGTTAGCTATAGATATTAAATTACTACAAAATTAATAAATACGTATATCGTTAAATTAAATGTTGAAAGTCCAACATAATACAATAAAAAATAAAAATAGCCGTTATGTCAACTATTTCGGATTCATACAACAATTGATACTTACTTAAAATTTTAATGGTACTTAGTATTATAATTGAGGATGTTCTTATTTATTTTTTCTTTTTTTTAATAAGATGGTAGCATAGTAGGTGCTCAATTGGATATTAAGTTAATACTAAGCTATAGCAGTAAGTTGTTATCGATATGTATAAATAATATTAAAATAATAATTAATAAATGAGACTCAATTTATTTAATCCAAAATAACTACAGAACAAACATAATATAGATAACTATAGTCTAGCGGTTTTCAAGGCAAGAGTGAACCGGTTTCTTGTGTGCAAGCGTTCCACCTTAGATCGCAATATCGCTTATCATCTGGTGAATTACGATCAAGCGCAAGCCCATTACGAATATTAATAAAAAAACAAAACGTGATGGAAGTATTCCCGTGAGGCAAATGGTTTTCACGTCATTCCAATAACACGTCTAAAATCCGGCAATAAAATTTGTCCAAAACTTCAGAACGGTCGGAAACTACACAAACGAATTTAAAAAGACAAAGCAAATGTATTCGAGTATGCAGAAATGACAATGTAAAGGCATGTTTTTGAAGAATTAATTACCCATTTAAATGACGCGGTATTGCATTGTCTGATAGCCACGCGGTGAGGCCTGTCACGCTTCAGCAATACAATATTTACAGTAAGAGAACATCAGGTAAGGTGCAAATAAAGAGAAATAAAATTATAATTGGTAAATTGATTCCTAATTCAGTAAAAATGTCAAGTAATGTTTATGTCGGTTCAGTGACCGATCAATTAATACCGTAGAAGGTATTTAGTTAATACAAAATGAAGAATAAATCATTGAAGTTTCAGATTGTATATCTCATACATATGACATCAGTGTATTAAAATCTATAAATAGGTGAAACGAAAATTTCAGTAGGTACCTACTACCTACCTACTTGGAAAGTTCGTTTAAATTTTTTAGATGGATAGTAGAATACATTGCAATTAATAAATACAATGTTTTCAATTAATAAATAAAAAAAAATAATAAAATGACGAAATGCGCATTCAGTTAACATGAGTTACTGGTTGTTTCTGTATAAAAGTAACAACTGCGCCGAAATCCAGGAACGACCTTCTACAAAACCTGTTGAATGCAAAAAATAGCTTAATTGATTTCGTTAGTTTTGTAGTCATACTAATTCGCTGATAAATATTAATCAACCGTCTTTTTTGGCTCTTTGTTGCACATGTCCTGACATTGTGGGTTCAAATCAACTTTTATGGTTCCGGCCTAACAGTAACATGGTCACAGGAACATTTGGCGGGGGACATTTTGAGGACTTATATATACCTATGTAATGTGTGATGAATTGTTTAATAAGTTTAATGGTATTAATTACACGGATAAACGTTACTACTACTTAGTATCAGTACCATCACCCGAAAGAACCATTTTTATTAAACGAAACCTTATCACCCAGAAGCACAGAGGCCAATCACGGCTCAATTATTTATTACAAATTAATTTTTAGTAAACTTCGCTAAAATATTTATATTACTTTCGCACAACACTTGAATAAATAACTAATATTTAAAATATAAGTAATATTGTTTAAGGATTTATGACTTTTAAATTCTCAGATAGCAGATTATTTTAGAAAGCTAGCAACACTATTGTTGACATTACGGTTATAGGAAAACCTAACCTATAACTACGACTTTATACTTGTGTCCTATTTTTATGAATAAAAATGTTAAAATGTATTTTTTATGCTTAGCTTTTACTATCTTACATTTGTGTGAATAAATAAATCAAAATCAAATCATATCAAGTCGTAGAAATCTGGTGTGTTCGTGGAGTCACAGTGGAAAACCAGCAGTAGGTATGTTGAGTTCCATAAAAAGAGCAGCCGCATAAATCTTATGAAATTAAATACCCCCATAGGACAGTATCAATGTGAGCACAAAACCAAAGCATTTCAGAGTGGTAGCAGTACACATTCCGTTACAGTACATGAGTAATTTAATAAACGAGTAAATCCAGTGTAGAAATTAGTTTTTACCCTGGCTCGTTCGCAAGCGTCGAGCGACGAGCGCGGCGGGTGGCGCAAAGAGAAGGCGCGTCCATGTTTCATAATTAGCCTCGCTGGTTATGAATTTTATAAATGTTTCATGCGAGCTACATGTCGCTACACGGGTAGCCGACAATTAATTAACTCCCGCACAACGCTTACATTAATTAGCCCGAGACTTGTCATGTACAAACGTCATACATTAAACATACGCGACCGCGTCCATTCGGAAAATTTATTAATAATGATGTTCAAGTTCAATAATTTAAGCCGAAGAAAACTTAAATAAGACCACCCTCGAGATGTTTTATTCCCAATAATTTGCGGGGCATTTACCTAATTAATGCTTATGATTATTTTATACCGGCGTCTAGGCGGTTTGATGGAGGTATAAATTGGTCAGTCCAAGGAATTCATTATTGTCGAGTTATTATCTCGATTATTAGTTTGATGATGCTTAATTTGAGTGTTTCTAGCGATGGAACTTTTATTTGGATAAAGCGTATTATGATATCTTGGTGTTTATGATCTGCGTCTCGTTAATGACATGCTACTGGCCGATCGTCGCCATCACTCACAGAGAGACGTGAACTGGTCCTGATTAATTTCCTACCCACATAAAATCATGGCATCGACAGTTTTTTTACACCTTTATTAAGCACCTGATGAAAAATGGATTTGCATTCGATTTACAGCCTCGCTCCCTCGAGCAGCTACGAATGGATTATTTGATCAAACATCCAATTAGTGAGACCAACTTGTGGTCTAATCTTCTCCAGTTATTAAGTATTAACTGTTTATCTTTCTAAACAGACCGTAATAGTATTGTTTTTATAATGGCAATAAATTTGAATCTATCCCGTCCTCAGTAAGAATATGATTAACGGTGCACTTGAACATTAAATTATGGTGAACTTACGACTTGAAAAGAAATGTCGACGATACCATCTCTTGGCATAAACCTGGAGACAGATAAACAACGCAATATTTATTTAATGCTCTTTATATTGCGGCCCAATAAATAGCAGACATTAATAAATAATCAAAGTGGAATATTTCATTAAGACAGTAGAGACCCAATAAGTTTTACAGCTTATTTTTTTAAGTTTTATAACTTAATTGCCATCGCAAACTATAACGCGATCTTCTTTTATGGGCGCACCCTTAAGAGGGTCTAGAGATTTGATACTCATATTCTTTATTAGTGTCATAATTTCACGGATTTAAGAAAAAATACCTATAGGTACCTAGGTAATACAAACATTATTCAAATATAGCCGGTTATACAAACATTATTCAAATATGCATTACGAAAGTTTTAATACAGTGACCTAGGTAAGTAGTTTTTGCATTTATAAGGATAGTGTTTGCGACTATCGGCATCGATTATGAAGCGTTATGCAGATTAGATTTTGTTTACGTACGAGTCATACCGAAAAAAAAATACTCATAGTATTGAAACATTTTCTATCCGTTGACCTAGTGAACACCAACTATTTGTGATATTGTTAGTCTGACATGTAATCAAACTCATATACATTCCTCGACCATCACTTAACTTAATTGTTCTCGTAATTTCATCACTCTACTGAAGATCATCCTATCAGCTTATGACTCAACAGCAAAGGTGACGAGGACGACGACGTACTCTTTTGTGTTCCCTTATCAAAAAAACCACAGTCGACGAAAATATCAAATAATAGATTCATCAATGTACTACCCAGTAGTACTCTACTACTAACAAATTAATGTACATGTAATGTAGTTAATAGAGAAAATTTCCTAATACAACCAATTATCAAAATCGCTTAGCTAGGTTCTGAAACAACCTAAAACCTCAATAATATTTGCGGAGAAAGGCAAAATAACATCAGTCTCAAGTACCAACGCATGTTAGAAGCTTCATCTAAGGATGGATGTTTATTCCATATCAATGAAATCTGACAGTTCTAGGAACGGCATGCAATGTTGTCGAGGATACAATGGGACTGTGCGTTGATAACACGACCCTGCGGCGAGAGACGCTCTTTTCCACAGCTGGTAGGGTAACCAGTAACAGTTTCTGTACTTGTATTTTATTTACTCCAAATATAAAGTGGATAAACAAATGGGCGGTTTTATTTCATAATTTATTCGGATTAACGGCTCAGCATAGGCTACAGAAATTAAAGATTTTTTTTATTGTAACCATTATAAGGCAAACTAATTGTTACAGATCCAGCCCCGAATCAGAATTTTGCTGATTGTAGCTAATCGACTATGGGCTTTAAAGCAGGTACGGCATAATGTTTTTAAATATTGCCTTGAAATTTTAATTTATTAAAATTGAAATTTTAATTTGTTTCTTCTGTATAATCAAAGTGGTATACATACATCCTGTGATTTTAAATAGGCATGAAAAAGTAATTCTTATTTTGTCCTGAATCTCTGAATATTATTATAGACTCAAACTTATCAGATACTCTCCTATGAATGAACATGAATGCCACAACTCCTGTACCTACATCATTTGTTGAAACAAGCACCTAATAGAAGTATTATCATTAAAGCGAGAAGAATTGGAAAACTGATGATATCTGCAATCAAACAAGCTACCAGTCTTACCGAATTAGGGTTACGGATTTCTAAAAACAATTGAAGCGCTTGGTAAAGTTAGAATTCTACTTAGCAATTAAAAAGTGGAAAAAGCAGTTCCGTCGTCAGATAATAGAACTTCAAACAAAGTCATTAGAGTTTAAAATGGCATTATAACGAAGCTGTTTGTTCAAAAGATATATTTGTTTTGTAAGTAAGAAAGGCTTCCACCTATTCACTGAAAATAAAATGAGAGAAAAAAGGCGGATGTTTTAAAGAAAATTAAAAACAAGGAAGTTTTACCGATCGCGCCTGGTACCTAATCTACTCCGTGTAAAGAAGAAATTAAAACAACTTTCTTGGATATTTATTACGCTACTTTTATTACCTTCTTGCCTTTGTTTAACGGGGGCGAATTTAAAAATAAGAAACGCTCAACATTAATGAATTAACGCAAATAGGGTGGCTTTAAGACGAAGACTTTATTAGGGCGTATGCAGATTTGAAGTATAAAATACAGGTAAAATAATTGTCACACTTTCTCGTAATAATTGAAGGTAAAATTCATAATTAGACAAATTATCTTTTTTATTATACTTCTTATTCACGGACACAGCAAGGCTAATTCAATTCATTCATTCTAGTACGAATCTAGTATGAATCACATAAAATGCATTTTAAAAAGATATTGTGATTTGAATATAATTGGACTTAAATTATCAAGTCATTCATGTGGTACAAACTATGTTCAAAGAAATTTGTGTTGCCGATATAAATTGTTTGGCTACTAATAGTTATAGAATAGAATAGAATAGAATAGAATGTCTTTATTGTCATATTGTTAAATAATTATTACATTATATAAATATAATCATAACTATCATCAATATGGACTCGTCAGTATTTCATTCAATAATAATCAATAAATTAAATTAAAAGAATAGATATAGATTGCCATCTACAGAAAACAAAAACCTTATCGAAGAAAACGTTAATAAAAAAATTGCTTTAGCTGCATGAATCCATTTATTGTAATTACTACATCGAATCATTATGTATCTGAATTGCAAACGAAACCAGAATAATGCGTATTAAATATATATGCATATAATTCACCCACCGCAATTACATTTTGCGTACGATATTTTATTATTGTCTTTGGGTAACCGATTTGTGGAAGATGAAAAAAGAGTATATAAGAGTTTATACTTATACCTGTAAGAGGAAAAATATCAACCTCATTTTTTTTGTCATAAGCCTAAGTAGCCCACTTTACGTCCTCACTGCTGCTGTGGCTCCTGGTCTTTCGCTTTCAAGAGAAGAGAAATAATATAGGCCATAATCCACTACTCTGGCTAAGTGCGGTTTTGTGGATGATACACGTCTACGGATATTCTGGTCCTCAAATATGTCGGTATCCTCACGATGTGTTTCGTTTACCGTGAAGTGAGTGCAAATCCACACATAACTTGAAAAACAAGTCATAGGGCCGAGGTCGAACCAGGAGCCGTTAAATTGAAAACCAGACTTTACCTTCCCAGCCCCACTAGCCTTATTTTTGGCGAATCTGTTAAAATAAAACCAAAAAAAACACATTTTTGGCACAAATGCATTATCACATAAATTACTTTGTCGTAGACATATGATTAAATCAAGTATGATTAAAAAGTGCTCGCAAACAGTAATGGACATCTGTTGGTAAATATAATTAATTTATTTGTATACAAGGTTCGCCGTCAGACCATGTTTGGTGTTAAAACTGATACAATTTATGTCTGCCGTCGATTTTATGATTACAATCTTGAGATCGAGGCGAAAGCTGTAAGATCAATGAATACGCGGCGTGTCAATAAAATAGACGTTTCAAGACCGCCCACAGAGGTTCTGACAGGTAAACAGGTAGGCCGCTCTAGGATGATTCGATATTTATGCAATTTCCTTCAGATCCATACTTAATCTCTAAAATATGTGACAAAGTTAATTACCGTACTCCTCCGAAACGGCTTCACCGATTTTTACAAAATTTTATATGCATATTCAGTAGGTCTGAGAATTGGCTACTCTCTATTTTTCATACTTCTAAGTGAGGCAAAACTACGTTTGCCGGGTCAGCTAGTTGTCTATAAATTAGAACCAAATTTTATGTGAGTATTCTCACTTTTTACTCCTTAAAACAATTTGACCAGTAAGGCGCGTTGTCATACAGCTACATTCTGGCCTACTGGCCTATGAAAGAGCATGCCTAGTCTAGAATTACTGGCTATAAAGAAGGCTGCTAAAATACACTGTTAGGTGCATGGCCACTGATTTTTCTACATTAGAGTAGTTGCTACCCAGGAGATCCCAAGGAAAGTCCTCCAACAGCCTAACTATGGTTGTACGAAGACTACGACTGATTGTCTTCATACAACCGTAGGCTACAGTTTAATTTGTCTAACCGACCTATGAAAGTACCTATGTAGGTACTTTCATAGGCGGTATATATACATGTGTAAATACCACATTTGGTCCATCTTAGACCTGACTGCACTTTGATGATCGCTACTAATCACCCTAATCAGCTGATCCAGAGTTCCAGAGGCGTCTACTTTAGAGGAAGTGTTCATATTCATTAAAATAAATAATAAATCAATATTAGGACACATTTCACACACGGCTGGTTAAACCCATACTGAACCATTTCTAGTTCGTATTATGGTTGCTAACACAACTGATATACTAAATATACATACATACATATTTTATATATCTACTTAGTACCAAAAGTGCCAAATCTGCACCATATTGTGTTTTAAAAAAAAAACGTTTTTTTATCAAATTACAAAGTAACACCTTTCAACATTGGATGTACAAACAAGAAGTGGTAGCTGAGCATATTTAGCACGTTCTTTAAATTGCTATTAAACTTTAATATACATATATCTCCCGACATTAGCATTTTAATTGCGATTGATATCATGTCATAAACGGGTGTTAAGGCGTCTCTATGGTTTACTGCTCACTTCCTGTCGAGTTTATCACTTTATACTGCTAGAATAACTCATAGTATGGTAATTCTAAATTTGACTTAGTTTTAGGTTTTTTGAAAGAAAGAAAGAAAAAATGTTTGATGTGCACAAAATAAATGAATACATACACACGAGTATACAAATACAATACAAACTACATTTCTTATTTAATATACATCTACCAAATAATAAGTAATAAGTCTGTGCACAAAAGGAGCAGGGTTTTAATATGTAATTTTTTTTTGTAGCGAGATCAAGAGAGACGCTCAAGACATACCAGGATGGCGACGCGCTGTGAACACCCTGTGCCCCATCCAGGGGACATAGGACCTTAAGTAAGTCAAATTGTTAGTACTGTTTAATTTTTTTACACAAAACAGCCAGATATTTGACAAGTAGATTGCGTAACCGTTGAGTCTATGACACTGGCTAAAAGTTGACATGTCTAGTCTAGAATCACAGGCGCAAAGGAATCTGCCGGAACTCATCGTTAGGTACTTAACCTGATGCTACTCTACCGCCAAGCAATGGATTCTTGAACATAAATAGTACCTAGTAAATATTACTTTCTCTGAAAATATTTACAATTTGAAAACATTTATGGCGCAGCTAAACTCTGTTTGTACAGAATAAGCGCCATAAAACTCGGGCAAAACTTGAAAAATCATCACATGGGAGTCCTATAATATCTTTAACAGTCACAATACTACATTTGAGCGTTGCCTCCTCATCAACACTGATCGTACAGATTGAAATAAACAGCGTTATTTCAATGAAGCACACATTTAAAACAGATTTTCGTTATGGGGCCGTGTCGACGTTTGTGATTATATATCAAGACGGCAGTACCTACCATAAAACTTAAGATGCCTTTCAAAATCAGATTATAAAACAAGTTCTTTGTTTCTATGGAAAAAACATCGAGATGACGGTCCTTTGAAAGGCTATAATGAGTATTGATTTAAATTATTCGGATTAAAAAATCTGGGAAAAATTATAACTAGAGGATGCCGCCATGTGTTTGTTAGATGAGGACGAGATTAATATGGATAAGATTTTCAAGTCTGAGATAATTTTAATGTATTTGATTTATACACGACTCGGTTAGTTTTATTGCCACCTCTTATATTTTTGCTGACAAATAGTATAATGGCACTTACGATTTTGTGCATTAACAGTAGTTTTTTTTGACGCTCTTTTGATATATTGAAGGCGAATTAATTATTATAAACTGTAATTCTGGACTAGGCATGCTCCAAGTTTGCCACTTTGCCAGTTTCATTAGGTTACGTCTGCCTTGCTAAAAAAATTATGAAACTGAAATGCTCAAATGGCTGTATTGTAAATTTAAGTCTAATAATTAGAACTTATCCTTGCATGGATTACAGTATAAGGACTTGACAGACAGAATGACAGATTGGCAACAAAATAAACCATTTATTGATAATTATTAAATTATACGTAAAAAAAAATTACAATATGTATGTAATACAATCAATTTGTAATAAATGTCAATATGTAATGATGTCAATATTAATAAAATAATAATAACATTAAAAATTACATGTCATTACATTATTAAAATAAATATTTTTTTTCGATATTAAAAAATAAGCTATCCTATATTGGTAACTTTTAATGTACGGTACGGGCTTTATATATTTTAAACACACTCTATTAAAAAAGATATTCGTAACAGCGTTTAGTTAAGATAAACCATATGTATTCAAAAATAATTTGGACAACATATCTTCACTACTCTGTCTCTCATTTTTTCAAAGAATAATGAAGCAGACATTTTTATAACAAAGGTCCTTGGCCGTGCATCTTGATCTTAATGTTATCTCTAATAGGCCAATAAATAAGGAGCAACGTGCGAGCTTCGACGACACATACACGCTGAGCCTTATTAAATAAAAAATAATGAATACGATCGCTGTTCTCAACACAACACTGTCTCTTACATTCATATTTTAATGGCTGCCTTGACTCATTAAATTTTTACTCTTATATGGACATAAAATATTACGCCGATGTCGCCTTTCTTGTCGGCATAAAAACGCAGAATATGTCCTTATCAATTTGCAGAAAATGTGAAATATTTCGTCGATGTTATCGGAAACAGTTATTACGGTGTCCGAAAGCTTAGAAAATAAACGTCGCGGTCGATAGCGGAGAATCGAAGGGAATTACAAAAGCAATATAAAGTTACGTTTTACGATAGGACAATCGGGCTTATGAATGAAATGTAAACAGCCGCAATGAAATGATATAATAAATGATAGTGGTCCGGCTGGGACGCAGCGAGCGCAATCTTCTCGCGGCATCTCCGACCTCCGCGTCCGCGCCTCGCCGTCCGCTTTATGATGTTCCACTCTTTTATTTAGATATTTGAACGGACCCCTCATTTTTATTCACCCGAAAACATTATTATGCATAAATAAGTACTCTTTTATTTTATTCCCATCGTTATTTTAATACGCTGTAGCTCAGTTGGCTTCGTCACCTTCGCCTCGCGCTTGAGATGCGGCGACAATATTTAACAGATGCTGAGATAAGGTCGCTTTAGAGCGGTTTGATGTAACTCGATACTGGGATAGGTATCTATTATGTTTTATGGGCAGGATGTGTAGTGAATACTTCTCATACTAGTTTTAATTTGTTTACTTTATTAGTTATTAAAATTCAGTGTCACTACAATGTCGTGTATAGTTCTAAGTGATCGCTAGAGATCATTTACGTACATAGGTATATTCAATTGTTTTACTTTGCAAATTTGTTTTATTGTTACAACTTATGCATTTGCCCGCAACTTGCCTAGTGTTACACTAAGTTGTGGTCTACGGTGTTACACACTACTCTAGATTGGATGACTCTAGATGGTAGGTACTTCTCAGGAAACGGAGACTCAGAAAGACAGTTCGAAAATTGTGCAGTCCTTACTTCTTCTTCTTCGTTTGAGCTTAGTGGCCAAGCTCTGATGTCGAGAGTTTTTTAAGCCGCCCGAAGGCTTACGCAAGTCGTAAGTTACGTCTTAACGACTGCTTGTACTAAGACTAACAGCCGAGACCTAGGATTCAACGTGGCATCCGACTCACGATAACGCCCAGATGAAATGCCACTTTTAAACGGAGTTGAATCAAATTATATGTACTTATCTTGTTATAAAATCTTTACTTATCAGAACTAGACAAATAAAATCATAAGCTAAATTGAACACAAAAAAAAACTAATGAACAAATTTATCAACAACAATAATTATTTAAATTCGGTTAAAAACTTATTACTCCATGGTAGGACTCCATGGTAGCTTAACATGGTAGGTAGGTTAGGCACGAGGCATGCTGTGAATAATTTTTCACAGCGTTGCTCGGTGTCAGGCTTGAAGCCGGGGTCGAAGCATGACAATTAGCCGGCGCGGCGGCCGCGGTAGGGCCTCGGTAGCAGCCGCCCGCTGTGCCCCCCGCCGCGCCACGCGCCGCACCGCCTCCAAAACGCAATATTTAATATCTTAATAACAGTTTAGGGTACTTATTATGCACTCTAAATAATTACACAGCTCTACAAAAAATCCATTTTTTTTTTGTTGCCCTGGATATTATCGCAAATTCTTACGTTATTAAGTGCCCAGATTACGAATATATTCGTAAAATAACTAAATTTGCTCGTTTCTACAAATTGAATTTTGAACTATTTATTGTCAAAATTTTAATTTTCAGTCATTTGTTGAAAAAACACGAGCAGATCTTACAAAATCATTGATATTTTCACGAATTGCGTGTATAAATAGACCCAAAATCATCATCATATCAAAGGCAACAAAACCACTGTAGACCAGTGTTATCCACTCACTTTGTACAAATTATCTCGGGTAGCTGATTGATGGAGCTAGGAGCTAGTGCGGTAGTCAAAGTTTACGCTATTACAGTGTTACGCAGTCTCATAAACTTGTCTATAGAATACGCACTAGTAGTACTTGTAGTACTTGTGCTAAGGTATATCTACTTACCTATGTAGCAGTAAACTTTGATGAGTGAAATATATTTAATGACTAAACAAATTATGATGTTGGTTAATGACTAATGAGCTTTAGAAAATCAGTTATGAAAATATCCATAAGCTGATCAACTTAATCAACAAGCAATTTTGAGTTATTGCTACTATTTTTACTATGATCACCATCTTGCTAAGGTTGGTAGCATTCTAGTAATTTCTTTAGTAAAGATATCAATGCGTAACGTCTACGTAACTACTTAAAACTAAGTATACTTTTATATGATTTTGTAATAATATATATATACAAATTATCAATAATACGTATTATGTACCTACTTTTTCACTAAAAAGAAAAGTCGCTCTAGTAAATTTTTCATTGTTAGGTACGTGCCAGCCTAACAATTATTATACTTATCTACAGTTTGACTTTCCTATGTGTAAACGATTTCATTACAATTTAATGACTTAAAGAGGTAGTTAGCGGCTGAAAAGTTTGTATACAGAACTTCAAACAATACAAGGGTTGAAAATTTGACATCGAGTTAAGTGTGAGGGTCAGTAAGACACTTGCTTACGAACTCGTTTGACACGAATTTTTCAGACAAAAACAAGAAACGCTTTGAAATTGTGTTTTAATTATTCTCCACAGTATTTTTTCATAACTTTCTGATCGCACAGAGGTTGTAGCTGGCAACCCTGATAGCGTTACGGGCACGAGTGCGGGCGCGGACTTGCTCTCCACTGCTTCAGTTATCGAGCACGATTTGGGCAAGCGTTCTCAATGCGACTGATTTACGAGATGAACGTGTGCCCTTTGTCCTCGCTGACTAATGGACAGACGCTCACGGACATTTATGTAGATTGATTGTATGAATTTTATTCACAATGTTAATACACTAACAGATTTAGATGTCATTTAGAAATGGCGCTCTAAAGTTGTGCAATTTAGGCCGTGAATAATGGATGACGAATGGACGGTTTCTATAGGCTCGTGCCGAGGTGGGGCCGATTGTAAGCGCACAACGATACATGTTGGTCAATACGCTCGGAAATAGATATCGGCGACTATAAATCAGGCACCATCCCAATGGCCATGATTCATTTAGACCATTAACGGCTTACTATATGAAAACACAGTGTACCCGCTACCGTTTCGATCGAAATAGTTATGAAGCTTCTCATAGTTTCTACTTATCTCCGATCATTTTACCATGACAAGCTACCGACCGCTGTTATTGAGTTTGGAAAAATTCCTCAACACAAAAAACTTATTAGAGCCGTTGAAAGTAAAAGGAACTGAGGCTGCATTCCTAATATTACTCAGGATAATATCTATACCTAATAACTACGGGGGGTAATAAAAAATGTAACTATACAGAACATTTAGTAACGCCTCGAAGGAAAAGGACAATATGAAGCGATCTTGCAAGTCATCTTATCGACACGGATCAAACGTTGTTAATCAAAAATTTTAATGACCATACTTCGGAAAATAATAACTTCTCTGCGGCTATCGATACACAAACGGATCAAGCAATATTGATACTTTCAGCTTATGTTTAGTTCTGGCTGACATCGCATTTCTCAACTCTATATTCACTTATCTACATTTTTTAACTTTTCATGTTGACATATATATTTCACCATAATTTTAAATCCATAAACGCGTAAATACGTGTTAATATTCAAATCATAAGGCCTCAGACAATTTCTTTAAACACGTTTTTGTACGGAATTTCATAATTTATACGAACGCGTAGATGGACATATAAGACATACTATATCCTAGTAAGATTTAGCTTCATTTTAATGGTCATTCTAAATAAATAATAATAATAAATAAATAAATATTAGGACTCATTTCACACACGGCTGGTAAACCCCATACTGAACCATTTCTAGTTCGTATTATGGTTGCTAACACATAGATACATATTAAATACTATTTACAAAATACTATTAAATCCAAAAATCAAATCCATTCAAGTTGCCTTCAGTACGGTCACGCGTAGTGGCGACGCGAGACATTTCGGCATTCAGTCATGATGATGTTATTGACTGGTTCCGATCCGCTCGTCAAACTATCCTTCGATACGTGCTTCTGTTTGACAGAACACTCTACTTCCATTTCACAGGAATTCTGCTTCGTAATGAACCATCGGACTCGGGATAAGGTACAACTGGTTGAAATTAAACGAGGGCTAGAGATGACTATTAGAAATACATGTAAGAAACGACGATTGCATTTTATCAATATTAATATGGCGTAGACCTGGACATGCCATTTTGAACAAGGTCAACCGATGAGTTAGTTATCTTTAGTGCCAGTGTCTCATTGGCCATGACAGAATTTCTGCATCTTTCACTCCACATCTGGATTCTTAAATTGATTTTTTTTAATTATACCTTGTATGTGTATTTTAGTTGTTTAGTGGTACGAATAAAGTATTTTCTAGTGCTCGCCATTTAAGTTGTAATTTACCACCAAACACCTAGTGGAGTGTTCTGGCAGCCTCCTTGAGAGCCAGTAATTCCAAACTAGCTGGTCAAACGTCTAGCCGCATAGTGTAAAAAAAAGCAAATCCATTTCCGTAACGAGGATTCGCAAATATCTACTCGTAAATGTTTTTATAAAAACAAACCACATATGAAATGTAAACCTAAAAGTAGAACCTCTAAAATAAGTTATAGTTCATCACAAAGATGTTGGCCGTGCCGGGAATCGAACCCCTCCCTCTGGTTAGCAGTTCGGCATGGCAACCATTACGCCAACGAGGTCATCCATAATTTAGAAGTTTTTTTTCGTATGTTTTAACGATATTAATAAATCTTACGAATTGTCGGCCAATAACTTGCAAAATCCGGGTGGCTGACCCATAAAACAAAACAATATTATACGAAACGTGTCAGAAGTATATTTCATTTATATCCCACGCACAAAGTATAATAAAATTATTGAGAAAGAGAAACCGAATGGTAATTTAATTATCTGTTTATAACAAAAGGGCTGTTAAGGCTGTAATCGAAAGATTCCAATGCATCAGGTATGGCGATAACTAATTGTTCGAGTCGATATTAAATTTTTAAGTATCGATAGCTGAAGAAAACTACTGAATAATTTCAGAGTACGTGGACGAAGAATTTTGGATCTTACACTTGCAGTAATAAGGGTGACTTTTTTAAGCTTTTTAAAAATGTTGAAAATAAAGCTGCAGGCGCACAGTAGCGCGGTATAATCGATTAGGCACGGATTAATATCGACTTGATTCCGATTATGTGTGAACAACCGACACTCAATAAGTTAATTTTGTTTTTTTTTTAATTGAATTACAATACGTCTGCCGGTTTTATTTTGAAATACTATCTAGTAACTTCATTTAAACACAATTTTATCTAAGTTTCTTTACCTTATGAATATCATTTGTCTTTTGATAGATAAACCTTCAACTAACGGAAGGTAATATCTCTATTATTTAAAAAAATATGACTATATAAGTATAGCTGCTACTGACCACCAAAATTAAAAAGGAACGAGTACTATCAGGCACGTGACGATGATAGCTCCGTTCAAGTTCAATTGTGAACCTGTTCCTCAGAATATTATCACGACCAAATCGGTGAACTATAAAAAAAACAGTGTCACGTACACCACGACTTTATGGCGCAAGTCAATGGATCACTTTAGAAATATTGTAAAAAGTCGCTCATCTAGGCTAAAACGGACATCTTTAGTCGATCGTGAGACGTCTTTTATTTTTGAAACCTACCCATCCAATAAATGAATGTGAAATTAAGCACGCTCTTCGTTTACGGCAGTTGGTGAAATTTGAGAGTGATGACTTTACAGATTGTGCTTTGTAGTCAAAATTAGATTTGTTGTGAATCATTATTAAGTATGGCTATGATTGAGTGTGGATTTCGTCATTTGAATAGTCGATTTAGTTTTGGTTTTGATGTAGTAATAATAGTCGAGGATCTCGGGTGCGGCCGCCGCGCTTGGCCGCTCGCATTGTGTTCTACAATAAATGGCAACAACAGGTGAATAACTAATTTCACTCATAAAATTAGCTCTCCATGGGTGGAGTGCAATATTTATCTGTCGACAGCATCCGCTGGTTATTATGTAGGTATGGAGTATCGCTGTGACGGATCCATTTTAATTCTATTGTGATCGTGACTCAATGTTTGTCGGAGGAACGTTTGCATCACATTAATATTGTTAGTGGCATATTTACCAGGAAGCTCGTAAATAAGAATTAAATTAATATCGTTGTATCGGTCTAAAAGCTTGAAATGTGAATTAATACGTAAGTTTGTGATATAGAATAGAATGTAGTATATTACATTTAATTCAATTGGTAAATCGGTACTTCGTGACAGATTTCGTCGGAAATAAACTCAAATAACCTGTAAAATATCCTGAAACATTGTCTGTGTCGGTATTAAATATGCAAATCTGGGAATGAAATATTTGATGCGGTCGGTGCCATTACATAACTGGAATTATTCATGGAGCCAGACGCCGGAAAAAGCCAGTGAAATTCGACAATTCATTTGTTTATGCGACTGTTGTGGCTTGATCGCCGTTTGATGTGACTCTGTATTAAATATTTCTGACCATTTTTGGAGTCAGATAATTGGGTTAACGATATGTGACAGCCAATTTGCCGAATTCACTTTATTGAAGCTATTCGGTATGGGTAAAAACATTGTGCACTGTTATGCTCGAAGCTAAATTTAGTGAGCTTCATTGACAGACAGACAAAGCGATAATAGCGGTGCTATAGAATATTACAAATTAATTCTAAACAATGATGAAATAACCGGTACATCGTGAGTCAGACTCACGCACGAAGGGTTCCGTACCATTATATGCAAAAATTGGCAAAACTTATTATATTTGTATGGGAACCCTAGTTATAGTATTTCTTTTATTTTTATTTAATTAATCTTCTCTTCTTCTTTTTATTATTCTCAAAATGAATATAGTGTTTACAAGTTATCAAATCACTATTTTTGTATGAGAAAGTTTTCATACAATAAACAAAACAAATTTTAAGGCCTTAAATAATAAGAATTTGTTGTTACAGCGGCAACAGAAATCCATCGCCTGTGAACATTTTAAATGTCTATTTATCACGAGATATATCCTGATGATGGAGACGGAGGCGGAGAGCGAAGTCTTAGTAATAGTTTCCCATTGGCATCCTTTGGGCATGGAATCCTAAAAATAGGTAATGATTTTAGTAATTTTGTTATACGAAGTACTTACAATGTCGACCCTAGATAAAACAGCTCTACGCGCTTCTGTGTAGACAGAGCAACATAGTCGTACAGCTGACGTGGTGACACTTATGAAATTAGCTACAAACGTATGCTAATATTCCGTGGCGGCAACGGTTCCTCGTATGCACGCCGGGGGGTTCCCCCACAAGTGTTCAAAGCGGGCGGAACGACTAGTCAACCCTTTGCCGCTCACTCGCTCGTGAAATCACTCAAATACTGAATATTTTAATCTGAACAGATAACGAGCTCGCAATTCTATTAGATGAAACATAGCTGTGTGAGGTTAAACACGAGCGAAGACCGGGCCACCCCTGTAGGATGAGTGCGTCAAGTCAGTGCTACTTCTACATGTTCGAAAAATGTTGTGATGTCTGATTCAAAATCCAACGCTGCTGCGTATAGGCCTCGTACTTAGTTTGAAGTCTACTCCATAATATTGCTTATGATTTGAATAACTTTCCGGTTTACCTTATTATCATATTTTTAAGTGCATAAAATAACTGAAATTATGAACATTTTAATTTAAAACTAATTAAATTTCTCGTCCTTTTCCTCTTTTTCTCGTCCTTTCAACTCCTTTCCATCCAAAGGTTGCCTGGAACAGATCGCTGTTAGCGATAAGGCCGCCGTTTGTGGCATAATTTTGTGCGGTTACTTTTAATTTTGACTTGTACCTTTAATTTGCCCAATAAAGAGTTTATCTATCTATCTAAATTTAATTCCTTGTTTGTATTTTGTTGACGTAATAACTGAAACATTTTCTTGTGTGTTCAATCTCAAACGGAAAACAATAATAACAGTGAATACCGTTTCCTGACATTGAATAGCAATATCGAAACCCCAAGTGTGACTTCTCAGTTCACTTTATTTTAAAAGCATGTATAAGTATATCACGCCGAGCAATAAAGCTATCAAATATTTACTAATCTGAAGCGGTGAGAGTACCCCTTCTGTGCGAGGGGCTCATAAAATAAATTGAAATAGTCGCGCCTCCCCCCAAATTAAAATATTCAAATGGGACGCACGCGCAAGAAAATTGAAAATTGTCGTCTATCGTCCGCAAATGAAACCTATAACTCGTCACGTACACTGCCGGCCGTAAAAACTGACACGCATTGTCGGTTATTATCGAATTATAATTCGGTGTGTCGTTTTGATATTATCGCCAGACGCGCTATGAATTTTGTGTGTCTGTGAATTAACTTTCTAGTTAACATATTTTTTCGGATGTGGAATTGTCCTACCCATCATTAAAAGTTTAAAACATTTTCCCACAGTAGAGTCGATGTCGACTGCTGCGGCGCTTCCAAAATTTTTTTTTTACATATTATTATACTTAGTAAATTTCTGAAAATCTCACTAAGCATAGATATACGAGATAAATTATCAAACTGCAAAAAGTGCTCTTTTATTGGGCAGGCACTATAATTTAAAACACAGCAAGCGCCAGTTTCGATATGCCTTCGAATAATGCCATAAATGGTGTTCATTTTTATTACTGCAATTTGGTCCTGATACAGAATTAGTGTTTGTTTTATGCAAGACTGCATTTAATAGATAGACTGTAATAAAAGATTTATGACCAAATTATATTTTATTGTATGCAAAGTGGAAGGGTTATTCGCTTTATAAATCTGACTGGTTATACAATACATTTTAAAGTTATGTTTATTTATGTGTGTTATTTGTGAGAAAAATGCCTTGTACGGTCAATTTTAACCAGCTGTATGTCCTAATATTTATTTATTTTATTTATTTGTTAGTACATAGTACTGTGTGTATTTAAAAAAACGTGACAAGGAAGTTTATAAAAAATCATGAATCTCGTTTTTCATTCTGTTTACCGCGTCAAAATAAAAACTTATCACATAGACAAGTATAATACAGAGAAATGCACGTATCTATTAGAACCTCAACTAGGACAAGAATAGTGATTCCATATCAGACACTAAAGCACAGATTACTAAATAGTTACTACGTAGCTATAGCTATAGCTGCTACAAGTAACTACAATAATGTGGGTAAGTCACAGATAGTTCGTGAGAGCGGCGGCGAGCCCTTCACAGTGGCTTCCGTTGTTTTGCGGCGGCGCTGATTTTGCGGTTTCATTTCGCGTAACCTGATAGAGATATCTTGCACATCCTTGTAGGTAGGTACTTTATTGTCAAGACAGTGATTGAACGGACAGGTATTATCGATAACTTATATCGATAGATTAAATTAATATTAGGACACATTTCATACACGGCTGGTCAGCCCCATGCATATACAGTTACATTTATACAAACCTACGTAAATACTTTATAACGATACATATTGAACACCCTGAATATCAGCCAAAAAATTAGCTCATCACAAAGATGTTGCTGAGAATCGAACCCGGGCCCTCTGGTTGGCCGTTCGGCATGGTAACAATTACACCAACGATGACGACAGATTAGTTATTGAAAAAACGCATCGCTATAAGACATTTTTGGTTACTTTTCTTTTATGATATAAACTTCGTATTAAATAATAATAAAGTCGCCCAAAGGCGTAAGCTATTTTCTACTTATAGCAAATTTTCTTACTTCTGGTTGTACAATAAAGATACTCTAAGGATACTTCAGACTTCAGACTAAGTGTATCGACGATTGACAAACCTATATATCGATAATATTGATGATCGAACTATCGATGGAACGAGTTATCGATAGAGTATCAGTAAATTGTATGATATCGTAAAGACGCCGTGTCACCGTGTGACTGGAGGGTGGAACCGTTTGAGTAGTACAAACCAGCGTCCGGCGTCCGCGCCATCGATACCCTGGGAACGGCGCGTCTTCCGCCCGGGGCTCCGGCGATACCTTTACTACATTTATCCTTGCACTGCCACCTCCATAACTGCACACCGCAAAGCCATCCGATATCGCATCGCATCCCATTACATTTAGCACCTCTACGATTCGACCTCAATTGACCCCAACAATATTTTTTATTCATTTCATCAGCTCCGACCGTTTGCTTCCATTCATAAAATTATTAATGTGATCGTAAAATTGGGCAAATTTTATTGTCTCGAAGGCATAATGGGAAACTAATGTAGCGTGTTATTATTCAGTTCGGTTGTAGCCGTAAAATGCGGCTATTTGTGATGAGAGAGCGCTGCGGCCGAGCTCGCTCCCAGCGGCCGCGCCGGAAGGACCCCAGTCTATTTGAATATCAAATGCTCTTCGGTCATAATTCATCGCCACAGTTATGATATTCTTCCTCTACCGCCACAATACGTGTGTTAAATACCAACACCGATATGCTAATACGTCGGGTCAAAGTTTTGAAAAATAGAACTACGATGTCGTTACATTACAAATAAGAATAAATTACCAATGTATTATTGAAAAACGTATTGAATTAGTTCATTAGAATTGTTTATAAATTTTCTAGATAGGTAGGTTATTTTATGAATATAAAAATTTACAAAGGTATTGTGTGTTAATCAGTTTACACGACAAAATGATTTAGCAATTTGCCCTGGGTTCTTGTGAAGCAATATGGAATTGTTTATCATTTTATAAGAATAGCTTGTTGGTTGTAGCTTCCAAGATGTTATCGAAAGGTTCACAGAAACGCACAGAGGGCCACTTGTATTATGGTTAACGGTCAGTGAGCATATCTGCCCATGCGAATATGAAATATC
The DNA here is from genome assembly GCA_035578125.1 of Mellilla xanthometata. Taxonomy (NCBI): domain Eukaryota; kingdom Metazoa; phylum Arthropoda; class Insecta; order Lepidoptera; family Geometridae; genus Mellilla; species Mellilla xanthometata. The sequence goes on along the minus strand of JAPUBQ010000041.1, from coordinate 4,388 downwards.
ATATGAACCAGATGTCGTATACGTTTACCAGCAAATTGAGCGGCCTTTGAATGATTTCGCCGAACTATTTTTACTTTAAGTTACAACCTACCTATAGGTATTAAACCTATGTTTTTTTTGACGTAGGTACTATAAATGAAGAATGTACTTAGTAAATTTAAATTGCCTGATGATAATCTTCGCTGTAGTCCACAATCTAGCACGGTTGCTAGGAGAAACTATTTGCTCTCAATTTAAAAATCCCAAAATAATACTCCTCAGGTAACGAGTTGACTTGGTGTTCAAGTAACAACTCTGTATAGCATTAAATTTCGAAACCGATAAACGTTTCTTATCGCCACGTAATAAATTGACGAGTTTTCGAAATTTTGAGATTCCTTCCACTACATCGCAAATCTTTTTGTCTTACAATTAACGTAAAGTTTCAAAGATAAAGCACCGACCGACATCTCCTCCTATAGGAAGCGAGGCACCATGCACAAAGCTCGCTTAATTTAGTGCTAAATATCGGCGGCATCCCACCGGCTGAAGTATTTTGGAAGCGGCTAATAAATATTAATAAAACAACGCGATTGTCATTCTTTTCTCGAAGAAAATGCGCGCGTGGAAAGAAAACAATATGCTTTTGTTTTTCTTTATTGTAATTGCCGTAAAACATTTAGCGAGCATTGTTGGGCAATAAAACATGCTATTTTGTGTGACAAAACGTCACGCTTCATGAGAACATATCGACCCGCAGATAGTGGCATAAGCGAGTTATTGGTGATTCTCATCACGGAAAGGAACCAGCCAGGGACTCGGTCATTGTCGGAGATATATTTTTAAATTTTATTTTATCTGGTTTTTATTTGGATGTGGGGACTCACTCAACATTTAATATGTGTTAAAGTTGATAAAATTAGTGTGGATGATTTGGGACTAAACGTATATATTAATTATTTTTGTTAAATATTTTTTTATTGTTTCGTTTATTCGATCTCTGTTTATTGAACACTGTTTAATTAGGATTTAAGTTTAGCTTAGTATACCTTTCAACCTTAATTTAATTTTATACGTACTTAATGCTGATCACTAGGTAACATATGACCCCTTTGATTGGTGTGTCATAAAAAAAATGTCATTGATATCAGAGACTTTGCATTTTGTTAATTAATTTACTAAAAATCAATTTATGGTTTTCTCAGCTATGAGTTTACCTGCATGGTTCATTTTAACGCAACCCGACCATATTATGGTAATGCATGAACAATAAATTGGTCGCTAATACGATAATTGGTCCAGTTTTGTACCCACGTAAATCAACAATCAAACAGCTGTTCAATACAGGGCATTGTTCTTTTTCTTTTTCTTTTCATAAGATTTAAAATATGTTTGTTTTATGATTTTATCAAAGATATTAATAATACCAAATGATACATGGTAAACAAAGTAATAAAAATATATTTAAATCATATAGATAGTAAAATATTAACTACGTAGTTGAGTAAAAATTACCCATTCGTACCTACTACATATTTAATGTATTTTACAAAATTAACTAAAGAAATAGGAGTATAATAATAATTGTAGTCACAGATATGAACGCATATATTATTTGCATGTTCAGTTATTTGTTATTAAAAAAACTGTGAAGCATTGTAAATTTGTGAAATACTAGAAGTTTAAAAAAGTACATTTAGTACAAAAGTGCTAAGTTGCTAAAAAAGTACACACTCTTGAGTCAACACAACAAACGAAATTACGAATGTATCTCGTAGTTTCACACAATTATCACTAAAACAAAAAAACATTTTATTTAATGCATGTAGGTGATTAAATGAATGATGAAATACAAAGGTGACCTAGGTATGTAATCGTGGTTACATTAAGACGTTCTAAGCATTAATTTGTTTGTTTTTTGGCTTGGCAACACCAATGCTTTTGTGTAATTTATTTGATTCGGTATGTCAACGTGTGAAAGCCACATCACTCTAAAGCGATGAATTCTTTTGTTAATTGTTGAAAGCAGCATCAAATCAATTACTTTCGCGTTACGAAAAATGTTTCTTTTTTTTATCACGTTTGCATGTGTTATTTCAATTTAGTTTTTTTTGTTAAACAATTGCATGACTTATTCTTTCAGCTCATTAGCGTTGAAAGAATAATACGTTTGTACCTACACAATGAACATAGTAGATGTATGTCCGATTATGCTAAATCCACTTAACTAATTAGAAATTTCTACCAATAGAATGCTTTTATCACCCGCCCTCATACAGAATTGAAAATAGTCGCAGATATTTAAATGAATATTTGTTAGGGTATGCAAAAGGTCTGTATTGTACTAAATCTATTAGTTTCTATTGGTTTCGTTTCTGAGTACTTACCCTGTATGTTTTCAAAGTACACAGACAGACATGATTCACATCATTGTTCTTAGTTTTGGTTCCATTTCGGGTAAAATGGAAGTAAACAATCAATTACACTCGAATTACGGCCGACCAATAATAGAGGTTATTTATAGTCATTGAAGCATTTTATAACCATTTTATTAATTTAATTGTTATTGATGAGCACTGGCGGGGACTGTGTGGGCTTGTAAATTCATTTTCCGTAGGAGGAGAGCCTTTGTTTTAATACCACAAGTGACCTCCATTTTAATTTGATGAGAAAATTGTTTACAGAGCTTCTCGTTATGTTTTTTTTCTGTGAAATTGACTAGGATATTTTTCCTTATTTATTATTTAGGAAGGCTTGTATTAAAAAATAAAAGCTAAAATTGTATTTTTAATTACAGGTGTTTCTGTTTTCAAGTCTTCAGATGAAATATTTTGATATCAAGTAACCAATGCCTTTTTATATACATCTAAACATAGCTGATTAATATTGACTATGTAAATTTTCGATTGGAATGAAAATATATTTTTGAACAAGTATGATTCTACATACTTGTTCAAAAACATATTTTCATTAGTTAACTTAGCATAAATGTAAATTAATGGAGTACTACGCATTTTGCGACGCTCCGATATCATCTACGATCAGAATTATTAGTCAACGCTTCACTGCGCCACACAAATGTTTTTAGGTCAACAGTTGATTGGGAAACGATCTGTCCATGTAGTAAAATATAAATAATTTGTTTGAACGAAATGAGGGCTATTTAGAAACATGAGGGTAATAAAACTAGTGCGTGTCATGTAAAGTCGGTCGCAGACCTACGGACGCAGCACCCAATGTACTTAGGTCTCTACTCACGATTCAAGTGAGGGCATTTCAGTAAGTCAGAGAAAGGTACAAGAGCTCATGCAAATTGGTCGGCATGGTAGGTTCGATGATATGTCGACGAATCGTAACATGATTAGGATTCTAGTCACAATCGGTCATACGTGATCTGTGGGCCTCATACAGTCCACAATAATATCCTTGTTTGCGTCATAACGTGATGTTATTACAATTCTTTGGAATTATAAATATTTAAATCGAACTATTTGGGGTTCCCGTGGAGCTGGTAATATTTACCTGTGTTTCAATGTCTGCGTTGATATTTAATATGCTACACGACGAACACTTACGATTGTTACTCTATGTTCGGGAAATCTTGTGACTGATACCTTAATATCACCATACCTTATGTCATTACATCTTTATTTTTCTCCCCAACGTCCCATAGAGTCACCAAAAAAACAGACAGTGTGCTTTTCGATCGGAAACTTTGTAACAACTGACATCCGGATAACAGCGTGAATCTTTAATCAAATAGCGATGCCGAATGTACTCGTAGTAAGAGCTCAAAATAGCCACGGAGAAAACAACTGACACTGATTTAATTTATAACATTACAATAGAAAGAATTGATTCGATTAAACAGAAATTACATTTGAGATTTATAGAATTGTAATAATTTATTTATTCTGTAATATTTAAGGTAACTTCAATAGTTTGTTGACACACGGGCAAGATTATTCTGAATCCTGATCCGCGATTGTGGTTTGGAACGTCAACCCGATTTAATAAAACTTACTCGTATAACATGACCAAATCAAACGCGTACCATTGGCAAAAAAAAATAACGCTTTAAATATTGAATTAATATTAACATGCAGGAATCATATTCTATGCAAATTCTTAGTAAACGTTCAGTTATTAATTAGCCTTTTTTATGATTATTTGTTTAACTTTAACACATTTTAGTCCCGCAATTTATTAGTGGTCAAGGTGCGAAGTGTTTTAATATACATAGGTTTATAACAGAGGATAGGCTTGAGAATCAATACTCGTTCACCAGTTACCCAAGTGAAGATCTTGTCATCTTTCAATTGACATTGTCAAAATTTTAAAATACATAAATTAGACTTACAAAATTTTCCTCAACGGTCACAAAAATTACGCACCATGTTTAAATCATT